>OZ024725.1:1887442-2515756 GCA_964016875.1 Fallopia convolvulus | reverse complement strand
TTCAAAAGTATTGCATGATAATCATTGTCAACTATCCAAGGGAATATAATGATCAGGACTTAATAGCATAAAGTATATGCTATATACAGTATGCAAAGTTGTAAAATAATTCCCATCATGGACTTACTATCTTAGACATTGTAACATTGAACAGCCAATGAACAGCCTATAAATATAGCAAGAAAGAATCTGGTCTAGATCAAGAAAACAAGATCAGGGAACAAACCTGCCAGGATTCTTCTCCTTTGAAGTTATAGAGGACATCAGCTTCCTGCACATCAGGCAAGGATGTCTTGTTCTCACCATTGCATTGGAAATAAATTGCAGGTTTCCTCTGTATCCACTCATGCGTATTAAAGACTTCAATTGAATCAAGTGTAACAACTGCAGATAGTATTGATACTGAAAGAGACATGAGAGATATCATTAGAAAAACTCCCAGGTAAGAACAGCCAAACTTCTTGATAGAAAAGACCAACTCAGCATAGTTTTGCTGGAACAAATAAATACTTATTCTGACGGATACTAGATAATAAATTACAAATAACAAAGAAAACAACAGAATTTTATCAATAAACACACTCTCAGTCAAAGAAAGTACCCAATTTCCTTTCAATGATAGAAAATATGACATTACCAATAGCTCATCAGTGCTAATAGAAGGACCGGAAATAATTCTTAACATTTCACCAACATCAACATATGATATCATCAAAGGCTTAAGTAGTGATGTAATAGAAATTGCATTGGGTGTACCAGTTACGATAAAATCCGATCCTAGAGTCAAGAATCAACTGAAAACTAACTGAAAGGGTGGATCTGGAAGATCCTAAGAACATCCAACTAACATCGCTAGTGTACCAATCAATTGAAAACTAGCCCTGATGGTGCTTATGTAGCATCATAGCATGATATTTTAAATCAGCAATTTGCAAAAAAAAACATGCGATTTAAATGATATCGAAAGCAAAATCAAACCTATTTGCATCTTTACCTGGAAAAAAGCTGAAAAAGATTAGATACGGAAGAGCGAGGGCCGAAACCCTAGAAATCATGGAGCGTCGGTAGCGCATAATGATCAAACACCGATCAAAATCCACGCTATTGCTTTAGCTAGTGAGAAATCAATCACAAAATTGCTCTTGGGAAGTACGCGCTCGCACCTCAGAAATCTTACGGGTGAAGGAACGTCAAAAGCGATGGGGAGATGAAAGCGACAGAGAAAGATGCGTTCGGTTCTGGAATCGGATTCCAGGCTATGAAGAAGAAAAGGAAGGAGGGAGAAAAAGTCGAAGGAGCTGGGCAGGAATTTGGAGACTTGGCTAAGCAGTTTGGTGCAATTACGCGGACGCCATTTTTGATTGACTTTGGTCAAATTCCACTTCGGAACCGGTTTCCGCAGACGCCTAGCTCTACTTTTGGAGAGGTAGGGAGTAATGTCTTGAGTTTTTGTCTCGAGTCATACCAGCTGCTCATACTAACATGGTTAACATCAATATTTATTGCTTTATTTTTCAGCGCTTGTGTTTTGTCTTAAATAAAGACGTCGGAGCCCAGTTAATTGGTAGGCTCCAATCCAACTTTGTGTAATTTGTTGTTCAAATTAATAATAAGTTTGGTAGAATAAAAAAATTATTTATTTATAAGGGTTTTTTTACTCAAATAGTTTTTTAAAAGAGGTTACAAATTGCATTTTATAATATTTTTAAATAAAATTATCTTTTATAATATAATTTGTTAGTTAAATTATTTATTGTAATTTTCTAATATAATTTCAAATCACACGTCGTTATTTCTCATTCTAATACGATATGTATAAATGGCTAAATTTTTTAACGGAAATAAATGGATAAATTTCAATTTTTAACAAGGAGTATAAAAATATATTTCAAATTTTACCCATTTTCATCTTAATGGATTAAAATTTTCTTAATGATTAAATATCATCCCTTTGGGCTAAAAAACCCAAGTTCTCTTCTTCATCTCTTTTGGGCCGACCCACTCTAAGCTTATACAGGTGTCTTACATACTAGGCAATCAATTATAGGGAGATTATCCCCTTACATAAATCGATCAAGCTCAAATCACGTATAAACATACATAAATTTCCATCCAAATACAAAAAAAAGTCATTAATTCAAATATTTATCTAGAAATACAAAATGAAGTATATTAAACTTTTAGTGTTTAGATTTCACCTTATTTTCCTTTTCTTTGCTCTCGGGCATCGTTGTGCTCGAATCGTTAATGTACTAAGCTCATAAAAGACGTCGATTCACACTATTTAAGATCAATCGAGTTCGAAGAAGCGATGACTTTGTTTAGATATGGTGAGTTCGAAGACAAGAATAAGGCGTGTTTTGAATTAGAGATGGAGTTTTAGAATAATGATTTTAAGGGGTAATTTTGTTTTTTTATAAATAGAAAAGTTTAACGTATATATATATATATATATAAATGCTACCGTTTAATTATTTAATTCATTTTTCATTAAAATATAATGTTGAATCTCATCCCTTCGTTTACTCCATTCCACGATCCACATGGCTTTTTATTTTCTAATAAGTCCCTTTCTTACTAGAAACTTACTCTATGTTGCCTAATTATTTTTAAAAAAAAAATAATGGGCGGTCCCTTTTTATTTGTAAGGGTCTATAGGTTAATCTCCACAACAATATTACATTTAATGAGTGTGCCAAAATAATAATCATTTAACAGATGTTATCTTGCAATGTCGACCATTTAACAGGTAGTTATACGCGAAAACCTCTATTTTTTCATTACAAAGTCAAAATCTGATACTCTCTCCGTTTAACAATGAATGAGCCATAGCCATGCATTTGCACGGGCTAATAATTCTATTTAAATTCTTTTTTACATGTTTATGTATTTAGTTTTTTTTCAAATATTATATTCCATCAATTAATTAAATTTTGAAGTATATATCTTATTTACATATAAGTTATCATACATATTTATAATTGACATTCAATTATTTAGAAAATCTATAAAAACATAGATTTTCTAAATAATTGAATGTCAATTATAAACACGTAAACATAGATTTTATAAATAATTAATTTATGATTGATGTATAATATTAAGTAAATATTATGTGTGGAAGGTCAAGATGCTAAATTAGAATATTTAAGATATATATGGCATTAAGTCTGTAAGAGGCAATTGAATTCTACCAAAAAATAGGAGGTAATTGAATGCTTTAAATTCAAAGCATTGAATGTAAAAAAAAATACAAATTTACATGTAGGTTAGATTAGATAATAGTTGTCCATATAATAATTTTTTCCATTTATGTCCCGAATGATTAAAGGAAAATATGAAGAGACATTTTAGTTTTGCAGAGGGCGGCAGTTTGCCCTTCTTTCTTAGAATTGGTTAGTAAACCAATTCTCATCCGTTTATATATACTCTATGTTAGTTCAAGTAGTACTTGAGTTACTCTAAAACTTACCAAATCAAAAAGAAACAAGAAAAATGGAGTACAATATTAATTGGATAAAGCACCGCTTGGACTTGTGATTCGATTGCATAAAACTGAGAAAAGTAGGAAGTTGTGGCGGTGTGCGACACTGATTGGATTCCAAAAGCTCACACGTTTGGAGGAGATGGGCTTACGTGGCCCAAGCCCACTATTTTAGGTAGCATTTATTAGCTCTCTGAAAGTGACACACTTTTCAACTGGCCCATTTAAGAGCCCACATATTTCTGAGTCTTTATTAAATCTGTTAACCGAAAAAGTCTTTCTAATTTTTCATTTTCTTAAGAAACAAAAAAACAAGGTTTAAATATATATTCTTCAAAATGATTTACTGCTTTTAGAATTAAAATAAAACGACTATTGTTGTTTATAACTTTAAAAAGTAATTTATAATTAAGAACTCAAAAATTAACAAACCAAGGAATAATGATATTTTACTACTTAAAGAATTTTTTTAAGCGATTATAAAGGAGAAATAAAAGGGAAAGGGAGAATTAGAGAGAGACGAGGGAGATCGGGTCTGTGTGGCTTGTGTCTTTGTCAGCTTGCGGGCTTTGTTTGTCTTTGTTCTTGTTACTTTATGTTTGTCTTTTGCTCTTTTTCTTGTTCCTGGCTTTTGCTACTTGTGTGTGTGAAGCGCTTGTAACTGTACTTGTGCTTATGGCCTCTGGTGCCTACTGGATTGGGTGAGTCTCCCTTCTTAAGGCTCCACAAAGTAGGACTTATTCCGAACTGCATTAACAAACCTTTGTGTCCCCTCTTTCTCTTTGCGTTTTGTTTTCAAGGTTTTTCAAACTTGTTTGAACAATCGAAGAGAACTTGTGGCGGTTCGACTCTTTTGAGGATAGTATTTAAAGGTTTTCGGTGTCGAACCGAAAACCTTTAAATACTATCCTCAAAAACTTAACTGATTGTCTACATGTTCGAAGACTACATAAACTAATTTTTTAAAAGAAAAAAATATATATTTCTCCATCCAACATAATAATATGAACAAAAATAATAATGGGATTCATATCTAGAGAGGAGATCAAATCGTGATCTAATTGATCTCTTGAAGTTATAAATGTCCACTTCTTCTCAAGCCAAAATGGTCTACGTACTTACTATAAACCATTCCATGCACTCCATATTCACTATAACCAAAATAAAATCAAGTCTTAAAAATCTCCCATACCATTGATTCTTTCTAGCACCCAAGTACATATCTCCTCCACTATTCTAAAAATCTCGTCTCTACTCGGTCAAAACACTAAAAGAATCATGTCTGTTTAAATTGTCTAGGTGCTATAAAAGGCCTATTTCTATCTAAACCTTGTCTAACGTTTTTTTTTATCAGGACACTGCCCATGAGAGTCGAACAGAAGACCTCTGGGTTCTTCTCTAACGTTTTTTAAGAACATTAATCTTCGCATAGTAAGAGTTAGCACTAATTGTATGCATATTTCTTAGATCATGAGCTCAGTTTGCATCTCAAGTTGTGTGAACGACACACAACTAGCGCCATCCAGGGTTAGAGCCACCTACGTCAGCCTCCACCAATGGCCGGAATCTGACGTTGAGTTCGTCCGCTCCCTCAGCTTTCGGTCAACGGGCTCCGGAGGCCGCGGGTCGGTGGGACCCGCGGGTGGTGGGCCCAAGGTGGTGGATACAATTTCATGCAGGCAGGTGTACCTTAGAAGCTACACTTTCACTAGGAAGGAGGAGACTATGAATGAGAGAACTACTACTATCAAGTGCTTTGGTAAGGTCAAAGATAAAGTGGTCAACGGTAGAAACAATAAGAACAAGAAGAAGAGAAATGAGAAATACTACTATGTTACTTTAAAGTCCTTGTTCAGGAAGCTGATCTTTTGCTCTTATAGTGTTGATGTTATGGATGTTGATGACTGATTTAGAAGAAATTGATTGTGTTTGTTTTTTGTTTACAATTTGCTAATTTTAAGTAATAAAGGGTTTAGTTAGATTTTTGTTTGTTGTGAATTATGATGCTAGAGTACTAGTGAAACTGAGAAAGTGATATGTATCATATGTGTATATTATAATGGATACTAGTGGTAGGAAGATACGAGAGATATTAGGACATTCGATGATTACTTTGTTCTTTCACTTGGATGAAAAATTAAAATTTATTATTTTTGTTTTCATTGGGTCATGCCGGTCGGAACAAAACCAGTTTGCCCGATTTACGCACTTTATCAGCTAATTTTTGAATACAGAGTTTACCACCAAAGGTAAGTCTCTCGTAAAAAAAGTTTATAAATGAATATATTTATATGATTTTGGCATACATAAATTTTAAATGTATACATTTTAAATGGCCCGAGATATGTTTTTTTTATAATTATTTCGGGTAATATGTAATAGTATGATTAATTGAAGTATTAATTATTGGCTTAATGCAATGTTAGGTAAGTCATATGTATGCACATGATTAATGATAAATTGATAATGACAACTTGGGACATGCAATATCATAAGCACACCATAACATAACAATATTATATAATATTAATCATGAATTCATGACAAATTGACAACCATGACAAATAATTTGAATATACTTCCACCAAACATTATCACATAATAAATTAAAGCAAAGAGGTGGAAAACACAAAATAAATTTGAAAATATGGAGAAGTGGCCAAGTGGGGATCGCAATGAGCCAAGTCAGTAAATAAGATTGGGCCCAGTTTGATTGAGTGGTAGTTGGATCAGGCCCATTAACTTGACAGCTGCTAGTGGCCCAATGACTTTTCTTGTCATTAGTAAAAGTTCAAATTTGCAAGTCTTTCTTCTTCTATAGATGTCAATCATTATTGACAATGTGATGCTACAAACTGTTGAGAATTTTATATTAAATCAGGAAATGTTTGATCATTGTGTATCATGTGATGCTATAAAAGATTTACATTTTATATTAGGAATGGAGGTGTTAGATAGGAAAATTACCATTGAGACAAGTCAACAAGCAAGCAACCACCAATGTTTAGGAGGTAGGTGAAAATGTTGCACATGTTTTAGATATATTCTAAATGATTAAAATGACCCCCCATCATAAATTTAATTATATGCTTATAATTCGTAACCACCAAAAATATGAGAATTCAAGCATTATACATGAATGCCAACCTTGACAATTCCTCAAATCACTAGGCCTTTTTCAGGCTTTATGTGGTGAAAATATTCAGTACAAGCAAATCAACAAATATAGTAAAATGATATGATTTTTTTAACCTATGTTTCAAGAGCATAGATTAAAAATATTTAAATAAAAAGGAATTTGTTGAATAGTATTATTTTAGGTTTATTTATTTTTTTTATAGAGTTTATAATTTTTCATATAGAATTTTAGTTTTTAAATAAAAAATTCTTAATATATACCTAAGGACATATGTTAGAAAAACTAAAAATAATATCATATTTAATTAAAACACATAGGATTTAATATTTGCGATCATACTAGTATATATATGACATAGTTCTATTTGCATCTATCCGTCCTGTAAAAACTTTAACCATTAGTAAAAATATTGACTCTCATAATATGACGGGGATAACCAACATTTTTTGGCGATAAAATTCCTAAAGATCACCTTATCTTACAGGGCTTTTTAGAATTTACCTATTGTAATAAAATATATCATCATTTTTGTTCTTAACAAAAAAAAAGCATCAACTACTTAGTAGTTTCTTTGCTTTTAAAACAGGTTTAAGACTATTCATAGTATAAAAATGTTATTAACTACAACATTTATCTACCACATTTATTTTGTGAGATGGAGATTGATTGTAAGTACACAATGTTTTTTGGTCATGGTCATTGGATAAGTAATATAGTGGCAATTTTATTGGGACAAGTTTGGAGAAAAACCAAACAGATAACAAATTGTCAAGTTGAGTACTTGCTGATTTTTTTTTTTTTTTTTTTTTTTGTCATTTTAAAATATTCGAATTTCGAAACCAGAAAAAGAAGAGATTGGCAAATTGAGGAGGAAAGAATAGAAAACAGATCAGAATATGAGAATATTAGTCAAGTTATTCCACCATACAATGTATCCTTCTTCCAGTACCACCACCCAGGAGGTTAGTCAATTATTTCAACGAAGCAACCATTTCTGATTTCTCTCATCTCTGTCATTCCTACTAATCCATTCCATTTCATCCGAGAGAGGAAGACCCATGTTCTACTGATCAAAAACATCGATTCTTTTTTCAGCTGTTAGATTGTTCTGTGTTAAATTCAATTAGAACCCGTTCCCCAAATTAGTGGGGTTTTGAACGACCGCTCTTCTTTCTTGGGTTTTTCCCATTTGACAATTGCTCGTTTCTTGCTCATTCACTTGCTTAAAAGATCCCACCTGACGATTTTGTTCCGTGATTGCTTGTCCTAAAGATCTAAGTTCAGGCTGAATAATCTGTAAGTTATTTCTAGGTTTATTTTATTGTGGTTTTGATTTTTGCTTTGATCATGCATTGATCTCAAATTCTGGAATTCACTGGCAGAGATTTGCTGGAACAGCAAGTTTAAGGTACTGTTTCGAGAATTGGATGCGGTTATATTTCTGCTGGGTCTGATTTAGCCTGATTGTATTGATTACTTCTGAAAAAAGAGGAGTGAGGTGTCTGATTGATTGTTTTAGGGTTTATATTGTGAGTTTTTGCTTGCACATTTTGTCAAGAGGTTTAATTGAAAACTGAAACAATGAATGTTGTGGGTAAAGTTGGGAACTTGATTTCACAAGGTGTGTATACTGTGGCTACTCCATTCCACCCATTTGGTGGGGCTGTTGATATAATTGTTGTTCAACAGCCGGATGGAAGCTTCCGGAGCACCCCTTGGTATGTTCGGTTTGGGAAGTTTCAGGGTGTTCTAAAGCGCTCTGAGAAGAAGGTGCGTATAAATGTGAATGGGGTTGAAGCTAAATTCCATATGCATCTTGATAATTCGGGTGAGGCGTATTTTAGCCAAGAAGCTGATCCGGGTGAGGACAGTGAGAGAGATGGGGCTGTGAAGGATGTGAGAGGAAAAAGCCGAGCAGATGGCGATTTAAGTAAAGATATTAGTGATATTTTAGGTGATGAAAATTTTGAAGGCAACAGATTGCAAAGCGTGGTGTCTGATCCTACTGGAGTGTTTTCCATGAGAGACAGGCTAGAGAGGTCTGAATCAGATGCTTGTAACTTTTATGATTTTCAAGATGATCAGTCATCAATCGATGGCTCTATTGAGTTCGCATCAGAGTATGGTTCAAGCCGGTTTGACAATTTAGATGGTCTGGACAATTTTATGGAAGCGCCGAGTTCTGACTCTGAAATGGTTTTGGTTAGCATTGATGGACATATTTTGACAGCACCAATCTCATCATTCAAAAAAGATGCTGAGAATGTAGAAGCAGTTTCCCCCCAGTTTCGACTGGGTTCTGGTGAAAAATCTGAGGTTTGTGAAGGGAAAACTGAGGTCAATACTAGTGAAATTATTTGGGCTGCTGGTTATCATAAAGATATACAAACTTCTCCAAGCAAAATAGAGTCTGCTGGTGCTGAGTGTGTTGATAACAACAGAGGTAGTTCAATAGAGCAAAACACGGTGGATATTAAGGATAAAGAAGATGTGCATCAGCATGATAAACAGGAAGCTGCTGAGGTAGATATGAGATCTGTTGTAGCTTCTGTAGTTGATGAAGAAGAAGAACATCAAAATGAAGTAGATGATGTCCTATACCAGGAGAGTGATGTTCATGTTCATAATATCATTGAAGGTGCACTATTTAGCGCCAAGAATGGAGACGAGGAGATGAAAAGCGAGAATTCTGTTGTAGACATCCATGAAGAAGCCTGTTACGGAGATGGGGAGATGCAAAGTGAGAACCGTTTAGTGGACATCCATGAAGAAGCTCAGGACAAGCCTGCACAGAACCTTCAAGTAGGTGACACTGATACTGAACACCCTCAAGATAATCATACTCAAAGTATTCAATCTTCAAAGGAAGTTGAAGCAAGGTATGAAGATGAAGTTAGGATTGAAAATGAATCAGCTCCTTCCTTCTCAAATTCCACTTCAACTGCTGCAAACGGGAGAGTCGACCCTGGTGAGGAAACTGAAACCAGTGTAGAAATCGTGCTTTCTAACTCCACGTCTGATGATTTTAATTCTGGTAGTGTTGATAAAATTCTAACCAAATCTGATTCATATGAGGCTACACCAAGTAGTCCAAATGAAGATGCTGCTGAAGCTGAAATTAGTATACACGAGGAAGTGGAGCAAGAAACTGTGAGTTCTGCAGAATTGCATGCACATTCAGACTCAAGTAAGGACCTTACAATTGCTGAATCGGTTTCTGATGGTAGTGATTCTGATAATGTTGATAGACATCTTACAATTCGTACAACATCTCCTTCACAAGAGGCTTCACAAAGTAGTCCAAATGGAGATGCTTCTGAAATTCAAAGTCAGAGACATGAAGCAGCGCTGAGGAATATGAGTTCTGCAGGTTTGCACTGCTGCTGGGGTTCTAAGAAAGTTTTTTTTATTGATGTTTTCATATTATGTAACTGAAATCTGTTTTCAAACCATTTTATTTGTAGGGTTTGAGATATCAATTTGCAGGCACTTACTTCGTCCTGGTATGGGATTGAGTTCTGCTGCTGAAGCATTCAACGAACATCGTATATCTGCAGAGGAATTTAAACTTTCTGCAACATCCATTATTAAAGATGAAAACCTTGTTGTCAGGCATGGTGAAACTTACTTACCGTGGGATAAAGCTGCTCATATAGTCCTTGGAAGGGCTGTCTTTGGTTTAGATTTATCAGTTGAACCCAAAGATGCAATTCCTGTAGAGCAAAAAGCAATTGAGAAACTGAAAGATGAGGCTGATGGTGTTGTTACACCTGGACGTAGATGGAGCCTTTGGCCAATGTCATTTAGAAGAAGTAAAACGCTTGAGCCATCAATTAGCAATGTGTCAAGCGAGGACATTTTTCTTGATCCTGAAGCTTCTCATAGTCCAGATCTTGATGATTCTCCAGCTTCCCTTTCACAAGCTCCACATTTGAGTGCTGATAGCAAGTCTTCTCATAAGAAACTTGTTCGGACTAACATCCCAACTAGTGAGCAAATTGCATCCTTGAATCTACAAGAAGGCCAAAATGTGGTCACTTTTAGTTTTTGTACTAGAGTCTGGGGATTGCAAAGGGTTCGTCACCCAACCTTGTACCCTACTTTTTATTTTCTGAGATTCTATCCATGTTGAGAACTTTTCTGTTCTTATTAATCTGTTTCTAATAGTTTATTTTTTCTTCTTCTGGGTCATCAGGTAGAAGCTCATATATACTTGTGGAAGTGGAATGCACGGATCGTAATATCTGATGTTGATGGAACCATTACAAAGTAAGCTATTATGAACTTTTCCATTAAACCAGCCTCTAAAGTGCTCTTTTCTGCACTTAACTCAATTGTAAACTCAGTTGGAGTGATTTAAATAGCAGCAGATTAACTTAATTTAAACCTAAACGGATATACCTCAGATGAAGAATAAGGAAATTAAATATTAATGGATTATCTACACTGTCTCTTTTTCTTCTGTACTTCACTGTTGATTGAATGTTTACAAAAATATATGTAACTTGAGGATCTCATTCTTGCATGATGTTTTGACATTCTTTCATCATGTTTATCTGCTTTTCAAGCTTCCATTTGGTTAGGATAATGCTATCAATTTATGAGGCAACAATTGGATCACTTTTGTGATTGTTGGGGATTTCATCCGTTCTTCTTTCGTGCAAGAATCCTGTAGAAAAAAAAAGAATAGAGAAATATTTATTGAGCGGATGGAAAGTGCAGAAACAGAGTGGATCTTCTTGCAACATATAAGAGTTCTTTTTCGGTCTTATATATGAACTACTTTGATGCATCCTTTTTCAGATCAGACGTTCTTGGGCAGTTCATGCCTCTAGTTGGAAGAGACTGGTCGCAATCTGGTGTAGCTAAACTCTTCTCAGCCATTAAGGTAATGGATTAGTTTCATTTCTAGAAATTCCCTTTCCGGTTTGGATCAGTAAGTCTCTCACTGAATTATTCACTGCATTATGTATGAATTTTTTGGATGCACAACAGGAGAATGGATACCAGCTGCTCTTTTTGAGCGCACGTGCAATTGTCCAGGCTTACTTAACTCGAAGTTTCTTGCTTAACCTCAAACAGGTCTTCATATCCTTCACCTTCATCAGTGCAACTACAACGTACTACCATATATGATAGTATTCTAATTTGCTCTTCGCTATTTTATATTTCTAGAATTATTGAGTAAATAATTTATGATATTTTTTTTTTTTTAAATCCACAAAATAATACATATTGATGGGAATTACTTCGGGCTGTCTTTATGTTGATGTAAAGACCTTATCAATACAAGTTGAGATTCTTACAGAAGCGGAAATAAAATTAACTATTTGCTTAGTTGCTACTTCTCTTCTGCTTTTGCTTGTCATCTGAGCCGTAAGGATAATCTCTCCATGGTTGCAGGACGGGAATACTTTACCTGATGGACCTGTCGTCATTTCACCTGATGGTTTATTCCCTTCATTGTTTCGTGAAGGTACATTAGTTTGTTCTGTAATACTTGAGCTTGCAAGACAACACATTGTTATGGACATTAATCAAGTGAACATTACATTTCTTGGTTTTAACTCATGATGTCTATCTGCATTGGTCTTTTGATACTTTACAGTAATAAGGAGAGCTCCTCATGAATTCAAGATAGCCTGTTTGCAGGTAAACTTGTTTGAGTACTATTTTTTCGTTTTTCTCAGTTCTATGCGTTAGATGAACATTGATAGAAACCCAAATCTTGAGGCACCAAAAGGAAAATCCCTATTAATTAGCTGAACAGCAAGATTCTTGCTTTGTGATTCTATCATTTTGTTTTTCACTTTTAGGGTTCTAACAAATATCCTTTACAATCACCAATTTCTTGAATCTCAGGACATCAAAGCACTCTTTCCTGCTGACTACAATCCATTCTATGCTGGATTCGGTAACAGAGACACTGACGAGCTCAGCTACAGAAAGATCGGTATCCCTAAGGGCAAAATATTCATAATCAACCCTAAGGTATTAAATCTATATGACTATAACACAACCTTCTTTTTCCAAGCCATCATTTTTTTGAAGCCTTGCAACTGATCCTGTAACAGGGAGAAGTGGCCATCAGCCATCGAATTGATGTGAAATCATATACCTCATTGCATACCCTTGTAAACGACATGTTCCCGCCTACATCAATGATTGAACAGGAAGATTATAACCATTGGAATTACTGGAAGATGCCAATAGCTGACATTGATGATGTGTAAAAACTTTGTCTTGTATCTGAGATGTTAAAAAATCAGCAGCATTCACATTCATGATCAAGGATGAATATGGAGGAGGGCGACATGATACTGGTAAGGAAGGCTGGTTCTTGAAGAGTTGATGTTTGTAGCTTGTATCAGCAGAATGTATATCATCATCATCAAATGGACAAATGTAGTTAAAGACTTGTTCATTGTGGTTGTAGCACTATGCAATAGATTTATATAATAAAGTTGATCATAAAGGGGGTCTTACTTCTTAGCATTCCTTATTTCCCTGGCAAATTTGCCAGTAAGCTATATTGTAGTGATGTGCTGGTTGACTCTTGATTAGTCTATTGTAGTAATATGCATTGTTTCTGTAAAACTAGTTATTATTATATGCATTAGCAAATTAGGCCATGTACAATGGGAGGGGCTTAAGGGTAAAAGGATTCTTGCATAATTTTAGGTAAAAAAAAGAAGGAAAAATGCCAAGCATTACCTTACTTGTGCTTGTGCAAGTACTTTCTAAGGAACTCATTCATGAACATCTACCCACTAATATTTTGCCACATGTCATTCAACTAATCCATTTTATTTCTATGTTTGGGTTTAAATATTAAATTTTTTACCATAATTTTAAGCTTTTTAAAATTATTATATATAATAACTCTATAAAATAATATTATCTATCCAATAAGACCAATATTGTATACACTTTGTATTTGTATATTTTTAAAAAGATTTAATTTAGGATAATATTTACATATGATTAATTGCATATTATATTAATTATAAATTTGTATGTTATTATGGCGTCAATTTGGCATGCCCGGTAATAGAGATTAGATAGTGTAATATGATAGTAATTTTAATGCATCATGTACTTTAGTGTTTTGTATTATAATCGTTATTATGTTTCGTGTGTCATTTTAGTGTATTGTATTTAATTAATGTAATGTGAAATATTTAGTGTTTTGTAATATAGTTATTATTAAGTTTAATATGATTGTTGGTTTGAATTTATTTTTCAATCATGTTTTATCAATAGAAAACTAATCCTAATTTTTGTTGTTAATACTTTATTTTTTCTAATTACATGTACTAATATTGTTGAATATTTAAAAATAAGTACAATATTATTTAATAGTTAATATAATTTATTTATGTATTATTTGAGCATAAAAATTTATTTAAGTTATTAAATAATTATTGTTTACATTAAAATAACATATATAATAAAGATATAAAGACATATTTATAATTTTGGCATTAAAAATTAAAGATAGAAAAGAAATATATGGGTGCTTATAAGTACCCATAGAGTTGGTCTGTTGGAGTGAAAAAAAATAAATGAGTACTTGTATGATGTTGAAAGGAGAGAAAATATTATAATAATGGTTAAGTAACCTTAAACACTCCAACTAAAAAACTCCCACTGCACATTATAATTGGTTTATTGGGAGTTGGGACTTGTGTGTTTACTTGGCTAGTATGATACTTTGAAACACAACAACATCAACCTAGTGTTAATCCGTCTCAAACGGATATGGGGGCCATAATACACACTTGTCCCAATATAAAATCAATAGGGTGTATACTTTAAATAAATAGCTTAAATTCCCTCCTCCCCCTTAATCCTCTTTCTAGTCTTATTGAAAATAACTTCTACTCCCTTCGTTCCAATTTTTCCATCCCACTTCATTTTATGCACAAGAATTAAGGAAGTGAATTAGAAAGTGTTGAAGAGGGAATAAAATATTGCAAAGTGGAAGAAAAGTATTGGAAAGTGTGAAGAAAGTACTCCCTTTGCTTCATAATACATGTCTTTTTAGCCGTAATATTTTGTTTCACAATACATGTCTTTTTAGTTAGTTTAGTCTCTACTTTACATATTTATCTTTATAATTAATGATAAGTTATTATTAGTGATTTTCAATACAGTAAAAAAGTAAGATAATAATTGATGGTATATTAGTATTTTTGGTAACTTTTTTAAATAATGTGCAAATTGCTAGAAAGACAAATATTGTGAAACGGAGAGAGTATAAAAAAATGATAAAGGGGGTGAAAGGTGTAGGTTTTGGGGTAATTTGGGTAAAAAGTAAGGACATATGGGTGATAGCTTGCAATTAGGTAGTGTTTAGGATGCATATTTATGTTTATATTGCATGGGTTTAGCTTAGTTTAGCCTAGTTCTTAGGTTTTTAGGTTTTCTAGGAAATTCGGGTTTTGCGCTTGTTTTGTTCGGTTTTGCAGATCTTTAGGTAAATAAGAATGGACGGGAAGGATCTTAGATGATTGTGGTGGAGTTTGATGAAGCTTAGAGTGATACAAGTGAAGATTAGAAGAGCTAAGGCCCAAGAGCTTGAGGGATAAAAACGCTTAAATCCGGGCTATACATTTGAGTCTTGTTTTGACACCTCTATCTTGCAATGCTTGGTTTGGGAGATATAGTGGTCGGATAGAGTTGGATTTTTTATCATTGGAAAGCTAATTCAAAGAGATACAATTCATTTTTTTACTCGGAGTCCAAATTCCAACTCGAAGGGTCAAAACAGGCTCTGAAGTGTCATCTTAATGCTGAACCGAGAGTGCCGCGGGCTAGGAAGGCAGGGTGCGCGGCCGCGCCACTCTAGGAAGAGACTGCACCATATGCTTTTGACAGAAAAGTTTGGGCCGCGTGTTTTGGGCCTCGAGTTGGACTTTGTTAGATATTTTCCGACGTGTTTTCTTTGTATGGTGGGTGATTGAGTTTTGTTTCCTTTGATATCTTTAGTAGTTGTTAAGAGATATTTAAAAACCCTTTTAGTTTCTATCTTGTCATAACTTGATCATATTTTGGAGGCTAGGACTTCTTCTTCCAAGAGGTAAACTTTGAACTTTTTGTAAGTTTTTCTTAATTCAAGTATGCATTGCTAAATTCCATTGTGTTTGACTAGTTATTGAAATTATAGATTGCATATTATTGTGAGGTTTGATTGATTCTCAACAAACTTGAATAGAGTTTATTCCATGCGCTTAATTGAATTTAAACTAGACTTTTGTTAGATTAGCTACCTAATTGTATCTCTAGTTATAACTGAATCTTATTAATTACCGATCGAAGTTAATTTGATCAAGAGTATAACTTTAATCAATTTAGTACAGTTTGGACTATTTGGTTAAAGAAGGGGATAAATTCACAAGTCACTTAGATGTCTGATTGCTCTAAGTGTTTGTTTCTATTGATAACTTGAATCGTTATGATGTTGTCTAATTGAATCTAGACTGTCTTTTAGGTTGTTAGATAATTAGGGTTGTTAGAACGGTAGTTCTATCAACTAAATCTGAAGTTCGGATCATAATCCTTAGTAGGGTCATAATCCACAAGAGATTATTCAAGTGAATTGAGAATCAAGAGAATTAATGATCAATAAGCATATCTATGATGGATTTAACTAGTTGAACATATTTCTCTCATATTGTCATAAACATCTTTGCATTCATACTTTAGATTTATTTTGCATAGTAGTATTGGATAATCACCCAAAAAAAAAACCCACTTGGTTACTTGACACTCTAGTTAAACACAAATACACGAGTCTTTGTGAGATCGACCCTTACTTACCGCTCTACTGAGTTTGGTAAAGTTAAGGTTTCTTTGATAGGTATAACGACCACCGAAAATACCTCATGAATTGACAATTTTCATATATCCGAAAATGGAAAGATTTAGATGAATTGAGAGGGGTAAGATTGAGGAGAGATTAGAGAGAAAAACACCACCATTAGAAGAACCAAAGAGCAAGAACAATTATAGTCTAGACATATTTGGACTTCAACAAAAAAAAAATTCAACTTCCTACCCATGATCAGATCCTTTCAATCCAGTTCCTCATGTCTCAAATCTCCTTTTTTCATTTTATCAACACGACATTTCTTACATGATTTATAATAATCCTACTAGTGTACATTCATCAATCGGCATTTCCTGCTTTGTATTCAAGGATGGAAAGATTTTATTGGCGTGATATGGACCTGTCAATCTGTCATTTCGGGTTCGGTTTCGTTATGGGTCACGGGTCAATCGGGTCAGGTTGTAGCGGATTTTCGGTCGGGTCGGGTTGACCAGCGGGTCTAAAATATCATTTTTTAATGATTATTAAACTCAATTTTTAATTATAAATAATATTTAATTATAATATATTATTTTCATTTATTTTAATAATAAATATATTATAATTTTCAAAATAAAATTTAAAAAATCTATAAATATACTAAATCAATCGGTCAACACAACGGGTTTCGGGTTTCAGGTTCAAATTTTCGAGTCTTGACCCTAAAATTATCGGCAATTCAGATTGGGTTGGCGAGTTCGGTCAACTTTTGACAGATCTAGCATGATATAATAACCATTCCACCCTTAATATCAATTTTCCCATTTCTTTAATTCTTTCTTCAAGAGTTTTAATATTTCTCACTCCTTATTACCTTTTCTTCAAAAAATATCTTTTTTTCGTCAAGAAAGAGGAGCTAACCTAAAAATATATTAAAGCATAATTAAGACATAATAGTAGAGTTATTCTTTGTAAGAATAATATTGCTAAAGCAAACAAGATTAGTAGAAAAATCCCAAAAATCAGAATGCAAAGTGAAGGACTATTCGGCAAGAGGATCCGCCAGCGTCGGAGAGTGCCGCCCTCTCCTTCGACAAAAAAGAAGAGAATCCGCCGACTTATTTGCGGATCGACATACATGGACCACCTGAACTTCCCATTGATCGCAATCGATGAAGCGTCAACATTGCTGGATGAGGGAGATGTCCGGATGAGTGGGTAGAGACCGCTCATGGAGTAACTTTTATTTTGACTCACTACTTTATACAATCCCACCTATATTGTTTCATAAAAAAAAACTTGTAAGAATTTGCAAGAAAAGATACAGACTAAAAATAGGAAGAAAATCTTTAAATTTAATAACTGCCAATTAATAAGTCAACAATCACACTAATAATTAAAAAATAATTTGTTCCCCTAATATACAAGCATATACAGTACTACTACATACAATTACAATTTTTTTTATGATGTGGCAATTCAAAGTGTCGCTTACCCTTTGGGTTAGAGAATCGCTTATGCAAAACAATGAGCAAAGAATATGTTTACAAATCTTGTGGATAATTAATTGTATGTCTAATCTTGTGGATAATTTTTTTTTGGTCATAAGGGAGAGCTAGTGCTCGTTTTAATCTTGTGGATAATTAATTGTATGTCTCTATGTCTATATCATGTAATTCAAGTTTTCACAAGACTCTCCTCATTTAATACATGTATTTTTGCTTTTGTAAATTTTTTAAACACAAATGATAGATAGATTAAAATGAACAAAATGATTAATTAAAATTTGGAAACATCGATCAGATTACAATGTGCAAAAAGAAGCATTCACATTACATTACCAATTCCAACAGACCAACACTAACATTACATAAAGTAAAATTTCAATACTAAAAAAACAAATAACATTTGCACTTTGAATATCAAGGAGGAGGGTGTTGGTACTCATCAACTTCTTCACCTCCTTTTCACATTTTTGCACATTAATGTGTGCTTCATTACATTTGGCCTTAAAATAGTCATACTTGTCCAAACAAATAGCTAGTGTTTTAAGAGATTCAGAAGCTTCATAAAACTTTTCAATGACATTTTTATCCATGTTTTCTTTAATGTGCAAAAAAGGTGTTCTTGTATAGCCATTGTAATAAAGTAAAAAACACTTCTAAAAACAGAGGGAGTAGGAGCCAAAGCCACCATATGGGTTTTGAATCTGCTTTGGGCCGGGTTAATCCAATGGCAGTGGAAGTGCAAGAGGTAATGAGCCCAAATGGAATACTTAATCCGCAAGCGGATTTAAGAAGGCATAGGGAATGGCTCCAAAGGTGCTGATAAATAGCGGAATCGATTTCCCTACACTTAGAGCTAAAATTGACTAGCCTTACTCCGAAAATTGACTATCATGACGACCATACATGTAACCAACGGTCCTTTTTAGAATAAATTAGTAAGTTTATAGTCAAATTCTAATTTATTACAAAAAGACATGCATTTGCAAATGATTTAAGAACTTCACATGATTCATATAGCTTTTCAGCCTCGTTTTTCTCCCGGTTTTTTTAGAGGTAAAAACATAATCTTGTATAGCCATTGTAATAAAGTAAAAAACCACACCCAAAAATAGAGGAACAAAAAGCCAAAGCCACCGGCTTTGGTTCGGATTAATCCAACAACAGTGGATGTGCATGAAGTAATAAGGCCAAATGGGATGCTGAATTGGCAAGCAGGTTCAACTGAAAAGGCCCATTGGATGGCTCCTAATGTGCTGATAAGCAGCGGAGTGGACATCTCAATACTAGGAACCAAAAGATGTTGGGTAAGATTAATAATCATTTGGTTAGGTGAAAGTTAATTTAAAAAATTCAATTTCTTTTGTATAAATATGTTGGGTAAGATTAATAATCGTTTGGTTAGGTCCAAAGTTTGTAATAACAAAACCTTACAGGTTTATCTTCTCATTTTAATAAAAATAATGTCATTGCTTTTAGTATTTGTCTAATATAAATTCTCAATTTCATGATTATCCAAATTAATTATTAAGTCATTACATTATTTTCTTATAAATGATAAAATTATTTTATCCAATGTATTAAGCTGAAAAACTTTTAAAGTCAAAGTCATGACTTAATGATTAATTTAGATAATTAGGAAGTTGATAATTTATATTAACCAAATACTAAAAGTTGAGATTTATGATTAATCACTTTGGACCTTATCTAAAAAGTTATTAATCTTACCAAGTATATTTTTATATAAAGAAAATTAATTTTTTAAAATTAATTTTCACTAAGAATATTTTAGAACAAAAAAGATCTAAAATAATTATTTATGAATGTTTTAATCCTTTAAGAACAAGATTTATAATTTTCAAAATTTATTTGTACATAGATTGGACATTTTTGTCACAAATTTAAAAAGATGATAGGCCAAAGCACAATTTTATTTAAAATATAGACATTTTGAGGGTAGAGTGCTAACAACTACCAAAGTGTAGAATATTTTGTGAAATTCGAAAAAGTTAGGGCAAAATACGCAACTATATAAAAAATTAGGATATTTAAAGCTATTTTTCCAAAATAAAAACACGTGAGATATTATGCCTGATTACTCTATGCCGCGTTTGACAATTATGGACTAAATGACAAAATTAAGCTTTAATTTTTTTTTGATCTGAGAATTAAGCTTTAAATAATTGTAAGGAATTCTCTACTATAAAAACAAACAATTTGACCCATTCTCTTCCTTCTCCGTCAAATTCTCTGCCATGCGACGAAAAACTAGAATTCTGATTCGATTCGACAAAGAAGATCAATTTCTCAAATGTGGAGCAATTCAATTTTGACCTGATTCATCTTGTTTCTGACACACCTTGATTGCGACAACTCGTTTGATTTCGCTGAAGACGATCGCGATTGCGATCGCTGAATCCAACTGAATCGCAATGTCTGGATAGCTAGCTAGCTAAATTCGTCAGGATTCTGCGTTCCTGTCAAATATATTAACGGAAAGAGGAAGATTTCAAAAATCGTCGGAGGGAGAATGTCGTGGAATCTATCTTTCATCCGCACCTACGCCGATTCCGTCGTCCACCACGCCGGCCAAGCCGTCGTCGGTGGTGCTATGCTTATCCACAATAGCATCGTAATCTCTCATCCTTTAGTGTAAAATTAGGGTTTCATTTTTTCAATTGTTTTTATATTTTGTTCTTCGGAGACTTTTCAGCATGATCCGGAGAGAGAGAATACATTGACTCGTTTTTAACGAATTGTTATTTGGCAACCATTTCGATCTCACTTGCTTCATCGATTGATTCAGATTTTGAGTAATTTCCACTTTTCGTCAATTTAGGTGGGAAAAAGCTGGATTGTAAATTCAATTTTTTTTTGTATAAAATCAATCAAATATGCACAGAAGGCCCACAAAAATAAAGATATTTTAGCTCTCAAATTTATGTACATTCTATTATTTCTTTAAATTCGATAAACTTTTGTAGAGTAATAAGTTGGTGATTGAGCTTGAGTCATGATTCTATTGTGAATTTTGAAAAGAAGAAGCTCTTCATTTCCCATATGATCAATTACTTTGTTGAAGAACTTGGTTCATTGCAGGGCAGTCGAAATATACAAAGCTTCCAGCAAACTGTGAAGAGATTGGAAACACAATCTGTTTCTTCTAGAGGGAATGAAAGAGTTTTGATGTTGAGAAGATGGTTAAAATTACTAAAACAAGCCGAGGCTTATAATAGAGGTCTTGCCATTAGTGAAGAAAGTCGTGAAACTATGGTGGGTCTCTAGCTTCTGTAGTCTCTTATGTGGAAAATGCAACAACAATGTTGTCATGACACTGAACATGGAAAAACTAACTAGGTTCTTTAGCCTTTCATGAAATTTGCCCTTAAATTGCCTTATGTGATTGATTGGCCTCACACCCTTGATCTTATGATGAGACTCTTGATATCCAACGGATTATATGTTGATACCAAAAGGATCTAGAAACAATAAACATTGCTGTTGAAGTAAACTATAAGTTTGCCGCTGTCTTATTAAAGCTTAGACCATGGTGTTTCATAAGCTTGAATCCCATCTTAGTTCCTAATTTTTGATACAGCTATTTTCTTAAGTTTCTCTTCAACAATGTGCTATGTGCAGGTATTTTATCAGGATAGTGATCAGAGAGGTGAACCAGTAACGTTTCTTGTCGTCTTTCTGCATAGTGAAGCTCTTGAAGGCATTGCAATCTCTATGGTTCGTGACAAATCACAACTATTCTTAATTTTGATAAGTTGTATTCTGTTTCTTTTTGTAATAATGACCAATGGCATGCATGCAGCCAAATTTATTGTCTAAAGTACACGTGATATAAAACAATGTGCAATTGTTATCATCGAGGTTGTAGTTTTGTTCTAGGTAGTTAATCATTCATTCTGATCGAACCAGTGTTATCTGCTTCTAAATAAAGTTGAAAAATTAGATATCATATATCATATTGGTATTGACAAAAGGCTTTACATAATGATCCACGAGACCAATTGAATTATATAGAGTATGTTTCCCATTTTCTGTTGGTACTTGACCAATAAAGTGGACAAATCCTAGGTTGTAGTTTTGTTCTAGGTAGTTAATCATTCATTTTGATGATATAAACTGGCATTAGCAATCCTAGATATTTGTAAAGCAAAGATTGGCATTTCACACTCTTCAAAATTTAAATTACCAATTTATTGCAGTTAACTTTTTGAACTTGCTGATCGGGAAGTTAACCGCAGGTTACCTCTTTTGTCTGAACCAGATTCATGAAGAACCAAACGATGAAGAAGCTGCTCTCATTCTGGAGATTTTTGGGTAGATTCTTATTATCCTGCTTATTTTATCTGGGATTGTATCTTCTTAAGGCTAAGTTTATGCATTTCAGGTTACCTTGTAATTAAAACAAAAAATACAGTGTCCTGCTTCTCTATTGTATATATCTATAGCTTAATGTCCTGTAAATTGTTGTGTATGCATCCAGGCATTGTCTTGTGGGAGCAAAGGATATTCATGTTTCAGTACTTAGCAGCATACGGGACTTGGCCGGAGTTTTCATGTGCTACCGTGATGAAGTACTGGTATGAATTATGGCTGATACTCAAAAGGCTGCTTGGCATAGGCATTTTTGAACAGTGTTGGGAGATCAAACATTGCCTTTACTTAAATCTAGAGATCTTCTTGTAGTCTCTGGAACTGTTTGTTTTAATGCTTGGCTTTTCCACTAGTAGCATAATTATCTTTTACTCGCATTCTGATTTCTTTCCGCCACTCCACTCGTTTCACTGGGAGATTTGATTTTCTATAACAAGAATCTTCTCTACATGTACCCACTGACACTCTTCACGTATCTCAGATGAAACGGGAAGAGTTGCTTAAATTTGCTCAAAGCTCGATGTCAGGATTGAAAATTAGTGCTGAGCAATCCAGGTATTCTCTATTTTTTCTGACTTCCAGATAAAGCCTACAAAATTTCTCTGCTCATCAATTTGTATGATTATGGAAGAATTAGTGCTGATCAATCTAGATGTTGATACAGTTTTTTATGAAATCTCTTGGGCTGGATTTCTTGTAGCTGTTTGTTTATTTCAGCTTTCCTCTATTCTTCTTTCTCCTTGTATGTAAAATGAGGCATTATCATATGAGTTCACTCTATGGAAGGAGTTTGCAGTTTGACACTATTTCCACTTTTGAGTTCCCTAATAAGATGATATTTCAGTTCAATCATTTGTATGCATCTTCTCTTCTTATTCATATGCAGTAAACGGTAAGTTGAAGATAAAATTTCCACTTTTGAGGATTATAATCATGTTGGTTTTCGTGTATTGTCTTAAAACTCTGATTTTCTTGGGCTTAAGCATATTTCAGTTTTTCTTGGGTCTATCGGGCGTACCCCCTTTCCCTTGAGCAGGGGTATCCCCATCTTGACCCCCCAGATTCCGCTGTAGCGGAGCCTCACTGGGTCAATGATGATGATGATGATGATGATGATGATGATCCTTAAAATTTGATCATGATTCTCCTGTCCCTTAAAATGCCATCTTCTCTCAGGTTAGATGCAGAAATCATTAGTTTGAAAATAGAACTCATGAAGGAAATCAAGATACCTGCATGCGAGGCTCATGATAATTCATCTGAAGAAGTGGGTGCTGCAAGGACACGGGTTAGCTTGATTTTTAACTGCATAAGCTTTGTAGTTTGGCTGAGAGGAAGCCTGGGTTTTCAAGAATTTCTGCATATCAAAATTATATTTTTAAATGTTTTAGGCTTTGCAAGAAGCACTTTTACGAGTGAGACATTATTCCAAGTTGAAGGCACTCTTGTTGCAAAGGAAAGATTTGCATCATGGTGATTCTCCTGAAGCTCATGCTCAAAAGGTAGCAGGAGTTTCAATTAATAGGGAATTAGTTTACTCTAACAAAGTATTTTCATTTTGTATACTATCTAGGATCACAACTTTGTCTAAACTTGCACACCGAAAAATAACACATAATGTAACTTAACATAATTTACCTGTTTGATTAAAATGCAGCTTGACAAGTTGAAAATTTTAACACAATCTCTGGCTCACTCTAGCTCACAAGCTCATAAGATGCTGGAAGAAGAAAGGTTCTTTGACTCTGCCTTCTTACTTGGACACATCCTTTTGGAGAATGAAACAATTTTCATTACATAAATTTGATAATGGTGGTTGAGAGGATTTATCAGTGATTAATGGTTTAGTTGATTCAGTAGGCCTATACAAGAGATTGAGAGTGTTTAATCTATAACTTTGGATTTCTCTTTCCGACTTTATTTATTACATTGTTCAGTATTTTTCCCTGTCATAAGTTTATTCCTTATTTACTTTTCTAGTCTCTAAGGTAGAGTGTCTTATGCATGATCCTAAGTATAGAGTATTATGGAACTTCTATTGATCTAAATGGGCTAGTCGCAAAATCAAAGTTACAAAAGCAATTCGCTTGGAGTATTATACCTTACATGTATTATAAGAAATACATGTTTTTGTTCCCTGCAGTTTGAATCTCTAAAAATTTTAATCTTGTTTTTAATCTCCTTCTGAGGCAGATGTAGAAGAGAGGAAGCGTTGAACTTTCGCGAAGCAAAAGTTAACGAAGTTAACCAAGGGGAGAAGGTGAACTAATCTGAACACAATTATCATCTTTTTACTTTAACCGTGATGATAAGAACTGCTTAATCAATTAGATAAAATAATTAAATGGATAGGTTTTAACCTCTTTCTTTATTCTTGAATGATCTTGCCAAAAATACCCGTTCATCTGTCTCTTTACTTCATAAGCTCCCTATGAAAAAAAAAATAATGAAAAGAATTCCTAAACAAGCTGCTCATCTTTTCCTAGGATTTGCTAGCTAGTATTGAAAAGCTTCAGCAGCGAAAAGATGAACTTGAAGCTGAACTGAAAAAGGTGAATTATCAAACTTTGCTTTTTCTTGTGGCTTTGAGTATTTTTCAGTGCTATGGAAGACTTTCTCATCATTCTTTGACTGGATTTTCTATTTATGATTAACCAATCAGTGCAGGTTAATAACTCGTTAGCTACTGCAAATGCGCGCCTAAATTTTTCTAGGGAAGAAAAAATGCATTTTGATAAAGCTAGTATCGAAATGCTTAGCGTTCTCCAATCTAAAGTATATTCACATTCTCAATTGATCTTTCTCTAATGGTTAGAAATGAGGAGTGAGGGTTAATACTTAACTGCATATTGCAATTCATTTCTGTTCTGTAGGAACATGAACTGTTAAGATCTATTTCCTTAAGTAAAACGGAAACAGAAGTTGCTTCAGCTTGGATTAGCTTCATAGAATCTACTTGGTCTTTCCAGTGTGATATCACAAAGCAAAACAAGGAGTTTATTAAGTATGGGAATATGCTGCTTCTTTTTTTTTTCTAGCCTATGAAATCACATACAAAGGCTAATAGATTATTTTATAGAATATTTGGACGCCTAATTAAATGTGATTAGTTCTCACTACTTTATTGCTTTTTTTTTCAAAGTACTGAATTAGGGAGACAGGCTCAACTTTTTGAGAGCATATTGATACAAATTCTTCCTCATTACAAGGTTTTATTCATCTTTTGCTAAATATTGTTGTCTTGTGGAATCATCACGTGCACTCAACTGATGCAAGCCTGAAATTCACATTCCTTTGGCAGAATGAGCTGTTGATTTCCATTGAACATTTCAAAGAAGTCGTGCGGAAGCTGCAAGACATGTATGGTTCAGTACTCTTCCAATAAATTAACCTTTTGCCTCTTTCAGTTGGCTATCTAATTCTTGTTTATCCACCAGGTCAGATGCTAGTTCATCATCAAGGTGTGACGCAGCTCTCAGATCAGCCAACAGGAGGGAGAAACTTGAGGCAGAGTTTCATGATGTGGAAGGAAAGGTATTTTAGATGTGTAATTCATCTTCTTTCTATTACACAACATCATTCTTCCAGTGTTTCATTTTATTCTATACTCAACAACAACAACATTGACCCAGTGAGGTTCCGCTACAGCGGAATCTGGGGGGTCAAGATGGGGGTACCCCCTTCCCTTGGGCAGGGGGTACACCCGATAGACCCAAGAAAAACTGAAACTCAGATATGTGACAATAATAACTTAATTTAGTTAGAATGCACCAAAATTCAGCTATGTGACAACAATAACTGTATAAAAGCCAATGAGCATGAGGATGCACCCCAATCATGTTATTCTATACTCAAGACTCAAAATTGCAACCAAGTGTCCAAATGATTGGTCAATTCAATACATTTATAGAGCATATCTTTGATTTAATCCAATCCGGGACAACCAACTCCTAGCATTTTTCAAAAATTGACCTTCCACATAACTGAACATTTACAATTGCTTTTGGTCTTTAATTTCTACCACTTCGTTTTGAAATTTGGTTTATTGTGTTCCATATGATCTACTTTAGTTTGTATGGTTATTCATATAAAGTTTTTTTTGCTAATTCGCCTCTCAGGTTCAATCTGCCTTCAGTGTTGTGGAAACTATCAAGCAATTGCTCGCTCAAAGTCGAGAATTTTACAGGTGCGGTGAATGATTATTGAGACCAAGCTGAACTCTTAAACATACTTTTACCCTTTTTTCTTTCTGTGATCAATATAGGCTAATTGTTCATAAAGTCAGTTTTGATGATGCTTAAAGCCTTCTAGGTAAAACTAGAAGGCAGTGATTTTAATCTCGATTAACTAGTTAGTTAATTAAATGTTTCCACTATAAGGTGATCAACTGCCTGTTTTTATTCGGGCGCATCCTCATGCTCATTGGCTTTTATACACCGCCTTTGAGATGGATTTAGTCTCTATATCAATTTTGGTGCATTCTAACTAAATTCAGTTATTATTGTCACATAGTTGAATTTCAGTTTTTCTTGGGTCTGTCGGACATACCCCCTTTCCCTTGGGCAGGGGTACCCCCATCTTGACCCCCTCAGATTCCGCTGCAGCGGAGCCTCACCGGGTCAATGACGATGATGATGACAGCCTGTTAATTTATTGAAGTTTGTCTTTCCGCTGCCAAAAGAACCATTACACATCCATTCCAAAGACTAATGATTCGAATGTGGACATGTTTGGCCAGGAAAGACAATCAGAAATTGGATAGTCTACTAGATGATCTCCAAATGGCGAAGGATGAGTTTGAATCCATTGATAGGCCAGATTTGAAGGTTGAAACACCCACAACAACTAGATGGAAACAGATAACCAAGAAGTTGGCGTCTAAGGAGACTCGGGAAAGGCTGGATATCTTGGAGCTCAAGCAACCACAAAAACAAAAAAAACAGCAAGCAGAAAAGGTGGATGATCAGAACAAGAAGAAGGAACCAGCTCCTGTGATTGATGGCCGAGAATTGCTTGACTCAGACGATGAGGATTTGGTGACTTATGAGTCGGAATTCGTTACGGTCGACAAAAGTCGTAATTCTCATGATCTAAATGACTGGGAGGTATAACAGCCAAAAAAGTAAAGAAGAGAATCTGTTAAGGATTTAGCATTCAAGAAAAGATTGGATACACTAACAGGCTAGTTTTTTTTTTTTTTTTTTTGTTAAAAACATGTAACGTTCTTTTGGGGCGCATCCTCTTCCTGCTCATTGGCTGTTTTATACAGTGCCTTTGAGATGGATATAGCTCCTATATCAATTTTGTCACTTAACTGAATTTCAGTTTTCCTTGGATCTATCGGGTGCTTCCTTCCGACATGTTCAAAGTATGGGCGCCCCCATCTTGACTCCCCATATCCTGCTTATGTGGGATTATTTTGGGCCAATGATATTTATGTAATATTTATTTGGTTTTTGATTTTTGATTTTTTTTCCCCTGTGCAATAGAAAGAGGAAGCGAATGCATAATTTCATATCATACGTCTAAATTAGCATGCATTGTTGGTTTCACGAGTGTTGTGTGCTGCAAGGTAAAATAGGCAAAAGATGTGATAATGTAATAGAGTTGTCACTTCCAATTTATGATTTTGCTTTGTACTTAAGTCACAGTCTGTATCTGCTGCAGGTGTATATATATAGTTGACTTTTATGTTGACCCAAACATACTTTTAAACGATACTAATATGATAGCTGACAAGGCTTTGTATTGTTTTTGACATGGTGATAATGCCTTCATAGTTCATACGGATGTGGCCTATTTGGTTTAGAACATTGTTCCTTGAGTGTCTTAAGTACCATTGATGGCTGATGTTTTTCTCTAGTGCCGGAATTTGGCTTATGATCCCGTTTTTCTACCTGAAGTTGTCGATCGGAAGCAGGGGCGTAGCCAGAAACTTTTCATTGTAGGGGCCAATAAAATTTTCCAACATAGTTAATGTACGTTTCATGAAAGACGTAGAAAAAAATACAAATTTAGACAAAGAAGAGAACATATTTTATAGAGGAGGAACTAAAATATTTCAAAATACAATTAAATTAAGAAAATAAGAGTTTTTAATGATAACTTATATAATTATGAATTATGTTTTAGTATACAATTAGGTTAAGAAAACATAAATATTTCAGGATACAAATCAATTAAATCTATAAATATTAAAAGCTCGTAACTAAAAAAATAAAACCCAAACTAAAACCCTCGTGGTAATAACGAATTGTATGATTCGAGATATCCCAACAATACCTTATTGTTTCAAAGTTTTCACGTTGAATCACATTATGAAAGTAAGAAGTTTAGCAAAAGATAAAAACATTATAACTAAGTAAATGACTTGTTAGAAGTTGGTTGTATACGTCCAATCTTCAAACGTTCATAACTTTTTGCTCAAATGTTAGAATGGAGCTTATAGATTTATAATATATCAAATCGAAACTATTGACAAAAGGAACATATATACGAAAAAAATTTGGGGGGGGGGGCATGGCCCCTACCCGCCCCCAAATAGCTCCGCCCTGACCGGAAGCCATAAAGGAGATACTAAATTATGGAAGAGACTTGCAAAATCTTGGAAGGACCTATTTCCCAGACTGGTTACAGATGCCGATTATTGGTCTTTTGACCCGTTCACCGGTATCCGCCGTTGGATGAAAACAAACTTGGATGAAAGTACTTTGAGAATGAGCACTTTCTCCTTTAGTCCCCCAATTCTTGAATGCTCTCTTTAGGATTGTAATTGAACTGAGTCGAGTCGAGCTGAGCTTTGAGTTGCTCAAGTTTGGCTCGGTTAAAAATAGACGAGCTCGAGCTCGAACGTGAGCTTAGTTCGAGCTTAAAATCTTATTTGAGCTTGGTTCATTTAAATGTTCACTGAGCTCGAGCTTGCTCGCGAACCTCTCATTTAATTTCTTCCGGAGACAAATCTATGAAGAACTTGTTTACTTGATCAAAATTTAAACTACGTGGTTTGAAAAACACCACCAAAACTATGTAATTTAACATAAACTATATGTTGTATAATATATATATATATATAGTATAGCTTAATCATGAAAATATAATCTAGTTTTTTGTGAGTGCATAATCGAGCTTGCTCATGAGTGCTCAAGTTCGATTCATTTATCTTTCGAGCCTTAAAATTGTGCTCAAGTTCGGGTCATTTACAAATCGAGTTGAACACAAACAAGATTTAACTGAGCCGAACACCAAATTTTTCATGAACTGCTTTGTTCATTTACAACCCTAGCTCTCTCTTGTTTTTTTAGGCGGGTGCTTGGCTGATCGACAACATGTGCCCTTTGAATGACTGGTTTGTATAAGGACATAAATAGATGATGTGGATGCCTCTTCCCTTGCGTGCCCTTACTGGTTCTTACTCGTGTGTTCATTTTTTGGGTATAGGCCCAATTCACTTCTTTAGATGCGAATTTTGGACTTTCATGTGTGATGCAAATTCACACGAACACTTGAAATTTGACAGTTGTACCTCGAGCTTGGCATTTGTACTCGTTGTGATTGGGATTAGAGTTTTAGGTGTGGTTTGAGTCTCGCTTTACTTCCCATGTCCCTTTCTCGCTTATGTTCCTTATTTCGGTTATTGTATTTTATTTGCTTGTTGTTTCAGGTTGTAGTTTAGCCGGTCTCTCGGATGCTGTCTTTCGACGACCTCTCAATTATCAAGTATGTTTGGTAATCGAATTCTTATCTTGTTAAAAAAAATCTTCATTTGTTTGCTTTTTATATTGAAATTATTAAATCTTTCCAACATACTTAGGAATCACCAAAATTTATTTTTAACCTTAAAAATTTTAGTTAGGAAAATAGATAGGGTTAACCGATTAAAGTTTAGGATTTGTTTCATCATACAAATTTTATTTATTGTACTAATCACTATAAATATGTAAAATAAATGACATATTTATTTAAAAATAAAAAATAAAAATAAAAATGAGTGCAACACTATAATGTCTATTTAGTTATGATGTACCTATATATAATGATATAAACTTTCTTAATAATCAATATAATTGTTACTAAAATATAAATTGAATGTTTATTTTAAAACCTTTTATTAAATTATATTAAAATTTACTATAAATAAATCAGACTATATTCCTTTAAGATATTCAAATGTAATACATTTGAGACTTTCAGACGTTTTGAGTCAGGCGACACTAGGTATCAGATTGTGTTGACCTATTTCTATGAGATATAATTGGTTCTGAATTATTCTCGGGTTCATGATAAATCGGTTTAGGTTGAGCCCGTATAAATATATTTTTTTTAGTTAAGCGGAATTCTTAGATAAGGTTAAGTTTTGACTGTCTTAATCAATTGCAACAACCCCAAAATTTGGCTTTTATTTTTTTTTTCAAACCCAAAAAGTCAACCATGGTGAAGTTGAATATACCATAGAAAAAGCTTCGGACCTAAGTTATCTTTTTAAAGACTTTTGGGCCTCTAATTTTAGTATAACAACCGGTCACAAGAAAATTAACCAAAAGAAAATACGGTATCTTTGTCATCTATTGTGTACCTAGGTTGAAAGTCTACTTACCGTTAGTCATGAGAAGTGGCTGTAAGCCTGTGACAGATAAAAAGAAGTGAAAAGTTCAAAGGTAAAAACCAAAAAGGGTGAAAGATAATAAAAAAGGCTTCATCAATTACCACAAATTTATTTGACAAAGCCAAAAGTATGCCTCTACTCTCCTACAAACAGTAGAGGTTCCTGCATATTACAAAAGACACTATAAAGAAGGGCATTGCATTTTGGCATATGGGTTTTCTCATTTCTGGCTCTCCAGCTTGGAAAGCAAAGCCCAAGAGTGACAACTCCTTGCATTTATTTTGTCACGTCTTAATTCATCATATCTTTAAAGTATACTCAACACTCATCACCCTCTCAAACCTCCATTTTTCACACATTCTTACATTCAAAGAGAGCAAAACACACACACATCATCATCGTCATTGACCCAGTGAGGCTCCGCTACAGCGGAATCTAGAGAGAGTGCAAAAACACATACATTAGATGGAAAATAGTCAAGGAGGAGGAGAAGAAGAGTTCATAGATATGGTGGTAAGCCCTTCTTTGCAAAGCAAAGAGTTTGAATTCCAAATGTGCAAAGCCTCACTTGAGAAACAAGAACAAGTTACACCATCTCCAGCTGATGAGCTCTTCTATAAGGGCAAGCTTCTTCCTTTACACCTCCCTCCTAGGCTGCAAATGGTTCAAAATCTCCTCCAAAACTCCATTTCTCAAAACCAGGGATTTGAAGAAGAATGTGAAACTGAAACTCCCAGTTTTAGTCCTACAACAAGCTTTACAGCTCCTGCAACCAGTTCAAATTCCCCATTGGAATCTTGCAGTATCTCACCCACAGACTCTTGCAGGGCCAGTTGTGAGCTGAACCCAGATGAGTACTTCTTTCAATGGTCAACAGGAGTGAGTGGTTTGGCTAAAGGTGGTGATGCTCAGCTTTCAAAGAAGCCATGGTCAAAGAAGATAAAGCTGATCAAGCAATTTGTGTTTTCCCAAAAGCTCAAATCTTCAAGGGATTATATGAGGTCTTTGTTCACAAGACCTGCCTGTGCAGTTGAAGCCAAGGAATATAATAATGTAATTGAGTCAGAAATGGATGACCATATTAGTTTCACTTGTCACAGGCTGTCATTCTCTGGGGCAATAAAGAGAAACTCTACAAGCAACAAGCATTCATCATCAGCATCAGCAACATCAACAACAACAACAACAACATCATCTACTTCTTCATCCAACTGTTCTTGCTCATCTTCTTCCTATTCATTGAAATCCGCAAAAGGGTTTTATGAGATAAACCTGTTGGAGAAGAGAGTCAGTGCAAATTCAGAGGCTGAGAACTCAATTGAAGGTGCAATTGCTCACTGCAAGAAGTCTCAGCAGAAGAAGCAGGACTTTTCAGAGGAGAAAAGACATCAAAGTGAAGTTGAAGAAAGAAAGCATGCAGAAAGAGAAGAAGAGAGATAATTGTCTTTCCAACAATAACTATTAGTTGATGTACAATAATGGATGTAGAAGATTTTTTGTCTCTGTATCAATGTCAAGCATTTGTCATAGTTATGAATCCACAGCTGTAGTCAAGTAGGTTGAAGTGAAGTGAGTTTTGCAGGTCTATTAACTTCATCATCCCTTTGTATCATTCATAAGGGTGAAAGCCGCCCCATTCTTCATATATTACAATGAGTTAAAGCTACTGATCAATAGTATTTAAGAGGGCAATGTCCCACTTCTTTTGATGGTAGTACTTTTTTGAAACCTTTAATTAATGGGTTTGACTAGGGAGGTGTCACGTGTCTTCCATGCAGTAGAATCATTAAAATTATGACAATGCCAACTATTTCATATAATATGAGATGAAGAAGACACAAAGGGATGGGATACTTCAAAGAAGGAAATAAATAAAGGGAGTTAAGGCTTTCAATACAATAATGACAATGCCTGTTTATTAATTGTACTTATAATGTGAGATCTAGCTTTTTGTAATTTGAATTTGATACAGTTTTGAAATCTTTTGAACCATTTCTTTTTTTATGAAGAACTGGCTAGTTTAGAAGTCGTGCAGTAGAAACAACAATAACATCAACTCAGTGTTAACCCGTCTCGAATGGGATCTGTGGGGCCATGATGTACACACCCTTGCCCCAATGTAGACACCCTGTGCAGTAGAAAAGTAGGATAAAAAAAATAATTCAAACAATAAAATCGAGGATAATTTAGCTGGATTCTACCCAAAAAAAAAGATAATTTAGCAAAAACACAGCAGGTCTAAATGTTGTTGTTGTTGTTGTTGTACAGCAAGTCTAAGACCTTGGTCAAAAAGCATGTAAGAGCAGTTATAATGACATCATAACCAAGTTACAGGTGAGCCAAAATTCAAAGGGAAGCCAGATATATTGTAATGAGAATTGCTGTAAAAGGGCAAAAACCATTATTAATCCAAGATGTTGATAATATTCAATTCTCCTCTCTTTCTGCATTGACAATAAAGAGACTACTAAAAGATGCTGCATCACTTTTAATGGTGGTGGCTGTTTATTTTAAGATCAGTTAAATGACACTCAAGAGTCCACAGCTTATGGGAAAGCAAACCCACCAAAGAGAGACACACTGGAAAAGCTAATAACTGAGCAGGCAAATGGAAAAAGTATTCACCTAGTTCTTGGCGTTTTTAAACTTTTTGCCCCCATACCAAAGGCTTTTTCCTTTTCTAAATTGCTTTGGGCAAGACCCCCAAAAGATAAATGGGTTAAAAAAACAACAAATAGGGCCATGTCAACAGAAGCTTTATTGTTGGCACTTCTCCCTGAACTAGATTCTACTTCTTATAAACCCTTGGCTCCAGCCTTTTTAACCCCCCACTTTCACTGCACAGGCCTCTGGGGAGAGCATGTGGTACTTGCTGAAGCATGAAAGTGAGGACCATAATCCTCTCTTCCCTTCATTTTTGGCAAAGTAAAAGCTGTAGTTTTGTTTTTTTATATATGTGCAGGAGCTGTAAAAGAAAGTATCCAAAAATTACAGTGAGTTATAAAACTACTACAGTTATTTCCATATGCATAGGAGAACTTGTCCATTATCAAGAAAGAATCGTAAGCCCGGTAGTAATACGCATACCTTGTTCTCTTTCATCATCCTTTATCAAATTATACTACAACAAAAATAACAACCTAGTTTAATTCTGCTCAAATAAGGTCCGGAGGCCGAGTTGTACACATTCTTACCCCAAACAAGTAAAAAGATGTTTCTGATAGAACTAAGTCAGATGAAGCAAGAGTAGCCAGATTACAAAGTAGGACTAGTGTACAAACACTCACAAAGCATAAAAAGCATGTACATTACAACCTAAACCCAAAGCAAAAACACATAAACACACAGACGAGGAAACACCTAAAACATCACAAAGACAAATGGGAAAAGTTCTTCCCATAAAACTATAAAGTACCATCTTATCCAATTAATGCACCAACATTAGATTGAACACTACAATTGTCAAAGCAAATTGAAGTTAAAAACTATATTGAAGATTTTGGGGAAGAGAAAAATATATGTTAAATGGGCTAAAGAGTTGATTCGATATAACAGTACGTACGATATATCGAATTACAGTAACCTACATACTATTTTCCAAATCTCTACTGGGCAAGGCCAAGAATGAGAAGACAAATCTCATTATGAAAATACCAAGAGAGTTTAATATTCACCTTACTGTGCTGTTACACCCAACATTTCACCACTAGATCCATTGATGGGATATAATTCTAAATATCATCAACTTGTGGAGGAATCCTGCAACAAACCAGTGAATTGGTCTCAAGAGATGAATGATATTTCACAGGCCAATGAATATTCCCCAACATAGTGCAACAAATATTTGAAAAGACAACTGTTTTTCCTTTCCAAGTTTCAACTGTGGATTCCCTTTTCCTTCAAACAAAACCACTCTTTTTCCTTCAGAAGCACATCCCATACTTTAAACTCCATTGCCCTTTCCAAGTAATTAGAAGGACCAACACTGAATTCGCAATGTACGATCAAAGAAACTATTTGTGGCAATTTGATGGGGCCTGTGTCAACAAGGAAGCATGTGCATGGTGTCAGGCAAAGAAAAGTAAGGCCACTAGTTACCTCCAATAGCTAGCTAGCCCATTACACTAAATATTGAGGTCTGAGGGCATTTTCAAATTAATCTCATTCCATATCAAAAGAAACATAAGGATTGAAGATTATCTCCCTACTTTTATCTATTCTCAATTCAATGGGAATCGTAAAGGAAGGACATTAAGGTCCTGGCATAAACCAAAAAGAAGCTAAAGCAATAATAGATAGGGAGCAACTTTAATGTAGAGCATCAAAAATGATTTGTTTAACAGTGTAGGTCTTTACAGAAATGTGAACCCTTCTCCAGAGCAAGTTTGATCAATTCTGTTCATGCTTTTGCCTAACTAGACTGTTTTCATATCATTGGACAAACCTTAAGTATATGAGTTACTTGGATTTGTTAAGTAACGTGCGTAAGAGGTCATTCTACCAGCGTCTGAGATCAGTATTTACTGGAAAAATGAAACCAGACATAGGAGCGAAAAATGAAGCTTGAAACATTAAGCACATTATACAGGAAATCTAAAAAAAAATGTTTCAGCATTTAAAAATAACCTGTCCGAAAAACCATCCCAAATCACTATACAAATTCTACCTTTTTTTGATATCTGATCCAATCTAGCAATGGACCCTGGGTCAAGCTATACCTCATAATATCATATGTAGATTGTATAGCAATGGAATGTACATGAATTGCTAGATTTCATTCTATTATGTAAAATTGTAAATCAACCCAAAAATGCATGTAACTGAACCAGGTCACCTTTTAATCATCTAACATTTCAGTCCTATGGACCTATACAAATTGGATATATACATTGTAAACTTACGGTTGACCAAGTTAACCCAATACATAAATTACATTTTTGGATCAAAAGAGCATTAGTATTGCTTCTCTCTTAGTATCTGTTCTCCTAATATTATCAATTACTTTATACACATGTATAGAGATTATCCTCTCCTTGAGAAACCGCCCTCTCAAATGGGGCACTCACAGGTGGTGTATACTTGTGCCGGTGCTAAGAATGTATACCAATGCGAGGAAGATGACATGTCAAGTTTACTCGTCCCACATTCATCCCGCAACAAGCTACAAGTTCCCTCATATTCACTGTCTCTTTTGCAACAATATGAATGAAAAACCTTAAGATACTTAAATCAGTGAAAAGATGGCAGCATTTTCCATTACACACTGGTTACTCAGCCTTTTTGTAGACAAGTCATCTCTAAGAAAAAGAGAGAGAAGATTTTGCTTACCAAAGCAACAGCCAACAGCGTAAAGATCTACAAACCAAAGAAATGGCCTCTGTAATTGGATGAAATTCAGATTGTCATATATGATATGAAAGAATGAAATATAGAATTTACAGATATACAAATTATAAGAGGCTCAATGAAGAGTATGCAGCATGCAACAATGATAAATGAATAAGAAGGTTAAAGGAGTGATATATGTCTTTTTAGTATTACTTACCCAATCAAAGGTTGAAGCATCTCATATCTTGCTCAGACTCAAGGAATTCTCATACCATGGCTTGGATCCAAATCACAGGAAAGCAACATGGCAAGCGATTGTTGGATGGGTTTGGAGATCAACAATCCCTGTGATCAGCCAAACAATTCCATTAGAGAATACAGAATAGGTCTCAAATGCCGACATGTATAAGGGGAGATGAAGGAATCCAAGAACTAGACTATGAGTAAGCTACTCTATACCAGGAATTGCATTGCCTACTTCCAATGGTCAGTTTGCTTTACTTCCTTGAAGATGCCATGTTGCAGACATAGAACAAATATCACCTGCCTTAATTCTTCATTACATTTCCACTTCTTCATAATAGATAATCCTCAACGATCAATCAGTTTTGGTGTATCCAAGCACATCCAGGGCCTAGCTCCTAGTTTCGAGAAAGAGCTTTCTCTGACGGAATGCGGAAATAGCCTGAGGAGTATCAAATTGCATATATTGGATTTATTTCTGCCTCTGCCTCAGAGTCCTGATATATTGGCACCCTACGTGCATTCTTCACAAACTTCTCTCTCCTCCTAACTTTCCTGGTTCTTTTACTCTTCACCACATAGAAAGTCATAGTACCAAGCACGCCTGCCATTATTACACCCCCAAGCACTGTTACAAAGGTTGCAGCCCAGCTATTTCTCTCTCCAACAACTATGTAGGATGAAGACATGAAAGCAAGCGTGGTACAGACAGAAGCCAGCCACATCATCTTGTTTATCACCTCCACAACTCTTCTTTCAGACTTTGTCTCTCCTCTAACCAGTGTGATTTGAACCACCACCACAGACAGAGATGTGAAAAGTGCAACAGCATTAGAGATAAAGAAAATCTTGAACGATAACCAACTAGCCACCACAGCTGTCCCATCAGGGTAATTACCACCAGGAACCGTGAAAAGTGCTGTGAAAGCAACGGTTGCAAAGAGCACCGCCACCACGGTTACTGAGTTGCCGGCATTGTTGATTGCTTCCCTATGGAGTTTTTTTATATCCTTGGCAATTACATTCACATTCTTATTCGTCCTTCTAGCTTGCTCTAGCTGATTTAAAACATTCCTCTGGATCTCATTCATAGTTCGATTGAGCTCGTCCTTTGGCCGAGTCAAGTCATTTGCTTTGACGGCGCCACATTCCAATAGAGTAACCTTTATATCTGAAGCAACTTCAGAGAATGGTAAGCCATCAACAATATCAAGCGCAGTTTTCTTGTCACTAGTTAAGGCATTGACGTCGGTTTCGGGGATTGATAACAATTCTCTGACTATCTGTAGGAGAGGAAAAGGATTATAACCTCCTTGTTTCACAAAAAAACAAGCAAAGTAGGAAAAGGGGTTGATTCTTTCTTTAGATGGACGACTAAACAATATAAGAGATTTGCTTTGAGATCATATACAGTTAATCTATTTGTAGTTGCAATGCTCAAATGCCCAATTACATCTATAATATACCACATACATAGTATAATTAACTGATAATTAACTGCTTTATATCAACTGCAAGGGCATAGGGATATAAATGATAAAGAAGTTTTAAATTACAAGTAATGCATTTAATTACCTCGGTCCTCTTTTTCCTGGTGGCTATATGTAACGCGGTGTTACCAAACCTGTCCGGAAGCATTACAGTGGCTGGATCGTTCTTAAGAAGCAACCTCACCACGGCAGAGCTATTCCCTTTCACAGCCATATGCAATGCAATCTGCCCTTTCTTGTCAGTTTTTCGTGCCAGTTGAGGAACATGGGTAAGTAAGGCCTTTGTGATATCAGCATGGCCCTGCCGAACAGCAAAATGTAGCGCATTCTTGCCGTTTTTCTTAGTAGCCTCTACCAAGCTAGAGTCATTTTCCAACAACAAGTGAACTACACCTACATGACCTCTTGTAGCTGCAGATATGAGAGGAGTTGCATTTGATTGGCCAAACGTCTCGCAGAGCCCTGGGTCATAGTCTAGCAGGACCTGAAGAATTGCTGAGCAGGGATATTAAAGATTAGTATCATGCTGGATTCATCAATGCGGAAAGCGTCTGGAAAATATTTATTTGAAAAACCTAGTAGAATTGAGCTGGAGTTGCTTTCTTGTAAAAGCACATCTCTTACTATAGCTTCTGCACCATTTTTCAGCAACAGTTTAATTATTACTGCACTCTAAGATTCAGTTTCTTAGACAAGTTTCAAATCAAAGATTTGTTGTTCAGACAGAAATTGCAACGGTCATGCAATTTCTTAAAACTCCAAACACATTTTACCCAGATTGCATTTGTGGAAATTTTTGAAGCAGTTTAAACAGTTGTATCCAACCTCTTATTAAGTATATCTATCTACATATCCAGACAAAGCCTTTAATCTCCAACATAAATAGTTTGATCAAGCATTATCATACCTTCATGGCCTTGAGCTGCTGCCACATGGAAAGCATCCATCCCAGCCTGATTCTTAGCTAAAATCCCTTCTCTTGTCATATGAGGAAGCAAAGCCTCCACCACACCAAGATGCCCCTTTTCAGCAGCAGTGAACAAAGGCGTCTCTCCCAGCTCATTGACCTCATTAACAATGGCGGTCCGAATCTCAGCCAACTCAGCATCAAACTCCACCCCATCCTCCGTACCAACCATTTGCGCGTTGATTTCCTGCAGAATCTGCTCCACAGCCTCCAAATCCCCACGCTTCGCCATCAGGTGGAGCTCCGTGTCATTATGCTTCCCTGTCACCTGCTTCAGATACATCTTCCTCTGGCTCTGATCGAACCGCTTCCCTGAGTTGGAAAGCAAGGACCTTCCCGACGCGGAAATCCCTAGCGACCTGCTGGAGGCGGAAACCGCTAGCGCCTTCCCGGCGTTGCTCAAGATCATCCTCGACGGCGTGCGGGGCGTCAGGGGCGGTGAATTCACGTCGGAGCATGTGTCGGATTCCAGCTCTTGGAGGTTCGAGAAGGATCTGCTCGCTTGGGCCGCCCTCTTGCCTGAATTTGAAAACGCTAGGGTTTTTCCGGAGTTGGTGACAATCCTCCTCGGCGTCGTTAGCACCGTCGGAGTCTCAAACGCACCGCTAGGGTTAGGGTTAGGGTTAGGGCTCGACATGAACCTACCAGGATCAAATCCACTGTCCATTTCCTTCTCGTTACCTGCATAGAAGAAGACGAGTGAAATTTATCATGGATTGATTAAGCGTGAGCTGTGAATCGATTGAACCGATTCAAATTGAAAGGGGAAAGCGAATTTTGGCAGAATTGAACGAGTTAGGGTTAGGAGAGGATAGGAATTCAGAGATTTCGTACCTTCTTCATTGATTGGAACCATCGCCATGACGTTCGATAGAGTAAACCAAAGATTCTATGAATGCGATTCTATGGGGATTCAAATTCTGGAATTTGACAGGAGATTCTTGAAGAGAGGGGACTTTGACAAGTGTTGAGCTACCTAAAATTTAGTCGATAGCGAAGAAACAATTCATGGCCTTCAACGTGTATGATTTTTTTTCAGACGAAAATAAAAGTTTCGCGCCAATTTAACGGCTCTGCCCTTCTTCAACGACGACCGCATAAAATTATATATTTGGCTACTTAAACGACTGTGTTTTTATATGTAAATCTAGTGTATAAGCGATTAAGCGGTATAACCTTGATTATGCCAATCAATATTAAGATTTTTTTGTGCTATTTGATCAACTAAAATATCATAATGTTTAGGCATGTTAAACAAATCCTGCTATTTTTATCAACTAACTATCTTATCGTTTAGGTACATCGAAAAATCCTAAGCAAGACATTAGAATTAGGTGTGATTAGTAAAAGTGTCACGTCATTCCATTTTTTATAAGGAAATGATACGATAGACTAGACATATTTGATAAATCGAGAAACTGATAAATCAATAGTTAGATAAACTGATATGAAAAATAAACATGAAAAAATGAGAAGAGAAGAAGAGTCTTAAGTGTTATAAGAAGTAGGTTGAGCAAAGAACTAGAGAAAAGTTACACATTTGAAAAACAAGTCAGACAAAATATTTCTGGAGAAACTTAAAAATGGATCCACCTTAAAATTATCCTTGACGAAATGGAGATCTTCAAGAGCCTTGTACACGACTACAATCTCAACCATAACAACTCAACCCATACCCTAGATCAACTCCATTTGTATCATTAAAAAATACTAAATCCGTTTATAAAGATTTTCTTTTTAACCCTTCAATTTTGTTGAAAAATAGTTTACATTTTAGGATTTCAAATAATAATTTATTGATAAGTTACGAGTTTTTTATTAGAAAATACTATTTTGATGCAAGTTCTCTATATTCATGGACAAAAATTGTGGTCTTAGTTTATAATTTAAATATTTTAGAAAAACTTTGTAGTCTTTAAAAATTCTTAAGAGTCCTTTTTTTTTTATCACAAACCACTTTTTAAAAGAGGTACTTGTTACAAACTACCTTTTATAATTTTTTATTAAAAAAAATCACTTTTTATAGTATAATTTGTTCAATTAAACCACCTACTTCTATAGTTCTATTTTCTAATGAAATTTCATATTTTATTGATTAATATCATTCACATATATATATACTAGTTGAGAGCCCCGTGCGATGCACGGGGTTAGTTTGGGCTATAATTTTATGTTTAGTGTGGATTGTGGAGTTTGCAAATACCCTGTTATACATATAAGAGTGTGTTAACTTCATTGTTTCTCTGTTTTAACACTCTTCATAATCAAATAGAAGTAGAATAAAATGTTCATGCAAAAACTTCACCCTCTTCACCCAAAATAATAAAAGAATGCACAAACGTAATTATACATGATAGGTTAAAGGCAAATCTACTTACCAAAACTAAGAATGGAAAACTCATAATTCTCAACTGAAATGGACAAAAACCTTTACTTTCCTGAACACACATATCTCTCTATTATAAGTGATCGTCCATTAGCATAAAATAAATCTCCATCACTTGGATACCCACTGTCAACTTACACACCTCTAATCATAGCATGTGGACTTGCCTTGTAATTAACAATTCCAGCCAATTGTTGTTTGGTATTGGTGTCCAATAAAATTAAGATCATTCAAAGTTAACCTCCCTGCAAGGAACACAAATAACATCGGACTTAGTACATGTTTTTAGGGTCCTTACATTTTGTAGCAACAAAATACAACTAAAGCAAGCCATCGCTTATCCACCACCAACGATGCCCGCCGCCGGCAACCGCCCCTAGATAGGCACCAGAAGAAAGATGGAAAACAGGAGAGGATAAAGGCGGAAGAGAGATAAGAGAGGAAGAGGGATGAGAAGATAATATCAAAATCAAGCAGGAGGGTGGAGATAAGAACCGAAGCGACATGCGGGGAAGAAAAACAGAAGAGGAAGAAGCGAGGAAAGAAGAGAAGAGCCACAGGGAAAAGCAGGCCGCCCGCCCATCTATCTCTCCTTTCAGTGAAGAAGAGGAGGCTTTTATTTTAGTAGTATGGATATTAAAACAAAAAGAAATTAATAAATTACATAGTCTGCAGCTTGCTTATGTAAAATTTCACTATTCATAAGAGCGTTTACGTGCTTTTATGGGTTTTTTTGATATATATAGTTTTACAAAATCAAAAAATAATCCATAATTTTATACTATTTTTTCAAAAACCAACATCATGTATACTTCTTAGAATAATAATTTTTTTTAAAAAAAATCAAAAACATCATAAAAAGTTAAGATATTTTTATTTAATTTATAAATATTGTTTTCTTATGCATCTATATTCTCTAGCCTAACTTACTATAATAAATCAATTAATATATATTTTTAAATTTTTAAAGTGATAAAAAGTAATTTCATCTTGTTTTGAGTTTTCATTTGATGTAATATATATAAATGTTACCCGATTTGAGAGAAAATATAATAAATTAGAAATGATTTTGTAAAATTAATGAAATATGTAGTTGAGGAAAATTTGGTTTAGTTTTAATTATAAGTGGTTTAACTTAATACTAAAATAAATTATAAACAGATGATTTTGTTTAAATAAAATTATAAAAGGTGATTTATTAAAAAAACCTCTTTAAAAGGTGATTTTTTACAAATAATTCTAAAATTTATGTCGAAGCTTTTAAATGACAATCTCAATTACGAAAAAAATTAAAGTTTTGCCATGATTAGTTCAAAGGTTTAATAAACATTAACCCAATTGAGTTTGTATATAGAGAATAGTATCTCAACAAGTACTTGTTAAATATGAAGGCCCATTTTCCATGATTAGATGGAACATCAAAATCAATGATATTCACATTGCTTGGAATGCAAATTTTGGATGCATAATAAAGGCTACATAACTTCTACCAAAAAAATAATTAAAATAAAGGCTACATAACTACTCTTCCAAAGTTCCAAGCTTGTGTAGGATAGAAGCATCATGTGCGAGGCGCGTGACCATGACTAACTTGGCCAGCTGTCTTGGCTCGCTCCGCTTGTGAAAATTTCACTTCCCCTTCAGCCAATTAGCCTTCACAATCCTCCCATGGTTTTGTAGCAAAGAGCCAATGTGAAGAAAGATCTGAATTCCAACCTCAATCTTCTACTTCCACAGGTACAGTTTCCTCCGGATCTGATTTCGTTGAATTTGTTACTTAGATTCATGAATTTTGCATATATGATTTGTCTGGATTCCTGAAGTATTTTCAAGTTCTAGAGGAACTTGATAAGATCCTGGCCTCCTGGGGGTTTTCAGATTACGAGCGGAGTTGAATTGGAGTTTGGATAGTCTCACGATTTGCATACACCATGAAACAAATTCACAAGCAATTGAATGTGAGCGTGAGCTCTAGGAGGGATGAGGAGATACCTTCGTCGCTGAACTCGCAATACTCGCCCAAAACCCTAAAACACCCCAAATCTATTCCCAGATCCATCAATTACATCTTCAGGGAACAGAGGTTGCTGTTCATACTTGTCGGGATTCTGATTGGATCCACCTTCTTCATACTGCAACCCATCTTGTCCGGAATTGGACCTCATGATCCAAACATGCCTGGATCTATTTCGGGTGGGATTACCGTGCGTGATCATGTCTCGTATCAGGGGTCAATGAATAGCTGGTCTACGAAAATCGGTAGAGTGCCTGCTGGAGTTGGAAGAAAGAGGTTGAGGATTTTGGTCACTGGAGGGGCTGGGTTTGTTGGGAGTCATCTGGTGGATAAGCTTATAGCTAGAGGCGACGAGGTGATAGTGATTGATAATTTCTTCACAGGGAGGAAGGAGAATGTTGCTCACCATTTTCAGAACCCGAGATTTGAGCTGATTCGTCATGATGTTGTTGAGCCGATTCTGTTAGAAGTGGATCAGATCTATCACTTGGCTTGCCCGGCTTCACCAGTTCATTACAAGTATAATCCTGTCAAGACAATCATATCCTTTCAGCTTAGAATTACTGTTTGATGAAACTCCTATACATTGAAGCTTTTGGTTATTGTTTTTATTTGCTCAATATAGAAAATTAGATTGTTAGGCGTTAACGATGATTTATCTTGGGATCCTTAACTAATTGTTACAAGACAAATGTGATGGGTACACTTAACATGTTGGGTCTTGCAAAGAGGATTGGTGCGAGGTTTCTCCTCACCAGTACAAGTGAGGTGTATGGAGACCCTCTTGAGCATCCACAGAAGGAAACATATTGGGGACATGTAAATCCTATTGGTGAGTAGCAGTCTGTGTTGTGTGTTTGTTTGATTTGTATTGAGAAATTACTACTAATATTATTGCCCATTATTGAGCAGGTGTAAGGAGTTGCTACGATGAAGGGAAGCGTACTGCTGAAACCTTAACAATGGATTATCACCGAGGTGATGGAGTTGAGGTAACTAGCCCTCACTATCTATGCTATGGTAAAAAATAACATCTTGGGGATAAGTCTTAGATAGAAAGCTTAATATGTATGTAGCTGTTTACATCTGTGTCTTGGGGATAAATCTTGGATAGAAAGTTTAGTCTGTATGTAGCTGTTTACATCTGTGTGGCTGATCCTTATGAAACCTTACATACCTTTAGTAGGAATCTTTGATCAGTCTCAGTCTACAAATGTGTGGATGTTACACAGATGGCGTTATAGATCAGGCCAACGGGGGTTGCTTATGAAACCCTAGGTGGTTTATACAAGATGGTACTTAAACTTACATTGTAGGACATCTTTCTATTGAATACAGTTTTGGGGACATTAATGGTTGAAGGGTACATTCAATACAAGTGGTCAGTCATCTGTTTAAAAGTATGAACTTTCTCATCAATATTTTTTGAATTAGCAATCTCAAATTGCATGGTGTATGAACAGAAAATGGTAGAAAGCTTGGTGAAGACATCCCTCCTGTTTCTATATAATGATTCAGTTCCTCCCATTATTTTGCAGGTCCGCATTGCACGTATTTTCAATACATATGGGCCTCGAATGTGTCTTGATGATGGGCGTGTTGTTAGTAACTTTGTTGCTCAGGTTAGATTTCACACTTTAAAAGTTTCTTATGTGGTTAAATATTCTGCTTGGTTCAAAGAAAAAGTTTCTTATACATGTCTTCTCCAGGCCATTAGAAAATTACCCATGACTGTTTATGGGGATGGGAAGCAAACACGAAGTTTTCAATATGTTTCTGACTTGGTATGTCACAGTTTGCTTTAGAATTCATTTTCCTGCAATGTGTTCCATTCTTCCTTTCTTGTCCTTCAACGAGGCCTCAGTTTTGTACTCTTCTTTATTTCATCACCCTCTTAACATATTCTACTGTGATGCTTTGTTTGGCTTTAGGTTGATGGACTGATGGCATTAATGGAAGGTGAACACATTGGTCCTTTCAACCTAGGTAACCCGGGAGAGTTCACCATGTTGGAGCTTGCTGAGGTTAGTTTCTGATTTCTCCTTGCTAACTCTTGATGATTAATGTCAAATAGTTTTGCCTTAATCTTTAGATTTTGTACAGATATATAAAGATGAATATTGTCATCAGTTACTTACATCTTTCTTTGCTTTTCAAAAGGTGGTGAAGGAGACAATTGATCCAAGCGCATCAATAGCCTTCAAACAAAATACTGATGATGATCCTCACAAGAGGAAACCTGATATCAGCAAAGCGAAGGAGTTGCTGAACTGGGAGCCAAAAATATCATTGAGAGACGGGCTTCCACTAATGGTGGCTGATTTCAGAAACCGGATCTTGAATGAGAATGAAGGTAAAGGATTATAATGGAAGTAAGGATGAGTTCCAATATATTGTATAGTGTGGAAAAAGATCTTTGTTCTTGCTCTTTTGCACGGTCTTCAGAATTTATTTTGCCCCCAAGTCACTCATTATTCCACTCTGGAAGATGCAGACACTTTTGATGGATATTGTTTCTTAGAGAATCAATTTGTAAAATAACTTCTTCCAAAAAAATAGAATTTGGAAACAGCAGTTGGCATATCTTTAGAGAAGAAGTATCTGTACTATCATATTCACTTCCCCCTGGTTTGATGTTTTGATGGATGAAACTGATTGAAGTTGAATGCTATTCATATATATGGTTATGGGAGTTCTGCCTTTTCTTCATACATCTGTCTTCTTGGATATTATCGTACTTATACTGCTGTTGAAAAGCTTCCTAGAAGTATGGTTATAATAGCACTTACTTTGAGTTTTTGGGTGTAGATGGAAAAGTTCTAAGCAGATGAAAAAAGAGAGGTCACTAGGCAAGTGTTTTTACATGTCATGAAGTGGGTGGGCTAAGGAAGAAACCACCCTTTACACTTCTGCGTATACATTTAGCCCACCTCAAGATTCAAAAACTTTTCTGGTGTTTTCCTTGGAGTTTTTGTTTGTTTGGTGTAGTTGCACTCACAGATTAATAGTTATCTTGTAGACATAGCTTCGAATTGACAGATATAGGTTCCGTTTGGACGCACTAGCTGGAGCTGGATTTGTAGCTGAAACTGGAAACCCGAGCTGGATTTGGGTAGGAAGCTGGAACTGGAAAAACGAGCTGAATCTACCTAATGTGTGTTCGGTTCCTAATGTGTGTTCGGTTGGTCTAGCCGGAGAAAATAAGGAGATACACATTTTTACCAAAATGGGTTTCATTAATGACCAAAAAAGACCAAAATACCCTTAATAATTGAAAAAACAACTACTATGACCACATCTCCTTGATATCAAAGTATGCAGGAGAACACAATTCCAATTCACGATTGAGGGTTTCCACTGTCTCGTACTCTCGTGCCAAACTGTGTGGCGGCGAAGATCTTCGGCCAGATCTGAGAATGCCACGAGGAAGCGGTTGATCACTCGCGGTGACAAATCTTTGTTGGGTTTGAGCAGATCTGGAGAGGAAGAATCGCTAAGATCTACGCCTCTCTCTTTGTAACACCCCTATTTTGCAACGATGGGTATTACCGCCAGTGACCTCGGATTATATTTTACCGTCCAAAGTCACCCAAGACTTTAAATAATTTAATTAAACGTAATTAAAGAAGAAGTGACTAAAAACGAAATTTTATTCATTGATAAGAACATTCGTTCATTACATTGAGAGTCGTTTTACAAATGATGTAGCAGAGGAAAAAAATAAAGCCTGTATTAAAAGGGTTGAAAAGACGTACTGAAAATACAAGTATGCTTCTCCAAGACAACTCATATGATGATGATTTGCTTGGTTAAAATAGAAGAGCTGATGCACTATCTTCTGAATGCTTTGCTCTTTGAAAATCCCTTATTTCCTTCCTTCAACGTCGTCTTGCCTTGACCTTCTATCCTTGCATAACTCTTCTCGAGCCTTGTAGACTTTTTCTCCAAAACTTCGATGTAAAATTCCTACAGTCTGGCATTTGTCGCAAAGGGCGAGAAATACCAGACAAAAATGCGGAAATAGTGGAATTAGTCTAAGAAGACTAAGCAAGTGAGAACGGAAATTCTCAAGGGTAGTATGGTAATTTACGTTATTCGAGAGAGACTATCGGGATGTGTTTGAGATGTAGAAACTTTATGTGGAGCTTTAAGGACGGAAATGAGTAAATCTCGAGATGAGATAACTCTTAAACCGAAAGGAAGAACTACGAGATTGTAGAACTTTTTAGAGTATGAAGTATGTTGAGAACATTATTAATTCATACAAGTTTTGAAAACCTCCCGCGCCATGGTCGGACCTCAACCAACCTCATCTTATTCGGTGCTCCAGATCGGGGAGGTGGCCCAAGGTGCTCAAGTACCAAGCCCACCTTGACAAGCCCGAATAAGCATTCAGATTGAAAAGACGATCTTTCAAGAACCGGGAGCCGGGTCGGTCTTCCAAGTTGTACTATTCCGACTCGGTTTTAGTTTCTTTTAAATGTGTTTTGACACTTATCTTATGTCTTGATAAAACTTTCACTTACGTTAAAGATTTTTAAGAGTGTGGGGGCCATGAAAGGGCCCGGATCCACTTATGGGAACGAAGTTCCGGCACCTAGCTAGGGTGGGCACATCCCTCCTCCGAACAGGAGCAGACATTAGATCATGATCCTTAAAGTCGCGGAATTTAGGCATGGTGCCTTGCGACTTAGTAGGTTATATAGAGGTGTCGGGTTAATCTCGCGCCCCTTACTATATTTAATCCATACGATCTCGAAAAGAGATCTTAAACGAGCAAGGTCACACAAACAAGACTAGCATAATAGTCCTATTGAACATTAATAATCGTAATAACGATAACAAGCGGGTCATTATTTCTAACAATCGATATTCCTAGATTCATTTATTTTTAACAAACAAATTGTTCCTAACATCGAGAAATTTCACGAAACGAATTATCGAGGCTTCAAGAGATATCTGTTGAAGCAGTAGTCAATTAGTCATTAAATGAGAATATCAGTCATAAAATATCGCCATTCACAAAAATAAATAATCGTGTCTGCTCACGCAAAGAAGAAATCCAAACACAAGCCCTTGAAAAACGGACTACATTGCATAACATTTGCATCATCTTGTAAACAACGAAACACCAAAGCCTCCAACCAGCCACATATCGCATAAATACCCAAAAAAAATATGGGGTTCTGAGCTCAGTAAAAGGCATTTTTTTCCTCTGGTCATTGGAATTTGGATTTGATGTAGACTTAAAAAGTGAAGATGGTTGATACTTGATACACTTAGGATAATTATATTAGAATTATAATAAGAATATTATTATTTATTTTTAAGAGATTTGAGTTTATCTTATTAGAAAGAGTATCTTTTTTTAATATTTTAGCAATTAGGGTTTTATTATTATATATATCGATCTATTGTGTGCTATGAAAAATTAATCAGAATGAGAAATTAATTATCCCAAACCCTAGTCCCCTTCTCTGCTATCTCGTTTGTCGTCTGAGTCACTCTTTCCCTTGGCCTTTGGCCCTTCTTCCCTTCACCCGGTTACTCTTGTCATTAATCCGATACGAGATCTACACGATTTCGTATCAATTGGTGCTTTCATCCCTTGAACCATGTCCGGCGCCTGCAGATTTCATTCCTAAAATTCTTGGTGTCAATTTGGCACGGCAGGAGACTGAAACTTCAATGGAAGTTGTGCCCGACACTCCATTTCAATCGATGTTGCGGACTTTACATTCCATGTTTCGTTTTCAACCAGGAGTGCCACATCTTATGCCGTATGATCGACGAAAGACATTGATTCCGACTTCCCTGATTTCTACCTCGAGGACGAGTCGATTCTCACCTGGGGAGTAATTGATACGCTTAGGATAATTATAGGATTATATTAAGAATATTATTATTATTATTATTTATTTTTAAGAGATTTGAGTTTATCTTATTAGGAAGAGTATCTTTTTTTTAATATTTTAGCAATTAGGGTTTTATTATTATATATATAGATGTATTGTGTGCTATGGAAAATCAATCAGAATGAGAAATTAATTATCCCAAAGCCTAGTCTCCTTCTCTGCTATCTCGTTCGTCGTCTGAGTCGCTCTTTCCCTTGGCCTTTGACCCTTCTTCCCTTCACCCGGTTACTCTTGTCATTAATCCGATACGAGATCTACACGATTTCGTATCAATTGGTGCTTTCATCCCTTGAACCATGTCTAACAATAGAGATCTTCAGTCCCTACTGGAGTTATTACAATGCACTCTGTATGTTGAGATTCATGATGAAATCTACCCAGTTTCTTGCAGCATCTTACAACAAGTGTTTTCCGTCTTCGGAATTATAGAAGATCTTGAGAGAATACGCCCGGATTCAGGGTTTCGAATTCGTTTCAAGAACGTCGACTCCGCCATTGATGCTTTAAAATCTTATAACGGAAGATGCATCTATGATGGATGTTGTCGTATGGAACTGTTCCCTGATGAACGAATCAGCATCGTCCTAGACGAGATGGCAAATCCTCTCGAAGATGCGAACGCGACCACGACAACCAGCCCCGCGACCGCACACGCAACCAGCCTCCCGGCGCCCGCGCCCACGGCCAGCTTCCCGGCACCCGCGACCAGAGTGACCCGCGCCCGTGGTTCCGTACCCGTGCCCGCGGTTCCGCGACCCTCGCTCGCAACTCCGTGCCCGCGGCTTCCTCTGGCTTTCGTCTCACCTTGTCCGGCGCCTGCAGATTTCATTCCTAAAATTCTTGGCGTCAATTTGGCACGGCAGGAGACTGAAACTTCAATCGAAGTTGTGCCCGACACTCCATTTCAATCGATGTTGCGGACTTTACATTCCATGTTTCTTCTTCAACCAGGAGTGCCACATCTTATGCCGTATGATCGAGGAAAGACATTGATTCCGACTTCCCTGATTTCCACCTCGAGGACGAGTCGATTCTCATCGGGGGAGTAATTGATACGCTTAGGATAATTATATTAGGATTATATTAAGAATATTATTATTTATTTTTAAGAGATTTGAGGTTATCTTATTAGAAAGAGTATCTTTTTTTTAATATTTTAGCAATTAGGGTTTTATTATTATATATATCGATGTATTATGTGCTATGAAAAATCAATCAGAATGAGAAATTAATTATCCCAAACCCTAGTCTCCTTCTCTGCTATCTCGTTCGTCGTCTGAGTCACTCTTTCCCTTGGCCTTTGGCCCTTCTTCCCTTTACCCTGTTACTCTTGTCATTAATCCGATACGAGATCTACACGATTTCGTATCAATGGTTGAGCTAGTTCTATAACATATCATTAGCGGAATAAATATCGGTTTTGTAGACAAAATTATACCTATTTTACTAAGCACCATCCTCAAATAGAAGGGAAGATGAACATATGAAAAGGTTATTGCTTAAATAATAATAGCTCCTAATAAGTGTCCCTTTTTTGTGGTCTTAATTGCCAACCTAATCTATAGTGACCAAACCCTTGAAAAAATGAAACAGAACCTGATTGAAACGAGCATCTCCTTCAACATAACATTGATATAGGATGAACTATGCACACAATTGATGAACAATTCATAAGCAAAAATTCCTTAATGCGTTAAACCACAAATAAAAGAAGAACATGCGATTAAACAGAAACCGGTGAAAACCATATTCTCCTACATTATAAAAGGATGTAACACAAAATGCACCCAATTAGCAGGAAGAACAAAAAGGTAGAATGCTCTCCCAAAAGACTGCAACTACAAATGTACCTCTCTCAGCCAACGGCCGCCGAGAGTTCTCCGCCAGGCGCCAGCGACACAAAAAAATGCAAATTTGGATCTCTCTCAATTGAGAAATGAGAACCACAGTTGACATAAAGACAATTCGAAACCAAATTCAATTGAGAATTACAAATTCAAACTGATCATTTTCGAGGACGAATTTGTAGACCTCGACGAGGCATAGAAGATTTGTCGGCGGTGAAGAATTCTATCTCCCGAGTCCGTTGTTCCGTCCAGAATCTCTCTCTGGCTCTTGTTCCCTTCCTTAATAAATGAGAACCACGGTTGACATGAAGACAAGAGGAAATAAAATTCAATTGAGAGCGAGAAGTTCAAACCGTTCAATTTTGGAGATGAATTTGTGGACTTTGACGAGGCAGAGGATAGCCGGCAGTGAAGAATTATTTCTCCCCGAGCCCGTCACGCCGTCCTGATTCTCTCTTTGGTTTTGATTCCCTTCCTGGAAAAATGAGAACCATGGTTGACGTAAATGCATCAGGAAACAAAATTCAATTGAGAACGACAAAGTTCAAACCGACCAATTTTGAAGACGAATTCGTAGACCTTAGAGAGGATATGTCTGAAGAGATCTTTCTCCCGAGTCCTTCGTTCCACCATAGTTCTCGCTTTGGTTCTATTCCCTTCCTAGGACTGTTTATCAGTTTAAAGAACTTGGTAGAGAGGGGAGGTGCAAGAAAGAGAGCGTACGGGAGAGACCAGGAGTTGGAGATGAAGAGCATGGAACGAGAAAACAAAGCAGGAGGCAGATAAGCAAGATCTCAGCCGTCAAAGCTTACATTACTGTAGCTGGTAAAATAGGCACATCACAGCCGTCGGCTACCCGTTCTTTTATAGTAGTGTAGATAGATATGTTCTTCATTAATATAATTTACCTCGTTTAGAGACGTATAAAGGTCACAATATAAGAGACGTATTACAAGTGTTTTTCACTTGATCTAATCTTGTATCATGTGTGTTCTTTGGAAATAAGAAGTTTTATATTTAAAAAAGGATATATCAAAGAAGGGTGCAATTGTACTAAACTAGTTAGTCTAGTGGATAATGTGCTAGGTCTCTTAAACTTTTGTTTAGGATGTTTAAAGTTCAAATCTCCTTAATAATATCAGTGTATATGGAGAAATTAAATTGGGAGATCGGCCCGAATAATTGTTGGATAAACTATAATTCATATAGATTGCACTTTCCTAGTTTCTAACAACATCGTCACTTCTTCGTCCACTATTGGGTTTCCAAGGCAAACTTGCATCGTCGTCCACTATTGGATTTCCAAGGCAAACTTGCATCGCTTTTGCTTGACCAATAGCAGGTGGCTGAGGTTGATGTTCAATCGAAGAGTAATAATCTCAAGATCTATTATCGCCATGTCTTCCTGCGACCATGCAAAACAATCATTGTTAGTTCCCAAGAAATCGATCAAGCACCCTTTCTGGATCGAGATCTGAACCCACTTTAATTGTGCGCCACAACTTTGATGTTTCGGGGGGGGGGGGGGGGGTTCCTCGACTCGTTCTGCCTCGAGATCCTGGACTGGGGATGGCCCCTCTACATTCTATGATTGCTAGGTCTTTTGGGCGACATTCGTCTTGAGCGTTGATTTGTAGCACTCTCTGGACAGTCGCAGATCGCCCCTTATCTTCTAGATCCCCCAAGGGGATGGAAACTTGATAATATGATGGTAAATTATCAGGCCATCATGGTGTGGACTGACTAGATTCTCAGCATTTGAGTCGTTGAAAGTGATTGCGAACCCCGAGGGTCGAGCATCTATCGGATGCTAGCCACTGAACACCTGATGGTGCCTTCTTGCACATGACATTTGGCCTCAGAGTAGGTCATTTCGCATATCTCGGACCCGCCAAAGATAACATTGACTAACTTAGCGTAAGATGGTGACGGAGGCTACTATGTGGGCATCTCCTCGCCCTATCCGGGCGGGATCCCGACTCCTGGGGCTATTTTAGTGAGCAAGCCCCTAGACTGCAGATAAGTTGTCTCCTTCCAGAGAACAATGCACTCATCTGTTTTGTGGTCGTGTTCATTGTGGAAGTCGCACCACTTCATCATGTCCCTCTTAGGATGGGGTCTCTCATTCTTCTTGGGCCAACTGATCATCCCATTGAAATGTTCCAGGCCCTTTACGATCTTGGCAAGCTCCATGCCTAGATTGTACTCTTGAAGTCTTGGTGACAGAGGCCCATTGTTCTTCTCACTCGCTTGCTTGGTGACGATTGCGTTTACCCATTCGAACTCTTCATGATGACGCAAGTACTGGTAGTTCTGACAGTCTCGCCGATTAAGTGACATTGTCTTCCTTGCACATTATTTCCCCCTAGAGTATCACGAGACGGCACTTATCATCATCTTTCGTTTGAATATGGCGGCGTGCTCGTCCAAGTAACATGTGACATTGTAGTTCGGTATTGAAGGTACAGAGAACTTCTTCGGGATGTCTATATAGGCGATCAAAGTCGCGGAAGGGGAATCATTATAGCCATCGATGACCTCCCTTTAAATGGGGGCAAGGGACTCCCGGTCTCCTAGCGATATGTTCCCATAAACTCTTTAAGTGTTCTTTACACATTTCTAGATGAGCTCGGCCATTCGTTTCGGGTTGTTGGCGCCTGACGAGCACTTTTATGTCGCGGTAAAAGCACTGTCAAAGAAATACCTAACTTCCTAACATAAGTATAGTGGAAGCAAGGGTCGAACCCATAGGGACTCAGATTATTTGTATTTAAATAATATTACCAAGTTAAAGGGGGATTTTTATGGTTTCAAGCTAACAATCTAAGCAATTAAAACAAAGCAAATAAAACGATTAATGATTCAAATATGGAGAAAAGCGTCCAACTAGTTTCGTATCCATTACATACATGAGTTTTGATCCTCGATTATCCTTATTTCAATTTCCCTTGACTAATCTATTGTGAATTTATGAATTCAAGCTTATTGTGGTTGTTAATATACACCATCTTTAACAACCTTTTAATCAATTAACCTAGAAAACCTTCTATGTCAAGTTGATCATGCAATTAAGTTCAAAGCATTCAATAGAAACAATAGTCATGAATTTCACCGTCTATTCATGAAGTCTTGTGATTAAATTCTCCACCTTTGATTAACCTTATTCCACCGTCTATAATTTTAATCAAAGGATTCATCCATGAATAATCAAATTCCACCGTCTATTTAATTATTCTAGTTGTAATTCAACCTAGAAGTAGAATAGGTGATCAAGCTATTATAATCCTAAGTGAATTTAATCAATTAAGCACAGAGAGATTCAATCTAGTCAAGGCAAACTAAAATAATTCAAATCTCACAAACAATCATGCATACAACTTCAACTAACTAGTTGGACATGGGAAATTTAGCTAGAAATTGTCATTGAAGAAAAACAAAACTTACAAAAGTCAAATTGATCTTCAATTGCAAAACTAGGGTTTTTGTCTCCCTCAAATCTTCAAATTCTTCAAACTTAGAACACAAGTAAAAGATAGCATATCATCCAAATAAAACTTTAAAGAAAGTATTTATACTATGTCTAAAAATATCCAAAAGCAATCATAGAGTCGGCCCACAAGATCTCCCGAGGCCCAACTCCTTGCCGCGTCGACGCACCAGAGCGCGGTTTAGTGCACTTGAGAGCGCGGTCGCGCTTTGAGGCTTTTGGCCGCGCTTCGCTAGTAGCAACTTTAGAGACACTTCGGAGGCTGTTTTGACCCCCTTCGAGTTGGAATTTGGACTCGGAGTAAAAATATGAATTGTAGCTCTTCGAGTTAGCTTTCCAGTGATACCAAATCAGCTTCATCCGACCACTGTAGCTCCCAAACCAAGCATTGAAAGATAAAGGTGTCAAAATAAGACTCCAATGCGTGACCCGGGTTTAAGCGTTTTTATCCCTCAAGCTCTTGGGTCTTAGCTCTTTCAATCTTCACTTGTATCACTCTAAGCCTCATCAAAATCCACCATAGTCCACTAAACTTCGTCCCTTAGCTTCATAAATCCACCATGCTTCACCTTCCAACCTGTAATAAGGCACACAAACGCGTAGATTCCGAACTATACCGAAATAAAACCTAAACTACAACTTAAAGCGAAATCCTATCTAAAAATGCATAAAATGGAAATAAAAACATGCTCTAAGACCTATACCTATATGCTCTATCAGCGCCTCACATTTGGATGGGTAAACTGGCAGGTGGACGTCTGTCTCCATTGCCTCTCCCGGCGAGGCCATGGCATCGGGATCCCCAAGAATAGTAGCGAAAGGCGTGGCCAAATCTACCGATCGGGGCTAGAAATCTGGTGTCGAGGAGGGGTCTACCACCCTATCCATGTTGAGTCGGGCTTCCACCTCATGGATGTTCCCTATGGCCATTGCTCTAACATGGATCGAAGTGGCCGACTGCAACTGATTTCAAAGCCATGCATTTTGCGTCAGAGTTGGGCAATGTGTTCGAGGTGAGACTCATTGTGGGTCCTCTAGTCCTTTTGCAAGGTTGCAATTTGAGCGGTGAATTCGTGCTTGGATTTAGGGTTCTATCTTGGCTTGTTTGGCTGACCGAGGGTGCATTTCCAAGTGAGTTGGTCATCGTTGCAATTGGGTAGGGATTTTGTTCAAAAATCGGCCAATGCCCCATGTTGGGCGACAATTATATTTGATAATAAAATGACCAAGCGTCATTCTTATGTCCTTTGAGAGGAATCAACCAATCATCTCTTCTTCTGGACACTGGACGCTGGATCTCGGATTGCTACGAAGGAATTTAAAGAAAAGTAAAAAATAACAAGATTTAATATCAATGGATTCGAAAGTGAATTGTGTGATTCTTATTGATAATCGAGAGAGAATTACAAGTGGAATTAAGCAATATTAATCGGAATACAAGCAAGATCGAGCACAAGTATTGAGTTGTGAATCTTCTTCGTCAATTGAATTATGTCTCCCTTATGCTTTCAATTTCTCCTTATACGTCGTCCCGAAATGGCCACTCGAAGATCGCCAACGACTCATAGCCTCTTTCGATATCTCCGACATCCTGACGCAACCGTGATGCAGACCTCTTCCGCACCCCCTCCTCAAAGCCATTGGAGGTTTGACTTCAATTTTCTTCTTTGGCCTTGGTGGACTGGCGTTATGGGCTTACCAAATGCTGAACCCAACACACACGATTAACGACCCTTACATAAAATCACTCGTATGCATACAAGTATATATTTTCAATGAGCCAAACAACTTCTTCTTTTTTGGTGAAGGGCACTACCCATGAGAATCGAACTGGAGACCTTTGGATACTACCCTTGGAGACTTCACCTCTTGACTAGATGCCCGAAGGCTTAGCCAAACAACTTCTTCAAGCCGTGAAAGGTTATTAATTAGCGGAGTAGGGATTGTTTATATTTGAAAGGTTATTACGAATGTGGTTGGTTTTGTATAAATCCAATTTTTGGAGGTGCTTTAGTAAAAGTTACCTAATTTAAGGACGATTTGTGTAAAAAAATCTTCAAGATTAATTTGAGTTTCAATACGTCTACTTGAAGTTGGGATGATTCCTCCATGAATTCACTTGTAACATACAAAACAAAATACCTCTATTTTCTTTTTGTGTTTTTCCAAAAGATATCAAATTTTGTTAGAGGAATTCTTCAAAGATATACCCTCTTTTCCTACTTCTACATACTATATATACACAAGTGGTCAAGCATTTGCTTCTATATCTCCTATAATCTTGTATTTCTAACTTCCTGAGTCTAGATTAATTATCTCCAACATCTTGAGTCTAGATTAATTAAGTTCCATGGAATCCACAAACACGGTTTCGATCGAGAGCCAAATTCCTCAATCACAACAAGAAATAGTAGTTGAGAGAGGTACAACCGTCCTTCGAACATGTTTCAATGGCATCAATGTTCTTTCAGGTAAGGATTCACCATTTTTTTCAAGTAAAATGATCTCTTTTCAATAAGTATGGTTCCAAAAACATCTATAAAATCTAATATACAAATTTTAGCACGATCATACTTTTGCAAATGAATTTGGATATATTATAACCGGAATGGGATTTGGAGTAGTGATTTAGTTTTATGTGAAATTGGTTAAATCTTGATATCTCAACTGCATGTAATTATAATCTAATGTTTTAGATTAGGTCTCAAACCTAGTCAATTTACAATTATCACTACTCATGGTAATTTTGGTGGCCCTGTGCAATTACTAATATTGGGCCCAATTATAAATTTAAAAAAAAATTATTGTGAATTTGTGATTATGTGATATGCCTGCCAACTGTCAAGAGTAGATGGGAGAATCGCCCAATTTCTTCCAAAAAAACTAATATATAAGTATCTCCAATGTGATAAAAAAACATTGGGCCCAAAATAAGTTACACATATATACTCGGTACAAAGTTATGTGGAAATATTGGGCCCCCAATATTTTTGGGGCCCTGTTCTGAAGAACCACATGCACCGCATGGTTAGACGGGCATGTACTCTGATAATTTATCAGAGTAAGTGTAACTCTAGATAAAATAATTCTACCCTTTCCAAATCTTTCACAACCATTGTTCTTATCAATTTTCAGGTGTTGGTTTATTGTCAGTCCCATATGCACTCTCACAAGGTGGGTGGCTAAGCTTAACAATGCTTTTCATGGTGGCAGCTCTATGTTGCTACACCGGCTTGCTTCTTCAACGATGTGTAGTTGCAAACCCACATGCAAAATCTTATCCCGATATAGGAGAGTTAGCCTTTGGAGCAAAAGGAAGAGTGTTTGTGTCTATATTTTCTTACCTTGAACTTTATTTCATTGCAATCGAGTTCATAATACTTGAAGGCGACAACCTAGCAAAACTTTTTCCAAACGGACTAGGGCTAGGATCCTTGTTAGGCATAAACATTGGAGTCAAAGCAGGCTTCATGATCTTAACATCTATTATCATCTTGCCAACCACGTGGTTCAGGAGTTTGGGATTGTTAGCCTATGTTTCCATGGGAGGTGTCTTTGCATGTCTACTTGTCATTATGTCTGTGTTCTGGACAGGCGTGTTCGATGGTCCAAGGTTCCATGAAAAAGGCATGCTTCTGAATTGGGAAGGCATGCCTACTGCTATAAGCCTTTTTACCTTCTGTTATTGTGGACATGGAATTTTTCCTACTCTTTATATTTCCATGAAAGATAGAAATCAATTCAAAAAGGTAAAAACCATCTTTCTTTTTTTTTTTATATCAACCTACGATAATTTTGTATTCATATTTGGAGATTTCCTGTAATATTTATCTTGTTTCAGGTGTTGTTGATATGCTTTGTGTTAAGCACCATGAGCTATGCAACAATGGCCACTATTGGCTATCTTATGTATGGACAACACTTGGAGTCTCCAATAACCTTAAACCTTCCTATCACAAAAATAAGCTCAAAAATTGCAATATACACAACTTGCATCATTCCCTTGTCAAAATACGCATTAATAATTACTCCAATAGCAACTTGCATTGAGGATCGACTTCAGTTTCTCTCAACCAACAAATGGGTTCTTGTAATCAGCATTAGAACAATGCTTGTGATCAGCACTGTCATAGTTGCACTATTTGTGCCATTCTTTGGCTACGTTATGGCCTTCATTGGTGCAAGCTTGGGCGTCACAATTTCTATACTATTGCCATGTCTTTGTTACCTCAAACTTAGTGGAGATAGAAGATCTAACTTGGAAACTAAGGTCATAATTGTCATTTTTGGATTGGGGCTTCTTGCTGGATTAATGGGGACATACATTTCTGTAAGGGATATTGTTAACAACCTTCTAAGCTCTTGATTTCTGTATAAGTGATACACAATATTGTATTTAAGGTTAATGTTACATTGTTATATGTAATCAATCTTGACAAGTCATTAAGAAAAAATGTAACTTGATCATTAGCTATTAAAAAAACTTATGGTAATATTTAATGGTAATTACCGCGGAACTTTGAAGTGTATATGTTATGATTTTGCGGTAATTACCATTAAATATTACCAAATGTTCACCTAAGAAAATTCAAACATCAAACTAGAATTTGATACCGATGATGGTCAAGAGTAGACTTGATCCGCCCGAAAACCAGCAATGACCCAACCTGATTTGACGGGTGACTCGTTACGACCCGAACCCGACTCAATCCGAACCCGACCCGACCGACCCGTTCGACATAGTGTGATTACAATTAAGGTAAAGAGTATATTTAAGATTTATAAAGTATAGTAAGTAGTATTTGTTAATACAAAATAAATATAAAGGACAAATTTGTAAAATGTACAAAATGGCATGGTTCCAGTGAGGACCACTATTGTGGTAAGGACTAAGATTAAAATGAGGACTAATTACAACAATTGGATTTACTCCTTTACTATGTATTGAATGGTCAAGATTTTTTCAAAAACCATTATTTTTATTTTTATTTTTTATTTTCATATTTTTTTAGTTTTTTGAAAATCGAATTTTATAAAAAAAAATGAACTCAAAGCACATAAAAATTGAACTTATTATAGATAAAAAATAAACTCGTAGAATATGAAAATTGAATTCATAGAATATAGAAAATTAATGGGGACATACATTTCTATAAGGGATATTGTTAACAACCTCCTAAGGTCTTGATTTCTGTATAAGTGATAGTTACACAATATTGTATTTAAGGTTAATGTTACATTGTTATATGTAATCAATCTTGAAAAGTCATTAAGAAAAATGTAACTTGATCATTATCTATTAAAAAAACTTATGGTAATATTTAATGGTAATTACCTCGGAACTTTGAAGTGTATATGTTATGATTTTGCGGTAATTACCATTAAATCTTACCAAATGTTCACCTAAGAAAATTCAAACATCTAACTAGAATTTGATACAGATGATGATCAAGAGTTGACCCGACCCGACCGAAAACCAGCAATGATCCGACCTGATTTGACGGGTGACTCGTTACGATCCGAACCCGACTCAACCCGAACCCGACTCAATCCGAACCCGACCTGACCGACCTGTTCGACATAGTGTGATTACAATTAAGGTAAACACTATATTTAAGATTTATAAAGTATAGTAAGTAGTATTTGTTAATACAAAATAAATATAAATGACAAATTTGTAAAATGTACAAAATTGGCATGGTTCCGGTGAGGACCACTATTGTGGTAAGGACTAAGATTAAAATGAGGAATAATCTCAACCATTGGATTTACTCCTTTAGTATGTATTGAATGGTCAAGAATTTTTCAATAATTATTATTTTTATTTTTATTTTATTTTTTTTGTTATTTTTTTAGTTTTTTGAAAATCGAATTTTATAAAAAATGAACTCAAAACACATAAAAATTGAACTTATCATAGATAAAAAATGAACTCGTAGAATATGAAAATTGAACTCCTAACATAAAAAAATTAAACTTCTAGTGTATAAAAATGAATTCGTAGTATATAAAAATTGAACTGTCATATTTAATGTTTTTAAAGCTTTTATTAAAAAAGAATATAATTTTAAAAAAGTAAAAAAAATCGAAACAAATACATAAAAAATTGTGAAAAAATCAATTATTTTTTTTAATTATGTGAAAATAAAATTATATGAAAAATGAACTTAAAGCACATAAAAATTGAACTTATCATAGATAAAAAAAAATGAATTCATAAAATATAAAAATTGAACTCATACAATATAGAAAATTGAAATCTCCTAAGTCCTAACATAAAAAAATTGATCTTCTAATGTATAAAAATGAACTCTTAATATATAAAAATTGAACAATCATATTTAACATTTTATAGATTTTTTAAATAAGAAAATAATTTTAAAAAGGTAAAAAATAAAAATAATTGTTTTATGAAAATATCATTTATTTTTAAATATTTTTTAGTTATGTGAAAATTGAATTATTTGAAAAATGAACTCAAAGCACGTAAAAATTGAACTTATCATCAATAATAAAATAAACTCCTAGAATATAAAAATTGAACTCGTACGAATGTAGGTCTCAAAGAACCATAGATTCATTTAAGATATGATTTTTGTTTTTGATCGTGACTGAACTCAATGATGGTATATATTTTAAAGGTCAAAAGCGCCATATTTTTCTTTCTAGAAATATGATCAAGGAAGAGCTTAATTTCATATGGTCTGAAGAGAGTAAGGATATATAACATAATTCCTTTTAAATATGGTCATGTAAAGAGAAATCCTCTCAAGCAATTGTCTTTCGAATTATGATTATTTTTTGTATGACTTAAAGGCTAGATGGCCGTGTTTGAGGGTTTTCTTGTGATTGACAAGAATTTATTTTGAGGTCTTAATGTCAAAAGGTTTTTGCTTTTTGGATACCTTGGAGAATGACTTTATATCAACCCAAGAAAATTGGTGTTTACATTTTTGGGAGCTTGCAATGACCACGCATATAGATGAAGTAGGTCACTTAATGTTTCTCTATCCCTTTATCAAGGACATGACTACATGAGTGTTTAGGGAGTTATGAACCTTTTTTGGCTTGAAAGAGAAGAAGATTTTGATAATAAAACAAGCGTAAAAAATGCTTTTTTGTCAAAGTTTATGGTAATAATCAAACAGTTCCATTGGAGAAAATTTTGGTTGAAAAGACCTTGTAGGATCGATCACTATGTTTGGACATGATGATCCAGGTTGTGAAGTTTTTGTATATGCCAATTCATACCTGTTTCTCTTTTTGAGAACATCCTTCATAAATGCATATTTACTCTTCTCTCATTTTTTATTTGCTTCATATCAAAGATGAACACAAAAGTGCTTAAATCTTTGGACCATATCGACTCTCTATATAGTCAATAAAATGATCAAATGACTATAAGATAAGAGAATTTGACTTCTTCTTTTATTCCTTTTTGGAGAAGAAAAAGTCTTGTTTATTTTTGTGGTTGCATCATGCATGTTAATTGAGCAGATTGCCTATCTACCCCTGCAAGGTATCAAGCCAACCGTAGTTCTTAATTAAACCAATTTGGTATTATTTTTACGTTGCATGCATTAGAGGACAAAATCCAAACCCGCCTTCTAGAAAGGGTTGTCTAAATTTAGCCCAACTATCATGTGCACTCTTTTTTTTACCTATTTGTACGCATCGCCAGACAATTTGAACCCACCTTCAAGGATGATGAAACCCGAAATAACAGCTACGCTACGAGACAAGAAACAAGATTATTATATTTGAGTGCAAACACTTGCTCCTTTATTTATGATTTTTCCGTGGTAGCGAGGTTACAAACCTACGAGGTTGATGTACAACTTTGAGAATCACACCTAGACCTCCTACAAGGTTAAGAGATCGCACCTAAATGTTGCGAGGTCAATTCTAGGGCGAGGTAGATTTGAGGGTATGATGTAGAGAGTTTTGTGAGTTTCTGTAGTGAGGTTTTAGGCGTGAACAAGGTCCCTGCGCGACTTTGGGGTCTTTCTGTGGGTTTCTCCTATCTATAGCGAGGTCTTTTGACGATGTTCCTATCACGTTGATCTTTAACAAGCAAGAGAGTTCTTGAGTTCAAGTGGTTTTTCGACCCCTTCTTCCTACGAGGTTCTTCTCTATTTATAGAGAATTGGGGGGCGATTTTAGGCCAATGTTCGATGTGGGATGCCCGAAATAAGGGTTTTTGATTGGTCCACGAGTGAGGTCACTTGTGATTGGTTTGGGAGTGAGGTTATTGGTGATTGGTTCGGGAGTGAGGTTGCTTGTGATTGGTTTGAGCGGGCGGGTGTATTAGTAGAGTCGGTGACGAGGTCGAGACCTCGTCCCGGAATGTTGAGAGACCTCGCATCCGTCGGGAGTTTTGTTTTTAAATAATCGGGCATGGACGTGGGTCCCTAAATTGCCTATGGGGGTCCCTCTGGGCCCACTTTTTGCTTTTACTGTTTTGGACATCATCACAACCCCATGGCCTGGGGGCCTCGCCCCGAGGGCCGCAGGGCATAAGTTCCCTGGATCCGCGAGATGCGGGGTGTTTTTAGAGGTTATGAAGTTCTCGAGGTTGGGAGGGCGCTTTGCGAGGTGTGAGGCTCTGTACTTAGGTGTTCTTCTTGTTCTGCGCGGATGAAGATTCTTGGGCCTTTTCGCCATACTTTGCTTAGTGGGCCGTCCAGGTGAGACAGGCTCAAAAAGCCTTTCGGGAGTGGGGGAGGCTCAAATCTGCTCTTTATAAGGGCGTATCTCACACGCCTCCCCCTCATCTTCTCTTTCCAACATTTTCGCTCCTTCTCTCTCTTTATCTCTTCGGTTTCTTCTGAGCGGTTTCTCCAGACGGTTTCCGACGAGCTTTTTGCCGTTCGCCAGTTGCGCCACCGCCTCTCGTTCGCTGACCTTCAAACAAGTAAGTTCTTGATCTTCTTCCTCCTGTCTTTTGGTTTTTTTTGCCTTTGATTCTTCCTTTGTTCGCTTTTTGCCCCGTGTTTTGTAAGGGCGACGGTGTGTCGCCCGGTGTTTCGTGCCGGTGTCACGGTGGCGAAGCGGCGGTGGCAGGGTTGTGTGTGTTTTTTGGCGTTTTCCCTTGTCATTTTTCTTTGCTCTTTCCTTGTTTCGTTTTGCATCTGGGTGGGTGTTGGTGATTCCTGGGTGCTTCTTTGTTGGCGGCGCGACGGTGTTGGGGGTGGTTCTTGCTCTGTAGTGCCCTCGTTTCCTCTTGGTTTTTCTTCTCCTCCCCTTTTTTTTCGTTCTGCTTTTCTTTTTCGTGTTACGCTTCGAGGGGCGGTGTTGTAGTGGTGAGGCGGTGGTGAGACGGTGGTGAGGGGCGGTCGCCGTCGTGAGGGTACCGTTGGGTTTTTGGTTTTATTGCTTTTCTCTCTTCTTCTTTTTTTTTTTGGGTGGCGGTTAAATTTCCGCTTCTCCGCCCACCACTTTTCGAATTTCGAAAACCCTCGGGAGCCCAAACGTCATGATGTCTGATTGACGGGATGTTTGGGCTTCCACCGCTGGCTCCCACCGTTGGTTGGCCTTCTTTCTCTTTCCTTTCTTTTGGCGCTTCAAATTCTTCTTTGCCGTCCTATCCTGTCAGAGTAGCTTGTAGGATGCCATGTGGCCTTTTCCTCTACGACCTCGCGTTGCTTTGTCCCCCGAGGTTGCGACCTCGTGCCTATTTTCTCCCGAGGTTATGATCTCGCGCTTTTTCCTTTTCGAGGTTATGACCTCGTGCTCTTTTCTTTTCGAGGTTATGATCTTTGTGCTTTGATCTCGGGCTCGACCTCGTCCTTCTTTCTTTCCCGGGGTCATGATCTCGTTCTTCGATCTCGGGCTTGACCTCGTTCTTCCTTCTTTCATGGGGTCATGATCTCGTGTTTTTCTCTTTGGTTGCCTTGCCTTTAGTGTCTTACTGACCTTTTCTTTTCCAGGTGCTAGCTTTTCGCGGCCTGGACGTTGTCTTTTCATGCCTAGGAGAGCCTCTGCGAGCCCACCGCCCGGCTTTGTCTTTAATTTTCAAGAGAATTTCTATCAGGAGGTCTCCGAATCTGTAGGAAGTGTAGAGCCTAGTGACTCTCAGAACCCAAGTTCCCCTTCGTTGGTCTTCAGCGAGCCCTCATCCAGCGACTCCGCTGTTTCGATCAATTCGTACTTCCCCCGTTTGCGCGTATATTCTGGTGTTGAAATGGCTTCCTCTTCTTCTCCTGATGTGATCGCCGCCGAGGTCGAGGCGAGGTTGGACGCGGCAATTGCCTCAGCCTCGGCTGCATATGTGCCATCGAGCTTCCCCGAGGCCTATGTTACCGACGCCGTGTCCGGCACTCCTGTCGTCCTCAAAGAACGGATTCCCATGAGCCCGAGCACTCCCGAGGCCTATCTGTCCGAGGGGGTGGCCACCACTCTGAAGCTGGACGACCTCGCGGACATAGCTAAAGACTTCCCCTGGCCCGAGGGAGTCGAGCTGGCACTGCCAGAGGAGGAGGGGCGACCCCTGGCGTCCTACGAGGGGTGTGCGGTCGTGCACCTCGTCACTCTCCAAGCGGGCTTTAGGCTGCCCTTGGCCCAGCACATCGTTGATTTCTTGTGGGCCATGGGCGTCTGCCCTGCCCAGTTGTTCCCGAACGCCTGGCGGTTGTTGTGTGCCTACACAATTCGAAGCCGTGAGCTTCTGGACGAGCCAAACCTCAACGATTTGTCGGCGTTAGTCTTGGCGAGGAGAGAACCTCGATGTTCCCTGGTTAACCTCAGCACGCCGAATGTCAAAATCATCACGACCCAGTCGAACGTCGGGACGTGGAAACCTAAATGGTTTTTGGTCCGAGACCTCAGCAGGAGATACCTTAATTTCCCTGTGGCACCGGGTAACTACGAGAGATGCGTGTGTCCGTACAAGGTCGCTGAGTTCCAGGCACTCAAGGCTCGGTACGCCACAGCGTACCAGGCGCCATACGAGCGCTACCTTTCTCAGGATCGGCTTGAGCGGGCCGGGCTGAGCCTCAGTTTCCCTCCTCGCGAGGGTGGAGAGGGTATTTTATTATCATTATTTCTCTGATTGTTTTCTTTTTCCTCGTAAGGTTACGAGGTTATAAACCTCGTTACATTTGTTTCTGACCTCGTCTTAACCTGCTTTTTCTTTTTTGCCCCTTCTTTCTTGACAGTGGATTTTCTGCACGCTCTTACCGCGACGTCGAAGGGGAAACAGCCTTTGACCTCTAGTTCCAAAACCCCTGCTCCCCGGGTCCTCAAAGGGATTTCAATTAACGAGCCGAGCTCGCAGGCGAGGACAGGCACAACGCAGCCGGGACCTGTTCCGCCAACGGCCGCGACAGGGGGAGCCCTGCCCAAGGGGAACGTCACGAGGGCGTCGCAGTGGGACGTCGTGGGGCCGCCCCAAGGGGAGAAAAGGCCTGAGGTGGTTCCGTCGAAAGGTGCCACCACGAAGGGGACCACCCATCCACCCCGGGCGTCTGACGACAAGGCCGGGCGGAAAAGGAAGGAAGCGGGGTCTTCCCCTGTGGAGAAGAAGAAGAAACCCCGGTCGGGCGACCATCAACGAGGCTCGCGGGATCTGGAACTCATCCCTACATTTAACTTCGAGGGGCGAAGTCGCATGAACGCAGGCCCCCATCCCGCCAGGTTTCACTGCCCTGGACCTATCAAAGGGGCCCCGTTGGAGTGGGCCCGGGAGGATTACAAGGAGGAGCTAACGTGGGCCAACAACCTCACCGAGGCGGCGCTCGACGACGAGGCCGCTCGGTACTCGGCCATGGTAAGCTTTTTCGTTTTTGTGTGTTTAATTCCTGTCTCTTTCTTGTTTCTTTTCTCACCCTCCTGTGAACTTGCAACACACCTTTTTTGATAATTACAACCGGAGTCGCATCGCCCTCGCTCACTCGAGGATGGACAAGATGGAGGCGGCGCTTCGAGCCCGCAGCGAGGTGTGCGAGCGACAGGCCAAGGAGCTGGCCGAGGTCGCGGAATCGTCCAAAGCCGCGGAGGTTGCGGCCAAGAAGCGGGTTGAGGCCGCGGAGGCCGCGGCGAGGGAGGAGGTAAAGGCGGCGAGGGAGGGGGAGAAGAGGGCGAGGGATGAGGCCGAGGTTCTGCGGGGCGAGGTTGAAGGGCTTCGGGGCAAGCTCTCCGCCGAACACGAGTTCTTCAAGGCGAAGGAAGCGGAGTTTCTGAGGGCCGAGGAGGAGATCAGGCGCCTCGAGGGGCACATTGTTGAGCTTAACGAGGAGGTCGTGGCCGCGGATCCCAAGTATGTGGACTCGGAAGAGTACAAGGCGAAGCTGGTGGAGAGCGTGAGGAAAATGTTCCACCAGGCAGTCCGCATGGGCGTAAAGCAGGCGGTGGCCAAGTATGGGCACCTCGACCCCCAGATCGTCTTCTTCAACCCCAACTACAATGAAACCATGGGGGAGATGGGGTCGGAGGATCCCGAGGGGGAATGCGAGTTCTTCCTCAACGAGGACGGGACTGTGTCCAGCATCGCGCCCCCCGAGGTAGAGCTTATTGGAGGGAACCCGGAGTTAACCTCCACGGGACCTCAGCCCGCGACCGATGCGCCCGCGCCTCTTGCCTCCGCTGCCCCTGCTCCTGCTGAAGCCTCGGCTGCCTCTGCCGAAACTCCTAAAACCATCGATCTTACCGGTCCCGAGGCTGAAACCTCGAAGAAATGATGATAACTTTTCTTTGGTGGCCCTACAGGGTATGTAATTAAAACATCTCTTTCTTTTTTTTTTGTTTGGGTGACCCTACGGGGTCTGTAATCGAAACACCTCCTTTTATATTTATGCCCTTCGTCACTTTCTTTTCCTATGCTTGTTTGCTTTAGACTTTCTCGCATACGTCAGTCCTTATCCGTCCAACCCCATGGTTCGAGTGTCACATCTTTTGTGGGGCTCGGACCACACCGGGCGTTGTAGTCCTGCGACGAGGTCGTGAGCCTCTGTTCGGACCTCGTTGTTCTGGAAGTTCGTTCCAACCTAAAAATAGCCGTCCGCGAATCCTGGCGTCTTAGGGGGTTCACGAACCTCGTTCGTATCCCAAACGGGAAGCGAGGGGTGGAACTTTTCAACGAGATTTTCCAACCCCAAGCGTGAAGCGAGGGGTGGACTTTTTCAACGAGATTCTCCAACCCCAAGCGGGAAGCGAGGGGTGGAATTTTTTTTTTTTCAAACGAGATTCTCCAACCCCAAGCGTGAAGCGAGGGGTGAAATTTTTTTTTTTCAAACGAGATTCTCCAACCCCAAGCGGGAAGCGAGGGGTGGACCTTTTCAACGAGATTCTCCAACCCCAAGCGGGAAGCGAGGGGTGGGACTTCTTTCAACGAGATTCTCCAACCCCAAGCGGGAAGCGAGGGGTGGACCTTCTTTCAACGAGATTCTCCAACCCCAGGCGTGAAGCGAGGGGTGGGACTTCTTTCAACGAGATTCTCCAACCCCAAGCGGGAAGCGAGGGGTGGACCTCCTTTCAACGAGATTCTCCAACCCCAGGCGTGAAGCGAGGGGTGGACCTTCTCAACGAGATTCTCCAACCCCAAGCGTGAAGCGAGGGGTGGACCTTTTCAACGAGATTCTCCAACCCCAAGCGGGAAGCGAGGGGTGGAACTTCTTCCAAACGAGATTCTCCAACCCCAAACGGGAAGCGAGGGGTGGAATTTTTTTTTTCAAACGAGATTCTCCAACCCCAAGTGGGAAGCGAGGGGTGGACCTTTTCAATGAGATTCTCCAACCCCAAGCGGGAAGCGAGGGGTGGACCTTTTCAACGAGATTCTCCAACCCCAAGCGGGAAGTGAGGGGTGGAACTTTTCTGGGAGGGAGCGTTTTTAGAAAAGCCTGCAATCCTTTATTTACCAACTGTGAGGAACAACGGGGTTTCGAGTTTCTACATGTAATATTTTTTGAGTCGCACGATGTTCCACGTTTTGCTCAGTGTGCGCCCCTCGTCGTCCCTGAGTTTGAAAGCCCCGGGCGCGACTTCTTCTCCGAGGATGTAGGGTCCTTCCCAAAATAGGGTCCAATTTTCCTCCTTCGGTGCGTCTTAGCACGAGGTTTCCCGTGGCCAAGATGTGAGGTCTGACCTTCTTGTCGTGATACACGGCGACACGTCGCTTGTATTCTCTAGAGCGCAGGTCCGCTACCTCGTGGATTTCATCTCGGAACTGCAGTTCGACCTTGAGGTTGGCCTCGTTTTATTTTTCGTCGAAGTTGTACACCCTTGCTGATGGAATTAGGGTTTCTACGGGAACGAGGGCTTCCGCCCCGTAGGTAAGAGCGAAGGGGGTCTCGCCCGTTGCGCGGCGCGAGGTCGTGCGATACGTCCAGAGGACGAGTGGGAGTAATTCGGCCCAGCAGCCCTGTGCCATGCCCAGGCGCTTTTTGAGGTCTGTCAAGATGCGGGCATTAACGTTTTCTACCTGGCCATTGGACTGGGGATGAGCCACGGAGGAAAATTTGAGGTCGATGCCCAGCTCAGAGCAGAAAGTCCGAGTTTCTTCGCAGTCGAATTGGGGGCCATGGTCGGTCATGATTGTCATGGGGACACCGAAACGGCAGACGAGGTTCTTCCATAGGAATTCGCAGACCTTTGCCCCGGTGATTTTTGCCATTGTCTGTGCTTCGATCCACTTCGTGAAGTAGTCCACGATGACCAAAATGTATTGCACTTGGCCAGCAGCTTTAGGAAAAGGGCCTAAAATGTCCATTCCCCACATTGCGAATGGGCATGGCGCGTGAATGCTGCGGAGGGGAGCCGTCGGGGTGTGCTGGACGTTCCCGTGTTTCTGGCATCCGACGCATTTTTGGACGTAAGCTCTTGCGTCTTGTCGGAGAGTGGGCCAGAAGTACCCCAAATGGACGATTTTGTGTGCCAAAGACCTCCACCCCGGGTGTCCTCCACAAACTCCCTCGTGGGCCTCGTAGAGGACGTGGTCCGTGGTCTCGGGTGGTATGCACAACAGGTTGGGTTCAGCGTAGCCCCGTCGATAAAGCTGGTCGCCGACGACGCAGTAGGGGGCAGCTTGCATTTTTAGTTTTCTGGCCAGCGCGGGGTCCTCTGGGAGGATGCCGCTTTGTATGTACCTTGTTACAGAGAACCTCCAGTCCTCGGTCCTTATGGACATGACCTCGCTATCGACGCTTCGTGAGAGCTTTCTCTCCACCATTACGCGGTTCCCCACATCCAAGGGAAGCGCGGAGCCTAACCTGGCGAGGGCATCCGCCTTTGTGTTTGAGGTCCGTGGGATTGACTCCACCGCGAAGGTCTCTAGGCATGAAACCAAGGCCTTGACTTTTGCTCGGTAGGCGGGCAGAAAACCTGTCCTGGTGTCGTATTGGCCGTTGAGTTGTCATGCCACCAATTCGGAACCTTAAACTCTTCCATCCTTTTAGTGATTGGATGAGCTAGTTTATTATTTAAGGCATCGTTGAATGTAGTTTCACCACTAGTTGAGTAGATATGAGCAAGATACTAACGCAGTGAACCATGGATGCTATCAAGCTTGTCAAAATTATATCTTAGATGAATTTGGGGAACATGAATTGAATCACAATGTGTAGAGTATGATATTTTGTATCCCACAACATGCAGATTCTATGAAACTTGAAATTCTCTCGCCCCTTAATCAACTATCTCCTTGATATCTTGGAGAGATATAAGTGAACTACCACTTGTATTTTCATCGCTTTTACTGAATTAATACTACTTCTGCCACCTCTCACGAGCTTGAATGGCTACTTGAGCTACAAGTGACATTATTTGAGTATCTCATTTCATTAGTTACAATTACAAATCTTAAAGAATTGTTCCTCAATGTCAAATGTGATTGACATATTTTTTCTACCTTGTCTTGAAAGACAAGCATAGTTTCCTTTTAAAAGGAATAATAGGTCCTTGTAAATGGAGAACCATTGTTTATTGCACCAAACATCGTAACCATGGCATAGAATAGGTCAATGAATGAGGTGACCTTGAGATGATGCTTGCACATGGAATTTCTCTAACCTTAGACCTTTGTGACAAGCCTAAAATAGGTTGAGATCTAGTTATTTGGGATTTTGGACTTGTTGTCCTTGATGGGTCTAACTCTTCAATATGACTTTGAGGAGCATGTGCAATTTTGTTAAGCCCTTGAACCCTTTTAGGTCTTGAAGTCTTAAATAATAATTTTTCAAATGGGATCTTTAGTTGAGTCTCCTCCCAAATAGGAGGTCATATTGACTTGTTCAAATCCTCTCATTTTGATAGGGATAGACTAGTTGTAGATTTGAGTTCGATCATCAATTAGAGGGGTGATTGTAGATGTTTTAGTGATGTGAGCTCATCGTATGCCTCTCATATTGTCTTAACGAACTTTCAAGTTGTAGAGTTCGTAATTAACCAAGTGGTATAATCCTTTCAAATCCATTCTTGTGACCCTTTATTCTCCTTAATTTGCTAACCTTGGTGGTCTTGGAAACAAGCTGAGTCGAATGTGTCACAACCCCTTGAATCTTGATGACTTGGATGGTGGGTTTGAGATGATATCCAATGATGGGGTTGGTGACACTAATGTTTGGGAGCATATACGACGAGCTCAAATAAGAAGAAAATTATAACCCCTTGGCATAGAGCCTTGATGAGCATCTTTTAGAGAAATTGAGAGATAATCTCCTTGATGGAGGTATTGAGATCTCTATATATAGGAATTCATTAAGCGGGCATCCATTGATATTGAGCCCCCAACGAAATGAATGAACACTTAAATGATCCCCTATTAATCCACAACAATCCAAATATGATTTATGTCGTGGGAGAGCTCTTCAATGATGGATATCGCATTCCATACCATTTCCATGCAACAACCCATATGTATATTACTTAAAGATGAAAAGAAAGAAAGGGTCCTACTGGACGTGCCAAAAATATGTTGAGAAAAAATATACACAAAATTACAAAACACATTTAAATTATTTTTATTTTAGTTCGACCCTTTCTTTTGACTCTTTTGATTAAAAGCAATACCGATACAAAATATTAAGCGACTTTTATGATTTGAGTTGCACCCGGTTTGATGGCTTGCCTACGTATCTTTTTTAAAGAGAATAAAGCCTTACGTAGTTCAGATTGTTTTAACTTAATTTGATTTGGTTTGATTTTCATGCATTAGTGGAACAAGCCCGAACCCACCTTCTAGGAAGAGTTGCTCGGACTTAAACCAACTATCATTTGCGTGATGTGAATAAAATTAAACTCACCTTCTAGGAAGGGTTGTCTAATCACTTCATTATCAAACATGTGACTTAAAGTTTATATATTTTATTCAATTTTTTTATTTTAATTTAATTTGCGACTGAATATGACATGTATATATTATGTCAAATGTCCTACGTATCTACTTATATGATGTGGAATCAAGTTAAACGTAGTTCTAGGAAAGACATTAAATATATTTTTATATTTGCAATTGTAATCAATATTTATTATATTTAATATCGAGCGCTTATGTAGCTTTATAAAAAGCGTCACGTAGTTCTACCAAGTATATTAATTTGGTTTGAATTTTGACTTTTTATTTATACTTAAAAGTCAAATTAATATTTATGATTGGACTCAACCTTATAGATGTCGAGTCACCTACACGACTCTTTTTAAAAGAGATATCGAGTCAAATGTAGGTCTCAAAGAACCATAGATTCAATAAATATGATTTTTGTTTTTCATCGTGATTGAACTCAATGAGCTTTTTGCTTTATATTGAGCTTTCTACGTATCTGATAAATCATAATCAAGTCATCATAGTTCATACTTAAGACTTTGACATTAAGTTTGTTTATTTTTATTTTCATGCATTAGAGGAATGAATTCAGACCCACCTTCTAGGAAGGGTTGCCTACACTTCTCCAACTATCATTTGCATGTATATATATATATATATATTTTTTTTTTTTTTTATCTTTCCTTTAGTGCATCAAAGAATTGAAATAAACTCACCTTCTAAGAAAGGTTGTCTAAATCCTCCATATTATCATATGTAAAACGTAAGGCAAGTTCATTTCACATTTTGATTTTATTTCAAAATAATTGTTAAACCCAATATTACATATTTTACATTGGGCGCCCAACATACTCTTTTAAGAGGATCAAGTCAAGCATAGTTCTCAAAAGAGGTATTTAATTTTATTATTGGCTTTAGCTTATGTTTGAAAGTCAATTTAAATTTTGTGTGTCAATTCGATATTATGTATTAATCAAGTTTTTCCCATAGCCTATCAAAATAGCATCATATAATACATAGTTCTAAAAAAAATTGAACAAGTATATTAAACTAATTAATTTTTATATGTGGTGTTCGACTGTAGTCGATATATATTATATTTAATATCGAGTGCCTACGTAATATATGTAAGGCATCAAGTCATTACGTAGTTCTCAAGCAAGACCAATTAAATATGATATATGGTCTTAATTTAATTTTAATTAATTTTGAGGTTGTGATTGAACTCAACGAGCGTTTATGTTATGTCGGTTTTCTACGTACCCTTTTAAAAGGGATCAAATCGTACGTAGTTCTTTACTTGGTTAAATTTTATTTTGACCATGAATATTTGAACATTTATATATTTTGTTTTGATAAGGAAAGTAGTTAGGAAGGCTTGCTAATAGGCTAGTGGCCTTCCTAGAGCATCCTGACGGATTAGGATCTGAAGACCCGGATCAACATTGAGAGGAACAGACGAGACACGGCGAAAAGAACCAGCAATGTAGTCCGCCACCGAATTGCACTCCCGAACGACGTGGGAAATACTCCAACACCGGAACAGGGCAAGCAAACAATGGATATCCACCGGGACGTGTTAGGAGCATTGGAAGTGAAGACCCGATGCAAGAATTACAAGAAAAGAGATGAAGGGACTAAACCGCGGAGCAAGTCAAGACCGCGCCGAGAGGCCAACACACTGCGGCGTCGGCGCGGGCGGTTACAAAGGGAGCGCGACCGCGCTCTGGGAAGGTGCAAACCGCGCTCAGCGGCGTTTGTGCGACGCTAGTTTGGGCTTTCGCGAGACCTAATGGGCCGACTTTATAAGTGTTTATTTGGATATTTTCGGATCTTTTAGATATTTTTAGCTTGATATAAATACTTTCTTTATTTTTATTATTTGGATTATGCTATCTTTGGAGTTTATGCAATTTGGAGATTTTGTGGGAGACAAACCCTAGTTTTTGCAATTGAAGATCAATTTGACTTTTGTAAGTTTGATTTCTTTTCAATGACAATGTCTAGCTAAATTTCTCATGTCCAACTAGTTAGTTGAAGTTGTATGCATGATTGTTTGTGAGATTTGAATTATTTTAGTTTGCCTTGACTAGATTGAATCTCTCCATGCTTAATTGATTAAATTCACTTAGGATTATAATAGATTGGCCACCTATTCTACTTCTAGGTTGAATTACAACTAGAATAATTAAATAGACGGTGGAATTTGATTATTCATGGATGAATCCTTTGATTAAACTTAAAGACGGTGTATATTAAGGTTAATCAAAGGCGGAGAATTTAATCACAAGATTTCGTGAATAGACGGTGGAATTCATGAATATTGTTTCTATTGAATGCTTTGAACTTAATTGCATGATCAAATTGACATAGTAGGTTTTCTAGGTTAATTGGTTAAAAGGTTGTTAAAGACGGTGTATATTAACAACCACAATAAGCTTGAATTCATAAATTCACAATAGATTAGTCAAGGGAAATTGAAATAAGGATAATCGATGATCAAAACTCATGTATGCAATGGATACGAACTAGTTGGGCGCTTTTCTCCATATTTGAATCTCAACTTATTTTACTTGCTTAGTTTTAATTAGTTTAATTGCTTAGACTTTAGTTTAAAAATCACAAAAAAAAAAACTTTTATGCTTGGTAATATTAAATAAATACGAATAATTTGAGTCCTTGTGGGTTCGACCCTTGCTTCCACTATACTTAGGTTAGGAAGTTAGGAATTTTCTTTGACAGTGCTTTTATAGCGACATAAAAGTGCTCGTCAAATTTGGCGCCGTTGTCGGGGACTCGGCTATTTATTGGTATTTATCTAGTGTTACTTTTTATTTCTTTTTTGGGTGTGAACCACTTGTATGATTCATACCCGTGCTACTAATCCCTCTCTTGTTGCATTTGATTCAGAAATCGAAAGGACAATCTCTAGGTTGCGCAGGCAAGCTCGTGCGAATTCTCAAGAACTACCGTTCAATCTGGCATCTTCCTCTTCTTCTTCTGATTCTGATTCTGAAAGCGTTCCTGAAATACCAGAGATGGCTCAGACACTGAGACAGTTAACTGCACCAGATTTGGCACAACAACCATTGGCGGTGAAGATACCTGCACTCCCTGACGGTGTCCAATTTGAACTGAAATCAGGATTGATTCACCTCCTTCCTCAATTCTATGGGAAGGCGGGTGAAGATCCTAACAAGCATTTATCGGTTTTTCATGTTGTCTGCACTAGCATGAAACCAAATGGAATCATTGATGACCAAATCAAGTTGAGAGCTTTTGCGTTCTCTTTAAAGGATGCAGCCAATGATTGGCTTTACTATTTGGCTCCTGGCAGTATCGAGACTTGGGAGGAGATGAAAAAGGCTTTCCTTGAGAAATATTTCCCAGCCACTAAACTCTCGAGTATGAAAAAGAGCATTAGCAATATTGAACAGCTCCCGAATGAATCGCTTTATGAGTATTATGAGAGGTTCAAGAAGTTAATCTCAAGCTGCCCCTATCATGGCTACTCTAAGATGGATCTTGTTATGTACCTTCATGAAGGCTTACTGGATGAAGAACGCCGACATGTTAATGCTGCCTGTGGAGGGAACATCCTGAACAAGACTCCTGAACAAGCTTTTGAACTATTTCATGAACTTTCTGAAGGCTCTCGTCAATTCAGTAAAAGAGCTTCAATGAAGGCAGCCAATTCTGTTGATGTTACAGCTTTACATGAAGATGTGAATGAGTTGAAGTCAATGTTCAGGCAATTCATGCTGAAGGGATCACAACAAGTCAAGCCTTGCGGTTTCTGCTCTGATGTTACTCATAAGACGGATGCTTGTCCTACTCTTCATGTTCAAGAGGAGGAAATTAATGCACTTGGAGGCTATGGGCCAAGAAGACCAGCATATGATCCTTATTCAACCTCGTACAATCCAGGTTGGAAGGATCATCACAATTTGAGGTATGGAAATCAGAATCAACAGCATGCACCTCAAAACGGGCCGCCAGGTTTTAGACCTCCTTTTCAACATCAATCTCAGAATCAAGCACCGAATCAAGGCCCTTCTCATCCACAGATGATATGATCCGTGCTCTTACCCAAAATATGGCCATGATGCAGCAAACTATGGGCCAAATTCAGCAGGATACCAAGTCAAGCATCACCAACTTGGAAAATCAAGTGAGCCAACTTGCACAGGCAATGAATAAATTTGAAGCTAAGGATTCCAACAGGTTACCCTCTCAGACGGAACTCAATCCTAAAAAGAATGTGAATGCAATCTCTCTCCATAGTGGTAAAGTGTTGGAAAACAAAGCCGGAAAGCCACAAACATCGCCTGATGCAGAAACCGAGGGGAGCAAAACCTCGGACTTGGAAGTTCAACCTGAGCGCGGCCAACCCAGCCAGGGGTGCCAAACCGCGCCCCCAAGCTTGACACCGCGCCCCGAGGGATCAACATACTGCGGCGTCGGCGCGGGCGGTACCGGGTTGAGCGCGACCGCGCTCCCGGAGGCTCAAACCGCGCCGGCGGTGATTTCCGAAGAACCTCCAATTCTTTCGACGCCGGTTCTCAAACCTCCCCCACCTTTTCCCGAAGCCTTAAAGGAGACCCGTAAGATCGAGAACGATAAAGAGATCTTCAAAACATTTAGCAAATGTGAGGTGAATATTCCGCTACTCAAGCTTATCAAGAGCGTTCCCCGCTATGCTAAGTTTTTGAAGGAGTTATGTACGGTCAAGCGGAATCAAAAGCAAAAAGGGAAGCAAAAGATCAAGGTCAGTGAGCAAATCTCAGCGGTCTTCCAAAGACGATTGCCACAAAAATGCGAGGACCCAGGTATGTTCACTATCCCTTGTATCATAGCTGAGAGAAAATTTGAAAAGGCCATGCTAGACTTAGGTGCTTCTATCAATGTTTTGCCTTATTCAATTTATGAGTCTCTTGAGCTAGGTCCATTGCATGCAACAACCGTAGTTATTCAATTGGCTGATAGGTCTAACGTTTACCCAAAGGGGATAATAGAAGATGTGCTTGTTATGGTTGATAAGTTGATTTTCCCTGCTGATTTTTACGTACTTGAAATGGAACATGACAAGCATGTTGCTCCAATCCTTTTAGGTAGACCATTCCTAAAAACAGCCAAAACTAAAATTGATGTGTGTAGTGGCTCATTAACCATGGAGTTTGATGGGGAAAAGGTGGAATACAATATTTATGATGCTATGAAATTCCCCTATGATGTTCATTCTTTGTGTTCAATTGATGTGTTAGATACTCTTGTTCAAGATTTCTTTGACATTAATGATCATGATGAATTGCAATCTACACTTGAAAACTCTGTGGTTAATAAAGATGAAGTGGAATTTATGCTTAATGATGATATGCAAGAAATTGTAGCCGAGTTGAACGCTCACTATGAGCGACCACTCTTGCTACCGGGCTCAAAGCCCATTCCACTAACAATGCCAAGCGAGAAGCTTGTTCCCTCTATTGTGCAGGCCCCACAGGTAGAACTCAAACAACTGCCGGACCACCTCAAGTACGCTTTTCTAGGTGATGGAGATACTCTACCGGTGATAATTTCAAACAAGCTAACTCAAGATCAAGAATACCGATTGCTGGATGTTTTAAGGGAGCATAAATCCGCTATAGGATGGACTATTGCCGACATTAGAGGAATAAGCCCCTCTACTTGTATGCATAGAATCCTATTGGAGGATGAAGCAAAACCCTCAAGACAACCACAAAGGAGGTTGAACCCGCCTATGATGGAAGTTGTCAAGAAGGAGGTCCTGAAACTTCTTCAAGCAGGAATGATTTTTCCCATATCGGATAGCAAATGGGTAAGTCCTACTCAGGTCGTTCCTAAGAAAGGTGGAATCACGGTGAAGGAGAATCAAGATGGTGAGCTAATTCCAACAAGAATTCAAACCGGGTGGCGTGTATGCATCGATTACAGAAAGCTCAACACGGTAACCCGTAAAGACCATTTTCCTTTACCTTTTATTGACCAAATGCTTGAGCGACTTGCAGGTCGTTCCTTCTATTGTTTCTTGGATGGGTATTCAGGTTATTTTCAGATAGCAATTGCACCCGAGGATCAAGAGAAGACAACATTTACTTGCCCATTTGGCACATTCGCTTACAGAAGAATGCCATTTGGTCTATGTAATGCACCCGCCACTTTCCAAAGGTGTATGGTCAGTATATTCTCTGAATACATAGAGAACTTCATTGAAGTCTTTTATGGATGATTTCACAGTTCATGGAAATGATTTTGATTCTTGTTTAACTCACTTGACACTTGTGCTAAAACGTTGTGAAGAAACTAACCTTTGTCTTAATTCTGAGAAATGCCATTTTATGGTAGAACAGGGCATAGTGTTAGGTCATATAGTGTCATCTAAAGGGATTGAAGTTGATAAGGCAAAGGTTGAAGTAATTCAATCCTTGCCTTATCCTACTAATGTTCGGGAAGTACGTTCTTTTCTTGGTCATGCAGGTTTTTACCGCAGGTTCATTAAAGACTTCTCCAAGACCGCTTCACCCCTTTGTGAGCTACTCAAGAAGGATGTGACCTTTAACTTTAATGAAGCTTGTCAAAAAGCTTTTGATGAGTTGAAGGCTCGCCTCACCACTGCCCCAATAATTCAGCCCCCGGATTGGTCCCTACCTTTTGAGCTGATGTGTGATGCAAGCGACTATGCGGTAGGAGCAGTTTTGGGCCAAAAGATTGGTAAGGCTTCTCATGTTATTCATTATGCTTCTATGACTCTTAATGAAGCACAGAAAAATTATTACACCACCGAGAAGGAACTCTTGGCGGTGGTGTTTGCTTTGGAAAAGTTTCGGTCTTATTTGCTAGGTACAAAGGTGATCGTCTACACGGATCATGCAGCCCTTCGTTTCTTGTTGACGAAGAAGGAGGCAAAGCCCAGGTTGATTAGATGGATCTTATTGTTGAGTGAATTCAACATTGAGATCAAAGACAAAAAGGGGGCGGAAAACGTGGTGGCGGACCATCTTAGTCGCTTAGTTCATGAGGGAGAACGAGGTGCTCAAATCACACCGATTAGAGAAGAATTTCCAGATGATACCTTGTTCTCGGTACGTGTACTTCAACCTTGGTATGCTCATTTGGTTAATTTTCTTGTTTCGAGTGTATTTCCTCCCAGTTTTAGCAAAGCTCAAAGGGATAAACTCAAGAGTGAGGCAAGGTATTATGTGTGGGACGATCCATATCTTTGGAAACACTGTTCCGATCAGGTAATCCGGCGTTGTCTTCCGGATAATGAGGTAACTTCAGTTTTATCATTTTGTCATTCTTATGCTTGTGGGGGGCATTTTAGTGCTAAGAAAACCGCTAGGAAAGTATTGGATGCAGGATTCTTTTGGCCTACTATCTTTCGGGATGCGTATGCCTTTTGCAAATCCTGTGACCGATGCCAAAGGGTCGGAAATATATCCCGCAGGGATGAAATGCCTCAAACTTCAATTATCTTTTGTGAGGTATTTGATGTTTGGGGTATAGATTTCATGGGACCCTTTCCTAGCTCTTACGGGAATATTTATATTTTATTAGCGGTGGACTACGTTTCCAAATGGGTGGAAGCGAAGGCCACCAGGACTGATGATTCCCGAGTTGTGGCAGATTTCTTGAAGGCGAATATATTCTCCAGATTTGGGGTTCCTAGAGCTTTAATTAGTGACAAGGGATCCCATTTTTGTAACCGAACGGTCAGTGCGCTCTTGAAGAAATATCATGTCACACACAGGATTTCTACGGCCTACCACCCACAAACGAATGGCCAAGATGAGGTGTCAAACAGAGAGATCAAAGACATTCTTGAGAAGACGGTACCGCCAAACCGGAAGGATTGGAGTACTCGCTTAGATGATGCTTTATGGGCGTATAGGACAACTTACAAAACACCGATTGGAATGTCGCCTTTTCGGTTGGTGTTTGGTAAAGCTTGTCATCTTCCGGTGGAGATCCAACACCGAGCTTATTGGGCTGGAAGAACTGTAGTCTACAGATGGATGAAGTCCGTGAGTTGAGGAAGCTTCAGTTGCAAGAGCTTGAGGAACTACGGTTAGAAGCTTATGACAACGCGGCCATATACAAGGAGAAGACCAAAGCCTTGCATGACAAGAAAATATGGAGGAAAAGTTTTCAGGTAGGCGATAAAGTTTTGCTATATCAATCTAGACTCAAACTTTTTCCAGGTAAGCTGAGGTCGAGATGGACGGGGCCGTTCGTAGTAGCTCAAACGTTTCCTCATGGAGCGGTGGAAATTTATGATGAAGCCACTCATTCGCAACAAAAGGTGAATGGTCAGCGTTTGAAGCCGTATTTTGAAGAATTTAGCAATGCTATTCTTGAAGAAACGGTTTTGAACGAACCAAACACATGAGCGGTAATGCGTCAAGCTAATGACGTTAAACAAGCGCTTCTTGGGAGGCAACCCAAGCTTTGTTTTGATTTTGTCTTTTTATTTTCTAGATTTAGTTGTGTTTTTGGTTTGTTTTTGTGTGGTTTTCGGTTTGTTTTTGTTTTTCTTAGTTATAGGTAAAGTCGGAAACCAGGGACACGCGGTACGAGGAGGTCAAGACGGCCTTACATTCAGAACCGGGATTCAGCAAATCGAGGCCAACACATTGCGGCCTCAACGCGAGCTGACCCAACCTGGGCGCCCCCGCGTCCCCGCACTGAAACCGCGCCCCGAAGGGCCAACATACTGCGGCCTCAGCGCGGGCAATTACAAAGGGAGCGCGACCGCGCTCCCGGATGCCCCAAACCGCGCTGAGGCCGGGTTCGGCGCATTAAACCCGAAAAATCACCCTCTCTTTGCCACATTCATCCCCTTCCTCCTAAAACCCACGCAGCCTCCATTACCACCTCTCCATTGAAGCTCCTCATTCAAGCTCTTTTGAAGGTCAAAACTCCAAATCAAGCCCGGATTTGCACTCCTAGTCATCAAACAAGTAAGATTTCTAACTTTTCTCTTCAAATTTCATCCCCAAATTGAAGATCTCAACCCAAAAATTTACTAAGTTAGGTTTTGCATAAAAACCTCAATTTTAGGGATTTTTAGGCCAAATTTCTTCAATTTAAGTCTAGATTCAACAATATTAGCATGTTTATGAGTTAGTTTCATGTTTAGAACTTGAAAAATCCATAATTTTGAAATTAATTAATTTTCATGCTAATTAATCTAGATTAGTGGGGGAAGAGAGTGTTTTGAGAGCAATTATTGTCTATTATTACTTGTTTGTTGGATTGCTCTTGCCGGGGCAATCGAATTGTGCTTGTTTTTGGTGTCTTTGATTGTTGTGTAGGTAATATCATGGGTCGTACCAAGGTAAACGCCAATGCATCCTCATCGGGACCTAGTCGTCCTCAAAGAGCAACTAGAGCAACCCAAGCAACACCGACTACAGCTCAAAATGTTGCACCCTCTTCCTCTAGATCCCGAGCTACACCTAGAGCTTCTTCCTCAAGCAATGTGATTACACCGGCAACTTATGGTCTTCAATTCCGGGACATGAGGCATCTAGACCGGTTTGATCAATTGAAAGGGCGTGACATCCAAGCTCCGAGATACATTGATTGAGATTTGTTGGAGGAGTTGGGTTTGGCTAATGAATTGAGGAAGATAGAGTTTAATCACAATTTGACTGTGTTGAGCATGAGATTGCCAGTGTACAAAAGCCTCGTGTTGGAGTTCTTGAGCACACTGGAGGCTCATATCTTAGAGGGGAGATTTGTTAATGAAGGGCGGTGTAATTTTCAGCTAGGTGGGGTGATGAGGAGCATGACTCTCAATGATATCAACAAGCTATTCAGATTCACCCAATACCAGATGAATGTTGATAGATGGGAAAACCGCGCTACTTTTATGGATGATGAACAGTGGGCTCTCCTTTCTGGGACTGATGACTACTTGCCTTCTCGAACCAAGGCGTCTGGAATCTCTCATCCAATAACCCGAATTCTTCAGCGGTTCTTTGCTCACTCTATTACAGGCAGAGGAGAGGGTGAGAACAATTGCCCTCGGAAGGATATCTTTCTCCTTCGAGGTATTCTGGAAGGGCAATATGTAGACTTTGGTGCCGCTATGATGCACAACATAGAGCTCATGATTAAAAGAAATACCAGTCGAATCGTTGTGGGTGGTATCATCACCAAGTTCGCCCAACACTTTGGAATTGATTTGGAGCAGTGTGTGGGTAGGATTAATCCTCTTCCGATGAACTTGTATTTCTACAACAAGATGAAGGTGTTGTATGTGAAGAACAATCGGTACTATTGGGTGCTAGGCAATAGCTCCTTTGCTATGAAGTTGCCTAATCCAGAGAGGGTGAAGATTGAGATTGGTTTGGATAAAGCTCAAACATGGCTCATTCACCCACAAGATGGTGATGTACCGGTTTCGGAAGTGATTGGAGGAATTAAAAGAAGGAAGAAGGCAAGGGGTCATGATGAGGAAGCAAGCGCTTCTATGGATGTCGATGAGGAGGATGAAGATGAGGAGTTTGTAGCGGCTCCTGAGGATATTGCCGTTGAAGATGATGATAGGGAGAATGATGACAATGATGATGAGCACATTGACGTGCCACCCGTTCATGAGTTTGAGCAACAAGGTTTAGGTGGTAACATGTCTACCACTCAATACAATCATTTGGTGGAATTGATGGGTGGATTGTCTACACAAGTGAGTGGATTGCACACTCGTATGGACGGCATGGCGGCTGATTTCAACCATTTCCGGGGTTATGCTACGAGCCGTTTTGATTATGTTGATGAGCAAACACGGTACTTGCATCAGAGGATGGACAGCTACACACCTGAGCAGGGCTATCAGCCGTATGCTTATCAGCCGAATCCTGGATATCCAGCTCCTGAATGGCCATACCCGGGGTACCCACCACCACCATCAGAGTAGATTCCCGAGCTTGACAAGTTCTTGTGATGAGGTTAGTTTTTCTTTAACTCTTATGTTTTTATTACTTTGGGGACAAAGTAATGTTTAAGCATGGGGGAAGGGGATTATTTATTTTGTCATGAGAACTTGGTCTAGTTAGATCATATAGTTGCATGTGCATGTTTATTCTTATTTGTATGCATTGATTGAAAGTTTGAAAAAAAAATCCACTAAAAAATTTGAAAATTTCTGAAAATTGAAAAAAAATGTGTGTTTTGTTTGCATTTAGGATTCATTTTTCCCCTTGGAACCACTTGTTTGAAGAGTGAGCATGATTTCATATCCCATAACTTGTTAAGTTTATGATAAAAGTTCTAAATAAGAATTGCTTAATTATGAAGGAGTATGCATGAAAGTGAAAACTTGAGCTAGTTGTGAAGTTCTAACCAAAAATTTGCCTTGTGAGATTTCTTTTGAGCCTTTACATGCCAATTTTGCATGATATTCTTGAGTGTATCACTTTGATTGTCTTAACTCTAGAACTTGCGTTTAGATTCTTTTTCGAGACCACATTATATGTTTTGAATGCATGATATAAAAGTGATTGAGGCAAATTTTCGTTAGCTCATTTATATTCTTATCTACCCTACATTATACCTTTGTTTTTGTAGCCCCATTGTTTTGAGCCTTGGCCTTGTTTATTAGCTCCACAAAAATTAATCCTAGCCGAATAAGCTTGACCCTCATCCGGGAATTAGGATTTGACTAGGGGAATTTTGTGGGTTAATTGATATATTTTGGGGTTTGTGAGGCAAGATGAAGAGGTGTAATAGAAGGGAATGTCTAAAATGAAAAGTGTTGGAAAGTTAAGGATGTTGGGAATGTTTAGTGAAAAATCTCTAAGTAAAGTTGGTTGGAAAGGTTGATTGAGATGAGTTGTATGTGTAAAATTGCAAAGTGTTCTTGTGAGAGAAGAATGAAAAGAAAAAGAAAGAACAAATCTCAAATGGGTTTGTGGAAAGAAAAAAAAAAGAAGCAAAAGTTGAGCAAAAGAAAGAAGTGCTTAAAAGTAAGTAATGGAAGAAAGGGAATACAATTTGGGAAGTTATTGAGAGTGAGTGATTGATGTAATTTGGGTATTAGTTGATTCTAGTTCCCGGATTTAGCACCACATGGCCATATAATTATCCTTTCCTACTTGTCTATACCTTGGCCCCATTACAACCTTGAAAAAGACCTCATGATTTATGTTGTGCATTTGAACATCCGTGGTGGAGATTTAGTGCACTGATGCAAGCATATGGTAGTTGGCATTCAAAGATGATTTTTGAGCGAAAACACATACCTTTAAACACTTGAGTGTTGAGTGCAAACACAATTACCTTGGTGAGGGTTGGAATGGATTAATAGCTTGGTTTGAAACTTTCGATATATGTATGCAAAGATTTCATGGTTAAGTTTGTGCTTCTTGAAAATGAATTAAGTCATGACTTGCTTGTTTGTGGTGTGATTGATTTCTATGTCTTGCTTGAGGACAAGCAAGGTTCAAGCATGGGGGAATTTGATAGAGCATATAGATGTAGTTGTTAGAGCATGTTTTTATTCTCGTTTTATGCATTTTTAGCTAGGATTTCATTCTAAGTTTAGATTAGGTTTTATTTTCGTTTAGTTCGGAATCTACGCGTCTTTGTGCGTAATTGCAGGTCGGATGGTGGGAGACGGTAGATGGAAAGTTTAAGACGGATCTCGGGACATGTAAGGAGCATTGGAAGTGAAGACCCGAGGCAAGAATTACAAGAAAAGAGATGAAGGGACTAAACCGCGGAGCAAGTCAAGACCGCGCCGAGAGGCCAACACACTGCGACGTCGGCGCGGGCGGTTACAAAGGGAGCGCGACCGCGCTCTGGGAAGGTGCAAACCACGCTCAGCGGCGTTTGTGTGACGCTAGTTTGGGCTTCCGCGAGACCTAATGGGCCGACTTTATAAGTGTTTATTTGGATATTTTCGGATCTTTTAGATATTTTTAGCTTGATATAAATACTTTCTTTATTTTTATTATTTGGATTATGCTATTTTTGGAGTTTATGCAATTTGGAGATTTTGTGGGAGACAAACCCTAGTTTTTGCAATTGAAGATCAATTTGACTTTTGTAAGTTTGATTTCTTTTCAATGACAATGTCTAGCTAAATTTCTCATGTCCAACTAGTTAGTTGAAGTTGTATGCATGATTGTTTGTGAGATTTGAATTATTTTAGTTTGCCTTGACTAGATTGAATCTCTCCATGCTTAATTGATTAAATTCACTTAGGATTATAATAGATTGGCCACCTATTCTACTTCTAGGTTGAATTACAACTAGAATAATTAAATAGACGGTGGAATTTGATTATTCATGGATGAATCCTTTGATTAAACTTAAAGACGGTGTATATTAAGGTTAATCAAAGGCGGAGAATTTAATCACAAGATTTCGTGAATAGACGGTGGAATTCATGAATATTGTTTCTATTGAATGCTTTGAACTTAATTGCATGATCAACTTGACATAGAAGGTTTTCTAGGTTAATTGGTTAAAAGGTTGTTAAAGACGGTGTATATTAACAACCACAATAAGCTTGAATTCATAAATTCACAATAGATTAGTCAAGGGAAATTGAAATAAGGATAATCGATGATCAAAACTCATGTATGCAATGGATACGAACTAGTTGGGCGCTTTTCTCCATATTTGAATCTCAACTTATTTTACTTGCTTAGTTTTAATTAGTTTAATTGCTTAGACTTTAGTTTAAAAATCAAAAAAAAAACCTTTTATGCTTGGTAATATTAAATAAATACGAATAATGTGAGTCCTTGTGGGTTCGACCCTTGCTTCCACTATACTTAGGTTAGGAAGTTAGGAATTTTCTTTGACAGTGCTTTTATAGCGACGTAAAAGTGCTCGTCAGGGAGCCTTCGTGATCCCGAAGAATAAACCTGAACGAGGCCACACCATCAGCGTTTCCTGCACCATCAAAGTTAAGTTTAGTAAAATTCATTGCGGGTTTTTTCCACTTAGCGTGTTTTCTCCTGATTCGCGTAGCCTGAGTTTTACCACATGGTCAAGAGACATCAACCTTTTTAGCATTTTTCCATTCTGTTATTTGATTGCGGATAAAATCGCACAAGTTATTTTGGGCTATTGTTTGTCTATTGTTGCTTGAGTCAAAGATTGTTTTATTTCTAAAGAACCAAATGCTCCACCAGGAGCATACTAGGGCCACTAGTTCATCCTTAGATGCGCATGACCTAATCGCATCAAGAATTTGGTTAGGTGTTTTCTCTTCTAAATCGATTTGGTTCACAATCCAGAGAAGTTTAGGATTGATTGAGTGAAGTGTGGTTTTGGTTCGATTGCAAGCTAGTAGGATGTGGTTGATATCCTTGTTAATGTTATTACACACATGACACAACACATCCTTGCACAATTGGGATGTGATTAACCGCAATGCGGTTTTTTGTAGGGAGCCCATTCCGGGCAATTTTCCATAAGAAGTTCTTCATTTTTGGCGGAATGTCGAGCTTACCGATCCATTCCAGGTTAATATGGGGTTCACCTTTATTTTGGTGGAGCCATTGCATAGTGGAATGAGTGGAATACCACCCAATTTTACTTGGTTACCAATATAGTCTATCCGGAATTTTGTTAATCGTAGTGATATTATGGGTCACTCGGTGAGCATCCTCCGGGTTAATACCAAAAGCAGTTTATCCACATCCCACGAATTGTCCTCAAGGAGGTAATCTGTTACGTGTTCCTCCCAATTTATGAAGTTTTCAACGTCTCCTTTTGGAGTCAGATAACCAGAGCCAGTCCAATTGTCTTTCCAAAACCAGATGGGTTTGCCATTCTCCACTTGCCAGATAAGTCCTTTGACAAATAGGTCTCTAAGGCTCATTAGTTTAGACCATTGCCAAGACGTATTTTGTTTCTTCCAATAATTTAGAAGGCCCTCGGTTGAGGTATTTTTCCGTTACAATTTTAACCCAGGGATTGTCTGGTTCAGCTAGAATCTTCCACAACAGTTTCATTTGGAGTGCGTGATTCATATCTTTCGCCTTATCAATCCCCAACCCCCTCTGAGCAGGCGATTGACGGATCGTGTTCCAAATGATTAGCGGTTTGTAGTTACTTTCTTTATTCCAAAAGAAATTTTTGTTGATTTGATCTAGTTCTTTTAGTCTTGATTGAGGTAGAAGGAATGATTGCATGAGGAAGTTTGGTTGTGCCGATAGCTTGCCTTTATAAGGGTTCTCTGACCTTCTTGAGAAAATGTGTTGGCTTTCCATTTTGATAGTTGGGCTCTTGTTATGAGAGTAAGGGGTTTAAAAGTGTTTTTTGTTACACGACCATTAATGATCGAGCAGCCAAGGTATTTATCCAGGGCAACAAAATATGCTCCCTTGTTGGGTCACTATTGTTATTAACCAACATTAGTGGATGATTTTCCACAATAAACCAAATTTGATCCACTACACCCCATGTATTTACGAGGGTATGAGGATTTTTTACTTGAATGATCAACACTGTTACAAATGTTTAGATTTTTTTGATAATTAAAGCCAAATTATCGAACTTGGTGTAAACTAACCATGCATGCATATGCTCATTAGTATCATATAATTAACTAGAAAATATGTGCATAGTCTCATATATATAGTTTATTAGGAATAGGCTTCAAGTTAAGATTATTGGAGTTAATCTTACCCATAGGAACTTATAACCACATGTTACACTCAAGTGCTTTACCCAATTAATATTTTAATGATCTTTAAGTGGGTCATCAAGACAATATATTTGTCTTATATTTGTAAATCAACTAATCTGGACAATTGAGGGAAAGACTTTCATTCACTATGTAGTGTTCATGTACACGTATATCGAACGATTTTGTGAATAATATATATTACGCCCTTTTTTATTACCCATTTCACCATAAGTAGACCCTTTTTATTAACTTTGAGATTTTTTTAGTTTACAAAAATATATATGAATGAAGTGTACGTACGACTATTGCACGTTCATAACTTGATCATTAGTTCGATTTAATTAACCAAGTACTATTTCATTGAATAGCGAAACCCTTGATTAATTTTAATGCATTAGTGGATTGAAACAACTTTGTTTAATCATTCAAACCCACATATATATGCATTGATTAAACTTTAAAGGCTTGGAAAGCCATGTAAGCAATTTTTAAAAACACCCTCGTGCACATATTAACATACATAAAGCCATTTATAATCAGAATCTTCTCCCCATTTTGTTTATATTTGCATCCGATCATGACTTATATGTACGTTTTGACATCGTCTTGTTATGCGCAAAAGTCCACCGTCTTAATTTGCTTAAGTATATGAAAATCCTAAAATAAATGGGGTATTATAACGACATGAAAAAGGCTCAATTAGTGTGGTGTTCGGATCCTCTCTGTTCCTCCCAGGCCTCAAAAGATTAATTTATGTGGTGTTCGGATCCACTCGGTTCCTCCCAGGCCACAATATTAACCAAGGTCTCAAAACATATATGTTTAAGATTTAAAACGAAATCAAAACATTTTATGGGGTTTGGTGTTCGGATCCACTCGGTTCCTCCCAGGCCACAAAATCTGATTTAAAGGGATGTACAAAACAAAAGGAAATGGGTTACACAAACCACCGACTTCATCTTTGGCCTCCACGTTACTTAAGAGGCACGTTTGTGCTTGGTATCGTCATTCATAGTCATCTTCCGCTTTCGCTTCATGCTTTTGCAGATGCTGATTGGGCTGGCAATAAGGATGACTATACTTCCACCACATGTTATCTTCTGTATTTGGGTTCAACACCAATCTCGTGGAGTTCTCACAAACAGAAAACTGTAGCTCGATCGTCTACTGAAGCTGAGTATCGTGCTTTAGTAGAATCTTGTGTTGAGCTTGTTTGGGTTACGTCACTTCTCTCGGAGCTTGGTGTTCGTCTCTCTCGACAGCCTGTGGTTTACTATGATAATATGGGGGCTAAAAGCTTCAGTGCTAATCCTGTGTTTCATTCTCGTATGAAGCACATTGCCTTGGCATTTCACTTTGTTTGTGAGCTCGTTCAGAATGGTCATCTGCGTGTGTCGTATGTCTCCACGGATGATCAGCTAGCTGACACTTTAACTAAACCGCTTACGCGCTCTAAGTTTCAACTTTTGACATCCAAGCTTGGCCTCTCGGTTCTCCCGTCTAGTTTGAGGAGGCATATTAGAGATATTTTCTAGATATTATTTCTTATCTTATAGTTGTAATGTTTAGAAGTTATTTTCTTTATTATCTTCTATCCTTATGCATAAGATCATGGCTTGTAGTACAAGGATAATAGCTTTTTATGTACTATATAATGGAGTTATCTCCTTCATTAATGAATTATCAGTTCTTCTAAATTTCTACACTATGTCGCTATATGTTGTGTGTGGTTCACGTACACTAATATACTCGAATGTGTGCGTTTGTGTCTAGTAGAGATATGATTGGCCTTAGCCCATGACCAAACCTACTCAGGCCCATTTAGTATATATATTAAAAGTCCATCAAACTCAATTGACCCGAGGCTTGAATCAGCAAAACTCCAAAGACCAAATTCCACACTCATGCATGAAGATGTTGGGCATGGTCACATAAGGTGTGTAGGCAAGCATGCATTTTAAGAAGCTCCACGTAAGTCTAGTCACATGCAAAATAACTAAAGAGTAGCTTGCTTTTTATCCAATTATAAAGTGACATGCATTTAACTTAGAAGCTAAGCAAAATCTTGCAAAAGCATCTGCCAAAAAGGGGACGTCCCACATTGAGCATTTATGCACGAGCAAGCACGAGGCTAATTATATAAATAGAGCTGAAAAAAGAATTTCATTATTGTTAGGGTCCAACCTGGTGTGCTTATGGACAAATTTAGGTTTTAAGGAAAAGCATGATCCTTGGCTATTACTCTTATATAAATGCAAAATGACATATGCACTTTGGTCGGAGATGTTACATATTTAATGGGTTTGCTTCTTAGTACTCAACAATACTACAATTAATGTCTTGTTTTCCTATTTTACTTTTTAAATGATGAAATGAACAGGCTTGTTCCTATATTCATTCAAGGGATGTCTTGTTAGATTCTCCGTGACTTAGGATATATTTAATGGGTTTGCTTCTTAGTACTCAACAGTACTACAATATAGCTAGGATTAGCCCAAGGAATCCTATCTATTAGGCTTTGTCTCCATCATGAGAAGATGATGGACTGGCTCAATTTCCACAGGGCTTATGTTGAGTTTGTGCCAGGCTCGATAAATCCACTAGGGGCCTGTCTCCATGGGCGGACCGGGGTTGGGGGCTAAAGACATACTACATTAGCACTCGGAAAAATTTGAAGCTTTGTTCCAAGTTTTATGGGCCATACAAAGTGTTGGCTAGGGTAGGAAAAGTGGCTTATAGGTTGGAGTTACCCAATACAACAAAGATTCATCCCATTTTTCACATTTCTCAGCTTAAGAAGAGAATTGGTCCACTGATTACTTTGTCTAGAGATCCACCTGACATGACAAATGATGAAAAAGTTGTGGTATCTCCGCTAGCTATTTTAGACACAAGGGTCACATATTTGCAGCAAGGAGAGGCTGTCACTAAATGGCTTATTTGGTGGAAATTTTTTGATAAATCTGAATTAACTTGGGAACCTGCAGGGTATATCATAAGGCAATTGTCTTGAAGATGAGACTTAAAAGAGGGGTAATGTTACAATAAGGGTAGTTTGGAAAAGTTATCCGATTGTTAAGTAGTTACCTGGTTGTGAGATAATTCAGATAGCTTGTATCAAGAAATGGTTGTATAAGGCGATGGAGAACTTATTGTAACCTTTCGACCAGAAATTGAATACAAGATTACCATTCTTCTGTGTAGCAACACTACATATCATTTAATCATTGTAACCTTTCTCCACATATATTATGCTTATAAACCGAGTAATTGGTGCTATCATTTAGGATTAGCAACTGATAAAGAGTGAAGAATTTAGGATATTGGAGAGGTTAGAACTTAGAAGGGAGATTTGTACTTTTAACTATCGTAGGGTTTATGAATTTGAAGGGAGATTAGAGTTGAATCAAAATTATCGTGGGAGAAGTCAAGCCAGAGGAGTCGTTGGGAAGAAAAGACGTTGGATGAATATTCTTTTTTAGTCCCACATCAGAGTTTAGTGAAAATCAACACATGAAGACTTGTAATAAAAGCCAAGGAGATCTGGTAAAGAAATATTATGTTTGGGCCTTTGGAGCATTACACAATTTGTGAGGCCTGCTTAGCCTGCCTAAGCCAGCCCAACAAGCTTCATAGTCTCTTAACCGCCTAGAGTCCCGCCCAAGCTTAAATCGCGACGGTGGCCACTTGCCTAGCGCTTAGGCGCCACCTAGGCCGATTTTTAGAATATTGGAAGTAGGAGAAAGATTTCGGTAGGGACAATGTATATTAGGGTTTGAGAAGACTTGATTGATTTCTATTGACATAAAAGATTACAATATATAGAAGTATAATACTTGGGCTCCAAGATATGCCCTAGGGTAAGATAGGATAATACCTAACGGAATATACAAAGATATGCAAATATATTTCTATCCATTTATTAATATCCCGCAAGATGATGGGCGAGGAGTGAGAATTAGCTTGGAACGATTGACATCAAATGCTCGACCAGTAATAGCTTTTGTAAACAAATCAGTAACTTGAGCCACAACGGGAATATGACGAACAATAAGCTCTTTGGATTCTACTCTTTCTCGAATAAAATGGAAATCTAATTGAATGTGCTTAGATTTGTTAGTGGCAACGGGATTGTTGGCCAGAAAAGTAGCTGAGAGATTGTCACATAGTAGGAGAGGCGTGCCAGCAATTGGTTGATAAAGCTCATGAAGAAGTTGACGCAGCCACACAAGTTCAACTGTAGCAAAAGAGAGTGCTTGGTACTCAGACTCGGTGTTGGACCTTGCGACCATAGTTTGTTTTCGGCTAGACCAACTAATTAAATTTCCTCTATGGTACACAACAAACCCATGTTGTGATCGAAAATCCGATGGGTCAGAGGCCCAACCGGAGTCTGAATATACAACTAAATCAGTCATGGGAGATGTTGAGATAAGCAAGCCATGATCCAATGTACATAAACGTAATACCCGTTTGACGTCCTGCCAATGTGAGAGCATAGGACGACGCATGAATTGGCAGGCTCGATTAACCGCAAAGTTCAGATCAGGGTGATTAATTGTAGCATATTGAAGAGAGCCAACAACTCGCCGATAAGCCGTAGCATCAGAATAAGGAGAGTTAGGCAAAACGGGCCGGCGAAATGCCGCAACACCGACCGATGAGGACAATTACAATCAAGCATGTCACAGTTTTCTAGCAACTCTTTTAAGTACTTGTATTGTGAAAGATGAATGGAAGTAGGGCTAGAATATGTCACCTTGATACTAAGAAAGAAGTTTAGGCGGCCCGAGTCTTTTAATGAAAATTGCCGATATAAATGGGCAGTAAAGTGCTCAAGAAACCTAGAATCGGACCCTGTAGGAATTATGTCATCGACATAGACAAGTAGATAAGTGACTCATCGGGCGGTGTTGAGCACAAATAAAGAGGTATTGGACTGGCACGTCATGAAGCCATATCGGAGGAGAAAGAACTTCTAACTTATTGAACTAAGCCCTCGGAGTCTGTTTGAGTCCATAAAGAGCCTTGTGAAGCTTACACACATGATGAATATAAGAGGGGTGAGTGAAGACTTTCGGTTGTTCCATATAAACAGTCTCTTGGAGATCGTCGTTTAAGAAGGCGTTGTTGATATCAAGTTGTTTCAAGGACCATCCTTTTGAGATGGCTATAGACAGAATGAGACGAATAGTACGTGGTTGGCTTGACAACCGGGCGGAAATTGCCAAAGAAATCAACTCCGTCTTGAGGGAAACCTTTTGCAACCAAACACGCTTTGTAGCGCTCAATAGAACTATCCGCTTTCTTCTTAACCATATCTATATTGATAAATTGTTAAAAAAAACAGTTGATTAAGCGTTACCGAATAATTTTTTTTTCTCGGTATAATTAACCAAAAAGTGATCGATTTTTCGTTTTTTCATTTAAATTTTTGCCTTTTTTGTTACGGTTTTCTTCCTAGCCCTACCCTACACTAATACATTATGCATGCAAATCAAGCAATCACTTGTACATCTATAATAAATAAATATATAATTTTGTGTATATAAGCATACTTAATGCACTTGATTGTGATTTATTATTCATTTAATAAAAAATCCATCTATATATTTATCATTGCAAAATAATTATAATCACATTTAATACACTTAATCACACACAAATTATTATTTTAAAATATCAAAATAATAAATGAATTTGACTCTTATTTAAAATAATAATAATAATTACTATATTGAGTTTTTAAATATCGTTTGAGTTAAAATCTATAATATATATATATAATTTCAAATTTATGTAAAAGATGCGCGCATTTTCTATACATATTTAATTATGAAAATCATTTCATTTTATAATAACGTGATTTATATTAAATTAGAAAATAATCTCCTTAACTCAATGGTTAAAGCAATAAAATTGTATTCAAGGGATTGAGGTTCATAGACTCAATTAATCATTTTTGACAATATTTTTAATAAGCCAATGATCAATTAAATTTTAATCTATGTTATATTTGACTCATTATATTCTATGTAATAAGTTTTATATATATATATATGTCTTAGAATATGTGTAAAGGAAGAGTAAAAGAGATTTATTTGTGTGCACATTCTCTCATCTATTGTTTCTATAATTTAGATTAGATTATAACACATTATCAACATGACCGAGTTGTAGATTGAAATATTCTTTGTAATATTTTATTAGAACTCCATTCATTTAATTTTAATCTCAATAATTTTGAAAATAAAAATAACATATTTAACATTAATACAATACAGTAATATTTTACAAGTCGATAACTATTCGATCACCAAGTAATCAATATGCCTTGTGCATACGCACAAGTATGTCTACCTAGTAGTCTATAAAATTTGACCATTAGTCACATGCACCAAATTAAATGATTATTAGGATAATAAATAACCAATATTGTTCCTTCCATTCTAAAAATTATACACACATACATGCAGGTCACAGCACTTAATTTTTTTTCCTGGTAGAAATCACAACAATTAATTAAGTTCTTAGAATTTTGATCTTTTGTATACATTTTCTAATTTTAATGTAGTGGGTAATCTCTTACGAAAGTATTAGAAGATATGCATTAATTCTCTCATTCCACTTAAACCCACCGTTTTCCACTATAAAAACCTCACAAAATCAAACACAAAACAACACAAATCAATCCACAAACATGAAGACAACTTCTAGTCTCATTCTAGTCTTCCTTTGTGTCATTTCACCTTCTACATCCGTCTTAGGCCTACAAATCCGTGACAACACAATATGGTCCAACGACGGAACCCCGCTCGTGATCCTTCATTCTGGGCGCAAGGACCTGATCGACCCACCAACTAAACCCAACCGTCTGGTCCCCTATGGGCCCGACCCAATAAAGTCACCAGATACCCCAATCACTCATCGGGTTAACCGTTTGGTGCCTTTTGGACCTGACCCAATGACGTCACCAGATACCCTAATCACTCATCAGGTTAACCATTTGGTGCCTTTTGGGCCCGACCCAATAAAATCACCAGATACCCCAATCACTCATCAGGTTAACCGTTTGGTGCCTTTTGGGCCCGACCCCATGACGTCACCAGATACCCCAATCACTCATCAGGTTAACCGATTGGTGCCTTCTGGGCCCGACGTACAGCAGTCGCCAGACCCACTTCATCCACCGCCTCCGCCAGCGGTTCAAGCTGACCGTTTGGTGCCAACTGGGCCAGACCCCATTACGTCACCAGATACCCCAATCACTCATCAGGTTAACTATTTGGTGCCTTCTGGACCTAATCCACAAGAGTCACCGGATCCGCTTCGAACTCCACCTCCGCATCCCCGAATCTTTAACCGGCGTTTCGTGCGGTTGGGTTACTCTCATTGAGATGAAAATCCGATCCATATATAATACATGGATTGATCGAAGTTATAGATTGATGGATTGGAGCAAAGTCAAAATAAGTACGGTTTAATTTTTTTTTTCCTCGTTCGACCAAAAAAAAAATAAAAAAAATTCCTCGACGAAGTTATTCATATATAGAGAGAATTTATTATAATCCTCCATTGATATTTGATATACACGTATTACCAAAACTTTCGGGCGTTACGGCCATGGAAATGAATTTCAATTTAATTACCACCTTCGTATTCAAATATTTATTGTTTTGTATGTATGAAACGTTTAATTTCGGCTAGCTAACTGTAACACCCCGACTTCCGTCGAGGCGCTACTGGGAAATAGACTTTATAAGGTACTATTAATTAGGTTGACAACTACACTGTAGGACTTTACAACCCGAGCACGACGAGAAAACATAATAAAACATCCAACCTTTATTTGATAAAACTTAGAAAACGTTATCATGTATGAATCCCCAAAAATCATAAACAATCAAATATTTCACAATGACTATTGAAACTGAACTATCTGAACCAAAAAGATAATAACCGAAACAAAATACCAACTCCGTCTAACAAATATTAAAATCAATATTCTAACTAATATAAATAACTAATATAAACCGATCCCACTATGACACGCGCTCTTTACCGCTCCGGCCCGCCATCTTGCCTCGGTTCCTGCACGACTCCCTGATTCATACCTGGAACTGAAAAATGTTCCCCGAAGGGTCAGCGTCTAATCTACCAAGCTAGAAAGAATATGGAAACTGTAGAACGCTTTAAAATCATTTATCTATAGTCAGCATACAAATCCACAACCGCAGTCATAACGCTAAAGGCCAATACCTAAATTAGTTATATCAGTCACACAAGTCACATACGCATTCACAATCACAATCACACAGCAATGCAATTCTTCCTTTGTCCACGATCCGACTTCCAAGGCGCTCATCACCGCGCCGAGTGCAGAGGCAGGCCCTCCCACTCCACTTCCCAATCTCCCTTCTAACTCCGGGTTAAGCCTCCACTGGAGCGCTTGCCAAAAACACACAGATAATAATTTTCATTTGAAGGGGTACGATTTTCCCAGTCACACGGGTCAAAGTAGCCAACTCTTCCTCAACACCAGCTACAATGGGCCGTGTCGGAAACGGTACCAACACAGAGAAAACGTTCCGAAATAATTTCCGATAAAATATATTTAAAATCATTAACGCACACAACACACGAGGAGTTTAAAATAATTTAAAAGGTATTCGGGACTAGTTCCCAAAACCCGCCCTACAATATCGATACGCGATCTAACAAGGGAGAAAAGAACCGAGCAAGTCGAAAAACGACTTACCTCGAACGAAGGATCCTCGCAAAAGACGGAAGTTAAGAGTGTGGGCACAAACGATTCCCTAGAAGAAATATTAACATACAAGTTGAATTAGGTTCACCCACACTTACTCTAACAAGATATATGCTCGATTATCCCTTATCTTATAAATCCGACTTAACGTGATCCAACTTATTAATACTAATTAAAACTACGCTGCACTTTTAAAGTGCTACCATCTCACACTCTCGTCCTCACATAATACTAATTATATCACCTAATGTTATTTGGCACTACTTAAACAAAACAACCTACATTAAATATGAATTCAGCCCAGCCCACCATTTGTAGTAGACACCCATCAGCCCAAACTACTGAAATAATAATAAAAAAATAAAACAATACAGAACCAAACCCGACCCAAATTGGGCAAGATTTGGCCCAACTCCCAACCCTTTTCAATCAATCGGTTTGACCGAATGGCTTTGACCACCTTGCGGCCCCCACAACTTCTTCTTCAACCTCGGGTCACCGAAAATTTTCGATTCTTCCTGCTGCCGGAAATTCTGTAACTATACCCATACCTCATCTCCTCTCCTTTTTCCGACCCAACACCAGCCCCAATTTCGTCACCCCCCAACCTCGCCACCACTCCCATCCTATAGTGAGAAAGGCAGGTTCACCGCTAAAATTCAACAGGGCCAACTCCGGCCAACCGACGATGACTGACAACTCCTGCACTATCCGGTGACCTCTGCCGACGTCACCAGTTAGCGCAAGCCGGCTTCTTGCCGGAAAATATAGGACAAGGCCGAATTTTGACAAAACAGAGGAGAAAGGGGATCTCACCGGCGGTCGTCTTGGTGGTGGCGGCGATGGTGGACTCCGACAACTCTCTCGGCTCTGCAATGGCCCCGTCCTAACCGGAAAAACAGTGGTGGTTTGGGAGTACGAAGCTGTCGTCGATCGCGCAAAGAAATCTATTTCCCGCTGAACAGGGAGCCAGATATGGTGCTTGTATGAGGGAATTTAGAAAGGCTTTGATTTATATGGTCGTTGGCCGACTCCGGCCAACCGACGATGACTGACAACTCCTGCACTATCCGGTGACCTCTGCCGGCGTCACCAGTTAGCGCAAGCCGGCTTCTTGCCGGAAAATATAGGACAAGGCGGAATTTTGACAAAACAGAGGAGAAAGGGGATCTCACCGGCGGTCGTCTTGGTGGTGGCGGCGATGGTGGACTCCGACAACTCTCTCGGCTCTGCAATGGCCCCGTCCTAACCGGAAAAACAGTGGTGGTTTGGGAGTACGAAGTTGCCGTCGCAAAGAAATCTATTTCCCTCTGAACAGGGAGCCAGATATGGTGCTTGTATGAGGGAATTTAGAAAGGCTTTGATTTATATGGTCGTTCGGTTACGAGAGCAAAGATCGGATCGGTAAAAGATAGGGATTTCATGAATTTGATCAAATCAGGTTTTAGGCTAACGAAATCAAGTGGCTAAAATACGGATAACATTTTTCTAAGGGAAAATCTAGAAATTTAGTTTCACAATTAATTAATTAGAGAATTAATTAATTAACCCGTCTATTAAGTTGCTTGTATAACAAGAAACTCTAATGCCTATAAGCGAAGGAACCCGTTTCCCGACTTACCGTTTTCCGACTTACGAGCCCTAAAACAAATACGGATATTACACTAACGTTAAAAGTAATTTGAGGAAAAATAAATCCCACTTAAAGAAAATACGAAATAATGAATTTGTAGGAATTTGTAGGAGTTGCATTTGTAGAGCTAGTAACAAGATTTCCTATGCACATCTTGATATTGCATTATAAAAAGTTAATTTTGAAAAGATTTTTTAAATTTTTTACTTAGGATATGTTTAATTTTTTCCCTAGAATTTATCAATTCTAAGATAGAATTGTAGGTTGCTTATAATATACCCTTAGGACACAATACACATGCAAAATTGTATATGTATGAAATTGTTGAGCAATGCTAACAACTCTTTGTATCTACAAATCTACCATGGTTGGCCCAAACAAATGTAAGATTAGACAAACAATAAAACATTTTCCGAAAAATGATATTGATCAAATAAGTATATCTTTAGAGCATCTAAACAGATTCTCCATATTATTGGAAAGTGTATATTTGGAGAATTTTGTACATATTTTTGCTCCAACAGTTTCTCTATCACGTTCTCCATGATAGAGAAGGATGAGATAAAGGAGGCATCTTCCCTACATTTGGGGAATTCTCCAACAAAATTTAGGGAATGTATTAATTACATATGCTATCATGGCAACTCTCAATTGACTATATTATATTTTATAATATTTTGATGAATATTTATATGCATAATAAATATGAGATTCTCTATAATAGGGAAATTGTTGGAGTTGAAGTAAAATTATTTTGAAGAATATAACATTTGGTTTTCTATTATAGAGAAAATTATAGGGAATTTGTTGGGCATGCTCTTACAGGTTTATGAATCTATAATAGAGTTTTTAAGTAAACTCCACACAAACAACACCTGTATAATTTCTTTATTAATTTGGGAAGTGTTTGGTCTTTTCTTCTCCGCGTGATATATTGGGAAAATAAATTCAATTTTGAAAGTTTTAATTTAATTAATCTTTAAAGTTTAAATGAAAAAAGAATAAAATAATAAATTAAAAAAGGTTCTTTCGTTTGGGAGGTTGAAATGTTAATAAAATAAAAAAAATTGAACTAATATTTATACAGCATTATAATACTCAATACGGCACATCCAATTTTGAAAGTTTTAATTTAATTAATCTTTAAAGTCTTGACACATTCCTCCGTACAAGAATGGGTTCATACACTATCATCACTGGCAAGAGAGTATTGTCCGGATCGGAAAATAGGAGCATTTATAAGCCACTTACCGATACTCCGACTAGAAAGTGTGGATGTCCGTTTGAATTGATGGGGTGCGAATAAAGGAAAAAATGGACGGGTCTTAAGTGTAAAATGCAGACAACACAATCATCGTCTCCTCTCTAGTTCATTATAACAATTTCTTATAAGAATGAATGATTCTAAACAATTATAACGATTTCTTATTAAAAATGAACGATTCTAATTCATTATAATGAATTCTTATAAGAATGAACGATTATAAACCATTATAACAATTTCTTATAAGAATGAATGATTCTAAAATATTATAATGATTTCTTACAAGAATAAACGATTCTAAACTTATATAGCAATTTCTTATAAGAATGAACGATTCTAATTTATTATAACAAAATCTTATAAGAGTAAACAATTCTAAACAATTATAGATTTCCTATTAAAAATGAACTATTCTAATTCATTATAATGAAATCTTATAAAAATGAACGATTCTAAACCATTATAATGATTCCTTACAAGAATGAATGATTCTAAACCATTATAACGATTTCTTACAAGAATGAACGTTTCTAAACCACTATAACAATGTCTTATGAGAATAAACGGTTTTAAGCCACTATAATGATTTTCTTATAAGAAATTGTTATAATGGTTTAGAATACTCCCCTTGATTCTCCTCTTCACCTTTCGCTCCAAGCCCCTCTTTAACCTAGAACCTAATTATAACTAGTTGTTTATATCCAAATACAATTAAGTAATTTATTCCAACTCCTATGTTAGCTAGTTATTCAACTACAATTCTAATTTTAACTATAACTAGTTAAACAACTTGTATATCCAAATATACCCTTATTTTCCTATGAGAAAACGTTATATTCCTTTATAATCGTTCATTCTTATAAGAAATTGTCATATTCCTTTAAAATCGTTCATTCTTATAAGAAAACGTTATATTGCTTTAGAATCGTTCATTCTTATCAGAAATCGTTAGTTTTTTTAGAAATTTTTATAAGAAATATTTAGAAGAAATCTTTATAAGATTTCCCTCTTCAAATATGAAGATAATAAAATTTCCCTCTTTAAAACCATTATATTTCTTTACAGTCGTCATTCTTATAAGAAATATTTATAGGAAATCGTTATATTTATTTAAAATTGTTCATTCTTATAAGAAATCGTAATATTCCTTTAGAATCGTTCATTCTTATAAGAAATTATTATATTACTTTAGAATCATTCATTCTCATAAGAAAATGTTATGTTCTTGTAGAATCGTTCATTCTTATAAGAAATTGTTATATTCCTTTAAAACCGTTCATTCTTATAAGAAAACGTTATATTGCTTTATAATCATTCATTCTTATCAAAAATCATTATATTTCTTTAGAAATCTTTATAAGAAATCGTTATATTTTTTTAAAACTGGAGAGCTAACCCCGTCCGTTGGACGAGGCAAAGTTATATTTTATGTTTCATTATGAAATATTATAACTAATCATACAACTAAAACAAAATAAATCATTGTAAATTATACATAAATAACCCATTTAATTATTTATTTGGTGTACATTACAATATTACATAATAATTTATGATATAATAAATTTCTTTTCCATTTAAGTTTGGTTGGAAGTTCAGGCATTATTTTAATTTTATTTGCTCAATCTACCACCGATTTTGCGGGTTTATTTTTTATACATATTTTCTTTTCAAATTCAAATTAATGCGGTTCTCGTACATATGAAATTGTGAATAACCAATAATAATATTTTGTCTTTTTTAAGGAAAATGATATTATGTCTTCATATGTTGTTATATCATACATAGTCTTATTATTATTTTTTCTAAAAGAAGAATCTCAAGTTTTTTAAAAGGAGATAAATAATCAATTTATAAATATGTATATAATGTCTTTCAAATAAATCCTTAAATAGTTATTGTATTTTCATTTTTCATATTGAGTAATATCAATACATAAATGTGAATCAAGTTAAATCTCATTTATTTAACTTGAGAGGGACAATTTTTATAGTTGTAAAGATTGTTCATTTTTATAAGAAATCGTTATATTCCTTTAGAATCATTTAGACCTGTCAAACGGGTCGGTTCGTGCGGGTTCGGGTTCGGTCATTTCGGGTTCGGATTGAGAACTGGTTATAGGTCAAATGGGTTACGGGTCAAACAGGTCAGGTCATGACAGGTCATCGTGCGGGTCGGGTTGACCAGCGGGTCATACTGCATTCTTTTACTTTCCAAATAGTAAAAATAATAATATAAATAAATCTAAACAACATTCTTTGAAAAAATATAAATAGTCTTAGCTCTTAATTGATATGTAGTTTAGTACCATACTACCATACATGCGTAACACAAAAATAAAATAAGCATACCACTGTCACATTGTGCTACTAATACATGCGTAAAACATTTCAACATTCTACATGATTAGTAGTTTAGTACCATACTACCATATGATAATGCTATACATACCAATATACCACAATACCAATCACTCCCAAACCAGCAAAAGGCTGTAACAGACCAGCCAAAGTCCAATACATGGACATATATACACCCCATACTACTAACAAAAGTGTAAAACAAACTAACCACTCCCAAACTAGCCTATGGCTACAAAAAGGCTGCAACAGACAAGCCAAAGTCCAATAGATGGACATAATTACACCCCAAACTATTACCAAAAGTGTAGAGCATTAGGTAGCAACAAAAATTTAGCAACAACAAGAAATTCAGAAACTTCAACCAGAAACTCAGAATCCTTCAATTTCAACTCTCCATCTCTTGATCTAGATTGTAGTCTTGATTGGCAACAACTTGAAATTCAAGTCCATGTAATTCTTGATTCTCATTATCTATAAATCATTTAACAATGCCAATTATGATATAAACATAAAGAGTTCACAACTAGTTAAAACAAAGTAAATTAAAATTACCTCCTTGTATGTCAAATCCAAATAACCAAGAGCGGGTTGACAACAATGCATCTGCAGTGTCTGGATCAAGAGAAGATCTCCATTTTGTGAGTACTCTACTTCCCATACTAAAAGCTGATTCTGATGCTACGGTAGTAATGGGAATAGCTAAGATATCCTTTGCCATTGTAGCAACTATAGGATATTTGATTGCATTTTCCTTCCACCAATTAAGCACATCTAGTGGTTGTCTGTAATCACTCCTACCCGCATCTAAATATGCATCTAATTCAGATTTACCTTCAGAAATATCTTTTAAGCTAGAAAATCCCTACAAAAAGAAAATCAATTTATAAAAAATTAGCAATAGATAATATATAACATAAAATACAACAATAACATAATGTGCATGACACTAAGATTGTATAGCCGGGTTTAGTAGTTTACCTGTAGGAGCAGCCCTAGATTTATCTTGGACTTCATTCATTATTACTCGTTGTTGAGGACCAAAGACCACTGCGTACTCATTGTACATCTTATAAAATTGGGATTTGACATGGTTGGCCTTTGCGGTGGAAGTTTCAGCATTCAACTCTTTAAAGCAATATTGAACAAGTTCAAATTTATAACGAGGATCCAACATGACAGCAAATGAAAAGATCATGCTGTAAGAAGACCAATACTTGTCAAATTTCACCTTCATACTCAATGCCATCCTCTTCAAAAAAATCATCCTCACAAGAAGCATATTTCATCAACAAAAGCTCAATATTCCAAACATTTTCAAAATACAGATTGGCTGTAGGATACAGTTTTCCAAACATGAGAGTAGTCAGCTGATCAAAAGGACTTAAAAGAGCACAAATCTGTTCTATCCTATACCAATCTTCATCAACGGGGAGAGCAGGATAGCTAAGATCAGATCTGTCTGAGTTCGTTTCAAATGCCATACGATATGTCACTGCCCTATCCAACATTTTATATGTAGAATTCCATCTAGTCAGACAATCCAAGCACAAGCTTTTAGAGCAATCAATACCAATATACAAAGCAGTTTCCTTAAATTTCAGCTTTCTTCGCTCTGAACCAACAGTCCAAACAACAAGTTTCCTAACCTTAATCACAACATCATCAATCACTTTCAAACCTTCTTGGACAATTAAGTTCAAAACATGAGCACTACACCGCACATGGAAATAATCACCACCACAAGGCAAAGAATTTTGCATAGACAAACTACGAGTTAACATCGCTTGCATATTGTCATTGCACCTAGCATTATCTAGTGTGATAGAAAACACTTTCTTCCCAATTCCCCAATTATTCAAGAGACCTAATAGCCTGTCATGTAACTTTGTTGCAGTGTGAGGTGGCTCCACATGACAAAAGTCCAAAATTTTTGCATTCATATTCCATTCATCATCAATAAAATGTGCTGTCAAAGAAATATATCCTTGCTCTACTACAGAAGTCCACATATCAGAAGTCAAACAGATTTTTCTTGAAACTTTGTGCATCAGCTCCCTAAGTCTCTTTTTCTCTCTTTTATGAATTTTCATGACATGGTTTTTTGCTGTATTTCTACTAATTGGTTTGAACCCTTGATGTAAGAAACTATGAATACCCCTATTTCCCTCATGTTCGGCAAAAGTAAAAGGGTATCCATGCCTAATGATAGCAAGTGAGATCATTTCCTTGTAGCGTTTCTGATCAAATCTTTGCAATAGAATCCCATCTTTAGACATTTCATCTACAACATTAACAGATTCACAACTTTGATAATGGCGTACAAAGTTCGTGGTACCTCTTTTCGAAGGAGCATTAACCGGCCCCCCTTGCAGTACTTGCAAATGGCTCTATGTTCTCCATCTTCAAATACTTCTCCATTATAACAGTCATATTGATCCCAAATGTCAGCATTCCATTTCCTTTTATTCTCTAGTGTAGGAGAAGCAGTAACAACCGGAGATGGAAAATCATCATCTACTTCTATTGAATGCATAGGATGTTCTGCAAAAGACAAATTAATTTACTCAAAGAGAGTCAATGAGTGAAAAGTAAAACTGTATTAAATAGTGCTCGAGGAAAAAATGCATACTTGTTTGAGGCAATGGTGGAGATGATTCTGGTCTGGAAACAGAAGAAACTCCACATCCATACCGAAATGGAAGGGAGGATTGAGTTGGTGTCTTAGATGGACGAGGAATCACTTGTTGTGGTGGCATTTTTTCAATTGATAATTAAGGTATAACAACCTGTAAAGTGAGAAAGGGAACTTCAACTTTAAAATGATAACAAAATGAGAAGCATAAAAACATAACAAACATTGAAGCTATGAAAGGAGAACAAAAAAAAAACTCTACAATCTCAAAGAATGCAATTATTCAAGCTATTATCAGTAGGTTTTGAGTCTATTGTTTCTGATGTAAGTGAGTCTAATAACCAATATATAAATATATGTATTCTAAGTTTGTAACTGAAGATCTCTTCAACGTCCATGAAAAATTTACAGATCAGTCTAAGCAACAAAGACATATGCATTTTATACAAATTACACCAGGAAGATGTGAATAAACAATCTATACAAATTGCATTCCAATGGGTTTCATGATTTTGATAGCAGCTAATTTATCCATTCTTTTTACATCTCCCTAAATTTCACATCTCAACAATAACTATAAATAAAATACAGGATCATTACAAGTAACTAAATACACATATCATCTAGTCATAAACTTCTTGGAAGACCAACTTTTAATGACTTTATAAAATGTGTGCAGAAACACTAAAAAAAAGATGGAATTCTGCTATATTAATGGTGGAAGGGTGGCAGCAAAATGCCTTGATCTTAATAAATGAAACTTAGTTGATTTGTGGAGAAATTGAAAGTGAAGAGTGATCCGTTAGTTTAATACTATTTATCCACTTACTATTTTAGCAAGAAATTAGACCAAAAGAGTTAGAATTCCACTTACTATGTTGATGTGAGCCTGTCACAACTAGTCAACCACCGATCAACTGATTCAAAGTGTATTTGGTCTCCTCGGTCCTCTACCACCGCATACCCATACTGCTGCCTGAAACGACCATATCAGCTCAAATTTTGACTCATTGAAAGATCATTGTTTGCAAATGAAGTTGTGAAATAAGAGGGAGGCTTACCTAGATGAACTACATTGATCTATAATAGAGATAGCTCCAGAAGAGGTGAACAATCGTCACACGAAATCTGAGATACAAAGTGGAGAGGAAACGTGGGAGAATGAGAAGCGTGAGGGGAAGAGATCGAAAAGACGACAGGAGACAAAGGGGCTTGATGACGACGGATCGGAGATGGGGAGAAGGTGATGCGGAGAATCTGGGAGACCAGGATTTTAGGGTTTTTTTTAGGGAAACCCGGAAATATGATGAGGGTTTTATGTGGGTCTTTGCGACAGACCAAAAACTAGGCGGGTTTTTTTTTGGTTAGCCCGCCAATTCCATAATTTAGGGGGAAATGCCCAAAACAATTCCCGCCACATTAATTTCTTGACCCGCCGGGTTAGACCCGACCCTAACTCGAAATTTTTCGGGTTTGACGGGTTCGGTTTAAATCGGATTTCGGGTTTAAATTTTCGGGTTTTGACCCTAAAATTTTCGGGCGGGTCGGGTCGGGTTTGCGGATTCAGACAACTTTTGACAGGTCTAGAATCGTTCATTCTTATAAGAAATTATTATATTACATTATTGCTTTAAAATGATTCATTCTTATAAGAAAACATTATATTCATGTAGAATCTTTCATTCTTATAAGAAATTGTTATATTCCTTTAAAACCAATCATTCTTATAAGAAAACGCTATATTGCTTTAGTATCGTTCATTCTTATAAGAAATCGTTATATTTCTTTAGAAATCGTTGTATAGCACTAGGATGTTTCTTTTTGTATGGATTTCGGATTTGACGTACTATTGTGCATCTACGACACCTTTTTATGGCAATGGATTTCAGATTTGTTTATATTAGTGCATTTCGGCACCTTTTTGCTTATGGTAGCGATCAAAACATATATGTATAGATTCCATAAATTATAATTCACATAAAACCATGAAAGTGTTACTAAAACCCCTAAAACCCTAAAACAATAAAAAAATGTCTCTAAAAACCCTAAAATCCTTCCCACGAAGGCTCGAATTGCGGGCCAGTTTTCACAATTCCAGGAATTGTGGGCCGGTTTTCACAATTCCAGGAATTGCGGCCCAATTTTCACAATTTCAGGGGTCGCACGAAGGCAGCCTTCGTGGGTATTAGCTCAGACCTCGTAATTGTTCTTAATTCCCGTTTTACCCCTTCGCGAATCCAGCCTTCGTGGTTTCTTTCTCGCGATTCTAGCCTTCGCGGAATTTTTGTGCGAATACAAAAAAACTGAGTGCATATGTACGCCACGTTTAATTATGTGCATGAGCAAGGTTATGTAGCCAACTGGCCACTCTTCCACCTAATGCAATGGAATCACGTGGCATTCGACCCGTTAAAACTTGACCCGACTTGAAAAATCGACCCGACATAACCGAAGTTTTTTGGATTTAAATCCGACCCGAAAGTCAATGGGTCAAGAGTAACCCGAACCATGTCGACCCGGAAAAAACTGGGTTGGGTCACCAACCCGTTGGGTTGACCCGGCTAACCCGATAAAGTATTATTTCAATTAAAAATTTAATATTTTATTAAAAAATTTGTATAAAATTATTATTTTCTTATTATTAAATAATATTTTAGATAATATAATATTAATTATTATAATAAATATAAAGATAAAGGTTAACAAAATTGACAATCATGACCCGTTGGATCAACTCGAACCCGTACCAAAACCATAACAACTCCGTCCATATGAACCCATAAATTTGACGACCCGACGACCCGTGATTCGTTTTGACCCGAACCCGATTAACCCAAACCCAAACCTGACCCGCTCGACCCATTTGACAGGTCTACGTGGCATGCAACAAAAGAAAATTTGCAAGTTGCCAACTTGCCTTACTGGGTCACAAATGATTCCCGGGCCAAGCAAATAAGGATTTGCTCATGGGTCAGCCCACATTATTCTCTATTGGGTCAGGCCCAAATCGTTTGACACATAAAAAACACATTTTTTTTGATAAAGAAAGTGATTAGGCTGGCCACTAATAAACTAGTGATCGCCCTAGAGCATTCTGGCGGGTGAGGGTAAGTAACTCCGGGTCAGTTGCGAGTGGGAAGGAGGAGACACGACTGAACGATCCAACGCTGAAATCCGCCACAGAATTGCCCTCCCAAAAGATATGAGTAATACTCCACTCCTGAAACCGGGCAAGCAAGCAATGGATGTCAACACGTAACATACTAACAGCTAAATCTCCCACGGACAGTGCCAGTCACCAAGCACGGCCTTGACTAGCTGCAAACAATCGCCTTCAATCTGGATTCGAGGAATGCCACGTCGAGTGGTCTCGAGAAGTCTCTGGCGTAAGGCGATGGTCTCGGAGGTCAAAACAAACTGTCGACCAATCAGTCTTCCGTCAAAATGGATGGGGGAACCGCAGGAGTCCTTGAGGATGAAACCGTCGAAGGTACGCCTTCTACATATTGCACCATCAAAATTCAATTTAGTAAACTCCCTCGTGAATTTTACCCACTTTATATGCTTCCTCTTAGGCCCATTTTTAGCACATTTGTTTGCTAGGAACTTTGCCCATGGGATGATTTTTTTTTGGATCTGAATGGGATGAAATATTTATAAAATTACTCCCTCCGTTATATAATATTTGTCATTCTAGCCTTCTTTTTTTGTTACAAAGTGTTTGTCATTTTAAATTTTTTACCATCTACTTTACAATATGTCCTTGTATTTATTGTTACTTTTTAATTAATGAGGGAAAATTTGTTAGTAGTAGCAATGGAAAATAAAATAAAATAATTACATCCTTTTAACTTTACAATATATAGATTAAGAAAATTTTACAATAGATTAAGAATAAGAATAATTACGATAATGATTACGACAACGGCAACAAATGCTAATATTAGGGCATTTTTACAATGAGGATAACTTTACACGAATGTTGTAAAGAAGATTATAAATAAACGACTTATCATGTTATAAGGCTAAAATGATAAAAAAAAAAAAATATTGAAATAAGGTAGGGTATAATATAATAAACTTTTTTAAAGTAAAAAAATCATTTGGCAAAACAAAATGTTCTAAGGAGATTTGAGCTAAATTAAGATCTATGAATTAGAAGAAACACTATTATCAGTTTATCACTACGCTATGGATGATTTTTTTTATTTTTGTTTCCACCTAAACTTTTATTATATATAAACTTTTAATAAATACTATAATATTATTTATGTGACTTTGAAAATAACATCACCTGTATAGAATATTCTTCCGGCTAGATTTTTCTTCTTTTAATTTTATCAAACTAAAAGAAATATTGTGAATTTGAGATATTATGCATGCAAATCAAGCAATCACTCGTACATACGTAGCAGTCTATAAAATTTGAACATTAGTCACATGCACCAAAATAAATGATTATTAGGATAATAAATAACCAATGATTGTTCATTCCATCCTAAATTAATACTCCATCCGTTTTATTCTACTTGTCCTTTTAGATTATTACACATATATTAAAAAACTAATTGAAAATGTAGAAAATATTATTGAAAATCCAAAATTTTCTAAATGTAATCACAAATTAATTACTAACTACCTTTTATAACCAATAGATAAAGAGAAAAAAGTCAATATGAACCCTTTCCAATATATTAATTAAATAAAAATTCTAAATGGACAAGTTTTGTTGAACAAAATTTTGAGGCTAGAAAGATAAGTAGAATAAAACGGAGGGAGTAACACCGATACACGCAGGTCACAACAATTTTTTTTCCTGGTAGAAATCACAACAATTAATTAAGTTCTTGGAATTTTGATCTTTTGTATACTTTTTCTAATTTTAAGGTAGTGGGTAATCTCTTACGAAAGCATTTGAAGATATGCATTAATTCTCTCATTCTACGCAAACCCACCGTTTTCCACTATAAAAACGTTACAAAATCAAACACAAAAAACACAAAAAACACAAAATCAATCCACAAACATGAAGACAACTTCTAGTCTCATTCTAGTTTTCCTTTGTGTCATTTCACCTTCTACATCCGTCTTAGGCCTATCAATCCGTGACAACACGATATGGTCAAACGACGGAACCCCGCTCGTGATCCTTCGCTTCGGGTCCAAGGACCCGATCGAGCCACCAACTAAGCCCAACCGTCTAGTCCCCTCTGGGCCCGACCGCATGACGTTACCTCCGGATACGCCACCCTCCCATAAGGTTAATCGTTTGGTGCCTACTGGGCCCGACCCAATGACGTCACCAAATACCCCAATCACTCATCAGGTTAACCGTTTGGTGCCTTCTGGGCCCAACCCACAACAGTCTCTAGACCCACTTCATTTGCCGCCTCCACCAGCGTATCAAGTTGACCGGTTGGTGCCCACTGGGCCCGATCCTATGACGTCACCAGATACCCCAATCACTTATCAGGTTAACCGTTTGGTGCCTTCTGGGCCCGATGCACAACAGTCGCCAGACCCACTTCAAATCCCGCCACCCCCGCCAACTGATCAAGTTGACCATTTGGTGCCAACTGGGCCCGATCCCTGACGTCACCAGATACCCCAATCACTCATCAAGTCAATCATTTGGTGCCATCTGGGCCCGACTCACAACAATCGCCGGACCCACTTCAAATCCCGCCGCCTCCGCCAACGGATCAAGTTGATCGTTTGGTGCCAACTGGACCCGACCCCATAACATCACCAGATACCCCAATCACTCATCAAGTTAACCGTTTGGTGCCTTCCGGACCTAATCCACAAGATTCGCCAGATCCCCTTCGAACTCCACCTCCGCATCCCCGAATCTTTAACCGGCGTTTCATGCGGTTGGGTTACTCTCATTGAGATGAAAATCCGATCCATATATAATACATGATTGATCGAAGTTATAGATTGATGGATTGGAGCAAAGTCAAAATAAGTACGGTTTAAATTTTTTTTTATCAAGGAAGTTATTCATATATATAGAGAGAGAATTTATTATAATCCTCCTTGATATTTGATATACACGTATTACAAAAACTTCGAGGCGTTACGGGCATGGATATTAATTTCAATTTAATTACCACCTTCGTATTCAAATATTTATTCTTTTGTATGTATGAAGCGTTTAATTTCGGCTAGCTAGAGTTAAAAATAATTTCGAAATTTGTTTGTGAATTTTTATTTAGAATATGTTTAATTTTTTTTTATGAGGATTTATTAATTATATTTTAGGATTTTAGATTGCTTATAATATATGTTTAGGATACATAATATAAAAACCATAATTAATATACATCCCCCAATTGACACAATACACATGCAAAATTGTATACCTATGAAATTGTTAAGTAATGCTAACAATTGTTTGTATCTACCAATCTAGTAATTAATCTACCATTGTTGGCCATGATAAGCAAACAAATGTAAGATTAGACCAACAATAAAACCAGGCCGTCTCGGGAATTTTGGGGGCCCTTTTCGAAAATTAATATTGAGCCCTTATAATATAATTAACAGAATTAACAAATTTATTGTTCACTAATATTTTTAGATAATATACATGATTAATCTTGATATTTAATTGATATTAGTTAACCGAGTTTTCTCTTGGTTTTAATTGTGGAGCCATTATTGAAATGGTTAAATAATAAAATATTATTTGAAATAATTAATAAATAAAAATGAAAAAAAAAACGTAGTATGGGAGGCCTTTTGTGAGGCCCATAGGCTACTGCTGAATAGCCTGTGATAGGTTGCAACACAAAAATGGAAGTAAATAAAAAAAACAAGGAAAGTAAAAAAATAGTCAATAAAATAATTGGGGCCTACATGCAAGATAATAAAAATGAAAATGATAGGTATGAATATTGTAAATTAAGGGTATTCTCTCGAACCAGCAATCCTTTATTCTTCTACCCAATTTTTATAAATTTTTATACATATAATGGGCCCTTACCATTTGGGGCCCTGTTCCAAAGTACCGGTTGAACCGGGTAATTAGACGGACCTGAATAAAATATTTCCGGAAAAATAATATTGATCAAATTTATATATCTTTACAGGTTTATGCATCTATTAATAGAGTTTTTAAGTAAACTCAACACCTATATATAAAGTGGTCATTTTCATTAGAAACTCAAAGGGGAAAGGCCAGAAGGCTCAATTAAATTATAAAATGATTTCATGCTAATTTGAGGAATTTAAGAAGGTTACGTGTACCCAAAAAAAAGTAGTCATAGTACATTAGCCTAAATTTGAGAAATTGCACTCAAAGTCACCAATCATCATTGGAGTATCAACTTTACAAGGCTCTCATCTCAATAAAAAAAAAAGTTTAACGTTCTTAATAAAAATTGCCCGGATTTCAAAATATGATTTTTGTGCTAAGGTTATGTTTATTAGATACCAAAAATAAGTTAAAAAAATACAATTAGAAATTCAACTTACATAAACACTTTTTGTTAGATCAATAAGATTAGAAACTAGTTTGAAAGCTAATTGTTTTTAGCAACACTAGCTAGTAGCTACTATTTCAAGCTTTTCAAATAGTTTTATTTAGTTTTAGGTAGATTTTATAATTTTTAAATATGAAAATATTTTTATACAAATTATTATTTTAGAATTTCATTTGCTTTTCTAATTTAATTTTTTTATTATATATATTTAATTCAAACTAGTTTGATATTCCAAACAATGTTTATGTTTTTTTTTCAACTTCAACTAGTTTTTCAATTTTAGTTTGCAAACTCCAACTAGTTATTTTAGAAACTCGACAAACACACTTAAAACTCCTTAAAATCATAATATTTTATTCATTTGTATTTATTTAAGATTAATTATTTTAAAAACGATTTATTAATTTCCTTATAAAATTTTAGTTCTCTTAAAAAATATACTTAACTTATTCCCTTAGGGCATAAGTTAGAAAAACTGTTCATAATAATACTTTTGTTCAATTATTAATCATCTTTCCTAATTTCTATTGTTTTGCTAAAGAGAGAAAAAAAATCCAAAGAATCTGTTGAATATGAGTCAAAATTAGAAATAATTGAACTTTTAAAACAGGTAGTGGCCTTCAATAGTGTCGATCCGGTATTAGTTAAGATTTCCTATGGGAGCTGAGAAAATATTGCCGAGTTGGCGCCATAATTGTCAGGATTTGCGTGATATGGTGTAATCCTTCTAGAAAAAAACCGTGTATTAGTTAAGATATTGTGACCAAATTTGTATGATTTTCTAGGGGTATTATCAGTTATTTGCGGCAAGAAATAATCGAGATCAATACTAGAGCGTTTACTTAAAAAAGGATAGGATTTCTAGGTTTTGCTCGTGGCTTGGGTCGTGGCTAGCAATAGATCGAGAAACTAAGCACCCAGAGAAGTGGTGTTCATGAGAGATTTTAATGAGTTTCTCATGTTGGTTGTGGTGCATTATGGAAGTGTTCATGAGAAATTTTAATGACTTTCTCATGTTGGTTGTGGTGCATTATGGAAACACTTGTGAGATGCACAAGTAAAGAAAGATTGGTTAGGAGGAGTCTAATTACCTTCAGCCATTTATTTATCATGAGAGATTTTAATGACTTTCTTAGGGGTGTTTAACGGGTCGGGTCGCCCGCGACCCGCACCAACCCGACCCGCAATTTGCGGGTTGCGGGTCGAATTTTTTTATTTTGCGGGTCGCGGGTCGGGTCGGGTCAAACCCACGCGGGTCGACCCGCGACCCGCAATATTTTTAAAAATATATTTTTTTTTATAATTTTATTAATATATAAACTATTTTTTAATAACAAAATCGATGGATTTACGGGTCGACCCGCAAACCCTACGGGATTTAAAAAAAAATACATGTTTTTAGGTTAAAAATTAATTATTTTAGGTTAAAAATTAATTTTTTAGGTAAAAAAATTAGTTTTGACCCGATTGACTTAGTCAAACGGGTTGACCCGTGACCCGACCCGTTAGACTCGCGACCCGCGGGGTCGGGTCGCAGGTCAAAGGCAAAAAAATTTGCGGGTCGCGGGTCGACCCGACCCGTGAACACCCCTAGACTTTCTCCTTTGAGTGGGAAGCTCAGAGAGAGGTTTTTTAAGGCTTTTTTTACCGGAAACCACCCTTACAATATGTCATATTAGCGTAAACCACCCTTTCAATGGCTATTTACCGAGAACCACCCCTATAATGCCTTTCGTTACGTTTTGACCACCCAATTAAAATTTTCCGTTTGAAATCCCGTTAAGTCGTGCAATGACCCTTTTGCCCCTTTTTTTTTCCAAATTACACCCCTACCTGCCCTCTTTCTCCCCAAAATTACGTTAACTCGTGCAATCCACCTGAAACATCGATCGAAGAAAGAAGAACGAAGATGATTCCACAACTCTCACATTTCTCGTTTCCGATTTCACTCAAATCTTGCGTGGCGGTGGGATCAGAAACCCTAAGTTTCCCAGAGCGGGATCGGTTCATTTCAAAATCGAGGTAGATCGATTTTAGTAGATTTGAGATTCATCGATCCAGATGAGGAAGAATCAAATAAGCATTAGGCAGAAGGCATCGGGGAACCGCCGGCAACCGTTGCTAACGCTGCAAAAGTCGTCGTCTCCGGCGGTGAGCAGGCGGTTTGCGGAAGTCGCCGGAGTGACGACGGCGGAGTGTGCGGTCGTCGCGTGTTGTTGCCCCTGCGACCTTGTAAATCTGCTCCTGCTGGCGCTGTATAAGTTGTTTGCGGGGATGTACAAGCGTGTGATCAAGCGGCGGCGACGGAAGATACTTATGAAGAAGGTAGTGTTGCCTCTTCCATCGTCCACTTCAATCGACGATTTGGTGTGCCAGCGATGGGGATCCGACGAGGCTGTGGTGTTGGAGATCTATGGGAGGAAGGAGGAGAAGGAGTTGTTGGAGCTGGAAACAGAGATGAGGGAGAGATTTTTCAGATCTAGATTCTGGAGAAGTCCGTCTGAGGGAGACACCTGAATTTTGGATTATTTTGGGGGAGAAAGAGGGCAGGTAGGGGTGTAATGTAAGGTTCGAGTCCGTTTCCTTGGGTTGCAAGCAATCGAGTTCTTGACCCGTAATTAACCGTTTTAGTAATCCGTTTGAAAACACCTATCTATTTTAGAAGTTACAAGTTACCCGTAGATTATAATTATTTATTCACCAAATTTTATTTTTGGTTATATGCTAAGCTCCATTTTTTTTTGGTTATGTACATGTATATATTGCTAAGAAGTAGCCTATCGAACTTAATTAAAATAAAATAACGTTTTCTAACCTAATTGCTTCCACCGATCAAATTTTATCTGTTAAGATTGTTGAGCCTATTGTGATCTAGCCGTATCCCTCATCTTTATTTAAAAAAAAAATAAAAAATAAAAAATCTTTACCGTAACAACTTCTATCTTGAACCAGTAAATAATTAACCTTATATTTATAATGAAACCAAGTTGTGAGAAACCACCGTTATCCCAATTCATTCACGCTCGCTCTCAACTTCCGGATTCTCGCGTTCTTCTCCGGCAAAACAACACACAAGTGTGCCGGGATCGCTTGCCGTCATTCCGTCCGTGAATTAGTATTCTCCGGTGAATCTGGTGGGATCATTGAATCTGAAAATCTCAAGCTCGGAGTCCACGATCGTGATATCGCCGAGCAAGCGGGATCTTTCCTTTCGTCGCCGGCAACAACAACTTGGGTCTCCATCACGATCGGCGTCCCATCTTTCCCCTCCATTGCCGACGATTTCGGAAGCTTTTCCCAACACTCATTCTCGTTTGCCGGTAACTATTCCGACCCTTCCTCTCGTGCCTGTTTTAATCCCCCCGTTTTGTTAGGGTGTCGGGTCTTGGTTGTAGGTGGTGGAATAGAATGGGCATAGGGAGGCGGTCCAGCCTTTGCCACTGACTTGGGCATACCAAGTTTACTTCTGGGCTAGGTGGCCGACGTTGTGACGAGGCGGGTCGGTGTTGTTGATCGGAGTCGGGGTTTTGTTTGAGGTTGGTGAGGGGCTGTGCTGATCGGGCGCTAGGTTGTATTATCAGGAGTGAGGTGATATTGGCCCTTCTTTTGGATCAAACTGTGGTGTGCATATGAAGTTGAAAATTATGGGTGAGGGCTTGCAACCAAGGGAGTGGCTTTCGATTGAAACTAATAATAATACTAAATAAAAATCAGAACTATAGGTTGGGTTTTATTAAGTTAATAGTATGTTATAGTTTTAACAATGGGTTGATCTGGGGGGTAGCTTAGAGATTAAGGGGTCAAGTTGTTGTGTTTTGTTTTATTTTTCGTGAGTTCACCATGTGGTCTTAGATAGTTAATTAAGAATTAGGGTGGTGGTGTCTATCAGTAATCGAGTGGGGTATTTTGTTTAAAAACTCTAATTGTACTCTTTTCCTCTATATAATAAGGAACCCCCGTTCGCTTGGACTTTTAGCTTTTCGCGACCACTAGCAAATCCTTCATTCTTCAGGTAAGTCGTTTTTCGACTTGCTCGGTTCTTCTCTACCTTGTTAGATTGCATATCGTTATTGTAGGGCGGGTTTTGGGAACTAGTCCCGAATACCTTTTAAATTGTTTTGAACTCCTTGTGTGTTGTGTGCGTTAATGATTTTAAATGAGTTTTACCGGAAAATATTTTGGAACGTTTTCTCTATGTTGGTACCGTTTCCGACACGGCCCATCGTAGTTGGTGTTGAGGAAGAGTTGGCTACGTTGACCCGTGTGACTGGGAAAATCGTGCCCCTTCAAAACGAAAATTATTATCTGTGTGTTTTTGGCAAGTGCTCCAGTGGAGGCTTAGCCAGGGGTTAGAAGGGAGATTGTGAAGTGGAGTGGGAGGGCCTGCCTCTGCACTCGGCGCGGTGATGAGCGCCTTGGAAGACGGATTGTGGACAAAGGAAGAATTGCATTGCTGTGTGATTGTGATTGTAAATGCGTATGTGACTTGTGTGACTGATATAACTAATTTAGGTATTGGCCTTTAGAGTTATGATTGCGATTGTGGATTTGTATGCTGACTTTAGATAAATGGTTTCAAAGCGTTCTACAGTTTCCGTATTCTTTCTAGCTTGGTAGATTAGACGCTGACCCTTCGGGGAATATTTTTCAGTTCCAGGTATGAATCAGGGAGCCGTGCAGGAACCGAGGCTAGATGGCGGGCCGGAGCGATAAAGAGCGCGTGTCATAGTGGGATGGGATTATTTTTACGATAGTTTAGTTGTGTTATTTTTAGGATGTTATTTTTATTAATATGTTAGAGTTGGTATTATGACTTGTCTTCTGTTTTCGTCGAATGATTTTATTGTTGGTGATGATTCGTCAGATTCAGGATATTTATAATTAGGTTTTCGGGAATTCATGCATAACTACGTTTTCTATATTTTTATAAAAGAAAGGTTGGATGTTTTTATTTCGTTTTCTCGTCGTGCCCGCGTTGCAAGATCCTAAAGTGTAGTTGTCAACCTATTTAATAGTACCTAGTAAGGTCTATTTCTTAGTAGTGCCCCGTCGGAAGTCGGGGTGTTACATGTAATTTGGGGGAAAAAGAGGGGCAAAAGGGTCATTGCACGACTTAACGAAATTTCAAACGGAAAATTTTAATTGGGTGGTCAAAACGTAACGAAAGACATTGTAGGGGTGGTTCTCGGTAAATAACCATTGAAAGGATGGTTTACGCTAATATGGCATATTGTAAGGGTGGTTTCCGGTAAAAAAAGCCTTTTTTTAATAAGTAAAAATTAAGGAGACCAAGTCAGCCTAGGGCATCTTTTCGGCTGAGGGTTAGGACCCCTCCATGGTTGAAATTTGATTGGTGCTACACATATGGTTTAGTTTTGCAATCAAATTGCATTCTCGAGGTACATGTTATTAACTGTTGCGATCAAATTAGGCAGTCTAACTCAGAGAGAGGTTTTAATAAAATAACTAGTTGATTGCTTTAGGTTTTTTCTAGAACTCATTGTGTCATTAACTGATTCATATTTTCGTTATTCAAAGTTGTTCCCTGTTATTACTAACACATTTACGATCCAACATCCAACATATATGAAGTGAAATAGTATAAGAAGGTATATCTTATGTTTTGATCAATACTATCTTTGAATTAGCTCCCTATAATTTTTTTTTTGATAAGGTAAGAATTCAGATACCAAACAAACTTGGTAAACCGAGAGGCCGTTTAGAAAAACGGCAGCCGTGAACGGCTAAGAAAGTCAAAGCATGCAGGAAAGCAATAAAAAGTACAAGAATCCGCAAAATAAGAACTAAGAAGAGTTTGGGGTCGGGGTGAGTAAAGCACTATAAAAATAGTGCCGCAGACAACAAGTCGACCCCTTTTGGGCGTGCGAAATGGACATCTGACGTTCCCTCCACCGAGATGAAGGATCTTCAGAGGCCCCAGAGCACCCAGCGACTTTGCCCAATGCAACTCGGTCCAATGCCAAACTCAGCTCCAATTCCTCGGAAAAAGTACTTAAATTAAGCCCCAACAAACCTGCAACAAAAGAAAACAAACATGCCTTGCCAAGCAAGGACTTAATTTATTTAAGTATAAATAAATAAAAAAGACTTGCGTCCCAAGCACAAGGAATAACAACTTGCTACCCAAGCACAATGGTTTTATCAGAACAACCACAAGGAATAACAACTTGCTACCCAAGCACAAAGGTTTTATCAGAACAACTAATATTTCGTAACATTACTAAAAGAGATCAGCAGAAACCAGCATTGAAATTAGAGTAGTATACATATAAACGCCTTCAACAGGCATAGAAAACCACGAAATTAAAGTTGAAGCTTGAAACTTCAGCATGAAGAAAATTTTACTAATATGGTAAGAACTAGCGGCAATATAATAATTAAAATATATCAAACCACGGATTAAGAAAAGTATCATCATCAAGACTTTCAAGAGCCATAACAGACCACAAAACAAAACAATCATGGTCACTTTCAAGCATAAAAAACACAGATCAATTTCCACACATTCTATAGTTCGGTTATAAGTCTAGTGAGGTCAATGAGTTCCCCACTCACACATCCATAAAGGGAGGTTTCTTTAGAGTTTAGGGGTGTTTTCTTTAACCCAAAAAACAGGATATGCAACCATAACAACAATGGCTAATCCTAAACAACTTTCTTTATTAGTCCAAGAAGGACAAGCAACATCTTTGTGTTTCGGAGCACTACTACTTTGGGTCTCCTCGACCATAGTAGGCAGGGGTTCTATTTTTTCCTCTTGGTTCACCTGATCAAATGGTTCATAACCTTCAGAACAGATACCTTTATTCCTTGTTTTGCCCTGAGACACTCAAATTGGAACTTCAATCCTCTAAAAATATAGCCATCAAGCCATAAATTACTGATTGTAATCATGAATTTGAAATTAGTTTTTAAGTAATAGGAAAGAAACAACCTTTCTCGCCCAAGCCTTCGGTTCCCGTGAGGAGATAGCACCACCTCCATTTCCTCAATCCTCAGTCGATTCCCCGGGAGATCCGGTCCCAAGCGCGACAGGCACTCGTTCCCAACTCTCCCCTTGTAATCTGACTTGCACAAAGCCATGCCAACACCAACCCTAAGGCTCCAAATAGAACCAGGCACACGAAGATACAGACCCCGTCTTTTGTGTTGTCGTTGCTTCTTGACCGAATTAGAAAGCCCATCATTCCATCTAGGCTTGTGGATCCTCTTTGCCAAAGGAAATCGCCGAGACCGGCTTCTACTCGATTCGCCCTTGTCCCTAAATCTGAGATCAAGCAGGGGCAAAGACAAATGAAGATGGCAATCTTTGTTGTCGATAGAGATTTGTGTGAGGAGAATACCAAGAACAAAACCGATTGAGGCTAAGATTTGGAGGCTAGGGTTTCGATTTGGGGCTCGATGGTACATTGGTACTGGTCAGAGGTTGAGGAAGGGGTAAAGGGGAAAGGGAGAGTTTTCTTTAATTGATGGTTGTTATTGACTCATAGTTAGTGTATTTTTTGGGCTAGAAGACCAAAAAATAGAGGACATGTAATTCGATATCCATATATATGCACATTTACTAAGCTCTGTTATGCAGTTTTAGTGTAGTATTCTCTTTATCGACATCAACAAGTAATTTATGTTGGAAGGAATAAGGATAGAGTTGGAAGGAAGAGTACATCATGTCTTTTTTGTATAATTTATAACGATTTTTCTAACTTAGGGCATAGGATAAGAGACTAAAAATTACAACATATCCTAAAATTGTATTTATTTAGGTTTAATTATTTTGAATTTATAATTCATGTCTAGGCATATTTAGAAGTCCATGACATCAAGAGACTGATTAAATCGGTAATGTATCATTAGAAAACATAATAAAAAAAAGAGTGGCGAAAACCAAAAAAAAATAAAAAAAAATACAACACATCCAAAATGAAAGCTAAATAAATCCTAGAGCTATTTTTGATTAGAGTGAAGGATCAAAATATCAAATTGTTAATATTTTTGCAATTTGTATAGAGCAACGGTAGAAGTTTTGGGGAAAAAAAAAGTAAATCACATAACATAAAACATCATCAATTTACATGATATTTTTGCATGGTAGATTTATGCTTATATGGTTGAAACTAGAAATAATTATATCAATCTTTAATCATTATAATTACATGATATTTTGTACAAAAACTAAAGTCAATTCAATGGTTTACATGCCTAATAGATAATTTTAGAAGACTACAATAACCAACACTTGTCAAACTATGTAAACCATTCTTATCTTATGGAATTTATAATGACGTAGAGCAATCATCAATCTCATCTGTTCAAAACTACAACAGACAAGAGCTGGTTATTGTGCTCTATTTACTTTTAGCAGCTGTTAACTTGCTAGATGGCATACTCGCGCCAACAGCTCGGCCAGCTGCTTATTTTTCTAACTACAACACACATTACAAAAGATAAGAGCAGGGTAATTGATCAAAATTAAGCAATGACATGCTTATCAAGCTATAAAGATAGTATGATGTAGAGCACTCATCAATCTCATCTGTCCAACACTACAACAGATAAGAACTGGTTATTGTACTCATCAAAACATTTACTGTTAGCAGCTGTTAACTTGCTAGAAGGCATACTCGCGCCAACAGCTCGGCCAGCTGCTTATTTTTCTAACCACAATATACATAGGCCACTAGAATAAATATTGTACATTGGCATATACCAAATTTGAAAAAACAAAAAAAAGAGAGCTACCAACTAAGATTTTAGATTTCACACAAACTTTTCTTCAAACAACAAATGCACTAACTCAGCAATGCCAAGGGAAAACCAGGCTTTAAGATGTAAGAGAGAAAAAAAAGGATACTAATCAATCAGCAGCAAGTGACATTCCAATTCAAACTCAATGAATCAAAAGGACAAACAATCATACGGAGTATTACACAACTTCGGGAGAAGGGTTGAAAAAGTTGGGTCGAGGAAGAAATTGGAGCATCCAGAAATTATATTATACCAGCATGCTCATACAATACACAACAAAACTTTATACCCTATCTTATAATTGGAATGGTTACAAACTCAAATCCCTTTCAAAGATGTCAGGTTAAGCAGCATGATCAAACTTAGTGAACAAAGCAAACAGCTACATAGACTAAAGACAGCAAAAAGGCTAATAGTTTTCATGGCAACATTGCAGGCAGATCAGATGTCAACATAGAAATCAAAGCTTTATCTCTTTAGGGCCATAAGATTCTATGCCTGTACTCCACAATGTATAAACACCCAAAAAGTAAAGTAACACATTTCGACCACACATTATCTCTGATCAGTGATCATTCTTATTGCTATCAACTAACAGCATCAAAATCAACAGTAAATCACAACATAGAACCAAAATCCTCAATATGCTTATATCCCTAATCCCAAACAAAGAAACTCAATCCTCACCTTCTCATTTCCCCACCACCTCAGAAAATACCTTAGACGTGTTTTTCACATTGCTGTCAAAGTAGTCAGCATAAGGGTGCTCCTTGGGCACAAGCCTCTTGTACTTCTCAAACTGCTCCTCAGCCTCTTTCTTCTTCCTCAACAGAGTGTATATAATACCTTGGCAAAGATAAGGCCTGTAATCCCTAGGCTCCTGTTTCACCATATCCTGATAAACATTCAAAGCAGCCAAATACTCCCCTTGGATCACACGAATTTGAGCAATCAAGAGGTAGAAATCTCTTGCTTCTGCCTTCTTGTTCGACTTCATGAGCCTCCCAATTGCCTCCTGGATCCTCTTCTCCACTTCGCCCCGCTCCTTCCCATCGTCAACATCCAGCTGTGAAGCAGCCATCACAAGCCCGTGATAGGCTTCAACCTTATTCGGATCCTTGGTAAGAATCTCCTCGAACAATGGCTTAGCCGACTCGTAATCCCCCATGTAACAGTAAGTGTGGCCTCTCAGGAGCTGCCATTCGACCTCCTCGGGCTCAAGCTCGATCAGCTTGGAAGCAATCTCGACCACCTCTTGAAGACTACGGCTCCTCATCTTGAACTCCAACAGATTTTTGAGAGCTTCGACGTCGTTAGGGTTTGCAGCGAGCGTCTCTTGAAGCTGTTTCTCCACTTCCGCTTCATCCTTATCAGCTTCCCTTTTCCCCTTGCTAGGAACGACGTCGTTTCGAGCCTCCTCTGAGATTGTCTCGACGGCTGGCGCCTCCGCTAGGGCTGGGAGGGGGCGAAAAGGGGATAATCGGGAGACGAAGAGAGCGGCGGAGACGGCGGCTATGCAGAGGGGGAGCTTAAGGAGAGAGAAAGGAGATGAAGAGGAAGAAGAGGATTGTGAATCTGAGAAGGAAGCTTTGATTGAGAAAGTGGAGGATGAGAGTGGGGATTTGAAGGAGACGGAGGATACCGACTTGGAGATCGACGGACATTGGTGGTGGTGACGGCGGCGGTGAAGATGGGGGAAGCGGGGAAGAGAGAGATGAAGTTGCGGCTGGGGTTTGCAAGTGAGGTTCGACAAAGCCTCCATTGTTGAGGAAGCTTTTAGGGCAGGAATGGAAGGAAAGAGATGAAGAAAACCCTTTGCTTCGCCGATGAAACACCGTCTTGGTGGGTAGGGTTTTAACAACCTGTCATCTGGATTACGGGCCTCGGAAGTAGCAAGCCCAATTAAAGGCCCAATTTGAAGGAGTTCTCCAGCCCACTGTGTAGCCAATAAGCGCAGGATTAAAAATGTCAGTCAATCGTCAAATATGTTTCACTTTCCGCAACTTCCTGTCATTAGTGATGAAATTTGGTATGTATCTTAAATATCGAAAAAAAATTGTCATAAAAGGAAAATGAATCAAGAAATTACTCATTTGGAATTAGTGCATTGATCTAATAACAAATTGACTTTATCTTTCATTAGTCAGCAGTAGTCAGTACCATGATACGAAAACACACACCTTAACAAAAAGGCAGGAAAACAATAGAGGGCAAGGCCAACTCAAGCAAGCTAAGCAGAGCTAATACAGCAACACATTCATGTTATATTAATGCACAATAAGTTGTTTGGAAACCCATGGTATAATAAACATACAGAAGAAATGCATTTCAGATATTAAAGTACAACAAGAGTGTCAATCTAACAAGAAACATGAGGAAACAATTGACAGCTTGTGACAAAGCACCTCTCACAAGGGGGGCAAGAAAATCTATGAACTGAGTAGAAACCCAAAAGAAGGGGAGCAAGTGGAAGAAGGTGCAGAACAATAACTGTACATTTATATTGTTGCACTAAAATCACACTATAAACTCCACTTCCTGGGCCTCAAGGGTAGTTTATAACAAGAGCTGTTTTTGACTTGATAATTTCCAATTACAGTGAATGTGGTGTAATTAATTTTCTTTACCTTCTCAGATCACACATAAAGAAGGGATGTCGAAGAGCTTCCCTAGCTTTTAACCGGAGTGTTGGGTCGTAACAAAGGAGACCTTGAAGGAGATCAATTAAATCTCCTGCTGAATGGTCTACATGTTGCATCACCAAGTTCTGCATGACGACGAATCAGGAGACAAAAGCGAAATGTAAGATAGATGCATAGAAATCAAGTTAAATTATCATGAAATGGTCGACATGTTGTATCACCAAGTTCTACCTGTAGACGAGGCAACTTATAAACTGCTCGCATACTTTCCCTTGAAGGAGCGCCTTGTGGCCAATCTAGCCTGGTACCTCTTCTAAAATATTTTTCAGCACGGCGACTGCAAAATTCAAAAACCCAACTAAGAAACTTGGACAAAAAAGGAAAATAACTCCATGAATGTAAACGAGAGACATAATCCGAAACTTACTCAGCTCTGAGAATCATATGTTGAGGTAGTGGGCCCAAGACCCTCTCCATCATAGCCAGATGTTCTAAATTCTCATGCGTCTGAAATAAGGCTTCACCCTGGCAAAAACAAGCAGAACGATATCCCCATTTGAGAATAATTGTTTTTTCAAAAAAAAAAATGGCAACAAGTACAGGAGGATACTCATTTTGGCACAGTTAAGCAAACATATTTTATGTAAAAAAACAAAGAAAGGGTCAAGAATAGAGACAGAAAAACTTACAGAACAAAGCTCAACAAGTATGCAACCAATGCTCCACATATCACAAGGGTAATTCCAACCAAGACCTGAGGAATCAAAAAAAAATTAATCAACAGACATATTGAAGGAGCACTGCCAAAATTATGTAATTTTGTATGCACGAGTAGTCCTTACCCAAGATAACCTCAGGTGCTCGATAATGGCGTGTTGATACTACATAATTGTGATCCTGATTTTGATATGTTGTGCTGCCAAAATCAATAACTTTGATTGCACTTGACTTGGGCAGATTTTTGTAATAGGAACCTTCTTTTGTAGGCCGGAAAAGGTACTGAAGCAACAATACAAAAAAAAGATGTATCAGCATCCAAGTTAAAATATAAAGCAAGCAATTTTCACACTGATGTTGACTCTCACTGCAAAAAAATTGTATTTGCAGTTATGTTGAAGCAAAAAACTTATACGGAGCAAACACACAGTACAGAAAGGCATCAAATTTAGAAGATGAATCTAATTTGCAAAACATGAGTGTACATGTTGCATGGAAAATCGGACAATGCCATTTACTTGAAACTAACTCAAATTGCACGTTCTCTTAAAAACCCATCACAATAAGCCTTATGCATTTGGCATTCTGGCTTAAGGTGACAAAAGGCTTTCCATGTTGAAACTCTGGACTAGGCAGTGCTATTGTTTTTTGTTAGTCAATCAATATAACTTCGTAGTATGTTGGAAGAATATTACCTTGTAATCCGGGACTTTGACAAACTCTGATGAGACAAGAAGTATATTTTCGGGCTTAAGATCGGTGTGAATCAGGCGCAAGTCATGCATGACTGGAAAAAAGACATTGACAGGTGAATCAGAAACATTGTGACTAGTGAACAAGTTCAAGGACATCTTGTTGCAGCCATTTTAGAGTCTATTTATTATTTAAATACATGGAAGACGGATATGACATCAGATCTCCAAATAGATTAATCAAGATATCCAAACTCTTAGCTCTATACAGCCATATTAAATCAAAAAGGAAATAGATATGTAGAAAAGTGGTTCAAGAGAACTCCACACACATGCAACAGACTCCAAAAGTTGTCTGGCAAACTCCCGAACAAGATCAATAGGAAATGAACGGAAACTGTTTTTGCGCAGAAAATCGTATAAGCTTGGTCCAAGCCTCTCAAAGACCTGTTGGCATCATTTAAATTCATCCGCAAGTTTCCAACTCACAGAATATTTTAGCATTTAAAATGCCATTTCAAACTAATAAAAAAATAAATACTTACAATACAAATATGATTACGATAGTCAAACCAATTCCGTATTTGAACGCAACTGCAAAGAATAAAATCATTTATACAAATGCCAAGGAATCCTTCCAGAATGAGAAAACAATAAGCATTGTGTAAGAAACTCACCGGGAACTGCCAACATCATGCCTTGCAAGCTTCTGTAAAACATCAATTTCAATCATGGCAGCTTCCCGATACTTAAGAATTGAACGAACAACTTTAATCGCCACATATTCATTCTTCTGGTTGTCCAGACATTCCAGAACTTGTCCAAATGTTCCTGAAACATCCATTGGTAAAGGATGTACCAAACAAATCTCTTAAAACCATGAAAATGTGTACAATTTGCAAAAATCCACCAGTAATGCAGAAATAATAAGACATTATACACATGTAAACTTTTTCAACTAATAACTTAGCCAGTTTTCTCAACTAACCTTCACCCATTTTGCTGATAATCCGATCTGTGTCATGAAATAATGCACTAGTATCAGAATATGAAATAAGAAAACAAACTAGAAATCAAATATTCATACCTAAATAGCAGAAAATCAAATAGATGAATAGACCATACTAATTGCTTGGATTGACAGAATTAAAATCTTATAATCAGTTTCTCATTTTCCTCTATTATCTTTCCAAACATATTAGAGATTATGATTAACTATCTGAAGCCCATGACGAGAATGCGCATGTGCTCTGCTTTAAAGCACAAGGAGGGAGCAGCATTAGCAAGTGGCTCACCAAATTTACAAAAAATCACTATTGTAAGGCATTTTAATGGTTACCAAATCAACATGAATAATGATATGAATGGATAACAATAACCAAATTCAAAGCAATTTGATGAGTGATTACATCTAGGAGTCAGGTGTTCTCCAGCAACATAAACATAATGCCCGTCTTTGTTATCTGGTCTCCATGGAGGGGAACTAGCGCAAGGAATAGCTGGATAGAACATAGATGAGTAAACAAAATTGGGGATTGTTCCATTTGCGAATTCCTGCCCGCAATAGATTGCTGGAAGAGCCTATAATACAACAAAAAGACAAGCAGTGTTCATCAGATCAACACAAGTAACAATTGTTTTCAAGTAGTCTAGATCAATATTGTAAAATCAAGTCATATCAACAACAGAAATGTCAGTACTACTATCCGGATAAAAAAATACCACTTACAGCCAAGGCTGCCAAGGGTTTAAACTATTATCTATGTGAATACTACTCCTGAATTCATGATCAAATAAGTCCTTTACATAATTTTTCCACAAAAGTGTATACTTTAAACTGCTCTGACACATAAAATTGGGGCAAAATATAAATTCATGCAAATGATAATTGATGAGCAAATATATCAATCTTTTCAACAATTGTAAGAGCATAGAGGAGATCAACAAACCCTCGGAGGTGGAGGAATGGCAGGGGCAACATCCCACGTCAAACGAGGCCGTTTCCGGGGCCGCTTGTCCATGCTCTTCCGGGGAAACTCTTTAATTCTCTGCATTTCCATGTTTTGCTACTTCACACAACCATAAGGGAATCCATTCGTATCCCAAACAACGCAAATTTCGATTCCGACTTCGATGATAAGTTTGAAAATCAGGATTTACGAGATCGACGAAGAAATGAGGTAGGATTTTGCGAAACCCTAATTAACCTGAGAAGCAAGCGGATCTGAGAGGAAAAGAACACGAGGAGGACAACGTAACCATGGTTTAGTTAAAATAGAACCGTAGTCGTTGGAGTCATCAAGCCATGGTTTAGTAAGTGGGCCGTTATGCATGAATAGGCCCATTAAGGGCCCAACTATGGCTCGCATTCCACGTGCGTCTCACGTGACATTGAAGTCGTTTTTTCGAAATCATGTTATTGCAGCCATCGTCTTCTCCGGTCGCAGACTCAAAAGCCCAAAACCCTAGCTGTCCGTTCTCCTCCCAGGTGCTCAATCTCATATCTCCATCTTCCAAATTCGATAACTAATTCAAATTTTCGGAGCATTTCTCACTGATTTAGTTTGCGGATTAATTAATATTGTACCTGGATGTAATTCTAATTTTGCTTCGCTTCATTTTTTTTTGAAAGATTTGTTTCAGAATTGGTAGGGACGATCAACAATGGCGCCTAAAGGTATGTTATTTGTCGTTTTCATGCTCGTGTTGATTTCAGATCTTCGCGTTTCATGTTTTTAGTTTGTAGGTTTGTTGTTAGCATTTTCTGATAAATGGGCTGGCATTTTACTGTTGCAAATGACGGTTGGATGTAGACTTCGAAATTGGACTTTTATAATTTCATTAATCATAACATAGTAGCATTATACAGGAATTTTATTCAATAAACTAGTGGATTTGGAGGAATTTTGACTGAGAGGAGGCTTTCTGAAGTAATCTGGGCAGTGATACTTGTGATTCTGGCACTAGGTTGAAAGTACTGCTGACATTTTATGATGATTCTGAATATGTTGCTAGAATTATGTGATGAAATGAATTCATATGTTTGTAGCGCTGTAGATAAAAGTAGGCTTGTATTTGACATGTTTATCCTGTAATTTCTAATCTTATTGTCAATGTTGCAACTGCATTTGGATTTGGTATGTCTACAACAACATATGCTCTGGTTTAGATGTATAATATATGCATGAAGATGAATGTGAATGCTAGTAGACGCCAAATGATTATGGTTCATGTGATGTACCGCTGGCTAGATCTATGTGATGAAATAAATTCATATCTTTATAAGCATTGTAGATAAAAAAATGTATGCATGTATTTGGCATGCTTATCCTATGATTTCTCATCTTTTTGTCACTTTTGCAACTGCATTTGGAATTGGTATATCTACAACAACATATGATTTGGATGTAAAATATATGCATTTTTATGTATATAGATGAATGTGGATGCTAGTAGACGCCAAATAGGTATATGTACCGATTGCTACTAGGCATGTTGATCATATGGACAATAAAAATGGATGTTGTTCTGTTATGATTGCAGCTGATATGTCAAAGAAGGCTGACCCGAAGGCTCAGGCCCTCAAGGCTGCAAAAGCTGTGAAATCAGGAGCAACAACGTTGCAGAAGAAAACCAAGAAGATCCGGACTTCAGTGACGTTTCATCGTCCCAGGACCTTGAAGAAGCAAAGGAATCCTAAATACCCCCGCATCAGTGCAACTCCAAGGAACAAGCTTGATCAGTACCAGATCTTGAAGTATCCGCTCACAACTGAGTCAGCAATGAAGAAAATTGAAGACAACAATACCCTAGTTTTCATTGTTGACATTCGCTCTGACAAGAAGAAGATTAAGGATGCTGTCAAGAAGATGTATGACATCCAGGCCAAGAAAGTCAATACCTTGATCAGGTAATAATTGAACGGTTATTCGGTCCTTTCTTTTTATGAGGGAAACCGTCTTTCTATCCTGCGACATAAGAATTTAGATTCAGAAACTGTTATCCCAATTTAGCAAAGATAAACCCTATAAAAGGGGTGGAAATTCTAAGTCAATAAATCTAGAGTAATCTTTCTAAATTTGGATTCTTGTTCTATGCCCTAAAGAAAAACAAATAATCAAAAAACTCGTTTCTCCTTTTAAAATATTTGAATTAGTCCAACCCCACATGTGCATAAATAGTGTAATCCTTTTATTAAGTGATTGTTTTGTTTGTGATGATGTCTTGTTAGCTCATACCAATTTTATTGAGCTTATCGTGGAATAGAAGAGTTTTATTTGTAACTTTCTTCTGAATGTTGCATATATTGTATTGACAAGTGACAACTAGCCTTCGGCATATGGTGCATTTCAATAATTCCGCAGCATCTTATTTTGATCATCTAAAATTCCTGGCCATTTAACCATTCTCCTAGTCCTCCCTGATATAGGAATCAAAATGGGGACTCATGCTGGACTTCTTTTAAATGCATGTATGGACTAAAATCTGAATGGAACTATTTTCGTTTTGCAGGCCTGATGGAACAAAGAAAGCGTACGTTAGATTGACACCCGATTTTGACGCTTTGGATGTTGCCAACAAAATCGGGATCATCTAGAGACTGAAATGAAGGAGGACATATAGGGTTAGACTCTAGAGTGGTGGCTTTTGCATTATGCATTTTTTTGGTCTTGACTATAGATGAAGAAGAATGAGTTGGGAACTTACTAGTTAATCAGTTGTGCTTGAATCTCCATGCCATTACCATTTGATATTCTATAATGTTTGGTCTTTGCAATTACCCTGATTTTGCTTTTGGTGGTGGTTGACTTTGCTAGTTGCATCTTGCAAAGATACTTAAATCCACCATTGACTCTATTCAAATTGCATTGTACTGAATCTTGCTACAATTTTAGCTACGCCCAAGGAGGCTAAGTTGGCTAGCTATTAAGTAATTAGATAGTTGTCAAATCGGTTGGATTTTGGTCATTTCAGTTTGTTCCATGGGTAAAATTTGACAATTTGGATTAGTTTTCAGTTACTCCTTCCGTATAAGTCTAGTTGTCTTTTTTGACCTAAAATCTTGTTTAAAAGAACTTGTTTTCTTACATATTTTGGATCCAACTTTTTCACTTTTAACTCTTATATTTGATGAAAAAGTGAAGTAAATTTGCTCTATTTTCATTTTCAATGTATAAAGTAAACATTTAATTAAGGGTGTTTTTGTCTAATTTAAAATTTTCTTAATATATATGTCCAACTTTAAAAAGACAAGTAGATGTATACGGAAGTAGTATTAAACTCTGCCTAGTATTAACCAAGAGTAATAAAGTATTCAGCCATAATGTAAAAGGAAATAAAAGCTATTTATAAATGAGTGTGAAGACGTATTTATCAGTGTACTCAGATTCTTGATCAAGTGGGTATAAAAATATGCTGCAAAAGAAAAGTAGAAATTGGGAGCATTCAACAATTATTATTGGTTAGATACTTAGATTAGATAATTTAATTAGAGGATAAGCTTATTAGGTGAGATATTGAAAATCAGGCCAAGGGTATTCCATCAATCTAATTTGTGGCCTGTATGGGTTTTCTGATTGTTGACAGCAATTCTATAATTTTGAAGTAGCAAAATTGAGGAGGAAAATAACTTAATTAAAAGAATACCAAGTAATTATATGCATCATTGTATACGTCCAAGTATGCTTTTTTTAAAGAGGGATGTCTACATCTTTTATTGTCTTAACATGGGCAATAAAAGAACGATTCTTGATCAGTATTATATTGATAGCATCCTAAAAAAACATGTAGTTTTCATATATCATCCTAAAAAAAATGTAATTTTCTTATATAGATACTATATTAGTACATGTACCGATAGCATGTAAGTTTCATAGTTTTTTTTTTATCAGAATATATTTTTTCAGAGTTGGAAGTTTGTGCGGAACAAATATTCTGTGTGAATATGCAGCAAGAAGAAGTGCATTGTAAAGTCTCAAAAGTACATTTTGAAATGACACTATTACGGTGATTCGTAAAGAATTAAAAGTGCATCATAAAATATGAAAGTACAATTAAATTACACTTTTAATGCTTTACGATGTAACTTTAATAAGGATCGTTGATGAAGTAAATGGGCAATAGTAGGTACTCCCTCCGTTCTATTCTACTTGTCCATGAAGACCTAATACACACATATTAAGGCATGGTATGAACTTACCAAATTACCCTTATTAATTATACATTTCTTTTTTTTTTTCGAGACTTTTTCCAAGCGTATTAATTACATATAAAGGGTATAAATGGAAAATCTTGCACAAATATAGCTTCAATAACAAATAGAACTGAAAAAGAATTTAAAGTTTCATGGACAAATAGAATAGAACGGAGAGTATCATGTTACACAAAACTTTTATATCGTTGGGTAACACTTTCTTTAGCCAGACAATCATTTCACCGATCATTTGTGCTCAATCAAATTAGTTTTTTGGTCTTGGATTGGGGAAAAAAATTCTCACCCTAAATTAGTTAATTTGCTCTAAATTTATGGACTTTGCCAATGATAATACGAACAATATATTTTGTCGGAAATTATTTAATTCAGAATTTGGCAATTTGGTATACAACAAGTTAATGAAATCACGAATAATTACATTGTAAGACGTCAATACCAAATATAGAATATTTTATATATGTATAATTTCAAGATAATGTTTTCTTATAATTAATCATATCCCATAAGTCATAACGAATGCAATAAGTATTTGTAAATTCAGAATTAACGGTGCTTAATTGGATGTGATGAACTGTGAAGCATGAGCCTCGACATCACTTGCATGAGAATTGAGATGTTAGATGCTATAAATTGTTAAATAAATCCAATACAAATGAAGTAAGCCACAGTACGTACATACTTAACAAAAAAAAAATCCAATTGAGTACGAGACGGTTCAAACTGAAATTTTAAGCCAAACTTATCAAATTAAACCTAAATCGTTATTATTCGGTTCGATATTTGGTTTAGGAATTTCCCAAATTTCAGTTCAGTTCGATTTCGCTCGTTTAAATTTTTTATTCGGTTTGAATTTTTAAAGAATAAATCGACAAAACTATACCGAACTAATGTGGTTCGGTTTTTGGTTCACCTTACACCAATTTTTTATTTTTGATTCGTTATTGTCGATTCAGTTCGGTTTTAAAGCAATGCACAACCCTACCTATAAAGCTCTAGTTCATCAAGACGCTCTTAGTTGTAATTTGTAACCCAGATTGAATCTCGATAGTTCAAATTATTAGCTAGTCAAAATAAATAAATACCCCGTATTTTTTAGATTCAAACAAAATTAGAACATTCCTATAACATGACACATATATAAAGACTAAAATCATTATAAGAAACAAGATACAACAACTACCTCTATCGAGCATATATATCACGTCTGAGCAGGATCTGAGTGGTCGTATTCACAAGCCCCTACCACATGAAACAAGATGAAATAGTAAAATAAAGTGAGTCAATTCCTTAAAATAAGGTTAAAGTAATAAATACAAAGCTGATACGGGCTCGGTGTGAATCACGTATCGGGAACCTTGTTGGTCAAGGGGGTCGAGACGCGCCCGATGTGGACGACGGCTCGGAAAGTAGAAGCGTAAACAAAGGAGCCAAAGAAACTAGGGCAAAAAGCTAATTTCTCTGATTAATTTTCTATCAGACAATTTAGTGGGTATTTATACCTATGCCCTAAACGGTTCAATAAATGCGTCTCAAGAAAGAACCGCCAAGAAAACCTGAGAAGAGAGACTTGCTCTACTTTTAAAAATTACACTGACATAAAATAAAATATTTAACTAAGATAATTATTAATCTTAATAAAATAAAACATCTAACTAATATAATTATCAGTCTTCATATCTCTTCGGCATACGCCGATCTCTTGCGGGCCTTGTTTTGACGGGTTCGGTTGTTTGATCCGTATCAAAAGCAAAGAAGAGTGACCTTTCTCACAATTGTAGGAAGAAGATAAGAAAGATGAGATGAGAAGGTCAAAGGAGTAAACTTCTACGCGTGGACGAAAATGTGGCCATCTATGAATCATGTATCATGATCATGACTTTCTCTTTGTGTCAATTTCCACCTTCTAATCAACAAACTTAAGCCAATGAGTAAATGTGAAGATAGACTTTTTAACATCGGAAATTTAGTTACTATTTTTATTACCAATTGGTTGACGATGAAATTACATTGACTTTTATACTGAGTCTAACGCGTATATCTATATGGGTGAATGTGTGGATCCCGTTATATTGGTTCATCAGACTTTATCAGTAAGATTCTTTATATAATTATTTTTTATATCACAAAGTTGATGTTAAAAGCGTATTATATTTAATACGCTCCTCAAATACAACTAATATGGCAAAGTTGATGTGTGAAGCTTTTATATTTAACATGCTTTTCAAATGTAACTGGTCTGACACAATTACTACTTAAAGACGGATCTAGCATCTCATTCTTTATATGGCTAACTTAATAATCAATGAAGACTATCTCGGTCTCTTATAGCGCTATAATCATGCAACTAGGAGAAACAGACTCAGATCGGGCATGTTCTGATACCATCTTAAAAATTTTGGTGCATTGTGTCTGTGATCAACGTGTTGTGTGAAATTTTAGACCGATTTTACACATAAGATTGGATTTCATCGTCTAACCCAAAAACTTAAGTAAATAGATATTGGGTAGGGTCTCACTCCTAATTAATTGCCTAAAAAACTTAAAGCGACACATAAAATTGATCAAAATTAAGTGCTAAAACAATATTTATATTAGATATGAGAGAGTTGGTCGTTCAATTGTGAATCCCATATCAGGAATTCAAAGGATTCAAGCCTAACGTATAAGATAGATGTGTTACTCCTCCTATTATCAATTGGTTTTAGATGCAACCTCGTTGGGCTTATGTGTTGGCCGGGCTTGGTGTTTGGATCCATTTTGGTTTTCTTCCCCTAACAAGTGGTATCAAAGCCGACGGTTCGGTGTGGGATCGGTTGCAAGTTGCAACATGTTGAGACATAATTACATGGCACCTCCCAACGGGTTAGCCTTTAATCTGCTGTGTAGTGGTCTCAGTTTCAAGAGTGTGCACGCCGCGATCGTGTAAGTCAAAGACGATTCTTGGTGGTTCGGTGCGCAGTGGGTCTGGGTTTGCATGTGAGGAATTCACAAGTGAAGGTAGAAATTTGTTGGGTCAATTTTAAATTCCACATCGAAAATTCAAAAATTCAAACTTAATATATAAAAAATGAAGGTAGAACTTTATTGGGTCAATTGTAAATACCACATCGAAAATTCAAAGATTCAAACTTAATATATATAATAAATGAGTTTTTTTTTGAAACATACGTTTTCCGAATCTTACGACCAGACTAGTCCTAAGTCTCCCATGGACCCTGCCCTAGACCCGGAGGAGAAGGTAAATCGAGGGTGGGAGTGGCGGCGAACCTCCAACTCAGAGGCGACGCACACAGGGGGAGCTATCTTGCAGGACATGTGTTTCACATCTGCAACTGGCAAGGCTCGAATCTCCTGACGTGATGCACCCCGAAAAGCTTCTAAACCACCACGCCAGATACCGGGGCATAAAATAAATGAATTATTTATATATTAGACTTGATAGCTCGACCATTTTAAATTTCTAATCCTAACACAAGAATTATTTTTTCTATCACCACGCCAGATACCTTACTTTTTTGAGTCTTCGTCTTTGTTCTTTGCAAGCTTGCATTAAATCAACTAAAACGCAGCGTTTTGATCTCCTCCACGTCCATATTCCCTTTCTCAAAGTAAGAAAGATGTGAATATTAATTGTTTTTCCCATGGCTTTATGTGAAAAAAAATTAAGCTCCTGTTAAGCTTTGATGGCAGAGCTAAATAAATTAAAATAAGCAAACCATTGATCTTCCTTGATCTCAATACAAAAGTTAAAATCCCAATCTTTTTAATCCCCATTTTTTCCCTACAATTCCAAAACTTGATTCATCTTCCTATTAAATAATCAAATTTTAATGCTTCAATGTTTCATTATTCAATGTTCATCCTCTCTGTTATTTTTTTTTAATTTCTTTAATTATTTTTTATCTTAATCTCACTTAAGCACCCAATCTCACTTCCTTAAATACGCAATTAGTAGTCTTAATCACCTGGCATGTCTCCATCTTCTTCCTCCTCAACTTGTTCTAGTTTAAAATCCTTCTTCCCTGATTGAATGCTCAGTTTTGTCTACCCACTTGAATTTTATTAATTCTGTGTTCATACCACTAAATCAACATTTACAAAAGCCATTGTTGTGTATATATATAAACCCAAAATCATTTGCTTCCATGTGATTTGTTAATTATCTTGATATTATTTATTCTCATCATTTTTTAAAATTTTCTGTTGAACCCTCCATTGATGGTTGTGTATCGAGTTCTTGTTCTTCGATTTCGCATTGACTTCTTTCTAGGAGAATTTGATCAGCAATGAAGCAAAAGGTGAATCACAGTTCAAAGGTTAGACTATTTGCTTTGGTTTCGATTCCTGTTTTTGATCAGTAAATTTGATCAAATTGTGTTTATATGTAGTTGTTTGGATACCTTGGATTACACACTTCGCCGATTATCATCATAAACAAAAAAAAATTATATAAACTCTTGTTTTCTTAACTTAGTTTCGAGTTTTTCAATAAAACTGTTCTCTTCGTTGTCTAAATCTATGAGTTACATTTTTCTTTCGAGTTTTTGACTTCTTTCTATGAGAATTTGATCAACAATGAAGCAAAAGGTGAATCATACTTCAAAGGTTAAACTATTTGCTTTGGTTTAATTTCGATTCCTGATTTCGATCAGTTTTACACAATTCGAGGATACCTTAAATCACACACTTCACTGATTATCATTGTAAAAAAATTATATAATATATTATTAATTCTTGTATTCTTAACCTAGTTCCGAACATCTCAATAAAATTGTTCTCTTCGTTGTCTAAATTTTTGAGTTTCGTTTTTTTTTTCTATCTTTTTTTTGTAGATGTTTTGGCCAAAAACTGTGGTGAAAAAATGGTTAAATATAAAGAGTGGTGTTCATGAATTCCAGTCAGATTACTCTTCAAAAGGTAAAATTTGAATTTCACACAATAATTAAGATTAATTATTTTCCCACTAATTGATTGTCTTGTTTTTTTGCTTTTGTTATTTTATTAGCTTTTGAAGGCAAAATGGAGAGGAGGAAGAGTTGCTCTGATAGGGATAACTATGTTTACATTCCTCAAGAATTTCCAGGTAATTTTGCACTTTCTTTTGTTCTCGAAAGGGACGAGAATTGATCGGTTTGAACCGAAGATTTAAGCTGAACTGAATCGAACCAAACTAAAACATATACTATTTGATTCGATTTTCACTAAAAGGATTTCCTAAATTTCGGTTTAATCGGGTTCAGTTTGGTATCGGTTCGATTATGTTCAATTTTTTCAAAGAATAGCCTTCTGTCTATCTCAAACCGAAATAATCAAAACCGAACCAATTCAGTTCAATTATTGGTTCACCTTAAACCAAATTTCAGCTTTAACTCATTCTTAAGGAAGCTTAATCGAGAATTTTGTTTTTAGGTTCATTGATGGAATCCACAGACTATGTTAAAGCACCCAAGGTTGAGCAAAATGCATCAAAAGACAAGTTAGATCTAAGGTGATTCCAACTTCGATCATTACTATAATTAATTGTAATATGATAACCTTATTATTAATTGGATGATTAAAGAATGTATCTTTATCTTTGTTCATAAGCTGGATCGGTTTTGAATGTTCGGAATTTATATTTCTATTACATGTCGGCTTAAGGTTTATTGCATGTCTGGATGAAATTATAGGATGATGGTGGGCACATGGAATGTTGGAGGGAAACCACCTCATGAGGAATTAAACTTGAAGGATTGGCTAACAGATTCTGCTCAAGCTGACATCTATGTTCTTGGGTATATTCCTCAATTAACTACTTTTCACGTCTTTATTATATGTAAAGTCCACTTGGTTGCATGCTATGAAACAAAATCGGAAAGAAAACGAATTTAGTCTACTACATTGTCATAATATACTAGCGAATTTTTTTAACTTGGTTAGCTGTAGAGAATCCTCTTTCTACATTAGAAGTTGAGAGTTAAATTAGATTAGTATATAACTTTTCGAGTTACTCTTCTTATTCCTAAATGATTTTAGGATGAAATCCTACTGAATTTATGTATTGAGCTTACATATGCATGACCTTCTGTTATGACCCATGGGCTTTCCCCTAGCAATTTTGTGTATTTAGATGAGGGTGGTCTCGGTGGAAGAGACTAATATCACTAGTTTAACTGGTAGATAATGATATCCGTGATCATTAGGTTGCGACTTCGAATCCCAGCTTTTCCGTTGTAATGACCACATTCCTTCAATGAGCAAAAAAAAAAGTCGCAAGTTCATTTTGTATGGAAAATGAAGAGCCACGAGGCAAGATGAAAATTATCGCATTAAAACTAAATGCATTATGAATACTAAAAAATCTCACTCCCTCTATTCATAAATACTTGCCATTCTAATATGTTTTTTATATATTCAACTATACTTTTCATTTTAAATATTTTGTCAAGATTTTTTCAATTTTATCATCAAAAAATACCTAAAAAGGCAAAAAAATCGCCTTTTTTAAAAAGCAAACTAATTATAGAAGATTATTTAGGTAAAATTAAGTAGTTCCTTAATATTTTTGTTAGTTTATAGAATGAAAATTATTCTTAATTTTGTTTATTTTGGTCTTGCCTTTTGGCTCGCCCGGTTCGATCGGTTGGACATCGCTCTACATCCGGACCGGGTACTTCGTGGCCCCATTTTAGGAAAGACCCTCCCAATATTAGTTTCTCTATACATGCCGCGAGTGAGATTCAAATTTCGAATCTCATGGACAACACTCAATGAGTCTAGCACCACTTATCACTAGACCAACCGAGTATTGGTATTCTTAATTTTGTTAGTAGTATATATGATTTAGAGAATCTAATTATAATATTGGTTTTGGCAACTATGGAACAGGTTTCAAGAAATCGTCCCACTAAACGCCGGCAACGTATTGGGAGCAGAGGACAACGACCCTGGCGCCAAGTGGCTTGAACTGATACGCCAAGCACTAAACAACACCAACACAAACCAAAATGATTCGTACCTTTGCCCCAACTATCAAAATGCCACTATTGGCCATGACTCTTCCAACCATGATCATCTACTAGGCCAACATCAAGGCAACCCTAACAAGCCTAGTCTAAGCTTCTCAAACCTATCCTTTGATGGCGAGCTTTCGAATACCAAGCTCAACTACTTAAAGAACCCTCGGTCCATGAGCGAGAGACTGAACCCGGTTTCAGTCTCTCGATGCACATCTTTTCTAGGACGAAATGGTAAAGTGACTATGAAAAGACACAAATATTGTCTGGTGGCTAGCAAGCAGATGGTAGGGATCTTCTTGTGCGTGTGGGTGCGAGCGGATGTTTGTATGCACATTAACAATTTGAGGGTATCTTGTGTTGGGACTGGCATCATGGGATATCTTGGAAATAAGGTGCGTCCTAATTCATATCATGTCATTTTATTGTAACAAGTGTTATAGTAACACTATATTACTAATGTCAATAGTTAACTTCTTGATGGTTGCAGGGCTCGGTATCAATCAGTATGACATTATACGATACAACATTTTGTTTTGTGTGCACTCACTTAGCATCGGGAGAAAAGGAAGGGAATGAGATAAAGAGGAATTTAGATGTCACGAAAATTTTAAAAAGGACGAGGTTTTCTGGACCTTGTAGACCAAGTCTAGGGCAACAATCATTGCCTCCGGAGAGTATCTTGGAACATGAGTAAGTTTCACACCTTTCCTTTAAACTTGTCTATTCTTGTTTTATTGTGAGTTTTCAAATTTCGATGGGCTGTGATTAGACGAGTGATGTGTCAAAAATTTAATCCATTTCTGATATAAGATCAGGATCTACTTTTTAACCCAAAATCTTAAGTCAATGGATAAGGTTTCACATTTCCTTATATATTGGTGGTATTTAGATATTTTGTTCGATGTGGGATTTTGATGTTTGTTCTCCAACATGAGCAATTAAGAAAATTAGTAATCCAAAATTATAATGCTTTTTTGTAGTAAGATAATATGGTTGGGCGATCTCAACTATCGACTAGCATCTACTTGGGAAGAGACGCTTAAACTCTTGGTGAAGCGTGATTGGAAATCATTGATGGAGAGAGATCAGGTAACATATACTTCGTATAACAAGTTTTTTTTTAAATAACATACCATTGCTTCTAAGATTAGGGAAATTGACACATTTTAACTACAAACTTTGAGTTATATATCGGTAAAGTCTGTGAGGCGATAGACTGGGATCATGCATGCACGTATAAATACAAATCCGCATATAAGCTTAGTACATGAAACCTAGTGGAGTTTCATTCTAAAAATAATTAGCAATTTGAGAAATAGTTGTGTAACCTTATATTATAGACTGTTTTTTTAGGTTATATAATAAGTTTTCTCAGTTCTAAAATTTTAACGTAAAAGTTATATTCCAACACGCTCTTGTAAGTACAACTGGTCAGTTTTCTTACCTTTGCTATCATTAAGTGGTCATATGTCTTATATTATGTGTTCAATCAATAAAAATGATCATAGAGTTGTACAAAGATAGTCTTCATGGTAGTATCATAAAGTTTCCATTTCGACTCTTATGGACAGTAGCCTCGACCAGTAAAAAGATAAGCCAAGCATTGTAGGAAAACAAACATTAAACTAGTAACTAATTTGTGTGGGGTTTGTGTACGGACAGTTGATAATAGAACAAAAGGCAGGAAGAATATTCAAAGGGTGGGAAGAAGGAAGAATAAACTTCGCTCCAACTTACAAGTTCATCCCCAACTCCGATTGCTACGCCGTTCAGCATTCAAAATCCAAAGAGAAGAGAAGAACCCCTGCATGGTAATCACATAAATTATCCTTCATTATTCTTGTTATTAGCTTGTCGAGAATATGCATTTTTACATATGAAAATAGAGACTAAGGCCCGTTTGGTTGCAATTCATAGAAACGTAAACGGAACGGAAATGAATGTAGTTTATTTTAGTGTCATGATACATTGACAAAAAAAAATCAACTTTTTTATACAACCTCTTATCCATTGTAAAAACGGGCTTGTTCCACCTCAATCATTTTTCCATCATAGAGGTGGGTAACAAAATAGTGGAATCACGTACTCCTTTCCATCTCACTTTTACAATGAACAAGTTTGTTTCCGTTTCCGTTTTCATATGTCACAACAAATCAAACGGGGCCTAAATAAGATCACTATATAAGTTTATGGGTTATTCATATTGCCAATTGGTTTTAAGATGAAACCTCACTAGGCTTGTATACTGGGCCAAATGCGCATATGCGCACGGGCGGTCGTGTGCACCCCACGTTAACGGCCCACAAACTTTAATATGGTATCAGAGCAAGGTCTGGTTCTGGGTCCGTTTCCAAGTGTCAACTAGGATAGGTCGGTTGCACTTGTCGGGGTGTTGAGAATATGTATTTCTACATCTGATAGTAGAGACTAAATAAGACCACTATATAAGTTCATGGCTACTCCTATTGTCAATTCGTTTTAGGATGCAGTTATATATTGGGTCCAACAAGCATATGCGTACACCCCACGTTAACAACCCACAAACTTTATACCTAGGAGTTTATTTTTTTTATTTATATCATGTGAAAACAAGTTTAATTGTAGGTGTGATAGGATCTTGTGGAAAGGAGAAGGGATGAAGCAATCGGTTTACTCTAAAGGAGAATCCATGTTCTCGGATCACCGTCCGGTTTACTCGCTCTTCTCCATCCTTGTCCAAACGCCCCCAACGCCTGTGGTCACAAGCGTTAGGGTCACACCTACTTTATCGTCCTCAGCTTATAACGCCAAGGTTCAAGCTGAGGAACTTTTGATATAGATTCAACATATATTCAAATATGACCTGAAATGACCCGACTTGTTTTGGATTGAAATCTGAATTGACTCAACAAAAATCCGACTCAATTGCATGGTTGAGTAGTAGGCTGATCCAATTGCCAATTGAAGATGAGATTTAACCCGAATGACCCGAACTCGACTTTGGCTCATGCCATTGACAAGTCAAGGCAAGAGCCATTGGGTGGACATGGGCCTTGATTGGGCTGACACGGTTTTTGGGCTGTTTTGTTGGGCTGACAAATTTCATACATGGGCGCTTGTTGTAGATATTTGACGGCACGTGGATGAAGTGAAGGGTGGCCCATAGTTTATTGGCTCTATTGGGCCTATTCAAAATGGATTTTTTTTAATGTTTCCAATCCAAGCCCACTTGGATTGATGATTGATGAATGTGTTTGTTTCATTGGCAAAGCCACGAAGTGTGTTTCCAATATTTTGGCTCACATCAAATGTTTTCTGGCATGATATAAGCGATTGAATTGTATGTATGTATCATATGCAACAATATATGTGCTCTTGTAAGAACATGTTTCTTATCTATGTGACGACTTTATCATGGTGAAAATATGTAACAATTCAACAAGGCCTTGCTATAGTTCGCTTAATAAAAGTAATTAAAAAAAACATATTTTTCACATTTTTTAAAGCAATAATATAACTACAATTCACATATTTCAATGCAAAAAAGTATGTTTTTTTTCAAAAATTGCTATTTATTAAGCAACTATAGTAAGACCTAAATTTCATATGGGGCGGTCTAGTGGTAGGAGATATGGGAGAATATTGAGAAGTTTCACATGCAGATTATTGTACTCCCTCTTTACTTGGGTGAAAACTAAGTCTCGCCATCCTTCCTTTTATCGGGTCGAGTTGGTCGGCGCAAACCATATTACCTAATTTGTGCGTTGTGCCGGCTAGTTCACGAACTCGGGATTTTCCATGTTTGCTATAATATCGGAATAGTCAAGAGTGTATAGAGATTTGTAATACATGAATACTAGGATTTTGTGTTCTGTGAAACAATAGGACATATACAACTAGTAGAGCCATGTTTGCTATAATATCTTAATACAAAGATTTTTGAGATAGTTTTTTTATTTAGCTTATATTTATAAAATGACAAAATATAATATATGATTTATTAAAAATCAATTATTTCCCTTTTTGTTAAGGGTAGATGTGGGAAAGAATTTTCAAACACTAGTTCAAATCTTAAAAAGCTTTTTAGAGTAGGTGCCAAATATCCTAGTAACTACAAAATGGATAGTTTTTGAACGCTAGAAATAATTATACCGTTGATTATACCAAACACCCTAGTAACGTTTAAAATAGAATTTTTAAAGTTAAACACTAGTGTTTTGACATTGGCAAACACTAAGAATGTATGATTCGAAATTCCAGATGTATATATACTCTTAGCTCATATGGTATATAAATTTGTCAATAGAACGGTTATCAATAGGGTTGAGCAAATGGATATATCGGATCCGATCTGATTTAGTATACTAGATATCCGACATTTTTTTTCTCTAAAAATCCCGATCCGTATTCATATCTATATTGGTTGGATATCCAGTAATAGATATCCAATTGAATCGGATATCCGAGAGCGGATATTCAAACTATCCATTTTGTAAAATTATTCTTTCTTTTATAGAACTAGGCTCAATTATAAGTCGGATTATCCGGTATCTAATATGAATATCCGCTTATCTGAACCAAAAACTTACTTTACAAACTTCATGTTGAAAGAAATACATATATGCGGCAAACATGTATTATGTAAGTTAAGAGTTTAATTTCTTAGAAAAAGAAAAGAAAATGTAACACACAACCTTAAATTATAATGAAAGTTTGTTATTTACTTATTTAGTATTTATTATACTACTTAAATTATATGTTCTCTTTTTAAAAACATACTTCGTATCATATATTGTTGGATCGTAAGGGTTAGCGAGAGCTTGGGAACTGGCGGTTAAGCTGTTCCCAAGAAAACGAAAGTAAATAAAAGCAGGTAAACAAACGATAATGCACACAATTTCCTTATAGAGGAACCCCACGACAACCAACTAGTTGTGTGGGTAAACCTCTACCTCCGCTTGGAGAATTTTGAATGACTTACTTGTATTATTGATTGTTCCTTAGTTACAAACAGCCAGATTCAAACTTCTCTGTTCCTGCGAGTTCTACCTAATTAAGTCTAGCAACACTAATGAATCTTCTCAATTGAGTTCCTAAGCGAACAACTCAACTAAAACAAGTGAATCAAACCTTACACCTTGACTATCTCAGTTCCCTTGCTCCTGGGAACTTAGCTTCGTCGTCGTCGAGATCAGACACTCGCCTCCGGGGATTTCTCTTCTTCTTTCTTTCTTTCTTTCTCTGGGAGTATATGTGAGTTCTGGGAGAAGTGCTCTATCCGAGCACTATTCACTTGGCTTTATACTTGTGAGTACTTGGGCTCCAATCTTGACTTTCATTTGTGTCCGAAATGCCCTTTTGTCTTATATGCCAAGTCGTTGTCCTTCACATGTAACAAGTTTGAATTGAGTCAACTTTGAGAGTTGATCGGGCCGTTGGATCAAACGCCTCAGTCTGTTCCTCAGACTGAGCGTTTGTTTTGTCTTGAGGCAGGATCCCGTAAATCTCGCTGACTTGTCTTTGTCTGCACATGTGAGTTCCCATGTGATGGGAACTGTCTTCTTCAGAGTTCCTTTGAGAGGAACTCTTCATCATGTAAATCGGTGTTCCTTGAGCGTTCATGAAGATTCTTTACTGGACCTGTGTTCCTTAGAGATACTTGGACAAAACACGTGAGTTCCCATATGGTGTTTGTCATTATCAAAACTGCAGAATGGTATCGTTGTTCCGATGTTTAGAACCAGAGGTCCCAACACCGTCCCAACATATATACTACCGGATATCCTAATTATTCAAAACCTCGATCCGTATCCGATCCGGTTATCCGGAAAAATTATCCGGCTTGGACCAGATACAGATAAATTCTAAACAGATAATTTTGGTTGCAGATATCTATGGACCGAATTGGCAGTTTTTTCGGACCGAATTGACAGATCGAATAATTTTGCTAGCCCTAGTCATCAAGGTGTCTGATTCGATCTTGTGAACATGTTTTAATATTGATGCTTGTGTAATTGATTTGATCCAATGGCAACCTTATATGCACTGTACGCATTTAGGCTAGCTGTCTGAACTGGGCCAATGCCAAACCCACTAGGATTGATGTTTCAACATCAGCTCAACTTTAAAGCATCTTTGTACACAACATTTTTTCTATGACATGAAAATCCATAGCGACATACTTGCTAGCTAGGGTGTTAGCTAGTATCAAATCTTTGTAGGAGAATCAACAAAAGTTGATATATTCTGCATACATAAGTAGATCTCGAGTAGGTGAGAATAATGATGGAAGGTTAATTTGTTGCACGAGGACGATTGGCTTATCCAATTGTGTAAGATGCTCGAATAGCAATAGGAATTCAGAAAGATTCTTTTGTACTCGATATGTATTGGCTTTTAGATTATCCATATGGGAGTCTTAGGACTTGTTTGGATTACCTCACATAATACATTATATTGTATTATAATGCGAACTTTTACATTATATTCTACATTATAATGAAATTTCTTACATTATAATGCAAAATAGGAGGTAATCCAAATAGGTTCTTAATTCAAGTTAGTTGCGTTTTGTTGTCAAAAATTTATTATGGTTTCAACAGCTAGAAAACTTTGAAACAAGTTGAGCACCAAGAATTTGGTAATGTAGTTCGACTAATCCTAATTCTCGGAGTTTTGAGAGGAGCGACTTGTCCAATCCACTAAGCAATACAAGCCAAAAGTAGTTTCATTATAAATCAAGCACATTAATAACAAAAGCTAAGAAATTAGAGAAGACACAACAAGGTAGAGAAGTAAAGCAAGGGAAAGAAGTCTCTAGATAAGTAAGGACATCTCTAGTGAAGCTTTGCATCAGAAGAAGGCAACCATAGTCGCTCCAAGCTTAAGCTCTCTCGTCTCGTGTCACAGTCCGGTGAGCCAAATACGAATGAAAGGGAAGACCGTCCCAACACACATACGCGGCAAGACTAGAAAATAAACTCAAGGGATTTCATCCTAAAATCAATTGACAATAGAAAAAGTAACTCAAGTGTATATATACTAGTCAATTCTATTCTTAATTTCCTGATATGGGATAACTTATCTTCAAATCTCGCTTTTCTCTTTTCCTTTTTCTCTCTTTTGATCCACATACTAGTGGAGAACCGCTATGGAAGCTTCAAAGTCAAGTTAAAAAGAGAGTGTTTCCCAAACATTCCCAAAGTGGCGCAATGGTGAAAGAGCTCTTAGCCAAGGTGGCTTAGCGGTTCGAGAGTCTTCACGACTTTGGTGGCGGTGCATAAGTGGTGTGGTGACCTCTGTCAAGTCCCCTACCTTGGACCTTCTACCTACTCTATGTTTTTCATAAGAAAATAAGAAATTATTTAAGTTTTGCTACAAATATTAAGGAATAATACACAATATATTTGTTTAAAATTAACTGAAAATTGTGAAAAAAATTAACAACGGACTTTTAGATAATGAGTGGAATCAGTGGCGGAGGGGGGGGGGGGGGGGGCGGCCGCCCCCACCGGCGGCCGGAGGAGCGGGAATTCCCAAAGGGCCGCCCCTAGGACGGAGGCGAGGACGGGGGCGGAAAAGAAGCATGGCGGGGCTTCAAGGTAGTGACGGACTGCACTGGAGTCATCGGGGTCGATGGTCGGTAAATTTGTTGATGCGCAGATTAAGTCAGGAAGACGACGGGAAATGAATTGGGGAAGGAGACATACTGATGGGCTTTTTAATTGTTTTGGGCCTATTTGAATAACAGGCCTTTTAATTTTAAGGTTTGAATTTAAAAAAAGAAAGACTATATCCCTAAATTTCCAATTAAGACAACTATCCAAATGTGCACATCGTAGAGGAGTGGGCTTTTTAATTTCATTTTCCAATTATCTAGTTTGTTAAATTTTAATGTATTTTTTTTTATCTAAGTTTATTAATCTTAATTTTTTCTTCAAATTTTATTGTTGTGATTTGTGTGGTGATTTGTGAATTTAATTTGTGAATGGTAATAGTGAAGAATTTCTAATAGTCGGATGTTTTTAGGAATTTTATTATTTTGAAATATAGATTTAATATTTATTAATTTTGTAAATTGATAGGTTATTGCTGATATATAGATTATTTTTATATTTTTTATGTTTAATTACCTTGAATTCACGTATACTTCATATATCCGGTACATGTTATATACATATATATATATATTTATATGTGAAAGTGACTTTATTTATCTAAGGTTCGTTGTCTAAGGTTCACCCCCTCCCGAATGATCCTGGCTCCGCCACTAAGTGGAATAATAGGCAAACACTTACGATAATCTTAATTCTTTTTTTACATTTCATAAATTAAATTTGTGTCATTATTCACTTACCACCCCAAGTACCGTTATTTTTAAAATAAACCGGGAAAAAATTCCTATTTCTCATGAGTTGATTGATGAGCCTCTTCATAAATATTAAATGGGTAAGAATTTTCAGTTATTTTTTTTTGGTAAAGGGTGCTATTTATGGAAATAGAAACGAATACTTCATGATACTATTACAATTCATAAATCCTAGTCGCTTGACTAAAGGCTCGAAGACTTTTCAAAGTTATTGTCGAGTGTATTATAGACTGATAGTGGAATTGGGTTAAGCAAATTCGATATTTTATTCCTTAGATAGATATATGTTGTCAAGTCTCACTTGTCTAGCTAGCTGATAGCAGAGGTGAGATCGGTTTCGGAACTGGCGGTTCCGATTCCGGTTCCTCAGAACCCTGGAACCGGGACCGAAAACGGGAACCTCTTCCTCGATTTGGTTCCCGGTTCCGGTTTGATTCCAGTTTTTTTCGGTTTCGAGGCGGTTCCGGTTCAGTTTCAAACCTTAAAAAAATAAAAAAAAATAAAAATTGCAAAACCGCGATTGCGGTTCTCCATTTTCACGGTATATTTCCTTTTTTTAAGGGATGAAACCAGCGGTTTCGGTCCCGGTTCCGGAACCGCCAGTTCTCCAGTTCCAAGGAACGTGGAACCGGAACCGGCCAACCTCCGGTTCCACCTGTTCGGTTCCGGTTCCGGAACCGCCAGTTTTTTTCCTGTTCGGTTCCCCGGTTCCTTGTAACCGAACCCAACTCTAGCTAGTAGGGTTGAGTAAATGTACGTATTTATCCGACTAATCCTGTATATTGGATATTCAATATTTTTTTCTAAAAATTCTGATACTATCCATTATTGGAAAGATATCCAGTAAGAAATATCCTAGAAATCCGCTCGCGGATATTCAAACTATCCGTTTTGTAAGGCTATTCTCTTTTATAAATTTAGGCTCATTTATAGACGGATTAGCGGATATCCGAATCAGATCTATGATTTTTGTTTGTCCTAGCTTGGTTTGATTTTGGCCACTCCGCTCAGATTAAATATTGTGTATCCCATTGCATGGGTCTACCCTTCCACTCACAAGCAACTTCATATCGTTAAGGGGATTCGAATTTAATTATTTGGACATGAGGTCTAAAACATAACCAATAAACTACCTTATTATTTATTAATATGCTCTATGATTATGAATTGGTTGAATGGTGGGTTAGGGAGACCCAAACAATTCTTATGCTTTTTATGTGTCGGGAAAGCCAAAAAGCATATCATTTGATATTTTGATTTTGATTTCTTTGACTTGGGTATTCGATCTTTCATAGTAGGATTCAACTAACAATCAAAAAGTAGTTACTCTAATGCCATAACTTTACAATTTTGTGGGTTACACATACTCTAGTGGGATTCAATCATTTAATTCCAATTCTTGTCTAATGTTGTGTTGATTTTGAGCTTGTTGAGAGATGTGTGGTTCCTAATTTAGTAGTAGGCTACTTTTAGCATTGGGCCCCTTTATTTTTTTTTTTTTTTGTCTTGGACAATGGTTGTAAGAGTCGAAACGGAATTCCCGTGAAGTAATCGCTTGACTAAATGTCCGAAGACATCATTTGGCCACTTTACTTAGTTTTATCTGTATACGCGTTCATTTCTTTCCACTACATAAAGATGATACAGATAGATGTAACAAGGATACATATCGCGGCATAAATGAACATGTCACATTCTAATCTAATCGCCTTAATGCACTTTGCACGTATGATATTTTGTAACATTGTTTGATTGATCGACATGCATTAATTTGATGGAATAGACTAAAGTTGATCCATTACCAAGATTAAATTCTTAACCCGGAATCTAAAACATACATGGAGAGTGGAACACGTACATAATAGTAACAAGAAATTAACACTTAGGATAACCATCTTCTTTGGTACAAAATTTTTCAAGGTCGAATGTTTATCCAAATTGGGATTGGATTATGTTTAATTAGTCAGGATCTAGCTAACTGAAAACCTCAAGAAGAAATTAAACCATGTTGTCTTCTTGGTCTTTTATCTTGTGACTCGAAATCGCTTTCATGTCATCATTTTCCACATCCAACGATCCAAATTTCATTTCGGTTTCCATTTTCTCATCATCTATCTGCGAGGAGGACTCTTCGTCGTTATACTCATTGCTTTTGCCCCATATCACCATATAGAGTCCTATAATGATGACCATCGCTCCCATTACCCTGCAAAAAAATACGAGAAGAAACTAACTTAACTAAAACTTTCAGAGATCCGACTTAAGTCAGAGTAAATAACATATATATATATATATATATCATAACGAATTCTCTTACAATGTTTGAAGAACGAATCATACCTTCCGAGATACATTTTCTCTGCTAGAAGGATGGAGCTTAAGGCAGCGACAATGATCATACAAAGGGGATTGAACGCGGTAACGAAAACTGGGCCTCTTACTTTCATGACTACGCCTTGTAGGTAATAGGCTAACCCGGAACAAAACACACCCTATTCATAAAATTGCATTAGGCATCAATAGTTAGAAATATTTTTGAAAGGTATGAAACGACGTCGTTTTAGCATACACTTACACTATAAGTGGCTGCTAGAATCCTTGAATCCCACCCGATTCGCCAAACCGATGACTTGCCCTTTTCCATTACTATGGCCACAGCCGTACCCTCCAATGTGCCCAAAAAACATATCCAAGCCGTGAGAGAAAGCTCGGCTGGGTATGACTTCAAAGTGACTGCCTAATAAATCAAAAAAATAAAGATTCCTTAGACAAAAATGCATCTATTCCTTTAAAAACTTAGGGCTCGTTTAGTATCTATTATGAATTTTTGCATGTATTTAGACATGTCAAATAGGTCGGACGGATCAAAATAAGTCTCAGGTTGATCCAACGAGTCGCAATCGTCAATTTTGTGAGCCTTTATTTTAAGCTTCTTAAAATAATTAAAATAATATTTAATAATAATAAAATAATAATTTTATATCTTTTTAATTAATAATAAAATATTCAAGTTTTAATGTAATTATTGCTTTATCGGGTCAACTCAACGGCCAGTTTTTTCGAAAGTGATCGGGTTTGGGTCGCTCTTAACCCAATGATTTTCGGGTCGGATTTCAACCCAAAAAATTCCGTACGAGTTAGATCGGTTTTTCAGGTCGCATCATGTTTTGAGAGGTCTACCTATATCTGAATAAAAAATAAACATTCCTATGATACATTCTTATAGATTACCTGTAAGATAACAAAAGCAGCCCAACTAAAGCAACCAATGGTGATCATAATCGAGCCTTTAATTGCTTCGTGAAGGCTAATATCGATTCCTTTAGCCTCATGGGCGGTCAAGTTGCTACTTGAACTTAACATGGTGAGCCCGGGACCTTTGACTAAGGTCATGATCATGGCCCCTGCAACCGTAGCCACCGTTCCAACGAGCTTGGCTTGACTACGAATGTTGGTTAGGTCAACCTTTTCGAGCCTGCAAACCCAAGCCATCACAAAGGTTATCGCGGGGAGGATGTTGACCATTGCGGATGCAAACGTCGCTGATGTGTACTTCATCCCCATGAAGTACAAGTTTTGGTCTATCACTGGCCTGCAAGGTGAGCCTTGGTGTTATAAGTGTCAATAGTGAAACATAACAAACAAAAAAGAAGATTGATTATAATGTCATTGATAAGTAAAAACATGTTAATAGGTGGGGCATCCAAATATACCTTTAAAATTGAATTTGCAATAAACAATTTGGTGTAAGAAGCTACTTACTCTAGCAAGCTTAAGAGAAGTAGTTTGATGAAGATAGATAAGGTCATCTTAGGCCTTACTTTCCTGCAAATATACATCAATTTTGATATCAAATAACCACACATATAGATGCAAGATATGATAGATTGTTGATGTAAATATCTATTATTATTTTTACAATATATATATATATATATATATATATATATATATATGTATGCACACGATCCTTTTTACAAAATATATATGGATACACATGATAATTTTTAAAAAATATATATCTATTCAGTATACACGCGATAAAGTTCGAAAATATCATCCGAAATAACTTTTTTTACACGACACCTTCTGGAAAAATGAAAAGTTCAGGGGTACCGAATAAAAAGTTCAGGTATACATACCTGTCTACAAACACGGCAAAGGGGGCGGTGACTAGGGTGGCGACGACATGGCGGTAAACTACAAGAACATAGTTGCTCATGCCATGGCTTAAGGCGACCTTCGAAAGAAGGTCCATTCCGGCGAGCCCAATTTGAAGAAATATAACTACTAAGAAAGGCTTAGAGTTGTTGTAAGTCTTGAGTGAGCACAACATTGATAAGTTGAGAGGCATTTTTTTTTCCTCTTTGGTATAAGTATAGCTAATTGACTAATTAATTTAGTGAAACTTGATGGAAATGTGTGAGGAGAGATGCAATAAACCAATGCTCCAAGATTTTCTTATATAGAGCCAAATAGAGGGTGCCACTTGATGAATGATTTGCTCCTACTATGCCTTTTGCTTTATACTAGAAAGTGGAATCCACTCTTGCACAACGTAATTCGAATGACATAACTTTTATAGCATATATGCTGGTACGTAACTTATACCATTATGGTTCGACAAACAACATGAACCTATGGTCAAAAATAGTAACCGTACCTAAATCATTATATTTGTAGTATAAGCATTCTGTTTAGTTTGATGGGATGAGAATTCGGTTTATCAGACAATTTCAGTACAACCGAGAGGCTATGAAAACTGCAGCCTAAAAATCGGCATGAACAAAACAAAACCACGCGAAATGTAACTATAACTGAAAAAAAATAACTAGAACAAGTAATGTAGTGAGGAAAGTGAAAAGCTAAAGAGAGCAACTACTTTAGTATTCGGGTTAAAAATAGACAAATTCAGTAAAAGGAAATAGACTAGTGATATTGCCTCCACAATGATTAAGGATCTTCAGTAGTCTTGAAAATGTCCAAGTGACCTCACAATCTCAAATAATTTGCACTCAATCCCAGAATCAAATTTTGGAGTAGTATAAGTCGTGCTCAGATCATGATAAGTCATTATAGTCGTCCAGACAGCCTAAACACCCGTTTAGGACCGCCTAAGTCACCGTTCAGGCCGTCTAAGTGCTAGGCGGTCCCTCTCCGCTTATGTAATCATACTAGGCTTATAAACTTTAGTGTTAACTTTAGAGGAGCAACTAATTAATTACTTTGTATATAAATCCAGCACAAATATTGTAGTTTTATCACTAAATGAAAGTGCTCATGCTTAATATATTCCTCGTGGCTACTTGTCTCGAAAATGGAATCACTAATTGATTATGTTAACATGATTAAACATTAAATATGTAATGCATGATGATGAAATAGGCAACCAAGATTCAATTCTAAAGCAATTGGATGTTTTTCGACAAAAAAAAGCAATTGGATGTTTAGGTGAGAAGCATTATCCTTTTGATTAGAAAGAAGTGCATTTTCAGGATATAGAATAAGTACTTCATTCCACATGTTTAGCTGCCAAACTTCTGCATATTAAATAATTAATGAAGCCTTTAGAAACATACTGGTAACGAGAATATTCAGATTTATTAAGTTGCTGCTTTAATATTTATTTCTTAAATTTAGGATTTGTTTTTTTCTCTTTTTTGCTTTTTTTTTTTTCTGTTACATTGGGGCGCATCCTTATACTCATTGGCTTTTATGTACTGTCTTTGAGATGAATTTAGTCTCTATATCAATTTTGATGCATTCTAACTAAATTCAGTTATTATTGTCACGTAGCTGAATTTCAGTTTTTCTTTGGTCTATCGGACGTATCCCCTTTCCCTTTGGCAGGGGTACCTCCATCTTGACCCTCCAAATTCCGTTGTAGCGGAGCCTTACTAGGTCAATGATGATGATAATGTTTTTTTCTGTTTCAACTTTATATAGAGTCGTCCACTTATTATAGGTTTTGGGCGGCAAGTGGACCTATTATAGATTTTAGGCTTTCTCATTGGAGAATAATTTTTTGCCTTCAGGCATTTGGTTCGGCGGTTGGGATTTTGGGGTAGTACCCTAAACTCACCGTTTCGAATTTCTCAAGCGGTGATTTACCTTTTCCTCTTTAGAATTGGATAGTAACCAGTTTTCATCCCTAGTGGATATTCTAGGCGAGCACAAGTAGTATTTGTGGCAACCCTAATCTTTACCTTATCAAAAAAAATGTTTGTTTTTTATCAGGGAATAAATTAGGGGAACTCATGATCAGGATGAAGTTCGCTCTAACATATCTTCATGGATGACATCACGAAGGATGCGACTTTGAGAAATGATTTGATGATGTAATCTGTTGTAGAATTGGTCTCTATGATTATTTGGAAAATACCCAAAGAGTGAAAGTTGTAGAGCTTTGAGAGGATGTCTGAAACCACTAACCAAATCTCCAAATAACAACTCTTTATATCGTTGATGGCGTTGATCAGGCACATATTATCTCCCTCGATCTCGACATAGGAGATACCACGATTAACAACTTCTTGAATGTCTTTCTTCAGAGCGAGAGCCTCTGCCATCAAGATTGTTGGATTGTAACGTGTTAGTAAATAGACATGGAACTAGCAATGTTCCCTAGGTAACGGAAATAACTGAAACAAGAACAAGGTATTTAGAGAGGAAAACTTTCTGTCCGACCAACAAGTCGTAGAAAGTAAAACCTCTACCCCTGAGATTTCTTCGTAGACGATTTAATAGTTTACTAGTGTATTAAGTTTCAACGATTACAAGGCAAGTCAAGTTCCCATGTAACTTCTGCAGCAATCGAAGCTCAACCAACTAGACTTCTACAACTCTAAACGTAAACCTAAATAATGAATGAACTATACCAACATGAGTAATTAAACCCTCTCTTGTGGAATCTTCAATGAAAGTACCACAACCACATGAAAAACTGTTAAGTGCTCACTTCTCGATTGTTCGCCGTCTTCAACAACTCGAAAACCACACTTCTAACATAAAAGTCATATCCTTATTTATAAAGCCTCGTGGGATCTGATCTTTATTATACCCTTTCTACGAAATAACAAATTTTCCATCCCAAAATCTCCATAAAATCGAAAACTCAATCAACCATATCTTCAATCACTCGGATTATATCCAAAACCGAAAGATCTCGATATCTTATCTTTTTACTTCAACAAATCTCTAGGATTCCATCTTATCTTCTCTCAAACAACTCAATCTTAGTTGTCAAATCACCGCCGAAGACGTGTGCTCAAGATGTGGTAACTTGCCAAAAATATAAAGTCGTGTAACTTCCCGCAGACGTTGTCTAAATCATCAGTCGTTCCCTTCGTCATTCCCTCACGACATTCTTTCACTATAACGATTCTGTCTTGTGACATTCTTGTAATACTTGTAAAACAACACATTAATCATTCAAAGTTTGTTATCAGCAAAACTAAGAGAAACCATAAAACAACAAATGTTCTAATAAAGATGAAATCGGTTACTCAAAAGCCACCATCAAAACACACATTAATGTCGAAATGGTCACAGAAAATGTAGGTGAAGAATAAGGTTTTGACATTATTTCTAGCACCAATAAAATTGTGTTTGATGAAGTTGGGTTTGGATTGTTTTTCTCATTTAATATTTTTTGTCTTATTTATTGTGGTTCATTGGTCTGTTTTATTTTATCCGTATTTGTATCACCCTATTTGGATTTTTGTTTTCTAATGAAAAAGTAGATGCTCTCTCTTGTTATGACATATGAATTCATAGACAATAAATATTCACGATAAAATTTAATCAAATTCTTGTCTCATGGCCAAATATATTCAAGTTTAGTGACAAAGGAATGTGTAATCACTTTCATTTTATATCCCATCTCATATCACATCTACATTGATAATCTTGTCTCTATTTTTGTATAGAATTGATGCATCTTTTTTCCGTAGGCAGTAGGCACTGATCCCGTATAAATTTAATCATAACATTTCATGCATAGATTCATTATTTTTAATTGAGATAATTAATAATCACTTTCCAAAAAGAAAAGGAGCAATTATTAACAAAAAAAAAGTGAGGGTTCAACCCAAAAAAAGTGAGGAAGGCACGTACGCTATATACAAATACTGGACAAAAAAAACCGTAACCGAAAAACTGAACCGGAAAACTTATAAACCGATCACTTTTTACGGTTAACCGAACCGAATTTTTTTTTATCGGTTACGATTAACCAACCGATACTTTTAACGGTTCAACGGTTCGGATACGGTTATTAATATTTTTACGGTCGGTTAACCGAATAACCGATAATATTTTTAAATATTGAACAAATGATCTCATAGTTTTTTCAATACCCAGTAATCCAGTATCTAATACTCAGTATTTCTATTATTTCATAGTTATGATTTCTGTTACGCTATAATTATGCTAGCAGAATATATCAGAATATTAGGATAATTATGCTTTCCTTTTATTTAGAGATTCATTTTATTTTTATTAAGAGTATCTTTTTTATTTCAGCAATTAGAGTTTATCTAAATATCAGGGTTATTATAAATATCCTTAAGTTGTTAGGCTGCTATCAATCAGAAATCAGAAATCAGAAAAGTTATTTTTATTATCTTCCTAAAACCTCTAAATTTATCGTTCTTCAACCCCGTGGCAACCAACCACGTTTATCCCGAGTCGGAATCCACACCGGATTAGGCTCAACCCCCTTGACCAACAAGGGTTTCCGATACGAATCCACACCGGGTCCGTATCAATTGGTGCTTTCATTCCGGAACTCTTCGTGCCATGAATAACGAGGAAAGGGTTTCTGAAGTTGCTGCTCTGCGGGATCTCCGGGAACTCCTTCAAACTATTCTATATGTAAAGATCCATGCCCAATTCTATCAGGTTTCTCGTGCCGTCTTGGAGCAAATGCTCTCAAGCGTCGGAACTATCGAAGATATCATACCGTTGGATGACGAAACTGAATTCCACTCATGTATCCGTTTTCAAAGTTGTGCTTCAACCCTTGAGGTGTTCAATCGCTTCAATGGACGATACATCTATGCGGAATATTGTCGAATTGAGTTTTTCTTTGATGATCGAATTAGTATCATATCAAGCGAGATTGACACTCTGATTCAAGAGGACGAGCCCGCGCCCGCAGCCAATGCCCCGACACCCGCGGCCGATGCCCCAGCGCCCGTGACCCATTCCCCCGCGCCCGCGGCGTTTGTCCCAGTGCCCGTAGTCCCTGAGTCCGCGCCCGTGGCTCCCGCCACACCGCACCCGACGCCTGCGTCACTTTCCTCTTCCATCTCTGAACCGTTTGTGCGGAAAGTTGCGCTTCCACACTTGAAGATGCAGGCTCACCAATCAAATCCGCAAATCTTTGGCGCTAAGTCAATTGACAACAACTTTAAAGACTCTATGGATGAATTGGTGGAACCCGAGTTTTCAGCTTTTGTAGGCGATATCTTCATGTATTGGTTTAGGAGTTATGGGGTTCACAACCAATTTGCTTGTCTGGTGCTGCATCAAGCCATGCTACATGTGCAATGGGATCCTGGCGGATTCAGCTCGAAGTTCCGTTTAATGAGTCTCCTCCTGATTTCCGACTTGAGGACAAGTCGATTCTCAACGGGGGAGAATTGATACGCTATAATTATGCTAGCAGAATATATCAGGATATTAGGATAATTATGCTTTCCTTTTATTTAGAGATTTCATTTTATTCTTATTAAGAGTATCTTTTTTATTTCAGCAATTAGAGTTTATCTAGATATCACGATTATTATAAATATCCTTAAATTGTTAGGCTGCTATCAATCAGAAATCAGAAAAGTTATTTTTATGGTTATTGAAATTTACTAACCGAAGTTCCGGTTAACCGAAACTCCGGTTAACCGACCGTGCCCACCCCTGTATAGATAGATATTTAGGGCATCTTTATTGGTAGAGTCTATCATAAAAAATATATATATTATTTTATTAATAAAAATACTATTATTTTTATAATTTTTATTTTTATTTTTATAGACTTATTGAGCTTTGTTATTTTTTTATAAGATAAGAATTAAGAGATCTCTTAAGGAGGATATTTTAGAGTATTCTTGTAGATGAGAATTTGAAGTTCTGCATGATCAATTAAGTTGTTGTTAGGAAAGTTGTGAATTGCGACCCAGTTTTGCGATTTTATCAGCCACAACATTAAATCCCCTAACAATGTGAGACAATGAGGTAATCAGGAAATCTTGGAGTGAAACCAAGACGTCCGAAACTAATATTACAATTTCCCAAGGGCACTGACTGCATTGATAACTATGAGATTGTCCCCTTTAATTTCAAGGTTTGTAATCCCTAGTCTCCTTGCTTCCCGAATACCATCAAGGAGTCCTAGAGTTTCCACTTGTAAGACTGAGACATCCCTGTATATCTTAGCTCCTAAGTTTATTATTTGTACATTATGATCTCTAGTTACAAATCCCAAAATGGCAGTAGTTAATTTATACTTTGCTCCATCAAAGTTAAGCTTTAAGGAATTTGGAGAAGGCTTATGCCACTTTGATGTTCTTGCCTTATCTTTATTTGAGGAATTTGTAGAAGGCAGATTTTGCAGGTCACTTGGTAGATAGGAAGAGCACATCAGGCATGGCCCAATTTCTTGGTCCTTGCTTGGTATCTTGGGGATCGAAGAAGCAAAATTCGATTTCTCTTTCAACAGCTGAAGCGGAATATATCGCAGCAACCGGCTGTTGTTCCCAGGTTTTGTGGTTAAAACAACAACTTGTGGATTTTGGTATGTCTCTTGGAACTATCCCTACTTATGTGATAATACAAGTGCAATCAATATCTCCAAGAATCCTGTGCATCACTCTAGAACCAAACATATAGACATTCGACATCATTTCTTAAGAGATAATGTTGAAAAAGCTTTTATCAAGATGGATCATTGTAGGACTGAAAATCAAGTGATAGATATTTTTACCAAGGCTTTGGACAGCAAACCCTATGAACATCTGAGGATGTTACTAGGAATGATTTCCTTGGATTAAACAAGTCCCGATCCTCTATTCCCTCAGTGTCTGGCTAAAGAGGTAACTTCTCAGGAAACTATGTATCATTTGACAAGTTTTCTAATGGCTCATATCTTTCCTCTATACATTGACGTTGTATATATTAGAAATTGTTAAGTGTTGCATGCCAAAAGAAACTAAAACTGGATTGTTTACATCCAAGATTTTCTTTTAGCCCCAAATAACCAACTTGATCTATTACATCCCTCACTTCAAGACGAAATGATGGTTGGTTATAAGCTGTCCCTTAGCTTGGTCCAAACAAACGTTCCCTATGAACCCTTTGATTACCTTTAAATAGGGAATAATTGTTTGGATGTCAAAAATATCCCAAACCTACAAAAAGTTTGAATGGAACATCCCTTGTCTCTTGTCTGTTCAAACAAGCCTTTTTATTCCACTCTTGGTAACGAGGAGGGGAACAATGCTCAAAGGGAATGTGAATCCAAAATTTGATGGTCACTGTGTACGAAACAGAAGTTGAAGAAGAAGTGGTGGGTGAAGAAGAAACTCCCACAGAAAGGGTGTTCAAGAGAGTAAAGAGAAAAAAAAAGGAAGAAGGAAATTCGTCAAAAAGGATGAAGTTCCAAGGTGAGCCAAAAGGGAACTACGGTGAAAAAAATTGTTAAGAAGATTGGTGACAGTGTTCATGCCCAGATGTTAAGTGAGCTTCAACAGATTTCTTCTCAGCTGAGTATCATTGTTGGGTATTTGGCTAAGAGAGACATTTCCCATGTTGCTGCTGATCCTAATCCCTTAGAACCATGAGTGGAACCTCTCTTGTTCCCTAGCCTATCTATTCCTACTTTAAAATTTTCTGTTGTTTCTCTTGGCTGCTAAGACTTTTTATGTTTTTTTTTTGTTTTTTTTTGATGTGATCCCCGCAACAATTATCTATAATACTAACTATCTTTTGCTTATGAATGGTTTGAGTTTCAATTAAACTTGTTCATTGCTCTACGTTTTGCTTGATGATTGTTGACCTTTTGATGATGTCAAAAGGGGGAAGTTAATAAAAATGCAGAGATGCGTTCTATCCAGAAAATACAGAAGGAACTTTGACTAAGGGGGAATATGTTATTAACTCTAATGAGTAGGAACAACTGTGCATCTGTTAAGGGGGAACCACACATGAATTTTTTTCCGGTCTATATTTCTACTTGTTTCTAGACGTGCATTTTTGTATAGGTTTGTCATCATCAAAAAGGGGGAAATTGTTGGAACAGTGATTGTTCCATGGTTTCTCTTAGTTTTGATGATAACAAACTTAGTAGATATAATTTGCTTCTACATGTAAGTGTTTCAGGAACAGGTACATAGTCACGAGTGATGGAACATTGTGAGGAACGATGGAGGGAACGGGTGACAGATTTAGGAAGTGCGTATCGGAAGGAACGCGTCTTTCTATTAATGGCAAGTTACCAGATCTTCTACGAGCAATCTTTTGAGAAGATACGACAGTTGTAGGTGGTTGCTTGAGGAGATCAAAGGAAGGATAAGATCAAACTTCACACGATCTTATCTAAAGAAATCCGAGATCATTCGGTTTTGGCAAGAATCGACATGGTTGACGATCCAAATCACAAACAATATTTTCTCCTTATTGTGTGGGATTTGTTAAGTGGAATGTCTGCGTAATTAGGCAAGAATCATGTATGTGATCAAACTTGACATTTCTTATAAATAGTTAGGTTATAGGTAGGGTTTAAGTGTGGTCGAAGATGGCGAACTTAGAGAGAGAGCTTTTCAATTATATGAGTGTGTGGTTTTTTTTCCGGTAAAGAATCCACAAGTAAGTGAGTAGTTTACTTTCTTTTAGGTTTACGCTTAGGGTTGTAGAAGTCTAGCTGGTTGAACTTCGGTTGGTGTCGTAGTTGTCAAGGAACTTTGGTTGGTGCTTTAGTTACAAGAGAACTTGACTTGCCTTGTAATCGTTGAAACTTAATAAAAATATTCTATTGAAAATCCTCTGAGAAGGAGTCTCAAGGGTAGAGGTTTTTTCTTTCTACGACTTTGTGGTCGGACAAAAAGTTTTCCTTTCTAAATTTTGTTCTTATTGTTTATTTCCGCTGCCCAGGGAACATTACTAGTTCCCTGACTTGCTACTAACGCGTCACGATCAAACAGTTCAGACTATTCACATTTTTTTTAATTAGGTAAAAATTAGGGTGCTCTCCCTACGGAGGGCGCCCTAGAGCATCCTTTCGGATGAGAACTAGAAGTTCTGGATGAGTCTTAATAAACTCAACAGGGAGACTGTGGCCCAACTTAGCAACTTTATCAGCCACAACATTACAATCCCTAAAAATATGATTAATCACAATGTCCTGGTATCCATGAATGGAGACAAGGACATTGGCGATTATAAGCTCAATCTCCCACGGGCAATGGTTTTGCCTTTTGACCGCATTAATAACTTGGAGATTATCCCCCTCAATTTCTTCGCTCAAGGTTTCTATTTTTTATCTGTCTGATAGCTTCCCGCAGAGCTAGTGCTTCAGCTTTCACAACCGATACATTCCCAAAGCTTTTTGTCATAATATCTATTACTTGTCCCAAATGATCTCTAAGTACTATACCTCCAACCGAATTGCTGTTGGATAGTCTTGAGGCATCAACATTGATTTTAATAAATCCATGCCTCGGCTTTCTCCATTCTTTCGGCTTTTTTTCATTGTTTTTCCCTTTTCTTATTTAAGTTGTTAATGTGACTTCCTCATCTTCCGTCCATTTTGATGCTTTTTCCCAATTTGTAATTTGGTTTCTAATATAAGTTGTCAAGTCTTTAATTCCTTCACCGTGATCTTGCTAAAAAATCAACATGTTGCGTTGATGCCAAATACTCCACCACACAATCGCCAGGCAGGTAAAGTCTTTCTTCCCTAAAAGTTGGTATATTTCGCTTAGGATTGTTCTAGGCGTTTTGTTTTGGGAGTCATATGCTCTTATAGCATTCGCAATGTTTGTGTTTACTTTGTTTGTTACATAGAGAGTGTATGGGCAATTTATGAGTAGGTGGTTAGTATCCTCATTGGTACACTGGCATAATGCACATCCTCCAGGTGTAATAACTTGTTTTTCTCTAAGTCTTGCTTTCGTAGGAAGTCCGTTATTATCTACTTTCCCGAGGATTTTTAACTTTTGGGTATGTATCTAGTTTCCATAACCAATTATTTATATTCAGTGTTTGATTTTGTAGATTTGAAATTAAGTCTACTGCAGAAGATGTAGAAAACCAACCATTCTTACTTGGTGCCCAATATAGTCTATCTTAAATGTAGTTATCTAAGATCGGGGTATTTTGAATTTGCTCAACAATATTGTCTGGGAGAACCTGTTTTAGTTCGTCCACTTTCCACCGACGATCGCTATCAATCCATTTATCAACTGTTATTGTATCATCAATATTTGCGGGATCCTTTGCATGGGGTTGGAGCGGGCCTCCTAATTGCCAGTTGTTTGTCCTGAATTTTACCATTTGTCCGTCCCCAATTTGCCATATAAGACCTTTATAGAATTCATCTCTTAGGTGCATGAGTTTTTTCCATTGTCATGAAGTATTTGTTTTTAGTTTGTACGTAAACAAGTTATCGTTCCGAAAATATTTCTGTGAAATTATCCTAACCCATATAATATTTGGTTTTGCAATAATTTTCCAAAGTAGTTTCATTTGCTAGGCTTTATTCATATCTTCCGTTCTCCTTATTCCTAGTCCACCATTGTCTTTTGGCTTGCAAATTTTATCCCAACCCACTAGGGGCTTATATTTTCTATCCTTGTTCCAGAAAAAACCTATGTTGATCCTGTCCATTTCTGTATGTGCAGAGGAGGGTAGCATAAAACTTTGCATTACATAGTTAGGCTTTGTAGCTAGGTTGGATCTAATCAGGGTCGTTCTTCCTTCTTGGGATAGCGAGTTAGCTTCCCATTTGGTAACTTGTTTTTGTGCATTTCCAATAGAGTCCTTGAAGGTTTCCTTATTGACTTTACCATTAATAATTGGGCCACCTAGATATTTTTCCAGGTTCGTCATTGTTGCAATTCCAAGAGTTTGTTGAGCGATGCTTTTTTGATGATTAGTCATATTTTTAGACGTTTGAATAGCTGATTTGTTATATTTTACTTTTTGCCCCGAAATCCTGCAAAATTCATCTATAATGATTTTAACTTTGTTACACGATCCTTGAGATGCCTTTGCAAAGATGATTATATCATCAGCAAAGGATAGAAAGGGATTCTAATTCCTCCTCGAGCAATCGGGAAGCCGACTGAGTTTTTATCTAATTCACTAGTTAATTGTAGCTTTCTTGAGAGGATTTCCGATGCAATTACAAATAGGAAAGGTGATAACGGATCTCCTTGTCTAAGTCCTCGTTCGGGTTTAAAGGGCTCTGTTGGTCCATTGTTTACAAGTACAGATAAGGATACAGAGCAAATGCACTCTCGAATCCATCCAATGAATTGCTTATGAAATCCAAATCTCTGCATCACAACTAGTAGAAATTTCCAATCGACTCGATCGTAAGCCTTTTTCATATCTAGCTTAATTGCAATCCAACCTTCTTTGTTTTTCGTATTCCTAAAAGAGTGAAATATTTCGTGTGCTATTAGGATATTATCTTGTATTGCCCGGTTTGCTATGAACGCCCCTTGAAGAGGATGGATAATTTTGGTGATTACTTTTTTAATTCTTTTCGTTATGATTTTCGAGATGATCTTGTATATCGTTGAGAACAAGCTTATCGGTCTATAATGATTTGTTGACTTGGGGTTCTCTATCTTAGTTATAAGAGTTATAAATGTATGGTTTATTTGTTGCAACATCTTACCTGAATGGAAGAAACTTTTAACTGCCTTGATTATCGTTGGTCCCACAATATCCCAATATCTTTTGTAAAATTCTGCAGTTATCCCATCTGGTCCCGGCGATTTATCTGATCCTAGGCTCATTACTGTCATTTTGATTTCTTCATTAGTGATAGCACTTGTTAGCATGGTGTTGTCTTCTTCCGTTATTTCTTTAGTTATCAGATCAAGATATTCATTCGCATTATGTAGATATGTTGTTTGCTTGTAAACCTTTTTTTGAAGTCATTTCTTATTTCATCCCTAATATTATCAGTTCCTAATATTTGTGTACCTTCGTTTGAGGTAATTTCTTTGATTATTTTCCGGTTGCGTTTACCACTCGTAATTTTATGGAAGTACCCTGTGTTGGCGTCGGATAGTTTAATGTGCTTTGTTTTAGCTCTTTGTTTCCAATATGTTTTGTGGAATTTTAGTATACACTCTTTTTTGTTCAATAATCTTTGTTGTTTTTGGATAGCACTTGGTTGGGGAGAGATTAGAATATTTCTTTGGAGTTCGACCAATTGCTCTTCTATTTCTTTAAGTTGCTCGAAAATGTTGCCCAATGTATGCTTGTTCCATCGTTTAGCATGTTGTTTAAATAGTTGTGTTTTCTTTACCAATTGAAACATATTCGACCCCAGAAATTGAACTCTCCAGGCTTGCTTAAATACATTCCTAAAGTCCTTTCTATTCACATTATGCCATTATTATTATGGTAATTCTGCTTTGATTAATAAATTATTGCAATAATTTAGCCTTATCTCCCTTCCCTTTTTAGTTGATGTTGAAATAGTCCCCATATCTATTCACAATAATAGCAGAAGATAAGAGAGTATTATTTCTTCCAATGTAGTTTTCAATCCTCTTTATATCTTCTCTGTTTTTTGCCATGCATTACACAACTGAAAGCTGCAACTCGAAATTTGACTAGGGCATGTATAATTTGTTCCAGAATAATTATGTAATATGTGATATGATTCATGGGCTTAAAAGCAATAATACAGAAAAGCAGTCTGGCTTGCGACAAAAAGTTCTCCGCGTCAAGAGCTCATCATCGATCTTTTCTTTTCGTTCATACAAACCACGCATTACAAGAAGGAACTTTGATTCCATGACTTGATATTTGTCTTCATAAGTGATACACTACTTTACCTTAGATAAACTCAATCTTATAGTCTTAAGCCCAGTTTGGTATGATGTTGGAATCAGATTGAAAACTGAAATTGAATTAAAAATAGGAATCGTCGGAAATCAATTATGTAACATGTTGTTTGGTATGTAGTCGGAATGAACCATTCCCAAGAGCTACGGTTTAAAGTTTAGGTTTTAGGCCATTTAATTTAGGTTTTATGGTTTTTAAAATCTATTATTTAAGGTTTAGGAGTTTTAGGATTTTAGAGTTTAAGATTGAAAAATAAATTTTTTTTGGAATGGATGATACCTTCTATTTTTTGTTGGAATCAACTCTGTCTACAGGATTGGAATGAGCTACCAAACAATATACTGGAATCGATTCCAGATTTTAAGCTACCAAACAATATACTGGAATTGACTATTTCTGATTCTTGTTCCTGATTCCCCGGAAATCAAACCAGAAGAGGCTTTAATTTAAGATTATGTGACACGGCCAATATAAGGAAGGTTTTTTTTTGGAAATAGTTCAACAAATTTATACAATATTTACAAATAATGTGACAAAGGCATATTTTTATCTTCGGACATACTATCATGTGCAGTGCCATGCCCTTCATAAAAAAAGGGAAGGCATATTTTTTAAAAATGAAAGAAACCTTACTTCAAGTTGCTAAAAATGATAATGATTTTAAAATAAGAAGTGAGGCTAAATCCTTAACTCAAAATAAGTTGGGTGGTTTGGAATTTTTAGTGTCCATTGTCATTTGGTTTGAGATATCGTATATTCGTAATAGTGTCATTTAAAAATGCACTTTTAAAGCTTCATAATGCACTTTTAATACTTTACGATACACTTTTGTTTACTGCATATTCTGTTATGCCTGAGATTCAAACTCAAATTTATATCTCTTTTGTTGAAAGAGAGTATTTTATAGAAACATACTGGAAAAATTGGCTGCCTAGAAATCAAATGGGGAATAACCAAAGCCCTAACATCATCTAAAGCCTTGGATTAATAGTTAATCACCAATCCTTGTTAGTAAAAAGAAACTACAAGATAAGTAATTCCTTATGGATCCATACTGGGAGATGAGTATTTTAACAAAGTGTTAGGTCAATTTGAGAACATTACAGAGATTTGCATACATCATTTTTGATCCATTAGTGAAGACTGAAAAGATCAGTCGGCTTTTCGTAGCACCAAGAGCAATGTGGATCCTAAGGAATCTCAAGAATGCAAGATCAAACAAGGACATGTCGTACTAGATTCATTGTTAGGTCGACGGACAATCGAGAGAAACGTTACGTACCGATCACTCCTAAGACATAACAACTTATGAGCAACTGACAACGCAACATCCAGGACATCAGCTGAAAGATACAGAAAGACAGAGATCATCATCAGCTTTGAATCCTCATTCTAGTACTTGATAAAGAAAAAGCTAAGTTGTGTTAAGTGATTGGATGCAAGAAAATAAAGATGCACACATGAAAAAATCATCACATTTGATGAGGAAAGCCCATTAATCTTTGATGTTTTTGACAGTAAGATGTGACACCAACCCATTTCAATTCACTTTGGAGATTAAAAAAAGGTACACATTTGAAAGTGAAATTCATATCTCACTTTGGCTTAAATATCTTGCCTTATGAAATGCTTAAGTAAGACAATCAATACTCTGGCAAAAAGTAAGATATATTATGAACTGAATTACTAAGGAAGTTTAGCATTGCAAGATTGTTGAAAGGGCTACAATGCTATGATTCCAAATTGACCAATCATCACAGATAAAAGCATAGCTTACTCAGTAACACGATCCGACAAAAATCTAAGACACTGATATTCATTGAACAATCTGCATATGAATGACTCATCAGTCATGTTTCATGTTCTTTGGCACTAAATAAAGCTTGTACACAAGTACAGGCAGAGAAAGCAGACTTCATAACATAATACATCTTGCAATATACAAGATGAGGCCCAGGCATGTGCAAAGTAATCAACTTTACCTCTCCATTATCCGTAGTACTGTTGGTAGTATAGTAGCGTTGTACGTTCAAGCAAGCAGCAGCTGATTAAGGACAGATAAAATTAGTTGATCAGGTTGAATCATAAGAAATGAAGATAACTTGAAAGGCAAAAAAAATGGGTAGAGATGATCTCCTTCACTTTTTGAGTAAGGATCCTCTGTCCCACAGCAATGTGCACATAGTTTCAAAATCACCACAATCATGAATTGAGTGGATTCAGGTCTTGATAAAAACTAGTGGTAAAGGATGCATCCAAGAAAAGTAACAGAAGGCAACTCTTATCCACACATACAACTCTACAAGTGATACAGGCATACATACAGCAAACATGCCTATAATTTTCAATATCTTAGACATCAGAACTAGTTCAATTGCATGGGATATGAGAGAAGAACACTCTGAACCATAATCAGTTGCTTGGTGAAATGTGCATTTACTACATATACATAACACATTAACACAGCATCCAGATTCATCAAAACTGGAACTTCCAAGTAATATATGACGTACTTCCAACCTACCACAGGAACCTAAATTTCGTATTTCTAAGGCAATTTCTCCATGTTCTACAGCACCAGCACCAAATAATTTCGAAAAAGATTAACAATTGATGAATTAGAAACTTCAATTAACCATCTCATATAGGATTCACGAAATCCCCTTTCCGCGGCAGCTAGGCTTTAGAAAGAGGGCGGAGGATACAACCTTTGGAGGAAGGCCAACTGAAACGCGACATTGAAAGACGAATCAATGAGGCAAAGCTGATGAGAGAAGTTCCAGAGTCTTCTCAGTTGAGTTGATTTCTTCCAGATTTCGCTTTGGATCGTCCGTCGCCAGCGTCGAAGTCGTGAAATACGGCATCTTCGTTGGGCGGCGGATACATTATCCGATAGATTACATCGTCTTTCTCTCGGCGTTGCACGGCGCTTCCGTCGCCGCCATGATCGCCGCCGTGATTTGGCGGGTTTGATTCAGGCGGCGAATTGAAGAAAGGTCGGGGAAAAGTCCCGCACTTTTGAGCCTTAAGTGTTTTTTTATCATCCTCTATTTATCGGGCCTGATAATGACTAAATCGGCCCAATTCACCAGCAAGTGGGCTAAAAATTAAGCCCAGTTGACAATAAGACTAGGATATCCCCCGTGGGCTATTACGTCTACCCAATTTACTAGCAAGTGGGCTACATAAGTTTCTAAAATGAGGGTGAACTCTCTCGAGAGCAGTGGTTCGACGATGATGGTTTGGTTAAAATCTTGGATGTGTGATTGACATCCGAAGGCCCTCCTAGTGAATCCAAATTTGAAGTGTCCACAGTTGTTTTCCATGACCTTGTCTTGTGCATTTTTTCCCAGTTGGCGTCTTCTTTGCTCCTTTTGTAGTGCTCTGCATAACCTGCTCCCCATGTGATTCTTCAGTTCAAGTTCCTACCTCGATCAACGTTCTTTTAGTGATGTTTTTGTTGCTTGTTAGTTTGCTTGGTTGTTAACTTGTATACTTTCTTTTGTCAGTTTATTCGACTGTCGTTTTTTCGGCCTCTCGATCTACCAGACATGTCTAGTACGTCATTGCTTTCCTTATTAAAAAAAAGTTGTCCCTAATTCTTCTGTTATTAATAAATAAGTAAATATATAAATGAAATTGAAAATTGTACTATAATCGAACTAGAAAATTCTGTTTGCAATTAAACTAATTATAGGGTTCTTAAGATAAGTATGTCAACCGGAAATTAATGGCTTAATCACATTAGCTAGGTCAACATTAGATATGGTAGGGAGAAAGTGTAGGAGGGCCTGTAATCACATTTTTGAAGACGTTGATTTCCCACCTGTTTGGGGTTTATTATTCATTTTCATATTTCACGTTGATATTATATGTAAAAAAATCTTTATCCTATAATATAAAACAAATTAAAGAGTCTTTATTACTACTATAAACAATTTATAAACGAAGACGTTGTAGACTGTTAGGTTTTACCAAGTCGGACACCGACATTCATGACAGCTTTGTTGCTTTGTGTACCCACCCTCATTACTCGACGTCGTCGGTTCCTTAGCTTCTTCTCATTCTATATTCGGATATTCCATTAACATCTATAATACTATAAACTTAAATAATTTGGTAATTAATGCTCATGCAAATTATAAGTTTTTTTATAATTTCATTGAAAGCATACAATATATTTTATATCTATAGTTTAAGAGAAGTTTTTTTACCATTAATGTTCATATAATTAATAAGTAATCTAATGCACAAATATATAATGTGATATTCACTATATATTAGCATATAAACCAAATGATTAAATATTATAAATGATTAAATATTTAAAAAACAAATTACTACATTCAAATTTCTTTAATATAATAATAATAATAATAATATATTGAAAAATATATATTGAAAAAATCAAATGTGATATTCACTATATATTAGCATATAAACCAAATGTGATATTCACTATCTTCTATAATATACATTCAAATTCTTTATTCACTATATATTAGCATATAAACCAAATGTGATATTCACTATCTTCTATATGTACTATAATATATATTGAAAAATCTGGCCATTTATGACCAACCCTCATTTAATTATAAGTAAAAATGCAAAAAAATTATGGACAAGGAAATTAAAAGGTACTAAAAATTATGGAATGTTAAAAAAACTAGAAGAATAAAGCACTAAAAAAAACTTCTTTGACCCTAATTACTAAAGGTACGTTACAATTCAAATGAAAGGAAAATCATCAGAATATACATAGCCTTAAACATTTATTGCCACATTAAGTAAATATTGCATATAATGTTATTAGTTCTCTGGCTGTTAAAATTCCCTAGAAAATTACTAAAAGGCATGTTACAATTCAAATGAAAGGAAAATCATCAGAATATAGATAGCCTTAAACCTTTATTGCCTCATTAAGTAAATAGTGCATATAATGTTATTAGTTCTATGACGGTTAAAATTCCATAGAAAATAAATACGAAGTCAACAAAAATTAAAACCAAAACAAACAGTTTTTTTTTCCGTTTCGAATTCAAACAGATCTTGATCGGATGCCACCTAATACACAATTAATTGTATGAATGTTACAGCCGAAACGAACTGTTACAATTACAATTACAATGCGTTTGAAAATTGAAAAAAGATTATATATGCACATACAACATATATATAAATAACACATCCTATTTCCCCATCATTCCAACCAAATATATCCACTCTTCCTTCCGCCTTCTCCTTAAATCACAAAAACATTACAGTCTAATGAAGCTTTCACTTCACCGAAAAAAAGGAAGCTTTTGTTTTGTTTCATTTTCTGTCCAAAATGACATTTTGGATAAAAATTTGTTTTATTTACCTTTGAAAAATACAAAAAGTAAAGAATTTTAAGAGGTTTATTTTTACATGAAAGAGCAACTGAAAAAGTCAATAAGATTGCGTCAACAACATCCAACCTACTATATAAGGTGCGAGGGAGATTGAGAGTCCACCCCAAGAGCAACTGAAAAAGTGGATGGTATTATTACATGAAAACTACTTGAAAATTGTCTAACCCACTGCGTTGGGTTTGCACCTGATTTGGTTTGTATGTAATGAAACAAAGCTCCTTCATAGACTACAAGTGAATCAAAATTTACTTGCCGCCTCTTGCTATGAAAATTTTGGAATCGTAATTGCCATATAGATTCAAGATACATAATAAAGTTATCTTAAATACTATACATGTTGTATGTCTTGGTTTTTTCCAATAAGGGTGGGTTGGTTTGCATCCATATTATTGAATATAATGCATTTTATTGAGAATAAAGTTCTAGGTCCAAACAAGGAAGAAAGCAATAGGATTAAAGCTGTCAAAAATTAAAGGAAAAAAATGATATAAAAGCTATTTGTAAAAAGTGTTTGGTTTACAAAGCTCTTTTGTGAAATAATATATTATTTTCTATCATGTGATAGTTCTTGAACACAGCCTAAATTTACCTACATAATAAAGTTTTTCAAGATACATATATAGTAAATAGTAAGTTTAATAATTTTCATTTTGCACATTTTACGTTAATTTTTGAAGTGCTTAGTTTATACAAATATTAAATTCAATTAATTTTTTTTTACCAGTATTTACCATTTTAAACAAACTCGATCTTAACTAATTAAATAAGTATTTCAGTTTCATTATCTATAGAACCAACTAATTAAATAAAATGTATATTTTATCTAAATACTCAATCTAAACCATACAATCCAACGAAAGGACGAGGTTCATATTTTTATTTGTGATCAATACAACAGGTAAAACCAAATTGTTAAAGTACTTATTTATTGCAACATTTTATATCTAACAGATATCATCTTTGTATTCACAATATGTCAATAGTTGACAAATCCATACTCCGTATTAGTTAAATTACCAAAACTATATAATCAATTACATTACATTACATTGATTAATTTAATCAAATTTTCAATTAATGACAAAATATAAATTAAACAAACGTTATTAAAACTAACCATTCCATGATAAGAAATTTACCTTACATAAACAACACAAGACATAGACAAAAACAATCCGTGCGTAGCACGGGTCATCCCACTAGTCAAATTATAAAAATAAATTCATACAAAAAAATTAAATAAAATTGAAAAGGGTAAGAACTCCATATCACATATGCTCTGATGCGTTAGCGTAACACTGTCAAAAGGCAAGGCTTCTATTTTTATGTGCTCACGCCACCTTCCCATACTCTACAAAGTATCTTGTATTGCACTAGCTCCCTTCATGTAATTTTTTTTTTTTAATTTGAAGAAAAACAGAAAACTATCTTTATTTCTTAAAAAAAAAAACAGAATAAGGGCTTGTTTGATATTGATATTAAATATATGAGGTATCGAATATCAATATCGATATAAATATCAAGGTATGTGTATGAGTCATCATATCAAGGTATGTGATATGGTTATGGACATAGAGTGATATTTTTTATATATGTGTTTTTATTAAAATCACTCTTTTTTTTGGATAAGGAAAACGATTCTCTTTGCCAGACAGATCTGGTAGACATAGAGGTCGAACCAATCAGCAACGGGATAAACCAGTAAGATAGAGCAGACTCAACAGATACATAATTTCCAAACAAGAAATGGAGAATCCTAACAAATGAACAAAAACTAACAAGAGAAAGGACAGAAAGAGGCACTACATAAAATAGTATCGTTGATACATAGAGAAAATGTGTCATCTCCATCCTGGAAGTGCACAAAAAAACTATCGCGATGTTGAACACCTAAATGAGGGATTTTCAGGAGCTGCAACTCGACCACGACCTCGAGCTCAACCCAAATTCACTCCTACTCGATCGTCGAAAAAAATCTTAAAATCGATTTAAATGAATTTACAAGTTTCTTGATAAGAATTCTAACATATTAAAATATACCAAACAACAGATAACCTCATGGGACGGTAATCCATCTATATCCATAACACTAGGTAATAATAAACGAGCCCTAAGAAATTGGAAATGGATTGAGATAGCCTCATGTGACGGTAATCCAGCTAGGATCAACGAGTCATTAATTACAAAATTTAATTACCATTTGACGTCCGTCCTTATCTTGGATATTTTGCTTGCAGACGTGTCATAATGTCATAAATATCCTACCCTGTCTAGTAAATACCTCGCCACTTTATTTTATTTTTATAAAATGTCGCAATATTTGGAGCATCAAATTAGATAACAGCAGATTGATTATCACGTTATTCAACCAAAAATAAGATTGATTATCACGTTATAACGATTGTATTTAATTAGATTTATTTTAAAAAAAAAGGAAAATAAAAGAACGTCGTTGTAATGTAAGCACAACGAGACGCCCACCGAGCCAAGGCTCTGTCCGCTGAATCGCATCCATCCCAATGGGCCCCATCTATTTACATATTACCAATCACTACCCTCCACGTGTCCCCGTATGACAGCTGTATCCACCTACCCACGCAACGGACAACTTCAAAAATTCGCCGGATTCTCTATCCGCATTTTCTTCGCGTCCGCTATAAGCGTTAACGTTTACACAGTTTATTTATTTTTCCCCTTTTCATACTCCTTTATTTTGGGAATTTAAATTTAATTTTTTATTATTTCATCGATTCTGTAGTTGCCTTTAAAAGCGCATTGAAGCCGAAGACAGAGAGCGGGAACGTGTTCTCTTTTACCTCCTTCTGTGTAGACTGTTTCTCTCTTCTTCGTAATTTGCGAGAGCCATTTCTGCTCTAGGGTTTTGCGTTCTGCGAGATCTAGTTTTCTCCTCAGCTTGAGAGCTCAGGTACGTGTCTTACGCTTTTGCTTCATTCTCGTTGATGGATCTGATAACTCTTGTGTTTCATATGGTCCAGACGGCATTGGATCCTGCGGATTTGGATTTTGCTTTCATTTACTGTTTTTGGCTGATTTCTGTCGAGTTCTTACGCTTTCTCTTTCTTTATTCCAAATATTTCGATTCTGTATTCTTGATCTGCACTTTCAAAAAATTTGAATTAATTTCGATCAAAACGCGTTAATTTTCATCCGCTATGATACGTGTTCGTAAATCCGAAACAACAGCCTCATAAATTCGCTGTGGATGCTTTCTTGTTGTCAATTTTGTAGTTTGAATCCTAGACATTCTATTGTCATTTCTGGCGAAGGAAAAGAAAAATTCATGAATGAAGTCAGTTGCACTGAAGAATCTTTATGCATTGTTTTAATGCTGTCTGACGAATGTAGATGCCATTTGGCTGTATCAGGAAGTAGACATGGCGCCACCAATTGAGATCTCAGAGAAGGTTACTGTGCAGACAAAATACACTCCACATCCACCTCTGAATGAAAGAATACTTTCGTCCATGAAGCGGAGATCCGTTGCTGCTCATCCATGGCATGATCTGGAGATTGGTACTGCTTTTGGCTTGCTTATTCTATAGTTAGCTATTGATGAGGGTCATAATGCTGGATATTAACGTTTTATGTTTGTTTTTTTTGCTTCATTGTTAATTGATGCAGGACCTGGAGCTCCAAAGATTTTCAACTGTGTAAGGACCCTGATCTTTTGTCCATTTAAACATGATCTGTTTTGCTTTCTATTCTGATATGCTGAAAAAATCTCCATGGATTTAATATTTTAATTGATTTTAGATGCTTTAATTTTATACTATATGATGGAGAGGAAGATATGTTGATTTTTCATTTTTTTTTTGAACATGAATAGTGTACAGCGCTGAATCTATTGATGATGCTAGGACCTAAAAATCCATGTAGTAAAATATAGATTTGATCTAACATACAGCTATTGCATGACTCTGTCTAATAAGATGTGTTGAAATATTCAGATCTTGTGTATTTTTTCAAAGGATCCTTATTCCACAACTCGTTTTCCTGGACTTTTATTGAATTTAGGATGTAATTTACCATAGCATCTTTGTAATTAAGAGAGAACATAGGCAGATGACACTGATCTATATATATGACAAATGTTGAAATTAATAGCCATAACTTTTGGCCCCTGCAAACCAATATGGTAATCTAAGACTCTAAGTTGTGGTTCATTCATGCAGGTGATTGAAATAGCCAAAGGGAGCAAGGTCAAGTATGAACTTGACAAAAAAACAGGACTCATCAAGGTAACTAAATGAGTGCATGTCTATATATGTTGTTACCACAGGTCAACTAGATCTAATCTTGATAACAATATATGGTACATGTGCAGGTTGACCGTGTCCTTTACTCCTCAGTTGTTTATCCACACAACTATGGATTCATCCCTCGAACTCTATGCGAGGACAACGATCCCTTGGATGTTTTAGTTATCATGCAAGTAAGCATCTCAAGCCCCTTGTTCTCGGCCAAAACCTTGTTCTTTCAGTATGTATTGTTTTATGAGCTAATTACTGTATGTGTTTCAACAACCTTATAGGAACCTGTTATTCCGGGTTGCTTTTTGCGGGCCAAAGCTATAGGGGTGATGCCTATGATTGATCAGGTACATGATTGCTTTTTATGATTCTTATTGAACTGTTGCAACATTTGGCAGCAACTAATCTCTCATTTACAGGGTGAGAAAGATGACAAGATTATTGCTGTGTGTGCTGATGACCCTGAGTACCGACATTACAACGACATCAAGGATCTCCCCCCACATCGTTTGGCTGAAATCCGTCGCTTCTTTGAAGAATGTATGCTTCTTTACAAGCTCTTACATCATTTCTTCTGCACAATACCACCAACACATTATGAAATTTTTTTTTGTTTCTGAAGTTGCTGCGTTTTTCTCTCTTCTTACTCCTTCTATCTTCGTTTTGTTCTTATCAGACAAGAAAAATGAGAACAAGGAGGTAGCTGTTGATGATTTCTTGCCTGCAGCTACATCCCATGAAGTAATCCAGAATTCTATGTACGTGTTCATTTTCTCTAGCGTATTATTTGGGCACTTATTCTTGCTTGATTGCATTCCTGTTTTGAGCTTCTGTGCAGAAGTGAGAGTAATTCTGAACTTAAAAGGGCATCTTTACTCTTTCTTCTCCCACTCCCATTTCATCCTGATTTGTTTGGTTCTGTTTAGTGTTGGCCTTTTGGGAATGGTGGTTTTGAATTTATAGGCATCAGATTCACATTATCACTTCAAAGGCATCAATTTGTCCGGATCAGTCTTTTTCCATCCCTCCATTTGATAATTATAGAATAACAGTCTATAACATATCAAATATTCAAGTGGTATTGATATTTTAGCTGTTAATCTGGATATTAGGTGCTTGCTTCTAAAAAAAGGGAAAATACCTTGAACTCCAAGTGACATCAAATGAAGAAATTTTTAGCCATTATGTTCTTTACATATGTCTTGCTTTGAACTCACAAAATACAACTTTGAATGATATGCAAGATCTTTATATTGTGTTTACTTACTTCCATGAAAAGAGAACTTCAACTTTGTGTGTTAATGCTGTAAACAGGGATCTTTACGCCGACTACATTGTGGAGACCTTGAGGCGGTAGCTGCAGCTTCCTCTACTTTCATATCTACAACTGCATACTTTCGTATATGTGTAGCCTCTATATATACTTTTGGGAGAAGATTCCACTTACCCACCATGTAACGTTGTTGAAGTAAACTAGTGAGAAAGAGAGAAGCTTGATTTACGCCTCTTGTGGAAGAAAGGGAACTGTTTGATGATGATTCATACAAAATATTTAGCAACATGTCTAGAAGTTTTTGTGTCAAAAATGTCTGTAATATGTGAAGGTGGATTTACGCCTCATATGCTTCTTTACATTTCAAATTTGTTCAATGCTATTTTACTTGTTCAATTCGAAAAAAAAAACATAAAAATTTTCATTATCTATATGACTAGACAATTGTTGATTCATGATATCCTGTAATTGCATTATGCAGTTCCCTCTTTGGTCCTATAATTATTTTTCTTGAAGTGTATAATTGCAAAAGTTTATCCAAATTATAATTAAACCTATTTTTTGTTTTATTTTTTTACGTGGGACTTGCAAACTAACCGGTAAAGCACGAACTAATAAGTAAATCGGTTTACGCCAACCGACTTGACCTAATGGAAACAAGAATGGTGAAAACGGAGACGAAAGTTAAACCCGAGATCTTCCAACATCTTTCCTTACTTCCTACCACTAGACTACCTACGGATATTTTACATTTTTTTGGTAAGATTGAGCATGTACATTATTTGACAATAAAGTCCAGAGGCTGGGGGGTGTACTTAATATAGATTTATTAGTAGATCATATCCATGACTAGGGTTGTAAATGAACAGAGCCATTCGTGAAAGATTCGGGGTTCGGTTAAATCTTGTTCATGTTCAACTTGATTTATAAACAAGTCGAGCTTGAGCATAATTTTAAGGCTCGAAAGATAAACTAATTGAGTTTGAGCATAAGATAACTCGACTCGTTTACTCATGAGCAAACTCAATTATATGCTCATAAAAAACTAGATTATACGTTCACGTATAGAATCATAGACAATATATAGTTTAAGTTAAATTACATAGCTTTGATGGTCTCTCTCAAACTACATAGTTTAAGTTTTAGTTTCATTTGCTTATACAATTGATCAAGTAAACGAGTTGTTCGGCGTTTTATCTCATTGAGAAACTAAATGGGAGGTTTGCAAGCTAAGCTCGAGCTCAATGAGCATTTAATGTACCACGCTCAAACAACTCAAACTAAGCTCGCGGCCGAGCTCGACCTCGCCTATTTTTAACTGAGTCAAGCATGAGCAACTCAAAGTTCGGCTCAACTTGGTTCGATTCCCTATCCATAACCTATTGAAATGTTAATTGTTTGATACTCTTATTCACTTACAATCTTTTAAAGTAGCTTGAATTCAACATGTGCTTCTTGATTCTAATTTAGTTGCTGATTTGATTATCCAACTACTTCATTCCTTAAATCTATAACTATATATTAAAGTTGTGCCTTTTCGAGCCATCAGAACGATTCTGGCCCCACCTCAAATTTAAAAAATTAATTTTATTTCTTTAATTATAACTTCTTTCTACTAAATTCTTTTTTAACTATTTAAATTTATCTCTAACATTAAACAAATATCTATTCAATATAACAATATCTTTTGAAAGCTTCCTTATACAAGTATTTAAAATTAAAGATAAGATATTTCAAAATAAATACAAATCTTTTATCATAAATTTTTTGACGAATTTATTTATAGATATATAGTGATTTTATTTTATAAAAAAAATAATGATAAATATTTATAATGTTTAAAATTAATAAGAATAGATAATAAAATATTTAATAGATAGATTGAAATATTTGATAATCACTAAATTTACGTACATGAAAAGTAATAAAATATGAAGATTATTGTTGAAACCCGATATTTTAAATAAATACTAACTCTCGGGATTCGTACAACCGAACGGTTTTCGTACGTGGATTATTCCTCCTCCCCACCCCTCAGTCGATTGTTTTTGTGCTCTTTACGAATAAAGCCTTTAGACCTTATACCGTTTATAGCGCGATCTCACTCGGAGATCAAACACGTCGAGCTTTGGCAAACGAGATAGTTCTCGAGCCAGAGAGGATTTTCGACCTTTTATTTGGTTCCACCTCTTGCCTATTTATGCCATTTTGCCCATTGAACATATTGATAGGCTCCGATGTGGGACGCCCACATATAGCTTTTAATGAATGTGAGCCTAAGTTGTGATTGGACCATACATAATATTTGAAAAGTCAAATATGGCTGCCCATGACAAGTATGATCTCGCAATTTGTCATGTGAGATAGTAAATGGGTCTAACTTGTTTGAGGCTAACGTGCCAAGCCCAATCAAGGCCTATTTGGGCCGAGAGCCCTTGCATTTGGTATTGGGCCCAAGCCCCTGCACTTGATTCCAATATCCACACATATGATGTCATGCACACACATAATGATATTTGCATGGTACAAGTTTCATGCAAGTAAACCTACGTGGCCACCCAATTTAGGTCACGTATTGATTTCGCGCATATATCATGTTTAGAAGCGTACGTATTACGCGGTTTTTTAGACTTTTTGATCTTAATTAATTAGCGGTTATTTCGCGCACCATCACAACCCCTTGGCTTGGTGTCCTCGTTCCACGAGGGCAACGAGACAATAAATAGGTGCGCATGCCCTATCGATTTACAACTTGTGCAACGCAATCTAAACTCGAGATTTAGTAGAAGTCCCCACAATCCTCGATAGTTGAGACCTCGTCTTTTGGGAGTTAGCGAACCTCGTTCGCAAGAGAATTAGGACCTCGTCCATTAGATTATTAGGACCTCGTCCATAAGAGAGTCTGGACCTCGTCCATAAGAGAATTAAGACGTCGTCCTTTTTGGATTGTTTCTCCAACTCCAAGCGGAGAGCGAGGGATGGACTTCGAAACCATAAAACCGAGAATTTCCAACCCCAAGCGGGAAGCGAGGGGTGGACCTTAACGATATTCTCCAACCCTAAGCGGGAAGCGAGGGGTGGACCTTAACGATATTCTCCAACCCCAAGCGGGAAACGAGGGGTGGACCTTAACGAGATTCTTCAACCCCAAGCGGGAAGTGAGGGGTGGACCTTAACGAGATTCTCCAACCCCAAGCGGGAAACGAGGGGTGGACCTTAACGAGATTCTCCAACCCCAAGCGGGAAGCGAGGGGTGGACCTCAACGATATTCTCCAACCCCAAGCGGGAAGCGAGGGGTGGACCTTAACGATATTCTCCAACCCCAAGCGGGAAACGAGGGGTGGACCTTAACGAGATTTTCCAACCCCAAGCGGGAAGCGAGGGGTGGACCTTAACGAGATTCTCCAACCCCAAGCGGGAAACGAGGGGTGGACCTCAACGAGATTCTCCAACCCCAAGCGGGAAGCGAAGGGTGGACCTTAACGATATTCTCCAACCCCAAGCGGGAAACGAGGGGTGGACCTTAACGAGATTTTCCAACCCCAAGCGGGAAGCGAGGGGTGGACCTTAACGAGATTCTCCAACCCCAAGCGGGAAACGAGGGGTGGACCTCAACGAGATTCTCCAACCCCAAGCGGGAAGCGAAGGGTGGACCTTAACGATATTCTCCAACCCCAAGCGGGAAGCGAAGGGTGGACCTTAACGATATTCTCCAACCCCAAGCGGGAAACGAGGGGTGGACCTTAACGAGATTTTCCAACCCCAAGCGGGAAGCGAGGGGTGGACCTTAACGAGATTCTCCAACCCCAAGCGGGAAACGAGGGGTGGACCTCAACGAGATTCTCCAACCCCAAGCGGGAAGAGAGGGGTGGACCTTAACGAGATTTTTCAACCCCAAGCGGGAAGCGAGGGGTGGACCTTAACGAGATTTTCCAACCCCAAGCGGGAAGTGAGGGGTGGACCTTAACGAGATTCTCCAACCCCAAGCGGGAAACGAGGGGTGGACCTCAACGAGATTCCCCAACCCCAAGCGGGAAGCGAGGTGTGGATCTTAACGAGAATCTCCAACCCCAAGCGGGAAGCGAGGGGTGGACTTTGAAACCATAAAACCGAGAAGCGGGAAGCGAGGGGTGGACCTTAACGAGGTTCTCCAACCCCCAGCGGGAAGCGAGGGGTGGATTAATTTATAACAGAAAATTAGGGACTTTGTTCAAGCATGCGAGTATATACCGAGTATATTGAACTAGCGAGTGAAGTTTACAAGGCTTACCTCATTCCACGATCATGCATCGCGTGATTTTTTTGGGACGGAGGTTTTTTGGTCCGTTGTGTGATCATGGCATTGCAAATAGTTAATCCTGTACCAAGTTTGAACTTGAATTGCCCACGTGAATGAATGCCCATAGGAAAGCAATCCTCTTGCACCTCATATGTGCATGGGATCCACGAGAGCATGTGCCCGTTTGCTCGATGGCCATGATAGCCCTTTAGCCATGCATGGTTATTATGAGGTTACGCACTATGTGCCAAAAACCGAGCCAATTTAAGATTGCGCACCCCGAAGGGACAACGCCATCACCACGAGATGTCATGGGCAAACAACTCGCAGCGAACGACCGCTTCCGACTCCAAGACGACGATGAGCGTTGACACCTCGCGCCCCTGCCTAGCCCTAGAGGACCTTGCTTGTTTCCAACCTTGGCACGTCGGCACCTCGCTTTTGAAAGGGAGGAGGCTCCACACTCGGCTACCTCGTATTTCATGCATGATCTCGTTGTCTATCCGTACATGAGTGGAAGTCGAAGAAGAAGCTTGCGCCCACCGGCTATGGAGGATTATCACGATGTTTGGCTGGCTTTAGAAAGCCGAGGAGCCCTGCCTCGGAGAAGACCGAGGTGATTGGCCTCGATTGGCGTCGCCTTGCTTGTTTGGCGAGGACCTCGCACCACCATGGCCTCGATTGGGGTCGCCTCGCCTGTTCGGCAAGTAGGCACCTCACCACACATGCTTGTTTGGCTTTGGGAGCATCTCGCTAGTTAGCTTTTGTCGCACCATGACAACCCCTTGAAGTTTGGCTGGGGCGGCGCCGCGCCGAGTACCGAGAATGGATGCCGCCAAAGACCATGAAATGCCCGAGGTGTAGAAGTCCACAACGCGCCCGACGGCATGAGATCGAGGCAAAGGTGTGCAGAAATGGAGAGGTTTTGCGGCGTCGCGGTGACGTCGAGCGTCGCCTGAAAGAGGGCGTTGAGCTGCTGCGGTAGAGGAGAGCCAACGAGATGCCCATATAAGACACCTCGAGGACTCCACCAGCTAGCCATCGGCTATTGACCTCGCCTGCAACTTGCTTTGATTCACAGCTTCGCACACCGGCCATGGAAACCTTGCGGATCCCTTGACCTCGGCCTTGCTTGGCCAACCTCGTTTGTTGGCCTTCGAGATGGGTCTCGCCATGCAAGAACACCAACCTCGTTTGTTTGCCAGCCCGACCTCGCCGCGCATGCCAGCTCCACCTCGCAGAGAAGAGCCGCCACCAATGGCCATTGAAGCCTCGCGGACCCCTTGCCTTGGAACCTCGCTTATTCGGCCAGCTTTTTCAGACCTCGCCCATCAACCTCGCACATGGAAGCCTTTGCTTGCCACCTAACTAGACCTCGCACATGGAAGCCTTTTCTATGGCCTTTGCTTGTCGTGACCTCGTACATGGAAGCCTTTGCTATGGCCTTCGCTTGTCGTGACCTCGTACATGGAAGCCTTTGCTATGGCCTTCGCTTGTCGTGACCTCGTACATGGAAGCGTTTGCTTGCCACCTAACTAGACCTCGCTTTTGATTGCCCCACCTTGCTTGTACCTCGCTTGTTGACCAACCTTACTTGTTGGACTTCGCTTTATTGCCCAACACCTCGTTGACCTTGTTTGTTGCCCACTTCTCGTTGACCTCGCCTGTTGCCCAACAACCTCGCTTATTCCGACCTCGCACATTGGCCCACAAAGTGACCTCGCGCATTGACCCCGCTAGCTAGCTAACATACCTCACTTTTGAAGGAGTGACCTCGCACCTTCCCTTTAGCCCCACTAGCTAGCTATACCTCGCTTTTGAAGGAGAGGAGGCCCCACCTGGCGTGTTTCCCGAGAGTAGGACGGTTAGGGAGAGATCTTTCCCACAGACGGCGCTAGTGTTGAAACCCGATATGATCTGCGCTATAAACGGGAATTTAAATAAATACTAACTCTCGGGATTCGTACAACCGAACGGTTTTCGTACGTGGATTATTCCTCCTCCCCACCCCTCAGCCGATTGTTTTTGTGCTCTTTACGAATAAAGCCTTTAGACAGCCGATTGTTTTTGTGCTCTTTATGAATAAAGCCTTTAGACCTTATACCGTTTATAGCATGATCTCACTCGGAGATCAAACACGTCGAGCTTTGGCAAACGAGATAGTTCTCGAGCCAGAGAGGATTTTCGACCTTTTATTCGGTTCCACCTCTTGCCTATTTATGCCATTTTGCCCATTGAACATATTGATAGGCTCCGATGTGGGACGCCCACATATAGCTTTTAATGAATGTGAGCCTAAGTTGTGATTGGACCATACATAATATTTGAAAAGTCAAATATGGTTGCCCATGACAAGTATGATCTCGCAATTTGTCATGTGAGATAGTAAATGGGTCTAACTTGTTTGAGGCTAACGTGCCAAGCCCAATCAAGGCCTATTTGGGCCGAGAGCCCTTGCATTTGGTATTGGGCCCAAGCCCCTGCACTTGATTCTAATATCCACACATATGATGTCATGCACACACATAATGATATTTGCATGGTACAAGTTTCATGCAAGTAAACCTACGTGCCCACCCAATTTAGGTCACGTATTGATTTCGCGCATATATCATGTTTAGAAGCGTACGTATTACGCGGTTTTTTAGACTTTTTGCTCTTAATTAATTAGCGGTTATTTCGCGCACCATCAATTATAATATTTGATTAAAAATAAACATTCTACGAGTAATAAATTATTTATATTAAAGTTTATATTATATTTTAATTTATTAATATCCTATTTATAGTGTCTATAAAATATCGAATCGTAGTCGTACATGGTACGACGGGTAAAACTAGTATCAAGTAAATTTGACAACATTTAAGACTTCATATTCTCAACTATAAGATAATCTAGGTTAATTGGCATAAGTGTAATTAAGTAAGAAAATAGTGCAAACAAGTGTAATTTGGTATAGTTGAGTTGACTTGTAAATATTTACTCCGATTCAAAATAAGTGTCTTTTTAGTACTTTATTTTTTATCCACTTTAATTGTCGTTTTAAGTTTTCTAGGCAATCTACTATATATATATAAAAGCAATAAGGTTTGGAGCCTTCTCATTGCGCCACCTAGGATTACGCCACATGGCGATCCTACATTAAGCCACCTCATATTTTTACACGTGTCATTTTCTTATAATTTACACGTCATTATAAATATTCCATGTCATTTTCTTATAATTTACACGTCATTATAAATATTCCATGTCATAATCTACATGTCAAAAAATATTTTAATTCCCATATAATCTCTTATATTGGATTTGAATTAGAAACAACTATGTTTTTTTTGGAAATTTAGTTACACATTTAAGAAAATTTACACAGAAAAATATTTTCAGTATATTTTCATGATCCTAACAACTCTACAATATAATCTATCCAAAAAAACTCCCATAAATATTTAAGGAAATCTTATCTTATACTCCAAAATTAATATTATATGATTATTGATCCATATGATATGATATGACAATGATATGACAATATCTACATACATAACAAGATTATGATTTATAATTATAATTTTTAATTATGATATTTCAATTGCAATTTCTCATTATGATTTTCTTGCAATCTTCGTATAAATCAAGTATATTTTTTTGGTTAGTTCATATTTTTCATTCACAATATAATTTTCAGATATGATCAAATCTTTTTATTAATAAATATTTAATATCCAATCAAAATTATGATTTATCTTGAAATTTTCATTTATGATTTATTTGACAATTTATATACATATAAAGCCAGCTTAAGATTATGATCTTTTGGTTATATGTTCCATCATGTTTTATTATTATTTAAATATGAATCATGTTATAATTTCACATTATGTATTTTTTTTGATAATTTATTGTGAGCGGGTAAAACAAACATAATTACCATAGTTATTTTCGCTATAAAGGTATTTATTAAAATTACTGCGCAGTTATTTTCATTATTTTCCATATAAAATTATATGGCGGTTATGCAACTTAATGGGAGAGTCTTATCTTTTATTAAGGATAGAATTAAATTGGAGAGAAGGTAGAATATTCCCGACTTGGGCTTTAAGGCAGTTGGCCAACCTAGGAAGGATAATATTTTCGGCCATATGGATAGAATTTTCGGCCCCCCTTCTCCCCTTCTTCCATTATAAATACACGCCCCAGGACGTGTAGGGAGAGACACATGTGCATAGCATATTCAGAAATCCTAGGCAGGCTAATATTCGCTTAGCTCGACTGTTTAGGGTTTCATCGCTCTCTTGTTGTACCTCGACGCTCAAACGACAATTGCTCTTCTGACTTAGGCATCGGAGGTGGATTAGGGGGTCCCCGCCCCCAGTGTCCATTGTTTTGCAGGTTTCTAGGTCAAGAGATTGAAGACGGAGCGGAAGAGGAGGAGTTCTTAATTGGTGTATTTAATACGAATTGAAGACGAATTTTTATACACCAACAATTGGCGCCGTCTGTGGGAACGAGGATTAAATCCATGAGTACTCGTTCCTAGAATAAAAAGAAGTTAATTTTCGAAACCTATGGCGATAGCGATCGAGCGAATCGAACGAAACCGTGGGCGCGAAACCCGATCCGCGAGCGCAGTTTACCGGAGTGCGCCTCCGGAAATTCGCCCACTCCGGATTTTCGACCGGAGTGCGCCTCCGGAATTTGCGAACTCCGGATTTTCGACCGGAGTGTCCCTCCGAAAATATGTGACTCCGGAAATTTGTGTTTTTAGGTTTTTTCTAGCCTAAGGGCGTCCCCAAAAATCAACAAAGGAGATCCGCTTTGGGCTTTGTTTGAACCCTAAGCGAAATCATGATCGGATCACCACAACCAGTGTCGATCGCAGTGCGTGCTGCGAAATCGACGACACTGGGGGCAGGGGGCAACCTTGTCGGATCCTTGTCGAATTCAATCATGCCTAAGGTAGGTTATCGACCATCAATTTACGGATTAGGCTCCGGGTGCGTGCCCTGTAGCCCAAAGTTGAAAACTTAATTGTGAATCAAACATCCAGCCACAATCAAAGCGACGGAAAGCAATTTTGGGAAAAGAGTACTCGATCTACGCAATTGTGGTGTTGGAATCGACCCCTGAAGATTAAGAAGTCGTTTTTTGGAAACCTTGGGGCACCGTTGCAAAGCGAATCGCGCAAAATACGCCCAGCGGAAAGAACCGCGACCACAACATAGTGAACCGCGATCGTGGATCGGCGATCGAAGTCGGGATTTCCGAAAATCGCTCGAAGAATCGAACCGTAATGGAAATTGATCAATCTGATTCCGATATTCGCTCGGAAGGTCAGACCTTTTTGCCCGAAAACGACTTGAACCGTGACCTGGCCCCTCTCGTTGGTATGACTGTTCATCGCACAGACTGTTCGGGTGTCCGAGTCGAGCGACGAAATCGTCAGTCGTGATACTTCAAGGCCTGAATCAATTGAAATTGATCAAGCTTGGGAAGCGGCAATGCGTGTTGCCCAAAAACAAGGATAATCAAATGGTTCAAGAGCAAGGCGGGTCGATCCGAGGGATCGCGATCGCCGAACCGAACCGCGACCGCGTCCAGGAGGGCCGCGATCGTGGCCTGTCAAGCCGCGCCCGCGGTTCAGAAATCGCGACCGCGGGCTGCGTATTTCGGAGCATTCTCTCTATTTGCAAGCCAAACCCGACATGATTTCGACAAACGTAAACCTAATGCGGGGTAATCGTGACCTCTCCGCATAGGACCCGTACACTTTGCTTGAAATCGAATTGGATCTTACTTGCCATAGGCTGAACGTCCTCTTAAAATGTAAAGTCGGTCGTAAAAGCAAGCAAAGCGATCCTATCTAGCAATCAGAAGCCTTAATCGCTGAAATAAGGGTTGAAGATAAATCAAGAGATTTGGATAGTCTGAGCGGACTTTACCAATCGTAGTAGAGCGCAACCAAAGAGTTCTCCATGCTTTCCAAGATCAACCAATCAATGGATTCCAAGTCAAACCATAAGAGAAGTTCTCAAGAAGATGTCAAAAAGCGATCAATCTATGCAATCGTGAGGCTGGAATCGATCTCTGACAAATAGGAAACAACCTTTCTTAGCCCCGAGGAAACAACAAACTCGCCAACCCTAAATCACGAGCGAGCTCTAGCGCCAGTGTGATCGCGGCACCATCGGCCGTGACAACCGCCTCAGGAACATCGACCGCGGTCCGTTCCTCCGCGACCGCGGCCCATGCGATAGCAATCGCCGTGTGGTTTTTTCGAAACCCGAAAACCCTAAAAGCACTAGGGGCAAAATCCGATCTTCGCTCGGAAAAGAATCAAGACTCGCAGGGTGATCAAGCGAAACTCCGATATCCGCTCGGATGATCAAACCCTAGAAAAGTTCCAAGGAGAACAACTTGCTTAAAGATGATCAAATCTATGACCCGACCTCACCACCAGAGCATGGTTGCTCTTCATGCAAGCCAAGCAAGGTTCGGATCAAGCGACGGAATCAAGGGTCTTGGCGCTACACAGTTTGATGAAATCAATCTTCTCTTAGAATCAGCGATGCGAGTCGCTAAACACGAAAGCAATCAAGATAGTGGGGCATCGACCACCATCAAGAATAAAGACGAGATTGTGCTCAATACGCACTCTAGCTTCCACTTTAAGAGAGAGCCAGCGGATTCAAGACAAGCATAATCGGATCAAGCCTTGTTGCCAACAAGCCTTGGAGAAATCGCTAGGCTAAAAGCTTTCTTTGTAGAGATCCAAGAGAAGCGCCTCATCAATGAATCGGCGATCGAATGGACCAATCGACGGCTCGTTAGTGTTATCGAATTCGCCGATAACCGCCGTGGTCCCAAGCCGGTAAAATGCTGATGAAAAGATCGAAGAAGTATACAAGCCAAGTACGATGGAAAATTACCGCAATCGCAGAACCTTGCGAACGACGAAGACCGCGATCACGGCCAGCGAGGCCGCGACCGCGGCCAGGATTCCGCGATCGCGGCGCCCAGAGGCCGCGGTCGCGGCTAGCCTCCAAAAGTGTTCGTTTTCTCATTTTACGAGCACCGCCCGCGGGTCCCTAAGTGTCCACCGCAATTCGCCCCCGAGAACTTCAAACTGAAGATCAATCCTTGAAAGCGTACGACGCGTGTCGGAATCAAGGACTCAAAAATAAATGTTGGGGCATTGTAAAACCGAAAAGTCAATGATGATCGAATATGACAGAAGAGTCCGAGTTATTCAAGATTGGACAATGATCAAGCGATCAAAAACAAGTCCGTTGAAGCATTGGCAACATTAGCCACCCGTGCAAGAATCACTTAAAGACCTCGATGCGTGTCGAGGCAAGGGGAAATCACCGGGGCACGGGAAGTTCTCTTAAGGGCTCATAGGTTTTGGCAATCGCCGGAGAAGAAAATAAATTGTCATTCTTTTTCCGGGCCAAACTTGAGAAGCGTACCCCCCAAGCAGGGTTGAGCCTACAATTGAAACAAGATCGATAAACGCCTACATAAGATATGCGCCGAAGATTGTATCTTGACTCTCCGATCTCGTTAGCAAAGATATTGGTGGCCTTTTATGATTAAAAGTGCCTCGAGAAAACCAATAAAGTAATTGACGCGCTCTTTCCGACCATCTCGTCATCACCGAGGATTATCAGGACATTGTCACTACACGAAACGCATCCTACCAACAGGCGGCCGTAGCGTAATGCGTGGAGGCCTATACGTCAAAAGGTCATGGAAAAACACACGCATATGGTGTAATTCGGCCCGAATTGGAAGGGATAATATTAAGTGACCACAGCGCAGAGTCGGAGAGCATATGAGTGAGGAAAGTCTCGACGGGGGAGATGTCCACCGGACTTGTAAATCTCGCTCGTTTGAAGAGTTTTTCCCTTAAAAAGGAAAACCGTAGACGCTAGATCGTCGAAGACTACCGCGAAACAAGTCGACAGCGGCCGCGACTCGTAAACCGCGAGCGTCGATTCGCCGGTAGTTGCTTCTTGCGTGGATGTTGAGCTTAGGCTGGGATCGCTAGAATGAACGACTTTATTTTATTTCTGTTTTCTTAAAATTAGAAGGCTTGGCCAAGCACTTTTTTCAACATAAACATTCTATTCTCCCCAGTCTGATTTTGTTCGTTCTAGAGATTCCATCTTAAACCTCGGCAGAAGATACGACTCGAAAAGATAGCACTCGCCCCATGATAATCGCTCATGGATGTACGAATATACGAATATACGAATATACGAAAGCGCTAGGGGACCAATTGACCAATCTGCATGGCCACTTCGATTAGAAACCCTTTGTACCCTACGTCGCCTAACACGGTGGGTCGTGTAAGGGCGGATTAGGTGGGGCATTTGTGAGCGGGTAAAACAAACATAATTACCATAGTTATTTTCGCTATAAAGGTATTTATTAAAATTACTGCGCAGTTATTTTCATTATTTTCCATATAAAATTATATGGCGGTTATGCAACTTAATGGGAGAGTCTATCTTTTATTAAGGATAGAATTAAATTGGAGAGAAGGTAGAATATTCCCGACTTGGGCTTTAAGGCAGTTGGCCAACCTAGGAAGGATAATATTTTCGGCCATATGGATAGAATTTTCGGCCCCCCTTCTCCCCTTCTTCCATTATAAATACACGCCCCAGGACGTGTAGGGAGAGACACATGTGCATAGCATATTCAGAAATCCTAGGTAGGCTAATATTCGCTTAGCTCGACTGTTTAGGGTTTCATCGCTCTCTTGTTGTACCTCGACGCTCAAACGACAATTGCTCTTCTGACTTAGGCATCGGAGGTGGATTAGGGGGTCCCCGCCCCCTGTGTCCATTGTTTTGCAGGTTTCTAGGTCAAGAGATTGAAGACGGAGCGGAAGAGGAGGAGTTCTTAATTGGTGTATTTAATACGAATTGAAGACGAATTTTTATACACCAACATTTATATATACATCAAGACATTTATCTTTACCAAATCTTAAATTTTTTATTTTGTAATCTATAGAACAATATATCAAACTATCTATCTATCTATCATCATAACTATATACAAAAGTGGCGGTTAAAAAAATCATTGAACGACATATATTACTTTTAGATTAGACCACACCAACCATTTTTATTAAAACCAATTTTTGGCAAAATCTACTATATATATAAAAGCAATAAGGTTTGAAGCCTTCTCATTAACATATTTTCTAAAAAATAATAATTATAATAAATATGTCTATAGCTTAACATATTTTCAACAACCTTAATAGATATATAAAATAAGTGAGTTACGATTTTACAATCTATGTACAAATCAAGTCAATTTTTTTTTGTTAATGTATAGTTTTTTCCCATTAGGATATTTAAATATGATTGAATCTTTTTGTTGCCAAATCTTTAAATTTCAATTATGATATTTTTAATTATAATTTCCCGGTAATGTGTTTTGATAATATACGTACATGTCAAGTCAATTTTAATTGCTAATCCATATTAAATATCCCATTATTTTCATTTTTTCTACCAAAATCTTTGATTTAGAATTATGCTTTTTTTTACAAATTTATATAACTCACCAATTCACAATTATTATTTATATTATATTTTTATTTATTAATATCTTTTTTATAATATATTTTAAAAAATATTGTATCATAGTCGTGCAGGGCACGACGGGGACAACTAGTTTACTAGAAGAGAGTTATGAGAATGATTATTGGAATGTGTTTTTATTGACTAAATGTATTCATTTATTGGTCCAAAAAGGTGGTGAGTGATAAAATTAAGAAAAAATTTAAGATTTTGAATTTAATTAATATTTTTCTTAAAATTAATATCAAAATCTAAAATGACACTTATTTATCATTTTCCATTTTCTTTAGCAGAAACTCAAATTCTATCCCCATCCTAAATTTCACACACATACATAAACCCTAATCCAAAGGCTAAAACCCTTCGTTTCATTCAATCGGAAACCAACGCCCCAAGCTCCCAAACGAAAGATGAGCTCCTTCAATGGCTCCTCTCCCCACCTAGACAACCTCTTCCTCCAGAACCTAATGGGCCGCCTCCAAATCCGCCCGCCGCCGCCTCTCTCCTCCAGCCTCCCCAACCCCCTTCTCAACCAATCCCTCGAAGAAATCCTCCTCGACGCCGCCACCAACTTCCCCTTCTCCGACGCCGAATCCGACGCCGATTCCGACAACCCTGACCTCAATTCGAACAAGAGCCAGCTCGCCAGGGAGGAATCCAAGCTCGAGAAGGAGATTATCAAGGTTATTCTCAGCGGGAAGACCGATTCGCTCAAACCTAATTCCGGTCAGGCCGTTTCGATCGGGGAGCACCATATTTGCGTCGGATTTCAGGAGGAATCCAGATCGGATTATCGTGTTTGGGAGTGGCACGGCCACATAATGTTGTTCGACGAGGAAGAGGGGTTTACCCCGGAGTATATTTACGGGAATTACTTCGAAAGGGTTAGGGTTAAGGGAGAAGTTGCGATGCAGAAGAAGAAGAAGCAGGAGGAGGAAGAAGAAGAGAAAAGTGGAGAGGAAGTGGGGAATTTAGGTTTGAAGGAGTTAATTGAGCTATCGGATTCGGGTGCAAGTCGAATTCTCCATCGGAACTTCAACGCCAATTCTCCCAAGTACCAATCTTGAAACCTCTTCATAATTTCTTTAGTTTGTCAGTTTTTCCATGTCTAATTTGAGTAGCTGTTTTTCCTTTGATGTGCCAACGGTGATAATTGCAATATGTGAAACTGCCTGATAGCTTTGCTAAGTGTTAACTTTGATCAATGGTTTATGGTGTGTAGTTAGGCAGGTAGCAAACTCTTAGACATGAACATGCTATATAGTTGAGCCATTGAGACTTGTATGGCTTTGAAGCAAAATTGAGGTTTACTGGATGATACTAGCTGTTGGGGCTGGAAGAGAGAGGAGAAAAGAAAGACATGAGTGATTAGTTTTATAAAGTATCTTTTGAGGGTTATTGAAAGTAAGGGCCTGTTTGGATTGCGCAAAACAAGATGGCATTAAATCTTGCATTATAATGCAAGATAATGTATTATCGGGCGATATCCAAACAGGCCCTAAGTACATATATATTATAAATAGTAATACACTGTTGAAGTAATAGTTAAGCAACTTTCACATCTTTCATATGGTAGGATGTTCACATGTAATGCATGTGAAGAAGACATATGTTATGGTTAAAATGACCATGAAACTATGAAAGTAGTTCCAAGTTCCAACAATACAAGTTGCACCCAACTGTATCCTGAAAGGCTGCAAGTGTACAAAATTTAAGTTGCACATAATCTTAGAAAACATTGTAGGAGGTTAATATACATCTAAGGGGCTTTTTCTTATTGACAAAATGATGCATGTTTATTTATGTTCATTCATTGTATTAACCCAACAAAGGCTTCTATACGAAAGTATTCTACTAAAATGTGTAGCTGATAATAATAGATCATTTTCTGTTGTGAGTAATAAGTAGTTACTTCGATGTCAGCATGTGTCTGTTTTACGTACCAAGTAGCTTGTTTACAATTCAGTATAAAGAAAGAGGAGCTTTAATTGTCATTTGATCAAAGTAGAAACATGAATAATCATAGTAGTTAGTTAGCTTACAATCTGTTTCTATCCACTATTACATTAAATTGATCATAGTCAATTCATCTGTTCTTTGTCATCCTATTCTTCCTTGTATTAACCTATTAGGTGGTGAAAACATGGGTTGATTGCCATGGGAAGCTACATTTTACATCTGATTCAACTTTTAATGTCATCAGCGCCTGTATCTCCATGAAATGATGATGTACAACAAGTTTTTTATGCAAAGCCGTTTGGCTCATTTATATGTTTGAAGCAAACTAGCAGTAAAAACTCTTTATCCCATTATATACAAAAGCTCAAAAATACTATCCACTCGTCCATAATTACTCCACAACCATAAAGTCACTTCACCTTGATATTGCTTCGGTTTTTCTTCTCTGTCTTCCCACGAGCTTCTAGTCATTGCCCAAGATCCATATTGAAGCTTGTGGGAAGACAGAAGAAAAACCGAAGCAATTCAAGGTTAAATGACTTTATGGTTCTGAAGTAATTATAGACGAGTGAATAGTATTTTTGAACTTTTGTCTATTTTTGTACATAAACGGGATAAAGAGCTCTTACATGGCTCATTACTCTAGATTCGCTTTATACTGCTACCATACTTATGTTTCCAATCATAGCTAGGCCTCATCCATTTCGCGTTCCATGATAATCCATATTGAAAATGTCCATGTTTCATCTATATGCTGGAAACAATTTGAACCTCTGTGGTTAGTTTCTATTGCTCAGCTTCACTCATCATCAACGCGCTCTGTTTGCAGGTTCTAATTTGAAGACGCGTTGACAGGGACTAATGTGGCACTTGCTGGTATTTGAAGTTTTGCTTTTGGAAACTGCCTTCAGTGCTGTCATATTATTACTTGCATCTTATAGAACAATCATAGATCTTGTCCATCTATGAAAGTACAATCTTTTGTGCTTTGCCTCTAATGATGATAGTACAGTAAGAGAAAAGGCTTTTTGAATTTGCTTTCATGATCTTCGCCCCGAGGTTAAACTGTTAAAAGGGTTACCAACATGTGAAAGAAATTTTGCTTGGTGATTAATCACTTTCTTTGATCCATTTTGCATCACGCAAACACCATACTTTATATATCTTAATAATCGCATCATTATGCAGTTGTATTTTATTCGCCCATTGAGCATTTGAGCATGCATGATTTCTAGGAATGTTCACAATCACCTGTTAATTACATCGAAATGTTTTGAGAGAACTTGGCACCACATAATGTGAACTTCTGAAGTTATAAGTGTCATTTGTCTGCACCAACTTTGAGACACGTCCTATGTTATTGATCTATTTATGTATTGTTTTATTTTTTTTAGAACTATGGTAAATATATAAGAAGCCATTACAAAAGCTCCTTAACCAAACTAAGGGTTAAGGCGCAAAATACAAGGTGTGATTGAATCAACATGATCCTACAACCCTGAGAACACAAGAGCCAAACCCCCCCCATAAGGGGGTCCTATACAAGGATCTAGACAAAGCCCCAAAGACCCCTAGAGGACTAGGGGTGGCATAAAAGGGCAAAAAAGAGTCTCTTCGTAAAGACCCCCATAAGAGACCCATATCAACAAGGGCCAACAAGACGCCTTTTAAGGCAACAACAAACCCATTAAAGGTCAACATCCAGCACCTTACCCGACAAGCATAAGGGCTGCACGACCAAGAACGAGCTGTGAGGAAGAAGGGCATGAAAGTGCAAAAGGTGGGGCAACTCACATGCGAATGAGTCGACGGAGTCTAGCACAACTTTTCCCATTAGTCTTGCATGTAAACGAGATTCTTGATTTGCATGCTTGAACGGTCTTCATGGCACAATCGGTGGCATTAGCCACGACCCCTCGAAAAATCACATCATTCCTTGCATCCCAAACATGGTAAACTATGCCAAGATGTGTGATGAGCTTTGCTTTGAAGATGCGGCTATCATGCCTAGGTGATTCCAAGTACTAATCAATCCAATCTTATAAACTATCTTTCCGAGTTTGTATACCATGCCAAGTCCAAACCCGATCCATGACCTCTTGAACAAAACTACAATTCCCCCAAAGATGCTCGGAAGTCTCGGCCTCATTTCCACATAGGACACAAGTGTCATTGCTTATAAACCCAAGGTCCTTGAGCCGGCTAGAGGTTGGTAGTCTCCCAAGGTATGCAAGCCAAAACCTAAAGGACCATTTCTGAGCTCGCACTCGGGACAAAATAGTCTCTCTCCAAGTGAGTATGGGGCCCCTATCTCGTAGCAAATCATATAGGGCTCGTGTGTCAAGTCTACCACTAGGCAGGGTGACGGTGCTAATGTCGGTTGGAACATCATTTGTAGTCCTCGCTTGAACCGCTTCAACCACCGGTTGCCTAAGCTTGAGGAGTGACTTCCAAATCCACGAATTGGAGCTTTTGAGCCTCAAGTTCCAAAAATTCACTCTTTTGGTGTGATTGTGGGCAACCCATTTTGTCCAAAGGGACGGTTTGTTCATGTGGATATCATGGCCTAGCTTAAAGAACACCGACTTGTTCCAAGCAAGAAATTCTTTAAAGTTGAGGCCTCCCTCTTCATAGGGTCTTGTCACATTTCTCCAAGCCATTAGGGCTTTCTTTCCATCTACCTTCCTGCTCCAAAGGAAAGAGCGGCATAAGGCTTCAATGCGTTTGAGGACCTCCTTGGGGATGATGGTTGATTTTACCCAAAATGAGAGGAGGCCTTCAAGCATTAAGCAAATCACTTGGGCCCTCCCTTCGTAGAAGAGCATGCGGGCTCCACGTCGTTTTATCACTCTTATGATTTTGTTGAGGAGAGGGGCACAGTCTCCAACTTTGATCTTGTCAGAGTGAAGTGGCATCCCAAGATAGCGAGCCGGGAAGGTACCAACCTCAAAGCCCAAGATATTGGCAAGGAGGGGTCGGTCATCGGTGGGCACACCTCCAAAAAAGATGCGGCTTTTGGTGGCATTTGCAATGAGTCCCGAAGCTTTTCCGAAGTCGAGGAGGCTATCTTTTACGGCGTGGAGGGTTTTTTGAGTGGGTTTGCAAAAAATGAGAAGGTCATCGGCAAAGGCAATATTTGTGAGTTTGAGTTGGCAGCATTTAGAATGGAAGCCAAAGCCTCGGGTTGAGCTAGCCTTTTCAAGTTTGCGGTTGAGAACCTCCATGATCAACACGAAGAGGAAGGGTGAGAGAGGATCCCCTTGGCGGAGTCCTCTTTTCCCGAGAAAGAAGCCTTTTAGTTCACCGTTGATGAGTATTGAGTAGCGGAGGGAGGTAACGTTTTGGAGGATGAGTTGGGTGAGCCAAGGTGGAAAGCCGAAGTAATGAAGGTGGAAAGCCAAGATATGTATTTTCTTTATTTTGCTACACAAGCACACTTTTTTACATGTAAAGAATTAGGGAACCCTATAGATGGTTTAAGGCCCTCCCTATAGCGTTTTTATAGAAAGCCAGATGATGGAACAAGAAGACCTAGGTGAGATCTTTAAGGATTGTGTCTTGAGCTAGAACAAAAGACGAGAACAAATGACTAAGTCGGGCAAGTCTGTCAGCAACCTAGTTCACTTCAAAGTACAACTGAGAAAGGCGGACAGTTGAGAAAGCATGAAAGTTGAATACGTACTTATTTGTACAAATAGCTTACTAATTATAATGAATACGTAACAATAACTAAATTTTTAATCTAAAAATAAGAAAAAGTCAAATACATAACACCGAGTTAGAGACCAAGAGCTAACCCTTTACATTAGCGTAGTGGTAGGAGACCAAGAGCAAACCCTAACCAAAAGAAGAAGAAGAAGAGACGTTCCTAAGGGTCTCTCATCAATAATATTACTTTATTGGTGAGATACTCAAAAGATCTCTCATTAATAGAGAATTAGAGATGCATTAGTTCACAAATAAGTCACACCATTTTTCTCTAATTGGGTCGAGCTAATGAGCCAATTTAGCTGATTTGTGAGGCTAAGGCTCCGTTTGACAAGATAGGAGCGTTTTCAACTAGCATCAAACGGAAATGCTGCTCTTGATGGATAGGAGGGTGCATGATTTAGGCATCGTTCGCTTTAGTACATACTATATATAGTAATAGATTAGATTTTTTTTTATTATTTCATAGTTATTTTGGAAAACTTTCTCTTTTTTTTCTTTTATAGTTATACTTTTGAAAAATGAAATATATATGGAAGATTTTTAAATTTAAATCATATATTTTTATAATCTTGTGGAAAATTACATATTTGTATAGTTGGATATTTTTTTATTTAATGGTTATTTTGCCAAAAATTTGATAGAATAAAAAATATCGTAATGATTTTCCTATCTATCATATCCAAAAATAAAAGATGAATAATGGGATTCTCTATCCTGTATTCTTCGGCACTAGCAGAATTGTTAGCTTTTTCAGCTAGGGGAGCAGAATATTGGGCGGATTGAAAAGCTCCTCCTCCTCACGAGCTTCTTCAATATCCACTAGATGAAGCGGAAAAAATACTCTCAGTAGTACCAGCCGAAAGGAGCCTTGAGATTTTTCGCTCCCCCTGACAGGAAAGCGCTCCAAAAATGCTTATCCCAAACACGTCCTAGATCACGTGCACAAAACTTGCTCCCTCGTAGATAAAAGAAAAGGCGCTAACCCCCAACGATTCGCGCTTAAAACCCTCTCAAGGCCCCAACCTGCAACAACCTGCTGGGCCCGCCTTTGACATTATTTTTCGCTTATTTTATCTAAGCAAACAACCAGACAAGATCTTGGCCGCCCGACCTACACCGCCTTATCGGATTCCAACGCCTCGATTACCTCCACGTCATCGATCTTTATCATACCCTCAGCATCCAATCAGAACCTTTCTTAATTCCTATATAAACTTCCCCCAATTCTTTTTCCTCTCTGTAACTCGTAAATCGTAATCCTCTCCATCTCCGCTTTCCCAGCAACAATGGCACCGAAGGCGGAGAAGAAACCGGCCGAGAAGACGCCGTCCGCGTCGTCATCAGCGGCGGAGAAGAATCCAAAGGCCGGGAAGAAGCTTCCGAAGGAAGGCGGCGGCGGCGGAATTGATAAGAAGAAGAAGAAGGCGAAGAAGAGCGTCGAGACCTACAAGATCTACATCTTCAAGGTTCTCAAACAGGTTCATCCTGACGTCGGGATCTCGAGCAAGGCGATGAGCATCATGAACAGTTTCATCAACGATATCTTCGAGAAGCTCGCGCAGGAATCCTCTCGATTGGCGCGCTACAACAAGAAGCCGACGATCACGTCCCGCGAGATCCAGACAGCCGTTCGATTGGTTCTTCCCGGTGAGCTTGCGAAGCACGCCGTCTCCGAGGGTACCAAGGCTGTTACCAAATTCACCAGCTCGTCGTAATTAGGTTTTTGATTTGGCGATTTTCTCTGGTTTAGATTAGGTCTTTTGGTTTGGATCCTGTTTTGATTTGTCAATTGGCGGTCAGTAATTGGAAATATTTGATTAGCAATTTGTTTTTGATATTGGTTTCATTTTGTGATATAATGGAATTGGCGAATTGCATTAGTGTTTGGCTTTGTTTGAATTGATTGATCCATGAATATTTGATTGTCGTGGTTGATTGCTTATTTGATGATCCCTTTGAACTCTCGAAGGTGTCTTATCTTATCCATGTTTTGCTTTGTGGATTTGATGGATATGACCTTTGTCTGAGCATTCGCTATCCCAATTCATAACTTCTCATGGATCTCTACAAGCATTCTTTTGTATCCATTGACAAAAGAAAATTAGGGGCGTGGTGATCATCATTCGTCAATACAGAAAATTAGCTCACCTTGAACTGTTGAACAGGAAAAGTGAGGTGTTTTTTGTTGTTTTTGTTGAATTAAGAAAAGAGAAGAAGCAAAGAGAAAAACCCCATTGATTGAGACTTGAGAGATTGGATAATTACAAAGGCTGAGCAATACAATGGCTCAACAGAGACGGAAGCAGAACGGGCTTGTTTTGGGCGAGCTGAATTTGAAATGACTCCTACCTTAATTTTGACATGGGTATGAAAAACAACAACATTTACCCAATGAAACTTCCCTTACGAGAAATCTAGGGGGTCAAGATAGAGGCAACCGGGCTTGAAGCAATGGGGAGCGACCAAAAGACCCAATGTGACCACAGAGCAAGAAAAAAATCAAGGCATAAAACCAAGCAAAAACGAAAAGCAACCAAAACTCCAAAAGCCTAGCCGAAAACAAAGCAAAACAAAATGGAAAGAGAAATGTAAAACTGAGGCATAGCTCCAAAGCCTCAAGGCCTCCATGGGCCGATCTGTCCTGGTCACTCCCTGTCCACTACCTGAATCTTCCAAATGGCTGACATCCAGCTTTATATTATCTTTCCATTTATATTATCTTTCCAACATTCTTCGGTCGTCCCCTCCCAGCTTTATATTATCTTTCCATTTATATTATCTTTCCAACATTCTTCGGTCGTCCCCTCCCTCTACGTACCCTCCCTCTACGTACGTCTTCAAGGGCCAAGTTCTCAAACACTAGAATCGAAATGAAGTGTATTATATTGGAATGAGAATCACTCATTCCCATACTTGTAATGAAAGCAAACACTAGAATCAATTTTGGCGAACCCAAACCCGATTCCTGATACCGGCGGTATAAAAACAAACGAGCACCATTGTTAGAGTTTAGAAGAATAACATTAACGAATAAATCAGAAATCTCACATTCTTCACATCTTATATTGCACTCCATTGTTGTGCAATCAAAAGCTTCATGATCATTCAATGCAAAAGCTCTATTGCAAGGATGATGAGCTTCTCCAATACAATCAATCAGCTTTGATATTATTTATTTCATACAACTGAAGCAAGTCAACATTCAAGGAGGATGATACACTATCACCCATTTTCATTCATTCTGCAATAAGGAATTACAAACCTGAGTTCTTCTAACTACAACTCCCACAATTACACAGGATTTCAGGAATCTTAAGCCGCCTTCTTTGGTGATTTGGCGGCCTTGGAAGTCGATTTCGGCGCCTTGGCAGCTGCTTTCTCAGACTTCTTTGGCAGAAGAATTGGATTGATGTTGGGAAGAACACCGCCATGAGCAATGGTGACACCTTGCAGAAGTTTCCCAAGCTCCTCATCGTTCCTCACTGCCAGAAGAACATGTCTTGGAATAATCCTGTTCTTCTTGTTGTCCCTCGCCGCGTTCCCAGCAAGCTCAAGAACCTATCTCCATCAGATGAACTTCAATCATCAAAATTGAAACTAATCGCTTAAAATGCAACCAAATCTGAGACTATTTGACAGTGTTTTCCTTAAATTTCCATCTAAGACAGATGCGAATTCAAAAACACTAGAAATTTAGGGCAAAATGCAGAAGGAATCAAAGTACCAAACAATAGAGCGCTGGAAATGGTGAATTACCTCACCAGCAAGCTCAAGAACCTATCTCCATCGGGAAAAAAACCCTAACTCATCAGATGAACAATTCCCAAAATTGAACCTAATCGCTTAGAATGCAACCAAATCTGAGACTATTTGACAGTATTTTGCTTGAAATTCCATCTAAGACGGACGAGAATTCAAAACCCTAGAAATTTGGGGCAAAAATGCAAAGGAATCAAACTACCAAACAATTGAGCGCTGGAAATGGTGATTTACCACACCAGCAAGCTCAAGAACCCATCTCCATCGGAAAAAAAACCCTAACTCATCAGATGAACTTCAATCCGCAAAATTGAGCATAATCGCTTAGAACGCAACCAAATCTGAGACTATTTGACAGTATTTTCCTCGAATTTCAATCTAAGACAGATGCGAATTCAAAACCCTAGAAATTTAGGGGGAAACTGCAAAGGAATCAAAGTATCGAACAATTGAGCGCTGGAAATGGTAAATTACCTCGGCGGCAAGATACTCGAGCACGGCGGCGAGATAGACCGGAGCTCCGGAGCCGACTCTCCGAGCGTACCTTCCATTCTTCAAATACCGCCCGATCCTACCTACGGGAAACTGCAAACCGGCCTTGACCGACCTGGTAACCGGCTTTTTCTTGGGGTCACCACCCCTCCGGCCGGCCGCGCCCTTCTTCGTCTTCCCGGTGCTGTCCATTTTCTGGCGTCAGCGTCGCCGGTGAAGGTGGAGAAATAAGAAAATCTTATTGTGGCAAGTTTCGAGCAGAGTTTGGTATAAAATTAGACCCAAAACTGACCCGATCCGAACCAATCTAATCCGTCACAACACAACCATATTTAAGAAATGGTCTCAAAACCGTTTATATCCGAAAAGACCAACCCGAAATATGAGCAACCCAAATACAATTGCACCCGACACTTGAATCAATCCGAACCCGAAACAACCCAGTCCGATTATACCAACACCTAAAACAACTCAACCTAATTATACCCGACACCTAAAATAACCCAACTCGATTATACCTGACACCTAAAACAATCCAATCTGATTATACTCAATACTTGAAACATCATTTAAAAGGAAACTATAATCATTCATCATGCGTTCATTCTAGCTAGAAACACAGGTAAAAGAGGACAATTGAACGCGCTATACTATCTTATACTTAAGACTCCAACAAGTGACATCAATTGCACTTACGATTGACAATATAAAGTGAGACATATAAAGTGAGACAAATATGCACTTACAATTATGGACGTTCTGTACGCGATCAATTTAATTTAATTTTTCATTAAAAATATTATATTTATATTTAAGCTTTTGTTGTTAATAATGCAAAATAGAAATGATATAATAGTAATTATTATATATAATTGTTTCTAAAATTACAAAGGTTGTATCATCTAAAATCAAATTCAATAAAAAAATAGATTTATTAATATTCGAATCAATCAAAATCTCATTCAACCAGAACTGAATTCAATCGAAATTCATTTCAATTGAAATCCGATTTAACTGTACTGTAATGCGATTCAACCAAAACTTGATTTGGCAGTATCATAATTCTAGTGAATCCCAATTCAACAAAGTGTCTCAATTCAAAAGAACCATAATTAAGTTAAAGTCTGAAACCCAAGCGAATTCCAATCAAGTAAACCAAGATTCAACTTAAACACAATACTGTATTTCAATATAACACAAAATGGAAAAATCTAACTCAATCCATAATCCGACTTAGTCAAAACCCAACTTAATCGAAATCCGAAATAGCCTAACCGATTTAGAACCAATAATCCAAACTATATATTAGAATGAATATTAAATCCAACCTGATTATCCGACATATACACCATTGACCATAATGGAAAACTACAAAAAACCCGCCTAAAACCCGCTCTAGCCCGTTTTCCACCCTTATTACCCAGTTCAATTGAAACTTGATCTAATTGAAAACCGATTCAACCAACACCCAATTCAACCGAAAGCTGACTCGACCGAATGGAAAAACCCGATTAAATATAAAATCCGACTTAGTCAAAACCCGATTTAACCGAAACCCAAAACATCTCACCGAATTAGACCCAATAACCCGAATCATCCGACAACTAAAAACCCGTCCCGTCCTGACCAAACTCAATCATGCCCAATTCCCCGATTACACATCATTTGTTATAACAGGGAATAACCCGAAACCTGTCCGACCCGCTTCTTTGCCACCCCTTGGACCGACTCCTAAAACGCCCAAACCATATTCAAACCATCCCTAATTGAAAGGGTGAATTCCTTCTATGGTCCCCAACCTATCACATAAAGTTTTTTATTAGTCCCTAACCTTTGCAAATGCTTTTTAGGTCCCTAACCTTTAAAAAGTGTTACTATTTGGTCCTTTTTCATTTTAGACTTTAAGTTTAATTACAACTAAACACCCAAACTTTATATTTATTTTTTTCATAATACCAATATTTATTTATTTTCAAACAAATATCTCAATCTACATATTTTAGAAAACAATAATAAATTATCACTCCATATTTACTCCTTTTATCAAAAAATAGTACTTTTCATTAAAAAACAATTTTAAAAATAAAATGTGAGTTATAAATATTTATTTCCCTCTTATTTAATTTAATAGTTATTAAAATATTTTAAAAAATTAAAAAAATTTCTTCTATTGCCCTCTTATTGAATTTAATAACATCACCCCTTCTTTTTTACCCTTTGTTAAAAAAAACTAGAAATATTTTTTTAACAAAGGGTAAATAAGGGGTGATTTTTTTATATAAAAATTTATTTTATCAAGTTTTTATGAAGTTTTTAAAATAATTGCAAAAAATTGATGGATTAAAAATCACTTTACTAGTTTTTTTTAACAATGGTTAAATATTACTAGTTTTTTTTAACAAAGACTAGGGCAAATAAGGGGTGATTTTTTATATAAAAATTTCTTTTATCAAATTTTTATGAGGTTTATAAAATAATTTATAAGAAGTGATGGATTAAAAAAATCACTTTATAAAAAGTTATAAATAATGGGTAAATAGTGGAAGTTAGATTTTTTTTGTGAAATTAGTTTTTTTTTAATTTTATAAAATGTTTTAATAACTATTAAATTCAATAAGAGGACAATAAATATTTATAACTCACCTTTTATTTTTAAATTTATGTTTTTTAATAAAAAATACTATTTTTTGAAAAAAAAGGGAGTAAATATGGAGTGATAATTTATTATTTTTTCCTAAAATGTGTAGATTGAGGTATTTTTTTGAAAATAACTAAATATTAGCATTATGACAAAATAAATATAAAGTTTGGGTGTTTGGTTGCAATTAAACTTAAAATCTAAAATGAAAAAGGACCAAATAGTAACACTTTTCAATGGTTAGGGACCTAAAAAAACATTTACAAAGGTTAGAGATTAATAAGAACTTTATGTGATACGTTAGGGACCATAGACGGAATTCACCCCTAATTGAAATCTAAAACAACTCATTTTTGCTACCCAGATTTCCCGGTTCAACCTGACTCAAAACCATTTTAAAACGCAATCAACCCACCTTCCCCCATTGAGCCGCCGTTCAATATTTCCCTACCATCTAGTGAGTCCAACCACACTGAAACAACACCTAAACAAGCCCATTCGAGTCACATTCGAGCAACCCAAAGGCCCTTTCTTGACAAACCAAAAGTTTAGTTACGATGCAAATAAACTTCATAATCATAGTGGCGCCAAATAGAAAAAATACACCAACCCCAAATTTATAATTCTAACATCATTGATAATTCGACTGATCTCTAAAATTTACATGTTCTTATTAAAGGAGACGGAGAAAAGAACCATATTCTCACATTATTGGCATTAAGTAACATTGTAAAATATAGAAGAAGTAATCAAAGAAACGATGGGAATACAGACTCCTACTCTAAAAACATAGCAAAAAAGCCTTCTACAACCTGGCTAAGTCGCAACTATAGTCTCAATGGGAAAGAAACACAAGCTCATGATCCCCCAAGAACTCCACCAACAGAGCAAAGTAACAAAACAAGGTAACCTACTACCTCGTCTTAGTCTGGTAAAGGCTAAACCAAAACCACAAGCCAGATGGTGAAAACTGTACAGGACTGAAAAGGCCTCATCATTATGCAGGATCTACTAATCTAGAAAAAGAAAGAAACTAATCAAAGGGTTTCGAGTTTCGACATCATCAATGTCAAAACACAAGGGAAAGCAAGAACAAAACCTTAAACATGTTTTGTATATACCAATTACCAAGTGCATGCGAGTATGGAAAAAAATAATTCAGCATGCATCTTCCCTGCACCTTTTCTCAACAGCCCTCACCGTTGTGCGAATATCTCCACTGGGATATATATCTTGCAGCAGCTTCATGAAATGTATACAAGCTATGGCGATTGAAATTTCATTGGCGTTTTCACTTTTCATTAATAAGTGTGTTGTGATCATGCGCTTGCTGCTTGGTCAGCACGTGAAGCAGCGTTTTAGTCAGCTGCATATGGCACTGCCTTCTCCAGCCATGAAGTCCCGCTGAAAGCTGTCAATTGGTAGCTCTTTCGGTATTTGAAAACCTGGGGTGTAAAAAATAAGGGTTTATCAGAAATTGCCATTTATGTTGTTTTTCCGGGTGAGAAAGGGGGAAAAAATATTCTTACTCGCTCTTGGCTCATTGTTCTGAAGCCAAATTTGTCCGTCCAAATGGATTTGGCTTCCTCGGCTGCTGGAAGCACTAGGGTTTCCACATTTAAGGATGAAAGCAACCCCTCAATACAAGAGAATAAAGCTTGGAAATATCCCTAAACAGGAAAATGATTAAGCAAAAAACACACTTTAGTATAGCATTGACAAGAAAAATGAATCTCCTCACAGCAAAAGCAAGAAAGCTTCTAATTCATTACCTTCCCTTGATTTTCCTTGGAAGTAGCCACAAGAGGAAGCTCAGCTGCCTCACGTCCAAAAATCCTCACGAGGCCAGCTGATACGACTTCTGAGCTGCAACACACGACAACACAGAATAACGTGGTTAAATGTGAGCATAATTAACAAGATAATGAACTAGAAACCTAGTCAATACATGTGCAAGAGAATGATACAACTTCAGTCAGATAACTTACTTCACAAGTAGAAGTACGGTATACATTCCCCCAAATTCTTGGCCGGATATATTTCTCCTGGAAGGGAAAATGAGAAAATTTATCAAGCACCGCTTTATAAGTGGCAATGAGGGGAGAAAAAAGGAACTTCCGATTCATTTATATTTTAGTTGATAAAGCTCAGAAACTTATTTTATCTATGAGACTATGAGAGAAGCTGAATGATAGCACAAGCTTGGCCATATAAGCACAGTGGCAGCCTGGTCACGCTCAGCCATAATAAATCACATTATGAATAAAGAACATAATGGATTGGATTTTGTATTTGTGCAGGGCCAGTCTATAGTAGTTCAATCTGATATTACCTAAAAAATCACAAGCGCAAAAATTCAAGTCCATTAATCATTTACTACATTAGAGTTTGCTCTCTTTACTTCTAAAGTCTTTGATTTTTTAGATTTATGATCAATATTGACATACTTGGGTAATACTGCAGCTCCATCAATCTCAAAAGAAGACACATCGGCTTTGATGACATATATCTTCTATCAGCAAAACTAAATCCGTTAGAATAAATAATGGAAATTAAATTCAGCTAAACCATTACTGCGGGAAAAAGGCCAGGACGGTCTACTCAAGCTCCTGAGAGCGAGCAGAATAGCAACTAGACAATTCGGAAAACATAACTCCCTATTTTCTAATAGGAATTCTTACACTAAAGTCTAAAAGCAACCTTGACCAAAAAACAAAAATGAAGCAGTAGTTTATTGAAACTTCAAGTCTTCAACAGAAAAGTTATATGATATTAGGAACTCACCCATAAACCATTACAGGTATGAGATCACGGCCAGAACTTGAAACAATAGGATTAAATTGCTCCTGCGGAAAAGAATGTAAACATGTCATCCAAAGAAAAACAGGAACAATAATAAGCCAATGCAGAATTTTAGTGGACCCCTTATACACTGGTGTTTCTAGACTCCCACCAACAGAAACATAAACCAGGCTGTGCTTCATGTACATAAACCAGGCTGCTTCATGTACATAAACCAGGCCGCTTCACCTACTTGTACAAAAAAACTAAAAACTTACTCGAAATATTGCAGTAGCCCTTGAAAGTAGTGGAAGATGCTCATTGTTGCGCTTGCTCCCATTTATCATTAGCCATTGCACATCATCTCCAGAAACATTGCATAATCCTTTCATTAGGAGGGTCCTGCTCAATATCGAGGATGGGACCATCTGCATGCCCTTAGCATACTGCTCCCATAAAACATCATGGATTCTACTACAGTCCCCAGAGCAGAACCAGTCACCATCAGGGAGCGCCTGCATAATAGAGTTCAATATTACACAAAGAACCAGCAGCACTATTAAGAGATTCATTATGTTAGTATTCCAGTTTTACCTTCAAATCACAAAGTCCATTGTCTCTCATGCAATTGACATGATACTCTTTCTCACACTACAAACAAATTAGATGCCGTGTAAAAAACTTGAGCAATTTACATAAAAAGAAATTGTCCATCATAAATATATTAAGGCAAGAGACATACTTGATCACAGATTATTACTGTTCGATCATCAAATATTTCAGAGCTGAAATCATCGGACCTGATACATAATAACATAAAGATAGCTAGTAAGTTTGACACACAACTACACAAGACAGCGAGATGCAATTAACGTAGAAAGGTACAAGGCCAAGAGGGTCATACAACAATGAAGAAGCTTTAGAGCTAGCAAGAAACCAATCAAAACAAAATAATAAACACTCAAATGCAATGAAATTCATTTCCAAAAAAACAGAAAGGGAGAAAATCTCTAAACTACAGAACATCTAGTCACAAGTCCTTCAACCATTGATATAGCTAGCTTTCCAAGAAGAAACACTCACATAACTATAGTCAATACATCAAATATACTCTCCTAACCTATCACTTTCATAGGTTTGAAAAAAGAAAAAAACAGGAACACTCATCCAGTCAGTAAATATGAAACACACCGGCTTCAATCTTGGATATAAAGGGCAACATGATAATCAAAATGCGGAGCATTGAAAGTGCTACAATGACCGGTCAATAAACTTGCATTTACCAAGTTTCATCTCATCAGCATATCATTCTACTAAAATGCACACGGCTTAAAGCAGTTCAAGCCAATAAAACACCGGCAAAAAAATGGAAAAGTACACAGCAACAAACCTGCAAATGACACAGCCACCACTTTCAAACTCTACTTCTTTAACAACCCGAGTCAACCTAATAATAATTGGCTTTGTATTGTTGCTCGAAGTGTCTCCAGAAGCAGCTTTAACAATACAGTCTGGACAAGACCAGTCATCTTCAGCAATGTACCGAGATCCCAGGCAACCTGCAAAAGAATGAAATAGCATTAGGTACATGCAACAGTAGCACATATTAGACTTACATGCAAGATATATAGCTCACTTCAATGCCTATTACACATTTGGGCCCAAAATGAAAGTCACGCTTAAGAAATTACCTAATAAAAATGCAAAATGCAGGACATGTGATCCCTTAAGATCAAAGATTTTAAAACATACGAAACATCCCCACGAAAACTCATCTTAAATATGCATCAAATATAGTTCCTCTTTCTAGCTAAAGTAAAGTAACAGAATATTTGTTTATGCAATCAAACAATGATTCAAGATTAACTTAGAATTTCAGGAGAGCAGCCTAGCTTTCTATCACCGAAACTAGGATTTTAACAGATTAGCTAGAAACAGAATCAACCTATTTCTGTTCAAGATCCTCTCAACTATATGGAAGACACTAGACCTAGACAAGGTAAACAAATAAAAATTACCATGCCTGTGGTCAAATTCTTTGCAACAAGTAAACAATGGGGGGCAAAAGAATAAAAGAAATTCCAATAAAATATCTACCTGCATGATAAGCCCTTGGGCATCTACAACAAAGAGTAAGCTGTCCTCCATTGCCACAGATTGTACACATATCATCACTATGGCCAGTGGTAAGGCTCTGTCCATTTGCCAGAGAAATAGCTATATCATGAAGTGAAAGCCCATTGGAAGTATAGATGTGACGGTAACTGAAAGTAAACAAAAAGGATATAGATCAGGGGTTTTTAACATATACAACATATAGTCAAACATCACCAGAAGAACCAATAAAACTCACGGTTGGCGCCTGGCAGCCCATCCAGCATGAGCTTCAAACTGTGATGGGCTAATCTGTTATCACAATAAAAAGAGCAGACTTAGATAAAGGGAAAACTGTCTCATCTTAACAAATATGTTAAAATCACATTAGCTAGAATTAACCAAATGGAGAGTAGTATTACCTCACGGTTGCAGTGATCACACAATATTCCATTTCCTCTTTTGGTACCATGGAGTATTTTCTGTCAAGTAAAAGAGAATAAACTACTCAAACCTTGCCCATTTCAAGTTATGAAGGACATAATATATGAAATTTTAAACTAATAAAGCAAGAAAAAGGAATTTATATAAAGAAGAAAAATAAAATTATTGTGACCTGTCCTTTCGCAGAATAAACCAAATCAGCCCCATCTGGAAGTCCATTAGGCATAAAAAGCAGCCGATGTAGGTCATTATCCCTGCCATATGATATATATTGTCAAAGTTGCACCATTTGTAATCTACAGGTAACAAAGTGTTTACATCTAATAAAATGAAATGAAGGAAAGCATCAAAAGCCAACCTCTTTTTATTCCCAGTTTCTCCCCCCTTCTTTGGTGCAGAAAGCTTCGCAGTAGATGATTTGGGTCTGAACAAAGAAGAGACTGCTCATTAATATGAATAGCAACCTAAGAACTACAAAGTGAATGATAATGATACACAAAAGTAGGATCCAAACCTTCTCCCTTGTTTCTTTGCTTGCTTTCCATTCTGTCTACAAAGTGAATGATTGTTTGCCTCCATGTTTGTACAGCTGAAACATTGATTTTGCAGTTGACATTAGAAAAAAAGGGTACTAACAGTTGTATCAAAAGAAACAAAGGGATACTTGACAGAAATTCGGTTCCATATCTTGATACTGTTACTACATTTAAATACGCTCCAATCACGCTATGTGCCTAAAATGAATAAATGATAATAGAAAAAAAGGTTCATTGTTCATAATGCTAATTATGCAGTCAACCCCTGAAATTATGGACCATTCTTTAAACCAACAAAAGATTTTCAGTATTCTATCTAATCTGATCCAGAGACCATATAATTGCTGTGCTCATATTTCTGAGCGGAGTCTTGCATTCGACACAATGGCTAGTGTCAAATGGCAGTTATAGGTGGGTGATAGCTCACAAAATTTTAGCTATAAGTTCACAAAATGCAAGTTGTATGTGTATTGTGTATGATGAACATCCCACTCATATCTGTTGAGAGGTTCTTGAACATACAAAAGCAAGAAGAAGGGAAGGGAGTAAAACCAATATCACGTTGTAAAATGGAATAAAATCAAGTTTTCATACGTGGCATGAAGGGTAAATGATTGAAAGCCAGTTTGAGCAAAAGTGGAAATCTAAATGGACCAATACTTCCTCAGTCCAAGTCGAGACAGACACAAACTTCGAACAGAACAAAGAAGGGTGCGAGGAAGAAAATTTAATAATATGAGTTTTGTACCTCATATGTGAATCAGACATGGTATGAGATTTCCGTTGATACTTCTGATCCATCTGAGCTGCTTCATCACATTGTTGAACACTAGCTGCATTCGTAAATCCTAGAATAATAAATTTTAAGCCATAGTGCAAAATCTAGCATGCTATAACTTGAACAAAGTTTTACCTTTCCAAGCTTGAAAAGCCAATTCATTGACGGATGGACCAGCAATGTCTTTAACAACGTTCTCAAGCAAGCCAAGAGGGGAAGTCTTCAATTCTTCAATAATGCTGTAGATTGGTTTCCCATTCTCCAGATGAATGTGATTGTTTGGATGTCTAGTTTTAGCACCACCTGCATGCTTCTCAAACTCATAAGCACTGAGGACCTGCTCACATAATTTTAGAAATCAACCCAACAAGACCAGCATTACAGTAAAATGATTCATGAAATTGCTTCTTTTGAAGGCATATGCCAAGAAAATTTACAGTGTAGGAAGGAAATAATCATGCAGTAGCCTTACATTCTTGTAGTCACAATTTGAGCAACCACACAAATAGCCACACCCTCTAATAATTCCGGGTAACTCTATCTGTCATACATATAAAACCAAGTTAATCCCAAAAGAATTAAAATCAGAAGGTTTAAAAAAGCATATCGGTACCACGGAAGCTAACTTACCTCCCGTGAGGTGGTTATATATTTCACCCGAGCTCCTTCCAGAATGTTGGTTGATAGCAACTTCTTCACATTTGAGGGGTAGCTATCCGTTAACACTTTCTTTGACATCTTCAACTCCGTAGTACTGGGATCATCTATAGAAGACTCACACCTATGGACCCCACTGGACAGAAAATGCTGAGCTTCTTCTCGGTTGGATAAATTACTAGTACAGTCTTGTTTATTCTTGCTAAATTTGAATGTAATCTTCCTAATTCCAGTTGAGCTAGCATGTTTAGGGATCTCCAAAATAACATGAGAAGTGGACAGGCCAGAGTTATCCTCGTCGCTCAACATCTCTGCACTCATGGAAGTTATTTCGCCAGAATTGTCCTGATTATTAGGACTATTATCCGTTTCCACAGCTTTACTAATACTACCACAGCCATGCATGATTGAGGTGTTTTCGTGCTCTCGAGGAGAAGTAATTGGATCTGTGACCACGGAGCATACATCGTCATTTGAAGCGTCCTTTGCTCGTTTTTTGCAAGTCTCTTCTTCAGAATCGGTGACCACACAATGAAGGTCCCGTTTCAGCTCAGTACCCAAACTCATTTCATTGTCAAATTCCCCATTTGACAGCAATTCCACACAAACTTCCCCTTCACCCATGTATATCCACTACAGTATCAACACTGCTTCCTCCGGACTCACAAACAATTTCAAGCAAACCCTAAAAATTCCTAATGGCATCCAGAGGTAAATAAATCCTCAAATTCAAAATCCCAATTTGTCTTCTGAATGAGATAATAGTCCAGTGACAATGAACCAACCGACGTAGTACCTTGAATCTGAATGGTAATTTACTAATTTGAATTAGGAATTTCGAATTCAAAACAAATCAAGAAAATCAAGAATAGAGAGCCATGAAATTGCAAATTCAATCACAAGAACCTAAATTGGGGATTCGAATTTGAATCTGAAAGAGAGACTAAATTACCTGTGTTGTTTACAGATTCAAACTTTAATTCGGAGATTTTGAATCCGCAACGGTTAATCCTCGGGGGGAAAATTAGAATAACAGATCTTGCGGAAAGCAGTTACCGAAATTCCTCCATAAACGGAAACAATTGAAAATTCCACCCAAACTTTCCAAAATATAAAACAGATCTGAGATTTATTTTCAAAAAAAAAAGAACGCGAAGGAGAGAGATAGAGGATAGAGAGAGAGAGTAGGGTTTTAGAGATGAAGAAGGAGGAAGGAGAAAGAGCGGTAAATACGAAGCCTATTTCGCGGTCGAGATTTTGAGGAAGAAAAGATAGAAAGAGGAACAAAGCGAGGGCCAAAAAAAGAAGAAGATACCAGAAGAAAGAGAGAGATTTTATAAAGTTGGTAAATAGATAAATCAAATTGTTTTTTAAAGAAAAAAAAAGATAAAGATGGGGGTTTTTGCTGAGCTGGAGGACTCCTGGAGTGGTTAGGTTTTAAGGTGGGACCCACCCGCGTTTCGTCACGAATCGTACGTTTGATACGTGGAAGGCTTGCCTTCGTTTCTGGAGGCCGTCAAGCTCGAGCGAGGAATGACCTGTCATGTGCTAACACGTGCGAGTCGGTTTACATCAGCGCTTAGATTTTTTTAAGGTGGGACAAGGGTTGTGGTTGATGGGCTGGGCTTTATGACTATGCGTTTGTTAATGGGCCTCTTTGGATTTTATTATCAAGAGCCCAATACGAAGAAGCTATTTTAGGATGCCGCAAGCTCGAAGTGGTAAATATGTATAGAAGAAGAATGATCTGGGTGAGAATGGTAATTCCAGTTCTAGCTCCAACTACAGGGATCAGCCCCAACTCTTTTTTTTTTGTCGGGAAACGGAGCTTAGCTCCTACGGAAGAACTTTATTAAAAGCATAGAGTTATTCCCCTGACGGGAAAAGTACATCAGCCAAAACGAGGTCCGAAATACAACTAGGCAAATAAAAAAACTCAATAGAACCCGTACTTTTAGGAAATAGAATGATTAGCAAGGGCATCTGTTACCCGATTAACAGTTCTTGAGATAGGTTTCAAATTAATCTTTGATCAAATGATGGCAAGATTTAAGAAGGAAAAATTTCTTGTAGGGTTGAATTCCTTGTTGGGACAATAAGTTAAAAGCCTGGAGTGAATCAGTCTGATTCTCAATCCGAGTAAAACCGGAACACTTAGCCATAAGCAGTCCTTTGTGAATAGCTTTAAGGTCATTTGTAAGAGCATCACAATGACCATACCTGGCAGAAAAAGCCTGAAAGAAATTCCCATTCGACTCACGGAAAATGCCACCTCCTCCATCGGAACCAGAATTGCCTTTAGAAATTGCATCAGTGTTGAGAATAATACAATCCACCTCCCCCAGCTCTAGCAAATATGTCCGAACATAACCTAAGTTATGATTTCAGTAGATAATGCCATATTTTTGTGGATGGATTGACAATTTATTTCAACTTCTCACAATCTAAATAGGAATAAATTGCAAGACATGACAACAAATAAGCAATTGAGTCCAAAAATAGGGGAAGGAAGTGAAATGTGGTACCATTATCCAAAGCCTAGGACATTACATATCTTATTTTGGTCAAAGAGAGTTGGCACTCTATGAATATCAATGAAAAATTACGAACGTCCAAGTAAAAACCAGACGATGGATAGACGGTGCAATGTTTTGGCCGATAAATTGCTAAGCTGGACCACAACAACCCTACCAATGTCCTTTTAGATAATTCAGAACTTTGTGTTCTCAACCGCAAAAATGCTCTAAGATGTCCTCCTTGAAGGGTCTCCTAATTCTTACCATATCAAAAAAACAAAAAAAAACAATAGGAGGTTAATGTAAAGGAAACAACAAGAATAGCCAACCCATCAGCAACATGATTAGCTTCTCTATACACATTGACACAACGAACTAACTAATCCCTACTAAGAAAGCTATGTCACATTCGTACCATGAAGTAGGTTCCCATGACCCTTACAAAGGAATCCCACCATGATTTATGAGTCAATCTCCATCACAAACCATCTATACCTCGGTTCCTAAGCAACACGAAGTCCATAATAAACACCCCATAACTCCGCCATACGAGCAAAACAAATACCACCAATGTGGAAAACAAAATCGTTGAGCCACCAGCCTTCATCATCAATGGCTTCTCTTTGGGTTGGAAGGATGCCGTGGAGTGGTCGGGCCAAGCTGGAAATCTTCTCGTGCCTTTTTTCCCACCTCATGGCGAATGTAGTGGATAAAAAAATCAATCAATAATATAACAAATTCATTTTTTTCCCTGTCTCAACAAGTTCAAAAAAGTAGCACCAAGTTCAAGGTTAACTTAGCTTCTTTGCATTCGTCGCGAACAAGGGAGAGTAGCTGTGACGGCGAATAATCTTGATCAACACAAACGCGTTAGCAGCCAAGAACAGCAAGCCTGCTCCCCATAGCTGCAAGAACACGTTCTTACCCTTGAATTCAAGAAGATAGCCCCACAAAAGCCAATGGGTCTGGGCTCCAATCCAGATCAGAATGCACATAACACCTTCCCATTTGAGTTTCATTTTGCTCCATGGCAGTGTGAGTGGCAACAAGCAGAAGAACCATACAAAGTATTGCGCAGTGATTACCTGCAATTACCATGAAATAATAAGCAAAAGTTCTGTAATAGGCATCTTGATCCCTGATTTCGTCATATTGTTGACTCGGGAATTAGAAAAACCACAATTCATAGCATTACAAGCCCGTTTGGTTCTATACATAGGGTATATGGAACCGGGTTGCATATGAACTCATACCTTATTTTTGATATGGGTATGAGTGAAACCTATTCCAACCCGATTCCTGGTACAGAAACAAACAAGGCCAGGCAATATTAAAATTGAATCACATACCTTGTTAAATGCAACAAAAGCAACTGTCTGGACCAAGAAACAGAAAGGGAGATCCAAAGCAAAGCGAGAAACGAGAACTAGCTGTACGGCAAACTGTGGCAGGAAAGAGACGAGTTTTTCCAGTGTTGAAAATCCGTCTTCATATTTGAGGTATATGTGGTAGAAGTATATGGAGAAGTTGTGCCTGGGATCGGTTCGAGTGAGATGGTAAAGTAATGCCTCGTTCAGGAATTCCCAGCCATAGAGATAGAAAAATAGACCAGTGAGGCTCAGGAAAACAGAACCAGATATTAGGCCAAAGAGGACCCTAGCCCTTGTGAAGAGGCTTGTTACCAGAGCACAAAGCTTCTTGAAGTCAATAACATTTGAACTCTGAGTCAAATTCTGTTTGTTGGACTTCCAAGAAACAAGCACGGGCTTTGAATTGGGAGGGAGATAGCACGGGTCTAGAACCAGCAAAATAGGCAGTGCATAGATTATAGGATATACCCTGAAATGCACAATGAGGCCATACCAAAATGCAGCGTGATACACTCTGCCTGTCAAAGGACAATGGCAGTTATGAGAAGAAATTAAAATGGAAAATGCAAAGAGTGAAAATAGATGTAAATTTCATAGAGCATATATTAAGCAAAGAGAAATAAATAAAGGGATTATTGTAGTCATCACCATAGCCCGTAGGATATCATTACATAGGCTTCTTTTCTTAATATCTTTTAAATTTCAGAAGCAATAATTTATAAATGATATACAGTTTCTTCATGTATGAAAATTGACAAACCAATAAAGCAACTTCAAACATTGAAGGATTACATCAAAGAAGGAAAGATCCATGACTGGAAAATTTTAATCTGAATGGACACATAATATACCTTTCATAATACAAATGATGATCCACGAGATTGCAGCACAAACTATAGGCTCACAGTTCCCACGAGTTCCGATGGTGAAGGTAAATGAATTGAAAAACCATATAATTGCAGAATAACAACAAAGGTTCTCAGGGACTCCACGGAGCTTCAGGATAATATTGATGAACAATCCAACCAACAGATCTGTGAATCAGAATAACAAAAAAGGTATGGGGTAATAAAAACTCATATGATAATAATAATATTATATATACATTTTCTGTTCTTCCTACAATTTTATAGATCCAATGGATCTCAAGTGAATCCATCATTTTCTTTATATAAAAAGGTATGAATACCTCTATTCCCAGATTGCAACAAAAAAGGGACAAATCAGAGAAGGAAAAAGGTAAGGAGATACAGGAACTGAAAAACCAGATGATGACATATCTAAACAGCAAGAATACCTACGTACAGGAGGCTATTTCAAATTTCTAATACTTTGATAGAGTGTGTTTAAAGTTTGATTACTCATCATACCTGCAGCAGAGAAAATAAATTTTCCCCATGTAAGGTGAAAAATTGCATTTGGTATGAGTAAAAAGGCAAGCAAAGGAGAATAGCGGTATGTAGTCCTCCCATAAGGAGATTGCCCTGAAGACATCAAACTAGCAGCATCTGAAAACACGTGGTAATCAATATCTGTGTATCTGACCTCCATGTGTGCATCTTGCCATTCTCCATATACAATTAAGAGTACACGTAGAACTGCTGAGATTAGAAGTACATAGTGGAAGCTAATCCTCATACTTCCTGCATGAAATCACAAATTAAAAACACTATTTAGAAAATGTACAACTCCAATCTGTCAATTCATTGATGGAAACTACATTATTTCCAATTTCTCACCAAACCCCAAAGAGAATTAGAAGAGCATATAACTCAACCGTGTATGTCTTTTTGGCAGTTAAACATAGACATAATATCATTGCAGAGTTTTAACTGCTTAGATATACGAAAATAGCAAAGTCATTGATGAGATGTATATGTATTGTCCACCTTTAAATCATAATACAGTCACATCAATTTTCAAGATCCTTTTGAATAATACTTTGCTCCCCTCACTACAATTATCCTTTGCAAATTTTGTGTTTCAACATCAGGCTAGTAATCTCATCAGGTCCTCTCTAACTTCATACGATTTGCCTCTCTCATAACATCAAGACAGAGATAAAGGCTTCTTCTGTATTAAAATATTTGTTTCTCTGTCCTCAGCACTCCAGGGAAATCTATTAAAATGTTCAAATCCATTGGGAGAAGAAAGCAAGTTGAGCTAATCACACGTCATTCTTTTCATGCAAAGCTAAATTTCACACTAATCAAAGTAATTATAAACACAATCACAACAAAAGCAAACCACAGCAATTCCCACATATAATATATGACATGAATTGTCTTTGATTTCAGCTACCAAAGGGTTATATTACTGATTTCAAGTAGAAATTTGGTTTTATACTTAGATCAAATAAAGGATATTTACAAACAAAACATATGAAAAATCATTTCAATACTTGCAACCCAGATCAAAGAAATCATTTAGCAGCTGCAACCTGAAAAACTTATAAATCACACCAAAAATCCTTGAAAACTGTTACGGAACATGGCAAGAATAGTTATAGTGCTTATTTTAGAAGGGGTATTTATGGCTTTTTGTAAGAGGCCGTTAGAGAAGGTCATACAGCCTGCGTGCTGCCTAATATCTTAGTAGTATAAATAGTCGAGCTTAGCTCCGGGAAGCTTTATCCAGAAATCAGAGAAAGGATCAAGGCTTAGTGCCTTTGGGCTCTTTGGAAATCTTCTCTACTAAGATTAGGCTCAATTGGAGGTTTGTCTCCATTGAGAGGTTACTTCTGTTCACTGAGTTTTCCAGATTATCAATCTACTATATTTGTGAGTGTTTTGATATCCTCTTGTCTAACAAAAACCTAATTTCTCTAAGAAAAATTTTAATTTCCATGCCCTGTGCAGATTATTCTACAAAAGGTGACTGAAAATTTTACAAGTATGAGTGTGAGTGTGTGCCTCATCACTAATTTAAACTTTAAGAATTGTTGTAAATACCCACTAGGGTAGTTTCCTGTGCCCTCTAAGGATTACTCTACAAAAGTCAAAAGATGACTAAAATTCTAAAAATATGTGTGAGACTCATCACTATTTAAGCTTTATGGCATATGTATGCCAATAATAGCATCCCAGTAGTCAGTTTTGTTTCCAAATGCAAAAATCGCAATAGCACACTTCTTGATGCCAGAGCATCTTTTTTACTCAGCAGTTCCAGAGTATCACTGTCTAAATTATGTTGCAAATAGATGTTGGAAAGATAAAATCATTAAAATTTAGATATTTGATGTATTACTGTTTTAAGTCCTCTCAAAAGTATTTTAGGAATCAAACAAAATCACCAACTAATCAACTATCAATAGTTGTATTTAGGTAAATAGAAGACCCGCCTTCAAGGGAGTACACTTTTTCCCCCTTCGTCTTTGTTTTGAGTTTTCCCTTTTGCCCCTTTTGGTTTGTGTGCGTGTTCTAGTTTTTGTTTTACCCCCTTCCCTACCCTTCTTGGTTTTTTCCCTATCTTGCGTGTTTCCCCTTTTAGCGTTGGGCCCGCCAAAAATACCCTCCCGACTTTCTGTTCGGGGTAAGGGTGCGTACATCTCGACCCCCCAGAGCCCGCTCATACCGGGATCCACCTGGGTAGATGTTGTTGTTGTTGTTGTTGTTGTTTTATGCAGATTTAGTGCATATTTTCATTCAGTTGCTTATGAGATTCTATATCCTGACATGATATCTCAAATTGATTAAAAAAAATTAGAGATAGCAAGCATTCTATATATTTAACAGTAGGTGAAAAGGTCACTTGCACATTTACCCCAAAAATTTTAATAATAGCTACACTAAAAAAAAATCACACTATAAAAAATCCAGGCATTCTCTTAATTATATCACCAGGTCATAAATATGATTGTTCCATGACTATAGACTTTTAATAACTTGCATAACTCATGGAAAAGAAATGAATTGTATAGATAGCCAAAGTTGAAAGCTAGTGAAGTGGGTGATCAAGTGCTCCAGTATATAAAAATATAAACGGTAGACATAAAGTGTGAGCATATAGAAATAGAGAATAGGAGTATGGATGAGGGAAAGGATGATTAGCATTTAGATGCTTCATGTTAAGATATATAAAATGCAATGTGGGATGGGAAAATATGGACAAAGTGCTCAATTAAGATCATGAATCACCCTTCTTATAATCCAAAAAACTGTAAAAAAAACGGACGAAAAAGAAAGCGCAAGAAGATGGTTACCTGAGATCAAACCTAAATCCTAAATTGAAATTGAGATCGAAGTTGATCGTCTGGATTCAAAATGTTTTGGACTGTGCAGCTTCACCTTATCACCTATCAACATTCAATACCAATTTGAATACTTGCATCAACCGGCTTCTCGGGAGGGAGCAGAAATTGGAACTAAATACTACAAATCAACTCACAAATGCAGAAGAAAGTTCTGATTAGGGAAAAGAAAAATGGACTACCTTCTCAGTCAAAACTGATCAGTCACTCTCGAATCCCCAATTTGCTTCAGCGAAACCATCTTCTCAAGCAACTCTCATAAATTTCGAGATATGAATTGTTGCATTTGCATAACCGTCTCTCGTAAAGATGGTGAATTTCTAGAGTTTGACGAGGCAGAGAAGATATGCCGGCGGTGAAGAGTTCGAATTCTTTCTCTCGAGTCGTTCCGTCCTGATTCTTTTCTAAGAACATCCATTATTTGAGTAGTAATTTTCTGGCGATGGAGAGTGGGCTTTTCTTGGGGCCCAACCCAATCTTGAAGCCCAATGTAAGTTTACTCTTCTAAGAACGCTAGCGCATAATGAACTCTCTTCTTCTTCACCAGTTTCCCTGCCAAATTATCTTCAGAACTCACCCAAAATTCTCCAGCAATAAACTTGTTGCACATCACATGTTTGTCGAATTGCCCCAATGGCTTTCTCATTCGCTCACTTAAACCCTTACCCCATAACCAAACCTCTCCCATCCCGGAACCCAACATTCCTCCATTTCTCCGCCAAGCCCTCCAATTTCACCGCCTTCACATCCACAAAATACCATGAAGGACCACAATCCAATTCCAACCTCTCTTTATCTTCCCAGAGCCAGCACCGCCTCCCACCGGAATTCACCTCCAAGCAGCTCCTTGACACCCTTCGCCGGGAAAAAGACGCTGAAATGGCTCTCTGGGTGTTCGATTGGGCTCAGAAGCAGCCCAAGTTCAAACCCAGTTTACCCGTCTACGAGGAGCTTCTCAGGAAGCTCGGCGCCGACGGGTCCTTTGATACAATGAAGAGGGTCTTGGAGGAGATGAAGCAGTCCGGTCTCCCGCCGGATGAAGGTATTTTTGCGATTCTCATTGAGAGCTATGCTGGGTTTGGCTTGTATGATGAAGCTGTTGGTGTGATTGATTTAATGGAGGGGGAATTTGGGTTACAATGTACTACTCATGCTTACAATTTCTTGTTGAATGTGCTTGTTGATGGGAGCAAGCTGAAGCTTGTGGAAGATGTGCATTCGAGGATGTTTGGTAATGGGGTGAAACCTGATGTTTCCACATTTAATATATTGATAAAGGCATTGTGTAAAACACATCAAATTAGGCCTTCCCTTTTGATGATGGAGGAGATGGGGGGATATGGTTTGGTCCCAGATGAGATGACGTATACAACGATTATGCAGGGTTATATTGAAGAAGGGAATATGGTTGGTGCTTTGAGAGTTAAGGAGCAAATGATTGAGTCGGGATGTGAACTGACAAATGTGACTGTTAATGTCTTAGTCCATGGATTTTGCAAAGAGGGGAAGATAGAAGAAGCTTTGAGCTTTGTCCAAGATATTGTGGTTAAAGGCTTTTTACCTGATCAATTCACTTTCAACACCCTGGTGGGTGGTCTGTGTAAGGCGGGATATGTAAAACATGCTCTGGAGGTATTGGATGCAATGCTTGAGGAAGGATTTGATCCTGATATCTACACTTATAACTCTCTTATTTCGGGTCTGTGTAAAATGGGCGAGTTTCAAGAGGCCATGGAAATTCTTGAGCAGATGGTTTATAGGGAATGTGCCCCAAATACTGTAACTTATAACACTCTGATTAGCGCCATGTGTAAAGAGAACCAAGTTGAGGAGGCTACTGAATTTGTCCGGGGTTTGACGAATATGGGTGTACTGCCTGATGTTTGCACGTTCAATTCTCTTATACAAGGGCTCTGCCTGTCAAGGAACCACAAAGTGGTCATGGACATCTTCAATGAAATGAAGAGTAATGGATGCCAGCCTGATGAGTTCACTTATAATATGCTGATAGATAACCTGTGTTCTAGAGGGAAAATTGATGATGCTCTCAATCTACTAAAGGAAATGGAGAGAGTCGGATGTGCTCGGAATGTGGTGATATATAACACTCTTATTGATGGACTTTGCAAGAACAGGAGGATTGAGGAAGCGGAGGAGATTTTTGATCAAATGGAGCTGCAAGGTATTTCAAGAAATCTGGTGACGTATAATACCCTTATAGATGGTCTTACAAAAAGCAAGAGGGTGGATGAAGCTGCAATGCTCATGGACCAGATGATAATGGAAGGATTAAAACCTGACAAGTTTACATATAACTCATTGCTGTCTCACTTTTGTAGGGCTGGTGACATCAAGAAATCAGCTGACATAATGCAAACAATGGCTTCAAATGGGTGTGAACCGGATAAGGTTACGTATGGGACTTTAATTGGAGGTCTTTGCAGGGCAGGTAGAATTGAGGTTGCAACTAGGCTCCTTAGAAGCATTCCTACGAAAGGAATTGCTATAACCCCACATGCATACAACCCAGTCATACAGGCGTTATTTAAAAGGAAGAGATCAAAAGAAGCTATGAGATTATTCAGGGAAATGATGGAAAAAGGTGATCCTCCAGATGCACTTACTTACAAATTTGTGTTTAGAGGCCTTTGTAATAGCGGTGGCCCAATTCAAGAAGCTGTGGACTTTCTAATCGAGATGTTAGATGTGGGATTCGTGCCGGAATTCTCCACATTTCAGATGCTAGCAGAAGGGCTATGTGCTCTGTCTAAGGAGGGCACACTGAGTGAGCTTGTGGATATGATTATGAGGGTAGCAAAGTTCTCAAAAGATGATGTTTCCATGATTAAGGGTTTTTTGAAAATCCGGAAGTTTCATGATGCGTTAGCCACACTCGGTCACATATTGGATAGCCAAAGGCCAAGGAGAGGGTATTGGTAAGGAAGGAGATCCTAGTGGCCCATTGAAGAAGACGGTGAGAAGGCACTCTAGCCTTCTTGTGCTCAGAGTAGAAATCATTGTTTTTCATGTATATGGCCACTAGATACAGTGTTCTGGTGTGAATTTGATTCTTAATGCAGCCAGCATTCTCATAATCTGCAATTAAGTGTGTCCATTGAAGGCTGTAAAAATTCTTAAAGTTGTAATAGTACTCTCATAGATGTAGTCTTAGACCTTTAATGAAAAATATGCTTTTCATATCACTCAAAAAGGTGTGAAATTTTCCACCCTCTTGTGTTTAAACTTGGATTTTTATCATTGGGATGAGAGAGGTAATAACCAGATTAAATTGTACTATTAGAAAGCTTTTTGTTGTTTTCCCCCCCTTTAAGCAAAGGCTGAAAACTTGTCTGAAGGGAAGAAATATGAGAATACATGTTATAGCAAGCCTCTCACTGAATTCCATCTTTCTGGTATGTCTTTCTCCTTTAGATTTCAACTCCTGATTATTGATGTCTTTCTCTTCCATATTTTCTGCCTATAGAGTCCAGACTCCACCATTGCAGAGCCTTGAATTCATTGCTTGGTCTAAGCTGATGATCACTGCAGTTAGGTGCATCCCTTGTTGGTCATTTAATATCATTGGCAGACAGGAATCAGCATTCAGCCATACTGGAAACACAGGGGTGTTGCGCGATAAGCGACAGGTACTAATCTTATGGACCACAGAAGAAAGAGTTAAAATAAGGCATTCTTGAGAGAAGATGTGATAGGAATGTATGATACATATATATTGATATGCATTTAACATAAACTGTATGGTCAATTCCTTCTTTTAAATCTAGAGGGCATCAACTTTTTTCATATGGATCTCAATCTGTATGAGTTTAATGATTATTATTGCACTATTAAAACTTGCTATATGAATTGGTCGATCCATAGAGAATTTCTAGTACTCAATAATTTCTGAACAATCTTTCCTACTTCTATTGTTTATAAATTGCTGGTGGGCTCTACGCAATTTAATGATGCTCATAAATTTTCCACAAAAGCCAAACCTTTTCTTTTTTATAGTTTTGGCTTTACTTGTCCAAATTCCCACCAACTTTGTCTTTTCAGTATTTTTGGCTCCAAAAATCAGCAAAGATTCACCCTTCTTATCTAGGCCTTGCTTTCTTTAAACCAAAGTGACACAATTTCCAGCAAAACATGGCAGACTTGGCAGTGCAGCATGTGATATAATACTATAAAAATACAAGTCTCTATGTATGTGTATTTGTGTTCTCTATTGTTTGTGGGTAAATCATCTCTGGATTCTCTGTCCATCTTCTGTGTTTAACACTACCATTACCTTTCATGATTCATCAATTACTGCACCATGCATAATTTTTTTTTTACTGCACCCATTTTTAGGCAATTAATCAGCAAGATTGTACCTTAGTTTCTTGATATTTTAAACCCATTTCTTTTGCACTTTTTTTTAAAGTAAAATCCAAAATTTTATCATATAGATATAAATATAACAACTGCAGAGTTTAAGATGACAGGTGAAGTACTCATCAATTCATCATTTCACAAATCATAGAGTACCGACTCTCTTTTGCAACTGTGCTACAATTTTACCTCTTTAAATTGAGTCATGTTTCGTAGCCCGAATAAACACTTCTGTTGTGTGCTTGGTAACTTGTCTGCAGGCTGACCTCTCTTGGAAGTTCATCTAAAATTACTCCTCAGACCTTTACTATGTCTATGGCTCAACAGGTACTCCATTCCCTCAATAAAATTCACACCAAGTAAATTTCATTTCATGTTAAAGTTGATGTGCCTCTTTACCTTATTTGGTGAGCAGTCTCTAGCAACTGATGTACATATATAATATTATCATTTGCCATCACCTTCTATCTTCCTCTTGTCTGTCTCCCTCAGAGTGATGGTTTGAATCTTTTTTTTGTTCAATTGTTATCTCATTTGTTTTGATACTTGAATGATTTTTTGATTTCATGATTGTGTAGGAAGATGGATGGCCTCTCGGGCTACAACGCCTGAATAGAAGTGCTGGTCTTGCAAGGAGTCTTGATTTGTCGGGATCAGTTTCCTTCAGCACATTGCTTACTTCTACCACTACCTTTGCTTCTCCCACCACCTCTTCTTCGTCGTCGTCTTTTGATTTTGAAATTGAGGTTCACTCTGTTCCTTGCAGTTTGAGCAAAAAGCATATCTTCTAATTCAACCACTTACTGTAGTCTTAGTGTAAAAAAAAACTCTTTGGTTTTACACTAGAAGAGTTCACTTTCTTGGGAATGTTCTAAAAAACACTAGGCGGACCTGGGCGACCGCCTAGCGCCTAGACGGCCAGAACGGTTGTCTAGGTGGTCCTAGACGGGTATTTAGATGGGTTGGACGGCTAAGCGGATTAGGACCTTTCAGTGCTTAGACGGGATTTTAGAAGTCATTTTGCATATTTCTTTTTCTCTTGTTTTGCCTTGTAAATTGCAAAGTTTGAATTGGAGCTTGAAAAATGTATTTTTTTCAGGAAATGGAAGGTGCCACCTTTGATAATGGTGGATTTAGAACTCTGTCGCCATCACCACCACAACAAAGACAACGACATCAACAATTGAGCCATGGAATCAAGAAGGATCAAACTATCAAGAAGCCGAAAACTTGGTTAGTTTATTTATGCTCAATGTGGGTCTCTGGCGATGAGGATCATGATCGTTCGATGGCAAAGATGGCTCCACAGATTTCCCTTGGGTACTTGCTTGAAGAAGAGAGAAGGGCTATGACTAGTATACACAGAAGAGCCTGAAATGGCTAGTATTGATATTGTTTTCTGTGTGTTGATGCATTTGGATGCAACAGCACAGCTTGAGGGGAGTCTATCATTAAATTCTTTGGATAAAAAGTTAGAATTCCTGGTATTTAAGCTTCTTTGTTGATATGTTATTTTGGCCTTTTTTAATGAGAAAATATTCTCTCTTTCTGAAGTTGGCAAGGATGAAACCATATAGTGCTAATCAGCCCAAAAAGCCAGTTCTTTAACAAAAAACAAAAACAAAACAAATACACGATTATATGGGATTTTGCATACACAACGTACTATACAAATCTATGGAAATTAACAGGTATATACAAGTTAGCTTACATCATAAATTAATGGTCGATTTTCAAGCACAGTACGCATCCTTATCAATAGCCCATATGTATAAATCAACGTTGTTATTAATTCTTTAGGAATACGGGCATGTGGGCGGGTGGGACGAATATGAGTTTATTCAGTGTGACTTTCGTTGAGTTGATGAAAATTTATCAAAGCTTACATAAATAATTAAATTAACTTATGCACAAGCATTTGACACATAATTTATGACAATTTATCAAAGCTTATTAGAATTGAAATTTTTTAAAATGTAACAAGAAATATAAACTATATCCCCAATACTCCAAGCTTTTATTTGTTTTTTGAGTAGGAAAGAATTAGATCAGTATAATACATTCTTGTGGATAAGGATTTGAAAATTAAAATGGGTATGAATTTGATGGATACTACACAAGGGGCGTAGACCAACAATTAAATCAGACACCTTGATACAGTCACGAGGCACGTGATTAATGCGAACTGTCTCAAATAATTATTTTTTTTGATAAGGAAAGGAATTAGGGTGGTCACTAACAAACTAGTGGTCGTCCTAGAGTATCCTGACGGATGAGGGTGAGAAAACTCAGATCAGCTGCAAGCGGGATAGAGGAGGCACGTCTAAAAGATCCAGCGATGAAGTCCGCCACAGAATTGCAGTCCCGAAACACATGAGAGATACTCCAATCTTGAAACCGAGCAAGCAAACAATGGATGTCCGAACGCAACAGCTCAATCTCCCACGGGCAGCGCCAGTCACCGAGCACGCCCTTGACTAACTGCAAGTTATCGCCTTCAATCTGGATCCGGGGAATGTCACGTCTAGTGGCCTCGAGAAGTCTCTGGCGCAAGGCGATGGTCTCGGAGATCAAAACAGACTGCCGACCGATTAGTCCTCCGTCAAAATGGATGGGGGAGCCACCTAAGTCCCTGAGAATGAACCCGAACGAAGCCACGCCATCTACATTCACTGCACCATCAAAATTTAATTTAATATAGTCCCTCTTGGGTTTTACCCACTTCCCTCGCTTTCTCCCAACTCCGGCTCCCACCACGTGGGTGTGGGGGCCGGGGGAGTCAGCGCCTCCTACAAGTTTCCATTCTTTAATCTGGTTTCGGGTAAATTCTGTGATGTTATTGGCATTGGCCAGGTTTGTTCCATTGTTGCTATCGAAAACTCTCTTGTTTCTAGTGAACCATAGGCTCCACCAAGTATTAATGAGGAGTTCCAATTCCTCTTTTGTTGCCATTTTCTTAATTTACTCCAGGACCAGATGTGGTTTTTTATGGAACTGTCTCAAATGATTGCAAAAGAGTCATAGTGTTTGAAATCATCATCTCAATCTTCCAAGGGCGCGGTTTCTTTCCTTTTAGAGCATTTATTACTATAAGACTGTCACTTTCTATCTCTATTTTCAATAGATTTTTATCTTTAGTGTCAAAGACAACATTATATATTCCTTTTGTCTTAGCTTGTATTACACCCTAGTAGTCGATCATTAGTTGTAGCATTCATAGTATATTATTATGAATTTATGAAAACTTAATTATAATTTTTTGTCTATACATTATCTTCAAATTATAAATTAATGAAAAAATTTATTTAATTTATGTTAACAGTTTTTTCATAAGTCTCTCTATCAGCTTTATATATTGAATATCCAAAAAAATTATTAAATAAAAATAAATAAAATCTGAATTTCAATTATTGAGTTTAGCTACTACTAAGTAAATTTTAATTTTAACTTGAACCTGATCATTAATTTCTCAATGCCCATTCAATGTACGTCTTAGGGAAAAAAGAGCTTTTCATGTCCATGATTGTTACGGGACATAAATCGAATACAAATTTGATTTGGGAGGGTTGATTTGTTGAATGCTACGTTCAGTCCCAAAGATAACATTTTGTTTTACACTTTTACATGCATATATAATTGCATGCAATTTTTTTTTTTTTAAATCTTAGTAGGAATTACATGCATGCATGTTAATCCTTCAATTTCACTCGAATTTTTTTATATGAAAATCGTTCATCATATCCGGAGTTTGGTACTCTATAAGTAAAATTAAAGAAATTATATTGTTAAATAAAATTTTAACAATTGTAATTAGATTTTTTTCTTTTCTTATTAATTTAAGGTGTATGCAGCAGACGATAATGTTTTGATGGATGATTTCAGAGCCAGAATCAACAACAGACTTGAAGCTTGGAGGGGAGAAGTTGGACTCTAAGGTTTCAGATGATTAAGTGGGATCAAAACAGAATATGTGGAGTTCAAGTTCGGGCAAGGTGTGTAGCCCTAGTGCAAAAGTGCTTTTATGAGGAAAAGTCGTAACGAGGAAGGAGAGTTTCAGATATTTGGGGTCAGTCTTGCATAGTGACAAAGACATCGACGATGACATCACGCATCGGATTCAGAGAGGTTGGCAGAAGTGGAGGGCGACGTTAGGGTTTCAGTGTGACAAGAAGGTACCACTCAAGATAAAGGAAAAGTTTTACAGAACAATAATCAGATCAACCATCCTCTATGAGATAGAATATTAACCCACCACAAAAGCACAAAAACAAAGACTTATAATAGCTGAGAATCTGAGATAAGGATGTTAAGATGGATGAACGGGCATACGTTACTACGCTAATACTAATTACACGAGGTAAATTCTGCGGTGGTACCAGTTAGGTGAAAATGAAATGAAATAGTGATGATTGAATAATGAAAGTAATAGCCCTTGGGACAATCCCACACGTAGCTTTAAAGGGGATAAGATAGGATGATGTAATATCTCTCTATTATTTATGGGATTAGACCACGTACGTTTTTAAGACTTCTTACATCAACAACCAAATCTGAAATCTACATTGCTTTCGTGAGCAAATCAAAAGTAATTGGCCTTTTGGCTAAGATCAAGTGTTGTATTTCTCTATTACACCCATTGGTTTTATGAAATGCTCTACACTACTATGTATATACTCCATCCGATCACATTTAACTCACGGTCCGTTCAACAAATGAGTACTTATATAAACTTGTTTTACTTATTTTTCCGATAAGTTTGCAAGTATTCGGTATAAAATAGCTGATGTGAATTCAAGTTGTGTAAAATGATAAAAAAAAGGCATTCAATTCATAATTAAAATAAGTGTGCTTCTCAGATGCCTCATATCAACTCTACAATTTTCGTCTCTTCCATCGTTGTATCAACGATTGTTAGAGGTTGATGTCGTCGACGATTCAGAAGGCAGGTAATCAACGAGTTTGCTTCTCAAGTCGTCTTTTTCCACCTCACTCGTCTCATTTGTCTCTCGGTCTTACATTCTAGGGTTTGGGCTAAAATTAGGCTTCTTACTTACAACAAGTTGAGGTATCTCTTGAAATTAGGTTTGTTGTTAATATGATGGTGCTATTGTTGGATCAGTGTTAGAAACTAACACTAGAACGAGTCTCTTCATTATTTTTGATGATAACAAATGCCACCAGGAACTAAACCTTTATCCAAGTGTTTCAAGAAAAACAAAATCTTATAGGAACTATGAGAGAAACAATAATATGCAGAAATGCCATGTACGTTTTTAAGACTTCTTACATCAGCAACAAAATCTGAAATCTACATTGCTTTCGTGGGCAAATCAAAAGTAATTGGCCTTTTGGCTAAGATCAAGTGTTGTATTTCTCTATTACACCCATTGGTTTTATGAAATACTCTACACTACTACATGCTCCATCCGTTTGCATTTAACTCACGGTCCGTTCAACAAATGAGTACTTATATAAACTTATTTTACTTATTTTTCAGATAAGTTTGTAAGTGTTCAGTATAAAATATATAGCTGATGCAAATTTAATTTCAGTGTAAAATGATAAAAAAAAAAAAAAAAGAGCATTCGTCATTAAAATAAGAGAAATTCCTTTTGGTGTCCTTAAGGTTTTGCCTTTTCTTTTTAGTGCCCAAGAAAAAAACTTATTCCTCTTGGTACCCCTGAGGTTTTGGCTTTTCCCGTTGATGTCCCTCTCCGGTTCAAATTAGCTAATTTCAAGGTTACCATTATGTTCATCACCCTTAAATTAGTAGGATTCAACTCTTAAAACACTTAAATTCATAAGTAAATTACATCAATTTGAACTTTTAAACAATCCTCTATTTTAAGGGGTTGTTTACAAAGTTGTTTAAAAATTCAAATTGATGTTGTTTGGTTATGAATTTAAGTGTTTTAATAGTCAAATCCTACTAATTTAAGGGTGATGAACATAATGGTAGGCTTGAAATTGGCTAATTTGAACCGGAGAGGGGCGTCAACGGGAAAAGCCAAAACCTCAGGGGTACCAAGAGGAATAAGTTTTTTTCTTGTGCACGAAAAGGAAAAGGCAAAAAGTTGGGGGCACCAAAAGAAATTTCCCTTAAAATAATTGTGCTTCTCGATTAGGTGCCTCGTAATAACTCTACAACTTTCGTCTCTTCCATCGTTGTGTCAACGATTGTTAGAGGTAGATGACGTCGACGATTCAGAAGGTAGTTCGTCAACGAGTTTGCTTTTCAAGTTTTTTCTCTCCGCCTCACTCGTCTCTTTGTCTCATTTGTCTCTCGGTCTTACATTCTAGGGTTTGGGCTAAAATTAGGTTTCTTACTTGCAACAAGTTGAGGTGTCTCTTGAAATTAGGTTTGTTGTTGATATGATGCTGCTACAACAAGTTGAGATGTTGTTAATAACTCTACAACTTTTTTTTTGGTCGATTGATTGAACTTAATTAATTACCTGTTCATTTCATATGTAATTATGCATTTGGTCAACAACAAAGCTAAAAGAAAGTATTTGGTCAACAACAAGAAGAGAAGGTTCAACGTAGAAACCCATTGCTTGGGTGTGGCGGGAAAGAAAGTGGGCCTTTTTTTGTCAGCTTATGGAACATAATCTATATATATAATTAAAACTACTAAGGATTCGAGCCATCACATTGCGTCACGTCGGATTTTGCCACTTGGCGATCCCATATTATACCACATATGATTTTGCCACGTGTCATTTTTCTGTAATTTACGCATCATTAATTTTTTTTTACTTCATAAAACATGTGTCAATATTATTCCACATCATCACTTACATGTAATTCCAAATTTTATTACTAGGTTTTAATTTTCCTTCTCATTCCATTATGTGTTCGTCTATACTCTCATCCCCTCTTGTCATCTATTTCTTCCATTGTGTTTTCCGTATTCATCACCACCGATCAGGCCTTTAACCTCATTCATGACCTTGAATGACACAACCGCCTCCACATCAACCACCCACTCACACTCCCCTGGTGTCTGGTACAACTCCACTCACATCAACCGCCTCCACATCAACCGCCTCCGTTGACATCTGATTAATTATACGTACAACTCCACCGACATCTGGACGGACTCCGAGACTCCGACTACACACGTGGCATCGACATCCTTAACACCGGCATTTGGCTGAAGTTTCGCAACTTCGATAGTTCCGTTTAAGCTGGTGCTTCTACCATGAATATCACACTGCTCATTGAAATCAATTCAAGTATGAAGATATTAATGAATTAATTTTTTCTTATCAAAAATTTCAATTTGGGATTATGTATCTTTTTAGTTGATTTTGAATATAGAAAGTTGTTAAGATTATAAGTACGTACAAATCAATTTTGCTATTATGTTTCCAAATTAAAACACAATCACTTGCCTATTAAAATTGGATATAAAATTTTTAATTAAAATTTGGATGAAATCTATTGAAAATAAAAGATCCGATTGTGACTTTTTATATGTAGAATTATTGTTATGATTTATTAACAATAAATTTAAATAATATTTAACTAATCTGTATAGTTTTTTTAAGATTTAATTTAAATAGGAATATCCTTGGAATCGGGATGGTGATACATATTTGGATAGTATGTATTTTCTTTTATGAGGCCATGTCTAGATTAGGTTTTTTCCTTCTAGAATTTTATTTATTTTGAAATTTTTTAATTTTAGTTTGTCCATATTGTGTAGAAGGAAGAAAGATTTGTTTTTATTATAGCCATTGAAGCTCTATTTACAAGTACAAGACAATCAATTACATATCAATCACTTACCAATCACACATAATTATGTCCTAGAATTAAGCTAATCAAGAGACCATAATAATGCTAGAATAATACATGATTGACTAATACATGATTGTTTTCTAATAGTTCACTGGTAATTTGATTGTGAGTTATGAGTTTTCTTAAAAAATATAAATGAGTTGTTTCTTTAATTACAAATGAAGAGATAAATACAAAGATAAATAACCAATCAATCTAACTAGCTAAGATATTTCTGATCTCTCTAAGATTCTAACCAATTTACACGACTTACAAAAAAGGAGACAATCACTAATAATATAACTAATCAATAAAACTGTTTTATTTATAACTAACAGAACGAATCATTTTTTTAATAAATATTTTAATTCCTAATTATGTAATTTTTGGATTGAAGTTGGGTAAAAAAAATAGTTATGATTACTTGTGATTTGCCGATAACATTTAGATATGGAAAAAAATTATTTTATTTTATTGAATCTTTTAATTTCTAATTATGTAAATTTAAAACTAAATTTGGATAAAAAAATTAGTTATGATTACTTGTGATTTACCGATAACATTTAGATATGGAAAAAATTATTTTATTTTATTGAATCTTTTAATTTCTAATTATGTAAATTTAAAACTAAATTTGGATAAAAAAATTAGTTACGACTACTTATGGCTATTGAACTTCAAAACAACGTGATTTTTTGAGCAATTTTAGTAAAGATCAAGCCATATCACTATATTTTCCAAATTTTCAATTATGTAGAAATTGAAATTCCTATTTCTACCAAAAATATTACTCCCTCCATTCTATTCTACTTGATATTTTAGAACAATTCACACATATTAAGAAATTCATTGAAAATATAAGAAATATTATTGGAAATCCAAAATTTTCTATATATAATCAAAAATTAATTAGTAACCCATCCTTAAAGTCAATACAATAAAAGAAAAAAGTCAATACTAACACTTTCCAACACATTAATTAAATAAATACTCCAAAATGACAAGTTTTAATGAACACGATTTTAACTATAAATTATCAAATAGAATAGAACGGAGGGAGTAGTATATTAGACCAAATCTCATGCCAAATATTTATTATTACCAAAATTATTCAATTCTCTTTTGACCTTTGCAAATTTGGAATGATTTGATCTTATCGTGATATAATAAACAACCACATAAAATTCTAACAAACTATAAATTATTAATATATCCTACTTTTTGAAAAAATATATGTATTTTCTTAATATGTATTTTGTTAATATGTATTTTTTTTAAAATTTTATTTTATTTTTTAGCGATCACATTAGATAGGATTTAACTAGCTATTTATCTAACAATATATATATATATGTTATGATATTTTATATGTTAAATTATCGTTATGAATTTTAACAATAACATTACATAATATTTACCTAAAAATTTATGATTTTTTTATAAGATTTAACTAGGAATATTTTGGCAACTGGTATATTCCAAAATTAACCTTTAACAATGCTAAAATAGTTTTGTTACTTGCAATTGTTTTTTTAATTATTGCTAAGTATTTGTAAAATGAAGAAATTTGTAATAATATCAAGCAAGATTACAAAATCAATAAACATGTATTTTATGTTTGATTTCGATCCATATTTATAACTATCTAAAAAGTAAAAATTGATCAAAGAAATTTAATATATTTTTATTTTTATTTTTATACTACTTTATTATACTTGATTCATTAATATTAAAATTATGAATTACTAATTAACCTTTTTTATATACTAAAAGCAATTATTTTATTGTCTATTTATGTGTTGGATCAAATCTAAACCGTAAAATAATAACCAGAATGACATATTTTATAATTATTTAAAAAATATGTAATTTTTTGTATAAATTCCGTGCAGGATACGGGTATTACACTAGTGCGTACAAAAGCACATGAAGACACGGCATAATTCACCTACGTATCTAAACAAATTGTCTCTTCGAGGTGGGAATAAGTGAATTAATAACCTTTTTAAGTAGACTAGCTTGCATAAAAATGGTAGACTAGTGTGAAGTTTATAAGTGATTTTGTACTTTTTTTTCTTTTAACAAGGACCCATCTTTGGTGATAAATTTTGTGTCTGTGAATTAATCAGTAAAGTGCACGAATCAGGTAAATCAACTTGTATCAACTGACTCGATCTAGTAGTAGGAAGAATGATGAGATTTGATTTTTCACCCAAGTAAAGTGGTAGAGGCAAGGATCAAACTTGAGACTTCTCATACTCCCAACATTCCCATGCCTCTTATCACTTGACCACCCCGGACATGATTTCATACTTTTACTCTGCATAAAAGTACTTGCTTAATTTTGGTTTATAATTTTTATGTGAAAGTCTATAGAATATAAATCCAGAGGTGGTATGTATATAAGCTCAATACACAAATATAATGAGATTTTATAATAATTATATTAATTGATATATAATACTCCCTCTGTTCCCATTTGTTTATCCAGTTTTCTTTTCGAGTGTGCCCTTTTGTTTGTCCACTTTCATTTTATATCTATACTTTTCTTACAATATTATCCCTACCTAATATCATCTTTTATACTTTTACCCACTTTTCCAATTACCAATACTACTTTACACCTTTTATCCCTATAAAATTACAAATATACCGTAATCAATCTCACCTTTTATCCACTTTCTCAATTACCAATACTACTTTAAACCTTCTTTAATAATCACAAAAACCGTCCTTTAGGACGAATAAATGGGGACGGAGGGAGTAGAAAAAATAGGCTTGCTCGGCCTTGTTTCACTAATTGATGGAAATGCTTTTTTAGGTCAAAGTTATTTTTTGTGTCTCAAAAAACATTAAAAAAAAATATACGAATTTTAAAAGTGTTAAAAGTATTTTTTGTAGATGAATTGATTTTTGAGAGGAAAAAGAACAATGCCTAGCTATTTTTTCTTCTCAATAAAACTTATGAGTTCCACGTCTCTCCTTACAAAAACATACCTAAATTTGAACAATATTGAATTACATTTACCAAATCTTACTTGTAGAGTTTTGACTTCACTCAATCACATATATATAATGTATTTTGAAAAAGAAATATGATTGATTTTCTCATTAATTTGTTTCTAATATGTGTGTATATATATATATCTAATTTATCTATAAAAGAAAAATGCACACAATCAAATAGCTAGTAAAAATGATTATCTTTAACCAAATTATCTCCAACAATGATTTGGCTAATATTGATCCCTTCAAGGTATATTTGCATAAATGCTTTTATATGAAAGACTTGGGACTACTCAAATATTTTTGAGGCATTGAAATTGTTCATGGTGATATTTCTTTCTCAGTGCAAGTATGCCTTAGATATATTGTCTGAAACCGGTCTCATAGCTTCCAAGCCAACAACCTTCCCATTGCCTCAAAAATACAATCTGGCCAAGGCAATGAGTCCGGATTATGTGAAATCCGACCAATACCGTCGTCACGCCGATTGATCTTCTCACTATTATGCGCCCTGCCGCCCTAATCACTCTTATGTTGTGCACATTTTGTCTTAGTTTATGCAGGATCCGAAGGATGCTCATTGGTATGTCGCGCTTCACATTCTCGCTATCTGAAAGGGTCTCTAGGTCAAAGACTTGTGTTGTCTTGCAAGAGCTCTCTTCAGTTGTCTACTTATTGTGATTCCGATTAGGCGGCTTGTCTTGTCACTCATTGTTTCTTGACTGGCTATTTCATTCTCTTAATTGAATCTCATATTTCTCGAAGACTAATTAAGAAGCAACCTATTATTGCTCTCTCTTCAACTAAGGCTGAATATAGATCTATGTCGGCTGCTTGTTGTGAGTTATTATGGCTCAAGTCGTTCTTATCATCTCTTGACTTTTGACATCAGACTTATATGGAGCCTTTGTGTAAAAGTCAAGTTGCTATATATTCATATTGTTGCTAATCCGGTCTTTAATGAATGGACTATGTACATTGAGATCGACCTTCACTTTGTGAGACATTACATTCAGACAAGATCGATCTCGACTTCATGTGTATGGACAACTGAGCAATTGGTTGATATAATATTGACAAAGGATTTGAGCGCGCAAATAACAATTTATTAGGAGAGCTCCAATATTTGTACTTAAAATGCAACCAGGAATCCAAGATAACTAGCTAGCTAGCAAGCTCATATATTTATTAGTGAACGTACTTACCACACAAGTTTGTGAGTTACACATTAAGATGTAATTTTGTTTCAGTCGATCGATCTATCTCGTGGAAATCTTACAAGCCAAACGTGTACGTTATTCCTTAATTAACTACGTACCAATTAAGTAATTAACTACTTTAAATATTCATTACCAAATTCATCATCCACTTGCCCTAATATCTCCCCCAACTCCCTTGACCCGATGACGTGTCCCATCTCAAAGCCCGACAGCTCAGCCTCTAACTCAAACAGAAACTCTGGCGGCAGTTCCGGCGGCGCCAGGATCCCGTTCTCCGAATAAGGCAAAGGCACCGGCGCCAAAGTGGCTGCTGAGGTGGTACCGGATGACGATTTGGAGCGCTTGTTCCTACGGCGGGCACCGCCAATGGGGACGGCGCGGAGGGCCCCGCCGTCGGTCCAGTGGCGGCGGCAGCTCCTGCACCAGTGACGTGGCTGGGACAAGCTGCGGTTGTTGTAGTAGCAGAACTTGGTGTTGGTTGACTCACACCTAGGGCACTTGACCGACGCCGGTGGCTTCGGCGTGTTCGATCTCCGGGCCAGCTCCGCCATCGAAATGGGCCTGGTTGTTGGGCCTGGCCCGCCCATGGGCCCGATTGTGGGAGGTGGTGGATGTGGTGGGAGGAGGAGAGGGGTAGAGTTGTTTTGGTTGATGAAGCTGTTTCCATGGTGAAGAGGGGAGATGAAACCCTGAAAACATATCAGCTTTCTTAATTAAGATCACTTATTAATAATTTAATTTTCTAATCTATAATCCAAGGACATAGGTTAAGAATTTTAAAATGGAAATGAGAATTTTATTATTTAAAATTATCTTGATTATTTTTTTAGAGTTTAGTAATTTTTATATAGGATTTTAGTTTTTATAATTAGTACTCTTAATTTATATTCTTAGAAAAATCTATTAGGTTAGAAAAATCATTGATAATTACTCGAGTAGTTATTTGATATTAAAAAACCATATATAAATTATAGATGTTAATCATTTGACATGTGGTTGCAAAAGATGGTGCCTTTGTATATTTATGATTGTAAAAATGATTTATTAATTTTATGCCCTATTGATATAGTTTAAAAAAAACAATATATTTGATTTAATTATCATGGGAACAGGAAGCTAGCTAGCTTAGGTCTGTTTAGTACCCTGCCTTAGGAATCACTCAATCCTATTTTCGTGTTTGGTGAATTTGTTTTTTCAAATTAACTATTTTATAAATGACTTGATTTCATGTTTGATAAAATGGTTTTTCTAACTTATACTTATTTTAGAAATTAAAATCCTAAAAAATGGGATCTTTTGGAGAAATTTTATACCCTTAGAACATAGGTTAAGAAAATCGTTAATAGAAAAGGGCCTTTTGGAGAAATAGGAATTATTTCTTAAAAAAAGAGAAATAAGAAGTGTTTTAGATCAATTAATAAAAATTAAAAGAGAAAGGAGTGGGAGGAAATATGTTATATTTACCCATTTTTAATTAAAATAATTTAGGAAGATACCTAATTGAGTATTTGCTAATTACTAATTAGACATGAAATTAAAATGAATTTATAAATTAATTACATTAATTATAACCAAATAAAATTTAAGGAAGCTCTCACCTCTTGTTGGTATTGTGGGTGTTGCCAGTTGGAAGGATCAAGATCAGCTGAGATGCAAGGAAACACCATGGTGTGGCTAGCTAGCTATGTTTTATAGAATTTTTTGGACGATTTCTTCCCTTTTTCTTTGTGTTGAGTGACGCCCTCCCTTTTAATTCTCTTTATGAAAAGATGATGAGTGGGTATGAATTAACAAACCATAATAGAGATTGAGAGGGTAGAATTAAGCTAGAGATTGAAATCCTTGTTTAAAGAGATGACATCTAAAGAGAGAGCTAAAGCCTAAAGAGAAGGCAAAAGGGGGAATGGAGGAGCTAGAGGATATGATGAGATCAAGAGAGGGCTTTTGGTCATTTATATAGATAGGTTATGGAGTACTTTTTTAACTACGTGTAGGTTGGCAAAAGTGGAGGGCGGTGTCAGGGGTTTGTGTGATAAGAAAGTACCACTCAAGTTCAAGATGCTAAGGTATCTGAGTGGGCACACGTTGATGGTATCTGAGATGAAGATGTTAAGGTAGATGATTGGGCACACGTTGTTTGACAAGATCAAAAGAAGGGTGGGGTGGCCAATATAGGGGACAAGTTGCGAGAGTCGAGACTGCGCTGATTTGGACATGTTCAGATGAGAGGTCCAAGGAAGCTAATTCGTAGATGTGAGAGGCTGGTTCTTTGGGAAGTGCGTAGAGGGAGGAGACGATTGAAGAAATGTTGGAAGGATAGTATAAGATAGGATATCTGCCAGTTTGGGATTTCTACAAATCTGCCAGCATGCATGGCATGAATAGTTGAAGGGAGAAGATCCGAGTGACAGACAGTTAGTCACATGGACAGATGGTTTCACGAGAGCTTCGGCGCTATGTACATTGGTTTGTGAGGGGCTTAAAACATATACAACCCCCTGTACTTGTACGAATTTGTCACTTAGACACCTCACCTTTGGTTTGGACCTATTGAGCACTTAAACTTAACAATTTGGACCTATTAGACACCTGGTCGCTGACAATCTCGTTGAGTGTAACACACTCGCGCTGACATGTCCAATTTTTTGTCCACATGTGTTCCACATAAGCCTATTTTTTGTCCACATATGTGCCACATAAGCGTATTTGGTATTTTGCCACAAAGGCATAATTTATGCCACATAACAATTTGGACCTCCGTTTACAGCTGGTTCACTCCCGCTGTTCTCTTCGTCGTCCTCAACCTCGTAATCGGCACCATTGCACTTCGCCACATCAGCGAAGAGGTGTTTAATAGGTCCAAATTGTTAAATTTAAGTGTTCAATAGGTCCAAACCAAAGGTGAGGTGTCTAAGTGACAAATTCGCACAAGTACAAGGGACTATATATGTTTTAATCCGTTTGTGAGGTCTAGAGATCGACACTAGCATACATCGATACATAGCTAGAGCATATTCTCTAAGTATAACTTAATTAAGGTTCGTATAATAACGTATGTAAATGGATTTCAATTTTCAATTCATAAACTAATAGTATAAAGTTAAAAGTTTGCTTTTTTTCTGAAAGTAGGGATGCTTTACATGGTCATTTAAATTTTATTTGAAAAGTATACATAGCTTTCTTCTTGCCAAGTTGTTTGTAGTTTTACAAAAAAAAATCTCGAAATCGAAGAAGAAAAACAACAATGTCCAAAATTTTCTAAAGATGAGGACTTTGAAGTGCATGGGCTTCGAGTCAAAATGAAAGCTCATGGGCTTTCGTATTTGATAATGGCTTTCGTTAGCTTGAGATTTGAATTGAGAGCTATAATGACCACCCACAACGGGGGTTTTAAAATTTAAAATAATATATAAGCTCTTCTAAATAAAATAGTATCAAATATGTTGAAGATTGTGCCCAGGGTCTTCATTTTGAAGGCTCGAGCTTGGAAATAAAAACCCATCCAGTACATCTAGTGAGTGTACTATGGCCGTCCATCATTCATCTCCTATTTAATCATACGGCTAAAAAAAATTGAATTTCGATAATATTAAAATGTTTTCAGGCCATTTTTCGGCCATAAAAAATAAAAATTAAACCATAAAAATAATTTCAATATTTTTATTTTTACTTTATTTAACCATAGAGACCCATTTTGAATATGTTTTGATGACTACAAAAATGATATAAATAAAAAATATGAATTAAATAATCTTTTAAAATTAATCTTTGTACTTTTTGGATAATTAATTTTATACATACTGTAAAATAATATAATTAATATATTCAATGACATGAAATATAGTTTTATACATTATAGTCATTAAATAAATTTTTTGTAAGGCATTAATACATGTAAATCTTTTCGGGCATATTCATCTTCAAAACTAGTTTATATATAAGTTTGGTGTGTTTTTTCTATGTTTTTTGGTATGCCTTTTTGTGTGTTGTTTGGTGTGTTTCATGTATTCGTTTTAATGTATTCCGATGTTTTCAATTTTAAGTGAAATGAAGTGTGTTGTTTGTTATTTATAGTGACTGATATGAATAATAGTCAAATTAATTTAATTAAAATTTTTTGAATTAAATATTATACCAATTTAACAAATATTATTCGAAATCAACCTAAAATAAAAATCTTAAGATGTATATTATTATATTATAAATAGTATAATTGAGTAATTAAAGATGAAAAATAAAAATAAAGTAGTGGGTTTTAAAGAATAGAATGGGGATGTGGGTTGTGGGGATAAAGTAGGATTGACCTCTTTATAGGAAGATCACAGCAGGAAAGGAAGCTTCAAATTGATAGCGGGAAAGGATCGATCCCAACTCATGACTGGCAAGCTAGCTTGGAATTCAAAATATATATTCATCGGGGTTCCAGTTTTAAAATGAGGTGGATGAGTGAGAAAATTGATTTGAAGGAGTTAAAAACCCAAAAGTGGACTTTGGGTTGTGAGTAGTCTAAGTGAGCAGCAAGCCTCAAAGAGGCCTTAAAGAGTACTGTGATTTGATATTTTCAATGTTAAATGCCAAAAAAAATTAATTGATGCTTCTGACCCAAAATGTCCGATTGATTATTTTTTCACTTAATAAAGTAACAATTCGAAGTATTAAACAAGTCTATTAGTTTGAGAGATTGAAGAAACACGGTAATCAGACAAACTGGTATAGAAAAAATCAAACAAACAAGAATAATGTACAAACAAAGAACATAAGAAAAATGTCAAAATTAGAATGCCAAAACCTTTTAGGGCCCATTTGGTTCCATACCTAAGGTATATAAAATCAGGTTAGGTATAGCTTATTCCATTTTTGGTGTTTGGTATGAAATAAGGATTAGATATAGCTAATTCTCATGACTTATTTTTGGGATGGATATGTGTAAAACCTATTCCAACTTGATTCTTTGATTCCAACACAATTTCTGGTATAGAAACAAACGGACTATTAAAGGTTTTGGTATTCCGATTTTAACACTTTTTTATGTTTTTGTTTGTATGTTATTCTTGTTTTTTATATACCATTTTGTGTGATTATCGAGTTTCTTCAACCTCTCAAACTACCAGACTTATCTAATACTTTGAATTGTCACTTTATTTAAAAGAGTAATCAATTGGACATTTTGGGTCACTTCGATTAATGTCCAATTGATGATAAACCTTATATGGGTAACTTCGATAATCGATTCTTGCAACTCTTTACAATACATTTTGGGTCACTTCGATTAATGTCCAATTGATGATAAACCTTATATGAGTCACTTCGATAATCGATACTTGTAACTCTTTACAATACATTTTGGGTCACTTCGATTAATGTCCAATTGATAATAAACCTTATATGGGTCACTTCAATAATTGATACTTGTAACTCTTTACAATGCATTTTGGGTCACTTCGATTAATGTCCAATTGATAATAAACTTTATACGGGTCACTTCGATAATCGATACTTGTAACTCTTTACAATCTTCTTGCAAAATCTTTTATATGGGTCACTTCAATTGGAAGCTGGAATTGAGTTTCGTTTCTCAAGTTGTGTTGCCGAAATCAATTACAAGAATAACTATCTAGATATTCACTATAGCAACGTAACTTAGAAATGTATTCATTCTCAATTTCTACGACTTCCTTATCACTCCTAAAATGAATTCAGTCTGCGATAATTAGTGGAGCTCTCAAACACGTCACCTGTCTTTTGCACACAAAAAATCTCAAATAAAAAAAACTTACCAATAAACAAAAATTTGTCGGCAACTAACAATCATAAATTATTGGCTTAATATTAGTGTTCTAAAAAACGCTAGATTGAGAGGGATCAATTAGCGCCTAGAACAAGTTACCTAGACAGATATTTAGACGGATTAGACAGTCAGGGGATTAATATCTTCCCATTCCTAAGCAAAGTATAGACAAAATTTTTAGAACAATAATTAGGATTCGAGTTTGAATCCTCGTAACAGCATTTAAGCAAAAACTAATATTGAAAATGAAACGATGAAGCATCATATTCGATCTTAAAACGGTACTTACTGATCGAATTAAGCATAAACAAAACCGAATAAAAATTACCATAAAAAATTCCAGTGGAAGTGTTATGCTAGGTAGTTGAACAAGATGAAATCTATAAAACCAAAATGTCTAATTAATCAAAAACATCCTAATGAGCTAAATACACACTACTCTAAACACTATCCATTGATTGGCCATGCTTCCGTGGCCTCAAAATCAATACTTGCATACGAAAACGGCGTCGTTCCACCAAATTTAGCCAATCTCAAACCAATCCAGCAGAATCAGGAAGCCCTTGCCAATGATCCTCCTGGTGGCGCGTGGCGGGCACGACGAGGCTCCTCTTAGGCGGAGGCTTAACATAGGCCCTACAAACCGGACAATCAGAGTGCGCGTGTAGCCACCGCTGGATGCAAGGCGCGTGGAAGAGGTGGGAACAAAGGTTGAGCCGCCATAGCTCCTCCCCTTCCTCCAACGCCGACAAGCACACCGGGCACTCGCCTCCGATCTCCGCCGACTCCGATCGAACCACCACCACCGTCGCCAGCTCCGGCTTGGTGGCGGCGGGAGGGGGCGGCTGGTCGGCGGCTTGTGGCCGGCGTCGGAGGATGAAGAAGAGGTAGAGTAGAATGGGGATGATGATTATGAAGAGGAGGACAAGGATGAAGGTTAGGGAAAGAGTAGACATTGTTTGGAGTTTGGGATCTAGGATTTGATTATTTTGATCGAATGAGTTTGAGTAATTGATTTTGTTTTGGAGTTTTTTAAGTGTAATGCTGGTGGGAGGTGGCCCAGTTAGGTGAGGGTGTCTTTTTCAATTATGTAGAGGTGTGATTAAACTATTGGTTTTAGAGTTTGGACACTTGTGATAGGGCATTTTGTATCAAATTTGGTGTAGAATATGTTCATCAATTTTGGTTTTTAGTTCTTTGTTTGTGGGTGAAACATGCATTATATTAAGATATACTAGTTCTTCCTAATGACAAAACCAGAATAATCTATTCACTAATGGCATTTCTAACCAGTAATTTCAATTGCCAACTGAGAGGAAACAGTTCCTTGGCAATTTACAAACATCACAATTCAAGTTTATATCAGATGCAAATAAATACTCAAAAAATGGCTAAGCAAATAAATGCAACAGTTGCAAATTTGCAATCATACTGAAAATAAAGGATTCAAGAATTCATACCAACTCCATAACAATAATTACTAACAAATATCATAGCATGTCCAAAATCAACTAGCACTATAGCTAGCTTCTTAACCAACTAACATAACTACCAAATTTCTTAACCAATAAATCCCATAACAAAATAGAACCAAAATATCACATAGTAGGAAAAACCCACTGCTTAGTCGACCTCCTCAATCTTAGGTCCAGGACCGCCAGCAGCCGGAGGAGCCTCGTCATCATCCATAGCACCGCCCATGTCGCCACCAGCGCCCTGGTACATCTTCGCAATGACCGGGTTACAGATATTCTCAAGCTCCTTCATCTTGTCCTCAAACTCATCCGCCTCAGCAAGCTGGTTCCCATCGAGCCACTGAATCGAGCCCTCGACAGCGTCCTCGATCTTCTTCTTGTCCGCCGGGTCAAGCTTCCCGCCAATCTTCTCGTCCTTGATCGTGTTCCTCATGTTGTAAGCATAATTCTCGAGAGCGTTCTTGGCCTCCACCTTCTTCTTGTGCTCCTCGTCCTCAGACTTGTACTTCTCGGCCTCCTGCACCATCCGCTCAATCTCGTCCTTCGACAGCCTCCCCTTATCGTTGGTAATAGTGATCTTGTTCTTCTGTCCGGTCGTCTTGTCCTCGGCAGAAACATTCAAAATCCCATTGGCATCGATGTCGAAACATACCGTGATCTGAGGGACACCCCTCGGAGCAGGCGGGATTCCAGAGAGCTCGAATTTCCCGAGCAAGTTGTTGTCTTTCGTTCTCGCCCTCTCCCCTTCGTAAACCTGGATCAACACTCCCGGCTGGTTGTCGGAGTAAGTAGAGAACACCTGCTCCTTCTTCGTCGGGATTGTGGTGTTCCTCGGGATCAAAACAGTCATGACACCGCCAGCTGTCTCGAGACCGAGTGAGAGCGGAGTCACATCAAGAAGAAGAAGATCCTGAACCTTCTCGTTACCCTCGCCGCTCAATATCGCAGCTTGCACAGCAGCACCATACGCGACAGCCTCGTCGGGGTTAATCGACTTGCAAAGCTCCTTGCCATTGAAAAAGTCCTGCAACAATTGCTGGACTTTCGGGATCCTGGTCGATCCGCCAACAAGAACAACATCATGGACAGAGCTCTTGTCCATCTTGGCATCCCTCAAACACTTCTCAACCGGCTCCATACACTTCCTGAACAAATCCATGTTCAGCTCCTCGAACCGAGCACGGGTGATGGTCGAGTAAAAATCGACACCTTCATACAGAGAATCAATCTCAATCGTCGTCTGAGCAGTAGACGAAAGAGTCCTCTTCGCCCTCTCACACGCGGTTCTCAGCCTCCTCAACGCCCTCGGATTTCCGGTAATATCCTTCTTGTGCTTCCTCTTGAACTCCTGCACAAAGTGGTTAACCATCCTGTTGTCGAAATCCTCGCCTCCCAAATGAGTGTCTCCAGCCGTGGCCTTCACCTCGAAGATTCCCTCTTCAATGGTGAGAAGAGAGACATCGAAGGTTCCGCCTCCAAGGTCAAAGATCAAGACGTTCTTCTCGCCAACGCTCGTGGCCTTCTTGTCGAGACCGTAGGCAATGGCTGCAGCTGTCGGCTCGTTGATGATACGCATGACATTGAGTCCGGCAATGACTCCGGCGTCCTTCGTGGCTTGACGCTGGGAGTCGTTGAAGTAGGCAGGGACCGTGACGACCGCGTTCTTGATTGAGACACCGAGGTAGGCCTCGGCGATTTCGCGCATCTTGATCAGGACCATGGATGAGATTTCCTCGGCGGCGAACTGCTTTTCCTCGCCCTTGTAGTTGACTACGATCATGGGCTTGTCGCCGGGTCCTGGAATGATCTTGAATGGCCACAATTTCATGTCACTCTGAACTGAGGCGTCGCTGAACCGTCTACCAATCAGCCTCTTTGCATCTGGGGAGATAATGTGAGCAGATTATCAGAATTTGAATGCAAAATCATTGAAAAAACACCAAATTAAATCTTTAGGTCGCTTCATTACTAGCAAATTATTTTGAAATCCTCATCACATTCAGAAATTTATGATGTCAGAGAACTTCGTGTGACAATCAAATCCATAGATTTGTAATCTTATTGTATTTAATTCTGATTAGGTTCTAGTCCGTGTAATTAAGAAAGGCAAATTATTTTTCCAATAGATTTATATTGATTCTACTTAGACCATTAAACCTTAATCTGTCAGACCATGCAGTTCACCAATATTCCAAACAAACAATGATACAATGCCAGAAAAAAGTAATCTTTTTTTAATAAAAAATCATAAACAATTAAATATTAATACTAAATTCAAATAGTGATATTTCAAATACGGAAAGAACTCTTCTTTGTTCTGTCTAGACAGAGGTACCTTCAATATTCAAAGTTCAAACACTAACAAACTTACAGAGTGCGAATTTTAAATTGGGATCCAAATTCAAATCTAACTCGATCTAAAAGTTTTTTTTTGGTCGGAACTCGATCTAAAAGTTGAGACCTAGATCTAATAGACTAGAAAACAACTCACAATTGCAGATTCAAACATACACAAAGTAAACAAGCAGGTAGAACAAAGCAATATACTGGAATTTTAATCAAACAGATCTGAAATTCTTACCGAAAACAGTGTTAATAGGGTTCATGGCGACCTGGTTCTTGGCAGCATCTCCGATCAGCCTCTCAGAATCGGTGAAGCCGACGTAAGACGGCGTCGTTCTGTTACCCTGGTCATTGGCGATGATCTCAACACGATCGTGTTGCCATACTCCGACACAAGAGTAAGTGGTTCCGAGATCAATACCGATAGCAGGACCTTCTCCTTTGCCCGCCATTGTTGATTGTTGCTACTAACAGTTCGAGAATTAAGAAAACGAGAGGTGAATGAATGTAACGAGCGGCTATGGAACAATCCAAAGAAGTAACAAAAAAAACCTAGAGAAGATGCGTTTATATAGAAAAATCTTTATACTCCATCTTTTTTTTATTCCAGAACCTTCGGGGACCTTGGAGCGATTATAAGCCGTTGGATGAAAGAAGAAGGGACGGCTGATATATGTTTTGCAAGATTCTGGCTAGCACGCCAGCTATGACTGACCGTTGGATCTTTGGTCTATATTGATTGGAGAATGCCGCAAGGGGAAGCATTAGAGGGGACCACTACTAATTTTTGAATCCGGTCTATACTTTGGGTTGTTTTATGAGTTTGTGCTTATGTTGGGCTTCTTGTGTCCATTTCAAATTGGTCTTGTTAAGGTCCACATGTAATTATTTTTATTATTTTAACTACTGTTATTTTCTATAGTATAAGAAAAGAAATTTGATGTATTGAATATGTTTGGTAAGAATAAATCCCTGGGACTGGACGGGATGATCGCAGAATTTTACCAGAATTATTGGGATATAGTCGGTCTTTCAGTTATAAAAGCAGTAAAGGCGTTCTTCTCGTCTGGTGTACTGCTTAGGGAAGTCAACCATACGTTCATTACTCTTATTCCAAAATGTGACAACCCGTATACAATGAACTAGTATCGACCCATAAGACTATATTCAACAATTTATGAATTTATTGCCAAAATAATTGTTGAACGGCTGAAACTCGTTTTGCCAAAATTAATTAATCCTCTTCAAGGAGCGTTTGTTTCAAACCATGTCATACAGGATAATGTTCTTATAGCACATGAAATATTCCATTCACTTCGGCAAAGAAAAAGGAAGATCGAATGGGCTTCAATTAAATTAGATATGGAAAAGACTTACGACAAAGTGGATTGGACCTTCTTATTCAGAATCCTGCAAAAGTTTAGATTTAGCCCTATCTTCATAAAATGGATACAAGAGTGCATAAAAACTACATCTTTCTCACTACTTGTCAACAATAAGCCAACGGATATTTTTACGCAAGAAAAAGGACTACACCAATGGGATCCTCTCTCTCCTCTACTTTTTATCCTAGGAGTAGAAATTTTGGAATGAAGACTGCAAAGAGAATGTATGGATACAACTAACACGGTTGGATTTACGATTACTAGAGGCAGAACTAGGATGCCTTTTCTAACATTTGTAGACGACATTCTTATTTACACACCTGCCACGACAACTGCATTCATTAAAATACGAACAATTCTTGATGAGTACTCGTATATCTCTGGACAAAGGTAAACTTCCATAAATCTGCCTTCCAAACAACTAAAGGGGTTCCCACATAAATTAGAAGAACGCTCTTGCAAGTGATAAATATTCCTAACTGAAGTGCTTTAGATAAATATCTCGGATGCCCAATCATCAATTCTAGAGTCTCGAAGCCACTGATATAAAAAAAAAATCGATAACCACCTATCCCTATGGAAAGCAAATTTGTTGTCTCAAATTGGAAGAAACACTCTCATCAAAACAACCTTAGCTACAAAACCGTATTACACTATGCAAAATTTCATGCTACTAGAAAAAATGCTAAATGAGCTCGACTCCATAAATCGGATTTTTTTTGGAACAAATCAGACGACTATGTGCCCATGGTGGGATGGGACAGGATTTGTAAATCGAAAAATGAAGGGATGACTTGGATTATGAAAAGCTAGTCACATGAACAAAGCGTTACAAATGAGACTCCTTTGGAAAATCTTGGCAGAACCAGCTAACTTCTGGGTCCGTATTGTAAAGGAAAAATATCTTAAAGACAAAGGTCTACTAGAATATGGTTGCACTAAAAACAGTTCATGACAATGGAAGAAACTAATGAGTCTAAAAGAGGATTTTCAAAAAAGCCTTCTATGGCAAGTGGGTGATGGGAAGTCAATTTGGTTTTGAAAATATGTGTGGGTAAGCAAGCACCCACTTCGAGAAGATTGTCACAACATTGTAGGGAGTGAAAGTGATATACCAGTAGCAGACTTCATAGATAATAACAGGAAATGGAATGAAGATGAACTAAGAAAATTCTTGCCTAATTCATGGGTCGAACAAATTTTGTCAATAACAATTCCTAAAAATCAGATCCAAGATAGATTATATTAGCACCCAAACAAGAATGGATGATTTTCCACTCAGTCGGCCTTTGCCTTAATATCGAATGAATTAAACATGAATGACTAGGAATTTAACTGGATTTGAAAACTTGACCTAATGCATAGAATAAAAATGTTTATGTGGAAGATTTGCATCAAAGGTCTTCCTACTAAACATCTCCTTATATAAAGACATATAGTTGTCACTTTAGAATATCCACTATGCAATCATCAAGATGAGACAAATGAGCGTCTTTTCCTCAAATGTTACTTTGGTTAATGGAGTGGATTCTTGATGTGTTAATGTGCTTAAGGGCAGTCGATCCGGCCCCTGGACAATTGACATGCTTATAGCGGATACTTTGGTTATGTTGCAGCCTTTCGAGGGGTTCATTACCAAACATAGCCATCGAGAATGCAATTCTGTGGCAAATTTGATTGCGAAACTACACCACGATTGTAGTATCAATCAGATTCTCAACCATGGAGGGGTCTTGAACCTCATCCGTAAGGATGCCCTATGCTGACCTAGTCTGCCTAATTTTTACGTATTAAAAAATAGTATTTTGTAGATCGAGAGACCGAAAAAATTGGCAGTCGAAACAAGGAACAACCGAACAAATAATGTGGGGTGCCACAAGAGGAGCAGTGAAGATGATAATTACGAAGTGAAAAAGACGGTGCTTTGAAGAATAATTGTAGACACCTCATATTCGGACTTGTCGTAAGAGTTAAGAGTCTTTAGGCATCAACCGCACATCCACAACTTTCACCAAATAAATATCGTCTAAACCACCAATCCGGACACGTGCACAAGACCTGATATCCTTAAAGCTCTAAAGATGGTTCAGTTTTTAAATCGTGGAGGTGTTTTTTAAACTTTAACATTTTGTTTTGATTTTGCCCAACAATAATAAGAAACTAGTTGAATCACTGTGATACTCACGGGATAACTTTATTAAAAATTATTCAATATTATGATATTAATATAAAATCTAAAATACTTGTATATAATATCATAATAAAATCTACCTAATACATTATAAAGCAGAAACCATGTGTGTTTAAAAAATTGCGCCACGTGATATTTTTTAATAAAATAATGTTACAATTTGGTTTCATCCTATAGATCTTCCAATCTCCATACTTTCATCCAGCAAATACATTTATATAAACTTTAACAATTGAAAATAATTAAGTGACCATAGAACCCACAAAACTGACAGTTGAAAATACTTATTTATGCTCGTTAATCAATTTAAGTAAACCCATCATCCCATCCTCATCTCTCCTCTGAGATTTCTGATCATTGTTCTATCAAGAAGGTAATCGTTTATCAATTTTTCTAACCTATGTCCTTAGGGCCTAGATTAAAAACCTAATTATAGCAAGAAATTAATAATTTTGTATTTAAAGTTTTTTTAATTTTTGTAAAGGGTTCATGATTTTTAAAATAGGGTTTTAGTTTCTAAATTCTGGTTCTTATCCTATTCCCCAAGGACATATGATAGAAAAAATCATTTTTATATAAAGTGACATGTTTTTTCATTTACAAGTTTCTCTTGTGTTTTTGTTGGCTCTTTAACAAATTTCTTTCTAAGTTTGATTGTGATATGCGAATCCACTTATTTGTGAAGAAGAAGATAGTTAAGTTTTAGGTACCAACTATTAGAGCAAATTGCTTGAAACATTGGTGAGAAAGGTTATAATTTCTAGAACTGTTTCTCAAAACTTTTCTTCACACTAATCAAATCCTTTATTTATCTCATGATTATAATATAACTTCCAACAATGCAATATACAACCACAAGCACCAAGCAGAATAATAGATCAAACTAACCTTGTAGGTTGTACATTCAGTGTTGCTCTTAAAAGCCAATGTTGCTACAACTATTTGAAACTCTTTCATATGGGTAGTTCCCCATTGAGCAAGGTGCTTTCGAGCATATTGAATAGCTTGCAAACTTCTCTCAACTGTTACAACTCTATAAACTCTTGCAATCGCAATTGAAATTCAAGCTCGCTTTGAATTCACGGGAAAACAACAACATTCAGTTACAACAATTTCAAATATACACCTGACCCAAAATTTATAAATCTAACAAATTAGCAAACCCTAGCTAGTTCACTTGTTAAGTACTCCAAAGTCAACACATATATACTCTATAATCAATAGCTAGTACGTGCACCGTACACGTGGGTTATCAACATATACTATATGATTTTTGTATGTTTTGTGGTGGACTCATATGTATAATGTATCCTTTTCACGGTCGCTCATGAGATTAGGTTGTGTTATATGATGTGCTACTTAATTAGAACACTCTAAATAGGTTTGTGTGTGTTTATATACAAAAAATTCTCATTGTAAACAATAACGTATTATATTTATAAAACTTATGGTGAAACTAGATTCTACACATAACATAGTTCAATCACAATACCTCTAAGTACAAAATAAAGTTGTATGAAAAGAGACACATGTATGATGTGTCTCTAGCAAATTAGGTTGAATTTTGATGAAGTCTTTGGATTTTTTAATCACATTAGAGAGACATGTGTCTCTAATCCGGTTAAAGTCTCCTTTTTTATTGCACAATGAAGTCTTTGTACAACAATATAGTTCAATCACATTATGTTTAAAAAGTGCATCCACTAACTTTGTACCCGTAACTCGTATATTATAGTGTAACCTGTTGTATACCCTTACTAAATCGGGTATGGTTTTCGAAAATTAACAAATATTTGAACTAAGTTTTAAAAAAATTATATAAAAATCAACCCGTATATCTTCCTCCGACCGTAATTTCACTTCCAACATAACGTCATATTCAGATCTGAGCCCACTGTCAATCTCGCCCGTCACGACCGGCAGCACTACGTCGCCTCCTCTTCTACAACCACTCACCACCTCTTCTAGCACGCCGTCAACCCTAGACTTGGTCAAGGGCAAGTCACAAGTGGCCGAGTAAGGAAGAAAAGCGATGGATTTTGGGTTTAACTTTTAATCCTCCTTTATTCCACCATTTTTGCGTTAATTATTACTTAAGTTTGTGCTTAAAATAAAAATAATCACCTCCTAACCACCCATTTAGAAATTTTCATCATTAGTTATCACTTATTTGACCTAAGTGCATTAACTATAATAAAGGTTCAACCTTTATTAATTTGCAAATTATAAAAAAAACTTGATAATGAACACGTACAATGAACGCTCATACATGACTCAATTTCACTTCGAAAATGGAGTTAGTTTCATTCTGGAAATGGAGTTAGTAAGACATACTATTATTGACTATGTTAACTAGGTAGGATAAATGACACATTCTTATTTAGTAGTATTGTTTAGGGTGCAAGAAGAAGATGATCGACTAAAATATATTATGGGTATGCTATGATTTGATACATTGTACGTCCTAGAATATTGTAATAGATAAGTCCTTAAGTGTATGTCCTTAATGGGTCTTAATTAGCAAGAGATTCTATGGTAGCAGAATAAAATCAATCCTTATGCGTATATTAGGCCAATGCAGAGTGAAGAGAATAGAAAGAGAGACTCAAGATCGAGCACAAAAAGGGATGGAGTGCAAGAATCCACCACCAGGTCCACAACAACAACAATCTTCCTTCGAACGTGTTTCAATGCTATGAACACCCTTTTAGGTGTGTATGATCTCTTGTTTTCTTCTATTATTATTTGAATTTTGTAAAAAATGTCTTTGTGTAAAAAGACTGAGGAGTACAATACAAATAAAATTGTCTTTATCTTCTTGTTATATTAGTTAGAGACATTCATGGTTGGATGATATCTTTCTATATATCTGTATAATACTAGTACCCTCTTACAATTTTAACATCCTAGCTACTTAGCAAGCAACAAGTAGACCTTTGAATATTTATAATCTTTCTAATTGATGTATTTTCATTGAAGCCAAAGAGTATGTTGCCCCTCTGAATGCATAATTAGAATTAATTTTTGTGCTAATACACGTATAACAAATTTGTCTTTTGCTTTCTAATATTTGAAACAAAACCTACAAATAAAATCACATTAGAGTTTTGAACTAAATCAATATATTGACTTCCGTGTTAAATCTAGCCTTACCTTTTTATTATTAGTTGGAGATATTCAGGGTTAGATGACATCTCTTACAATTCATTAGTGATCAGTTACAGAAACTTTGTATTTACATCTCCCTTTGCTTTCAATAATAATGATTATCAAACATTACTTCTCTATACACATTCTCTTACGATTTGATCACAATCACATATGAACATATTGTTTTCTCACTTGCAGGTGTTGGTATATTGGCTATTCCATATGCTGTCACACAAGAAGGGTGGTTAAGCTTAGGAGTCCTCTTCATAGCCGTGTTGATCTGTTGCTACACCGGCTTGCTCCTTCAGTGTTGCATAAAAAAGAACCCCCGTATCAAGACATATCAAGATATTGTTCAGCTAGCATTCGGGGCGAAAGTAATGATACTAATGTCTGTACTTCTATATCTTGAGCTATACCTAGTCGCAGTGGAGCTGTTGATCCTTGAAGGCGACATACTCTCTAAACTCTTCCCCCATGGAATTGGTATCAAGATTGAGGTTAAAGAGGGATTTATCATCTTAACTGCTCTCCTCATCTTGCCAACAACATGGCTGAGGAGTTTTGGAGTGTTTGCTTATATCTCTACAGAAGGGATATTGGCAACCTTCGTTTAAGTAGTTTCAGTCTTCTGGGTGGGAGCCTTTGGTGGCATATGTTTTCATCAACATGGAATGCCTTTTGACTTGCGATGAGTGCAGCAGTGTACAAATCCATGACATTAATTGGATATCTCATGTATGGAGGGAACTTCCAGGCTCAAGTGACTTTAAACCTGACAATTATAGAAATCAGCTCAAAAATCGCCACATACACAACATTGAATTCCGAGATGGGGGCAAAGACGGCCGATCTTGTCTTCAAGAACAAGCAACAACTCTGGTAACTTGTGTCTTCTTAGTTCACTCAACTCCGCTTGGGTGAAGGGAATGTGGTTCTGTGTGACAAGGGCATCAACACCAGGGTGGAGAAGGGGGAGGTGGTCAAAGCCACCGTCGACGTGGGGATGATCTGGCCAACACCTCCTCCAGCGGGAAAAGGCGAGACTAGTTGGAATTTGGGGTCGGGAGAGAAGAAGGTGAGGGTTCCGAAGATTTTTTAGATTGGAAGTTTTTGCGGATTTAATATAAACGGGAAAAAGGCGGGTTAATATTTTGACAAACGCGTCACATATATGGAGTACTTCTTTTTTATTATTTTGTTTTTCGCTTCATTAGGGTTTTCATCCGCTATATTAGACTTGTGACTAGTGACACCCCCACCTATTTTATGGTAAAAATGTATACTATTGCAAAAGATAGCAAAACCGCTGCATTATCTACACCGTTACAGAAAACCGCTTCATTAGGCTAAATTGTTGCAACTGAACTGCACTATCATTTAGCTTGTTATAATTGATTTTCTCTTCAATGACTAAAATTCTCAATTGTTGTTTTGCTTGATTTTCCTCCTTGACAAATCAGCTCCGCATTTTAATTAGGGCAATAACATAAATGCTTGATGGTTGCATGTATATACATTTAGGGCGAAATTTCGAGCAAAATGTTACCACAAGCATAGTCATGACATGATGCAAAGTGTCCCACGATAAAAAATTATATAATTGAAGCGCGAGTCATGTTAAAAGATCAAAAAATTATTATGCATAAAATTAATATAAAAACATTAGATCAAGTTATTGTATTATAAAAAATTAAATTTATAAAAAAATGATACAATTAATTATAATATAAATTATTAAAAATGTAATATTATTTTAATTAAAGAATGCCACGTGACATAATTTTTTCAACGGACATGGTTTCTGCTTTATAATGTACTAGGTAGATTCTAACGTGGAATGAAATATTGTAAAAAAATACAACATTTTTATGTGTGTTTGTTTTAACGGTTTTTCTAGGGCATAGGTTATTAGTATGCTTAACGTAGAAAAATAGTTGTTTTAAAACCTAACAAGTAGGTTAATTTGATGGGCCATTGTTATGTACTTTTTTAGGTACCTAACTTTTGAAAAGTGTTACTATTTAATTTTTTTTCTTCATTTTATACTTTAAGTTTAATTACAACCAAACACCCAAACTTTATATTTATGTTTGTCATAATATCAATATGTACTTATTTTCAAAAAAATACCTCAATCTACATATTTTAGGGGAAAATAATAAATTATCAATCCATATTTACCCTTTTTTCAAAATATTTATTACCCTCTTATTGAATTTAATAATTATTAAAATACTTTATATAACTAAAAAAACTTTTCACAAAAAAATCTAACTTCCCCTAGTTACCCGTCATTTATAAATGTTTTATAGTGATTTTTTAATCCACTACTTTTTTGCAATTATTTTATAAACTTCATAAAAATTTGATAAAAAAATTATAAAAAAAACCACCCCTTATTTAGCCTTTGTTAAAAAAAAACTAGTAATGTTTTTATATCAAAAGTGATAAATTAAAGAAATCTAAAATCGTATTTGTTTGTACAAAATCATATGGTCAAGTGAAAAAGGTGTAAATATGTAATGATATGTTATTATTTTTCCTTAAAATGTGTAGATTGTGACATTTTTGTAAAAAAAATAAATATTGGCGTTACGATAAAAGTAAATATAAAGTTTGGGTGCTTGATTGTAATTAATCTTAAAGTCTAAAAATGAAAAATGATCAAATAGTAACAATTTTCAAAAGTTAGGAGCCTAGAAAAACATTTACAAATGTTAGAGACAAATAAAAACTCTATATGATAGATTAGGTAACATAGAGGGAATTCACCCGTGTATGTCCTGTATCAAAATCTAATTTTTTTTTAATTTGTTAATTAAGGAAGTGTGAAAATCTATTTTGTTAATAAAGGAAGTGTCAATTTAGAAAAATAATCTAAACTTATTAGTGTAAAAGAGAGTTGAGCAACTCACATTATCGACGATTTTCAATCTAGTTGCTTTACTAGACAACTCGTGCCCTCTTTCAAGTCATGCTACATCCGTCGCTTCACATATCATATGTAGACCTGATCAAATATGGGCTCGAGCCGGATATGGTCAGAGCTCAACCCCATTTTTGAGCCCACTTGTTCGGGCCGGGCCGGGCCGAGCCGGGCCTAGACCTATTTGACCGCGATTATGGGTCCGGTCGGGCCAGAATTATATCCCAATGCCCGACCCACTTGCTATATAGGCTGTTCAAACCGGCTTGCATTACAACATATGAAGTCTACACTTTCGATCTTTCAACCCAAAAAGCAAAAACCCTTTCAGGCTCCTCTTGTTTCGCACAGCTTGCTATTGCAATACTCTCCATCCAGACAGTAGAACAGAAATCAATGGCGAATGCATCGCCAGCGGCCGAATTGCAGCTCGAAGCCATGCGCGTTTCGGATTGCTCTTGGCATCCATGTCAAGTATCTCTTAGGTAATACTCCCGCTTATTGCTTTGGTCAATTTATTCGCAAGTCTTTCCAATTTGGTGGATTTCTGGTCCGATTAATCACTAGCTACTATTTCCGAAACTGTAGCATTGTATTGCTAGTTATGAATTCGAAGGGACAAAATTGCCTTCTACTCTTAGCTTGAATCATGCTTTATGAATCATGAGGCGTGTAATTCATATTACTACAATTAGTGATCGGACTCGATATAATGATTCATAGTAGGCTGCTCGTTGATATCTCATATATTTTGTTTGCAATTACGGCATTTAATGTTGTAGACTTGCAGTGTATAGGTTGATTCTGAGTGTTGTTAAAAAGCTATTATGTTGTTTGTAATGCTACTTGAAAATTGAAATGCTCAAAATAGCAGTACTATTTATTAATTATTAATTAGTGGTTTCCACATGAAGGTCAAAAAGCATCAGGCATAATTTTAAGATTCCATTCATTTATCATGTATAGATTTACATTGTAATTATGCTATCTTAAATGTGAAACCATTTGCTCTTAGTATCTGCAATTATGAGGATTATGTTAGAACAGATTTGTTTGATGTACTTAACTTGTTATGCTGTTTTAAGCTTGTGCCATGGGACAATGATTATAAAGTTAAGATGTTAGAAGAGATGGGAGTATTCTCCTTAGTTGCTTTCTACTTGAGAGACTTGGAGAAGAAAAGGAGAAAAAATATTGCCTTCAGAGGTGAAGGGTACCATTTCTTGGACTTCAAAAAGGATGAAATTTTCACTTATAACAGTCTATGCTATCATGGCAATAATTAGTTATTATCTTGTAGTTGACTAGTTTCAGTTTTGATAACCGGAAAATTAGAGATGGCTTTTGGGCTACAAGACATCAATTTTCTCTCGGCTTGTGTATATATAATACTGTTTGGATAGCAAATTATTGGAATGTGCCCTTTACTCGACAAAAGAGACAAATATTGATGTTTGGTAAAGTAACCGGTCTCGCTACTCAGCATTAGCATTGTCTCAGCTTCTGAAGGGCTGGGCTACCTCTTAGTGCTTCCTGCTTTCGTGTTCTTATTGACCTATACTTCTTCAGAATAGAATAACATACCAAAAATCATTTTTGCTGATTTTTTAATATGCATTATAATACTACTATCTGGACTGTGTGGCTTGTGAAGGCTTTATTTGTTACACCTTATAACCTTCCTACTGAAATAAGTTGAAATTCGCTCTAACAATCTATTTCTGCCTGCGCATTGTTCAAGTAGCTCCTCAGGAAGCCTAGAAGTGCATTTTGAAAGCTTGGGCATGACAGATTTTATACTTAATGTGGACGAATTATATGCACGTGTTCGAGTTCGTTCTATTCCTCTTGAGGGGGATGACTGTCAACATATTGAAGAAGGAGAACACATTCTAGTCGCTTCTAATTCAAAATTCAAGTCTCTTTTTATGGATGCTGTGGTACAAGAGGTAAAGATTCTCTTGTTGGCCTATCATTTTGATAGAACCTCCTATAGCCTTGACTTGTAAAATGTGCTCTCTGTAAGGATCATGTATCATGATTCCTGGCACATTTAGATCTACAACAACAACAACAACAACAACAACATTGTCCCATTTGAATTCCGTTTAAGCGGAATCTGGGGGGCCAAGATGGGGGCACCTCGAGCTTAAGGTGGGGGAGATGCGCCCGAAAGACCCGACGAAGACCCCAAAAAAAAACACCGTAACCTCAAAACAACACAAACAAGCAAAAAACAAACTGTGACTTCAGTGATTACCACTTCTGAAGCTGTCTTATGTTTTTTTATTAGACATGCTGTACTACTTTCTTGATGGAGCTACATTTATCTTCATATTCTTTTTAAGTACATTGATCTTTTTGATGGTGATTAATATGGATGTGCTGATTATTCTGCCTTACTCAAATACTTGGCTGTGGTGATCACAATAAATAGCCTTAAGAGCTACCAGTTGAAGCAGTAAAGTGAAATGAACCATCTGCTTCTTGAAAGAAAAATAAAATAAGTTTCTGGTGAATAATAGAAAGTGGAGTCTTAAAGCTATCTATTTTGATGTTACTTGAGCTGCAGTTATTCTTCTCTCTTCCAGGTTCGGCTGACAAGGCATTCGAGAAGGATAATATGTAGATGCACTTTCATGATAAAATGGAGGCATCAGGACCCTGACAGTGAAAATATTACTGTCCCATCCAGTTTAAGTAAGAAACTATCCAGAGAAAGCATTAAGATCCATCCAGTTGTTGCTTCCTTTCTTAACTCTATGGGAAAAACAAGCTTGTCTGATGGTGCTTTTACTAACCTTGATGAACCTTATAGTGAATATGATGTGAATGGGGTCATAGGAAAACAGATAGAAGAAATCGGAAATCTAGCTAATGGAGCAACAAGAGAGCTTTTAGAAGATACTATTGTCAGAGCTCAGCCTGGTATGCCTATGGACAAATCTAAAATACATTATTATAAATACATGGAAGACACAAATCTCTTCAAATTAACAGTTTTAAAGGGAAGCCTGATCCTTGGCCCTTTAACTGTTTGCCATGTAGGCATGTACTACTTTTTTTCCTCTTAGAACAAAGAGAATTTCATATTGAGGCTCTAACTTTCAAGCATTATAATATCAGTAGCTCAATGAATTTAATGAAACGGCTGAAACACCCTACTCTTTAAACTAAAATTAAAAAAAAATGTACTTTTTGCTATGAAAATTTGTTTTATTTACTGAACACTGATTTGTCTCATCTTGATATCTTGCATTAGTAGAATTTTCATGCTGCATCACTAATTTTTATATTTCAAAATGTATTTATAATTTCATAATTTTTAATTCCAATTTTTTAGTATTTTCTATAATTCTATTTAGTTTTTGTTGACTTTGAAAAAGTCCAAGGAATGAAATGCCAATTTTTGGAATCTGAGCTATATGCAGTGAAAATAGTTCAAGATATTGGGATGAAGTTCTCTTTACAAAACTGTGTTTTGAGCCAATTAGCTCGATTATCCTTTTAGGTAGTCTCTGAGTCGTATCTATAAGTGACAAGCTCTAACTGGCAACATTGAATTTAGGACTAACATTTTCATGCAACTATATGAAAATTGAGATGTAAATGTAGATGAGATGCTTCTTCTGTTCTATCATTTGATAATTGATCTGGGTATATTTTAGTATTTTGCTCTAGGTGCTTGCACAACTGTGATGGATTTGGTGTTATTGTTATGAGTTTTTCTCTTAACAAATAATTACTGAATTCCATGTACTAATTTGCTATATTATGAGAACTAGTTTGTGTAGGTAATGTAGGAAATAAATGTATTTAATGCTTGTTATGAAACCCAAATCATTACCAACTTTTGTCTTGCTGATGGTGAAATATGCTAATTTATGCAATTTAACAATAGGGTCAATTGTTGCTGAATTATTGATGTAGATTATTGCAAAGGTGATGTAGAAGAAATAGCTGTATCTTGTAGCAAATTACCCGTAACTACTAACGTGGGGAACTCTCTGAGGAGGTCAAATAGGAGTAGAAGCAAAATGACAACAGAAGTGGATGATCACGAACCTCTCATCACATCATCTCTTCAAGAATCTGCAAATGACATCTTTACCAAAAAAGAGAAAGATGCCATCTTAGCTGAAAACAGATCACCTCTTAATCCTCTTGCTGCTCGAGCTGCTTTGGCTTCATTGGTGTCAAATTTTCCTCAAAAGCTTGATTTTTCTTTCTATGAAGAAGAGAGAGATATTGCCTTAGAATCAAATGATACTACTACATTCACCCATATATCAGTACGAAATGAGAGTGTAACTTTAAATGGAGATGTTGAGCCTGGAGACTTATTAGGGAGAAAACAGTCGACCATCTCAGCAGAGAAAGGGGAAGAAACTTTGATTCGCAAAGTTGTTTTTGCATTACGAAATGATAAACTATGGCAACAAGCGAAGTCCAATTCAACCCACAAAAATAATCTCCTGCCACATGCAATGGGATCGAAAAAGAAAGAAGCCTTCATCAATGATGGGTTGGTTCAGAAAAATAAGAAACTGAAGATTTCCAGTGCTGATCAGACACATAAAAGTAATGAAGGTACTAAGTACCTGAACTCAAATTTCTCACCCACCTGGTTGTGTATTTTTATATTTGTTCAAGTTCTTTTTTAACTTCAGTTTTCACTTCTTTTCCAACATGTGCTAGTATTTTTTTTCTTCTTCCAATCTGCTTCAATTAATTTGAATGTGCATAACAGTAGAGACTGCTTTTTTTTTTCCCCTCTCTTCTTCCATTTTTCTACTGATAGTGATAAATCTGTTATATGCCTGTGGTCTGCTCTGCCTTAGCATAGCTGTTTTATGTGTTTTGATGTGTTAGTCCTTAACTCCTCATGGCCATGATTCAATGATAATATGGCATATACACTTGGCTCATTGGTTTTTATAACCGTCCTGCCTGTATCAGGTGACTGACTCTTCTACTTTGCCAATCATCACTAAGCATGGTAAAGCTGATTTTTTTTTGCTTATAGTTTATGTAGCAGAGACAGAGTGCTACTAAATTTTTTAAATTGTTCATTCTACTACTATCATATTTTTTTATAGGATTAGGATCTTTTAAAATTTACATGGCTCGGATAGACCTTGCTTTTCCTCATCCTTGTTAGACCTGTAAATTATCTTCAGTTTCTACGTGAATAGCTTGCTGGTTGACCTTGAACAAGTTGCTCATTTTTTGTAAAATTGAACTTGCTTTTTGTATACATGCAATGTTTTAGTATAAATATATTATAGGATATTGTGTATATTGTTTAGATTGTATATCTTGTTACGATCTGATAGCTCACACTCATGTACTCTTGTGTATATTATAAGTATTGCAAAGGCAACCCACAAGAGCTTCCCTCAATCTTACACAATTTCTGTTATTCAAAATTCACTCTTCGAAAATCTTTATGTATGCATTACCAACTATACCATTGTATCTTCTATGGAGTCAAAGCAATAAATCAAACAGATACACAAACCTCAAAACTTGGGGAACCAAGGAAATCAGAAGATCCTCCAATTAAAGTTCCACTAAGCTACCAGCAGAGACAAAGATTCTTCTGGCCAAAATGCCCTTACAGGAGTTGCAGCCTAATTCACAGCATATCTTCTTCTTTTCAACCAGTTTTTTGTAACTTAATTCACACTTTACCTATTAAGAGCCACGTCTCCCCGTTTATAATATGGGCAATTCCCAATTCCTAGCCATCCTCCATTAGGCTTCCTGATTTTTGGCCTGAAGATTCCAGTTTCCTGATCTCACAAGGAGTTTCTTCAAATACTGCCAAAGGGTGTGTTAAGCAGTGTTTGATAACCTTCTTGAACTTCAATATGATTTTATGTTATGTTCATTGTTTAAGATTTAATATATGACCAATTTAGATATTTTGCAAGACCTACTACATATTTAATACTGTATAGAACACATTGAAATATATTTCCAACAGTATGGACTGAGGAGATAACAATTTCTCGGCAATATAATATTTAGTTTTCTTTGTGTATACAAATCACATATCTACTATCTAGGGCCCAGGTCAACCTGTTGTAGCATTGACTGGATTCAATATATTCCTTCTTTCTGAGCATTGTTGGAGAACTATCTTGTTAAGCTTAAAATTATACGATATGTTATCTATCATGCAGGTAAAGACCCACCGAAAGAGAATAATACTTTAAATCAAAAGGGATCAAAATCTTCAAAACAGCAGCCTTCACGATCTTCACCACGACTTAATCTGCTTCCTCGCACTCGTACACAAGCTAGGTCCTGAAACTTTGGCACAATGGTAATAACCTTTCTACTCTTCTGTTTGTTTGTGAATGAGAAAAAAAAAAGAACATCTATTTGATATGAGTTTGTTCATGGAATGGCGGTATATTTCAATAATATCTTTGATGAAGAATATTTTTCTTCAACCATGCGTCTTCCCTACATAGTGGAATCTCATTTTATTTTATTTACTAGGATACTTTTTGATGTATATTTTAATTACTAATGTCTACTTAACAACATCATGGTATTGAATTAATAGGTTTTTACTACCATGGTTTGGCCAGAAGTGAATTGTGTTTAGGTGGTCATTCATTGCTGTGTGAGATGAGCATTGAGTATAAGATAGCAGCTCTCTATGGAATCGATCAGTTATACTTGGTATTCTAAGTCCTAACATGCATTAATACTCTTACGTTTAACTTATGTGAGGAATTTAGCCCATTTTAAAAGCTCAGTTTCTCTCTTTCCGAAAAGAAAACTTGATAATTTTTCTGATAAAGAATAAAATAGGAGCATCCATATATCCATTCACTACGGTGAGCAAATTATAAAATAACAAAAAGGCAGACAACTGGATAATGCATTATTTCCTTTTACTTCTTTCTTTTTCCCCTTCTCTCTTCTCATGAGGTTGCCTAATCCTATGTAGTACAAGCACTATGTAGTGGACCAGAGAGAGAAATAGTTGCTGGATCTTTTGCATTTTGGGTACTAATTGAAAATTATAGAAAAATTAGGTCAATTTAGATGCTAAATGAGGATTAAATAAAATTAGGTCATTCATCATCTAATCCCACAAACTTGCTGGTGGTAGCTTTCCTTGCCAACATGCTTCTTTTTTATGTTTTCTTTGAACTATAGCTCCCTTTTTTCCTTTTCACTGATCAAAGTGCAAAATTCAGATAACTTTACTTGAATTAGGGAAATAGTGTGTTTCAAGCGGTGAAAGGAAAAAATGTATTTATAAAACAGTCTTTTTCCATTTTTCTTCAACAATTTTATTAATTTGTTCCTCAATTCGAGAAAAAAAATGGACCAAAACTATATGTCAGATATATGGATCAACTGATTATAGTACTACATGTTAGAATGAAAAACATATATAACAATTACATAGCTCTTTATCCATGTTGTAACTTTGGAATGTGTTATTTCAATCTTTTTCCAAAGCTCCTGCTCTTTGTGTCCATGTAATGATAGCCCCCGCTCTTTGTGTCTATACATGTATCCGATCTTTCCTTGTACACTTTGAAGTGATATCCAGACTTGTGATACGTGAATTGCAGTTGTTTTGCAGGTCAATTATTTAGCAAAATATTCAATTTCTCAATGCTGGATTGGATGAGTAGCTTGTTGATGCAAATGGCAGTTGCCAACTAGAAATCGTCATTATGGCTTTATTAATCATCTTCACTAATTTGAATCAGGTCATGCTTCTTACTGAACAATTCTACACACTTTGTGTTATAATTTTCTATTTCATGTTCTCTGGTTTGAAAAGTAAAACTGATGTCATGCGGTTGCCATTATCTCTGTAGCTCCATTTATATCAAGAAAAAAAAGATATAGCCTGTTGCATCACACGATGCCAGAATGCATGTATATGCCATCAAATGATGTAACACTTAATTTTCTTCCCATACTGATTCGTGGGATAAACTTGGAGATAGTCATTGACTCGGTAGGGATATTGTCTTTGCTTCTGGTGTCTATAGAGTGGGTTACATCAAGCTAATTTCCTATATAGTGCTTGTACCTCATAGGATTAGGCAACCTCATTCTGCATGGGATTACGGTCTATTAAGATTAGGCTGTGTCTCCATCATGAGAAGATAATGGACTGACTCAATTTCCATGGGGCCTGTAATGATGGTTCTCTGCTTTGAAGAGTAAGAGGACACATTGAACTATGAAAGTACACTGAGTCATCATTTGAAGTGGACATGTAGTTCAACTACTGTGCAACATCATATCTTAGTTGAATACGTGCATACAACACAATCCACGTTTGAAAGATGTCTTGGGAGTTGGGAGACACTTCGTGGAGTAAATAGAGAAACTAATCAAACTTATCGTAGAAGTAGAAAGTGGTTTATTTATTACACCACTGATAGATTCAACTCTGGACTTGGATTAGTTCTGAGAGACCGAGTTTGCTTTCCATCAAACTTGTCTTTGGGCTTGTTTGTTTCCATACCCATGGTATAGGGAATGGGGTTAGGAATGGGTCAAATCCATACCAATGTTTGTTTTAACTAAGGGATGGGAATAAGTGATTCCCATACCAAGAAAATACACTAGAGTTCATACCCACCTCAAACTTAAGGTATGGATGATTGCTATCCCAACCCGATACCTCATTCCAACCCGATTCCGGGAATAGAAACAAATGAGTTCGTGTTGAGTCTAGATATTGTTCTTGTTTGAAGGACTTGGAAATGATCCCTAAGTTTATTCTTCAATGTCAATTTGGTTTGTTCTGAAAGCTTACCAGAACAGTTTCTTTTTTATATAGATTGTGGTTACATATAAAAGTATTCAGGGATGTGGGGATTTGTATGTGAACTTGGGAAGTGAAGAAATGCACAAAAAAAGGACTGTGTCTGGTATTTGTGAGAAATGTGTAGATGGCCACTAACTGGCTGTTGCATGTTGAGTCAACCTCATGATGAATAAATAGCTGGATTTACTGGGGTTTGTAATGTATTGGTGGAAATGGGTCATCTTCATTGATAAAGTTTGGTGTTCCATTGGCACTAAACCCAAACAAAAGGAACTTTTCAATCAAGAAAAAGGGTTATTTGGCCATTTGAGGAAAAGTTCTTCAGCTTTGCCCCTTCATAAGTAATTTGACCCCAAAGTGGTTTAATTAGGTATTCATCTTTCTCCTTATACTGTTCATTTAAAGACTTGAATTTGAATGTGGTATCAGAGTCCAATACCAGATATTACTTGTGAGTTTGGTAGAGATTTATCAGGTTTAAATGTTTAATAATTGAAGCTAATGCTATCCTATCTCTCTCTCTCTCTCTCTCTCTCTCTTTTTAATTTATATTTCTTCTTTGGTCTAATTGTGATGTGGGTATTTGTATCTCATCCCAAAAACTTTGCCTAAAGAGGGGGACATATTGCATTACACACCTGACACATGTTAGATGACGATGGCTTATTATTGGCTCTTGCATTGCAAATAGTTTTCTGTCAATTGTCAATTGATTTCCCCTCTCTTTTGTCCTCCATATCTGTTGTAGTTAATTATTACTGTCATTAGCAAATTGGCATGATGCAATTAGCCAATTACCACCTTTGGTGAGAGGAATAAAAGATGGATAGTATACTAATCAAGATGCATATATTGCAAGCCTGGTCTTTTGCGTAACCCACGTACGGAAATACTGATATTCACGACTCGTTAGGTGATCCAAACGAAGCTCCTACATGGTCTTTAGCCTCTCTGGCTTCTTTGCTAGGTGTTTGTTGGTTTATTGCTTGTTTGTTTTGTTGGTTCGTTTTTGCTTTTGGCAGTCTCTCTGGCTTCTTTGCTCGGTGTTTGTTGCTTTGTTGCTTGTTTGTTTTGTTGGTTCGTTTTTGCTTTTGGCTGCCATTTTATGCCGGTTTGTCTTGCTATTGAGTTTCGTCCTAGTCGCTCGATCTACCAGGCTTAGGGCTGAGCATCAGCTCAAAACTGAACCGAAGCGACAAAAATCAAATTGAACGGAAAATCGAAATTTCATTGAAGGCGAACCGAAAACCGAACCTAATTGGTTCGGTATGGTTTGGTTTCGGTTTCTGTCGGTTTTAGATAAATAGAAGGTTATTCTTTTGAAAATTCAAAATGAACCAAAATTTAACCGAAATTGAAACCAAATTTGAAAAATTCCTAAATCGAAAATTGAACCAATAATATTGGTTCCGGTTTTGGCTTAAAATTTCGGTTTAAACCGACCCATGCTCAGCCCTAACTAGGCTGTCTAATACTTCAAATTCTTTCATTAAAAAAAAAACCATTTTACACAAATCCGTGTCTTGTTCTAGCTTTGCGTACAAGATCGTACTTGTACAGTTCTAGTGCACAAATTCATTGCTTTAACCCAACCCTAGGAGGAAACTACAACTATTGCTTTACCCTAATACAAGGGTATGTACATTCTAAATTCACCGTTAGTCAAATGTGTTACAAAAAAAGAACCACTCAATGCAAACAAAAAATGATACACGATTGAAACAAAAAATGATGCACTTCTAGTCAAAATCCGATGCATATATTGTACAACAGCAACTCTAGTCAAACTCAACGATGAACATACTGAAGAAAAACTAAGTCGAATTTTCTAGTCATGAACTAGTTTTGTTCAAGGCTTGTAATTCAAATATGAATAGTATCATGCGAGAATAATTTTTTTTAGAGAGAAATAAGAAGGCATCAGAAATGTTGGATCGCAAAAAAAAGAGAGAGAAAATATGCACGATCTAAATTAAAACATTATTAAAATGATTTTTTTTGGCACAATATAATTTTATATGAAAAATGTGAATTATTAAAGGAGTGTGCATAATCTTATAATTAATTGTGCATAATTTGATATCTGACTGTGCATAATCTTATAAATGAGTGCACGATATCACGAGTGTGCATGCCCATTTTAATTGAATGCGTATGCCCTTTTTAAATGTATGCACATCACTTTATAATCGAGTGTGCATGAATTTAAAACTAAGTGTGCATAATTTTACAAGGTCTAAGGATTGTACACTCCCATTAACTATGGACACAATTAACAAAGTGTGTCATTCATGTTCAATAAAGAGTATTATGCAGACTCATTTGAAGGATTAAAGCACATTCAACTAGATGACATGCATACACAAACACAAGTAATGGCAACGCCCTTTGATGTTTTTTATTATTTATTTGTGATATTATTTATAGATGAAGAAAACCACTTACAAAAATATGTACACTTATTATAAAATCATATGCACACTTAGTGACAATGTAATGTACACTAAGTATAGACATTATGTACACTTAATATAAACACCTATGAAAATTATATGCATTATACACACTCAGTTGTAGACTCATGCACAATTAGGTATAAAATTTGAGTTTTTTGTTATCAAATAACATTTGCCCGTACCATTGTTTTACAATTTTTTTAAAAAAATTTAATTATCGCGTGATCTTAGCAATTTTGCGTAGAGTTTTTAACAAATTCGTGGGAACAAGACCGGTTTTTATAGGGATGTTGAACAAGTCTGTTATGTTAAACTCCAACACTTAACAACAAATCGGTTAGACAAGCGGATTCGCGCCTCTTACCGCCAACATTTGCAAATTTGTTAGTTTAAAAAAATGTCACCATTTAACAAAAGTCTAATTTGTGTAATTTATTGTTTTAATATTGTTGGAACAATGGTTGTTCCATGGTTTATCTTAATTTTGATGATAACAAACTTAGTTAATATGACTTGTTTCTACTTGTAAGTGTTTCAGGAAAATAGATACATAGCCACGAATGACGGAACATTGTGAGTGTGCATAAAAAGAAGAAGAGAGAAAATATAAACCATCTAAATTAAAACATTATTAAAATGATTTTTTTTGGCACAATAGAATTTTATATGAAAAATGTGAATTATTAAAAGAGTGTGCATAATCTTATAATTAATTGTGCATAATTTGATATCTGATAGTGCATAATCTTATAAATGAGTGCACAATATCACAAGTGCGTGTGCATGCCCATTTTAATTGAGTGTGTATGCCGTTTTCAAATGTATGCACATCACTTTATAACCAAGTGTGCATGAATTTAAAACTAAGTATGCATAATTTTAGAAGGTCTAAGGATTGTGCACTCCATTAAGAGTACTATGGACAGTCAATTAACAAAGATTGTCATTCATGTTCAATAAAGAGTATTATGCAGACTCATTTGAAGGATTAAAGCACATTCAACTAGATGCAATGCATACACAAACACAAGTAATGGCAACACCCTTTGCTGTTTTTTTTATTATTTATTTGTGATATTATGTATAGATGAAGAAAACCACTTACAAAAATATACACACTTATTATAAAATCATATGCACACTTAGTGACAACATAATGTACACTTAGTATAGATATTATGTACACTTAACATAAACACCTATGAAAATTATATGCATTATACACACTCAGTTGTAGAGTCATGTACAATTAGGTATAAAATCAGAGGGTTTTTTTTTTATCAAATAACATTTGCCCTTACCATTGTTTTACAATTTAAAAAAAAAATAATTATCGAGTGATTTTAGCAATTTTGCATAGAGTTTTTAACAAACTCCTGGGAACATGACCGTTTTTTTTTATAGGGATGTTGAACAAGTATGTTATGTTAAACTCCAACACTTCACAACAAATCGATTAGACAAGCGGATTCGCGCCTCTTACCGCCAACATTTGCAAATTTGTTAGTTTACAAAAATGTCACCATTTAACAAAAGTTTAATTTGTGTAATTTATTGTTTTAATATTGTTAGAATAATGGTTGTTCCATAATTTATCTTAGTTTTGATGATAACAAACTTAGTTAATATGACTTGTTTCTACATGTAAGTGTTTCAGGAAAACAGGTACATAGTCACGAGTGACAGAACATTGTGAGGAACGATGGAGGGAACGAGTGACAGATTTAGGAAGCGCGTCTCAGACGAAACACGACTTTCTATTAATGGCAAGTTACAAGATCTTCTGCGAGCAATCTTCTACGAAGAGACGATAACTGTAGGGAGTTGCTTGAGAAGATCACAGGAAGGATAAGATCAAACTTCACACGATCTTATCTAAAGAAATCCGAGATCATTTGATTTTGGCAAGAATCGGCATAATTGAGGATCCAAATCACAAACAATACTTTTTTCCTTATTGTGTGGGATTTGTTAAGTGGAAAATCTGCGTAATTAGGCAAGAATTGCGTATGAGATCAGACTTGATATATCTTATAAATAGCTAGGTTATAGCCAGGGTTTAAGTGTGGTTGTAGACGGCGAACCTGGAGAGAGAGAACTTTTCAAGTGTACGGGTGTGTGGCTTTTTCCGGTGAAGAATCCACAAGATAGTCGGTAGTTTACTTTCTTTATTGGGTTTACGCTTAGGGTTGTACAAGTCTAGTTGGTTGAACTTTCGTTGGTGCCTTAGTTACCGGGGAACTTGACTTTCATTGTAATCGTTGAAACTTAATAAAAGTATTTCATTGAAAATCCTCTGAGAGTCTCAGGGGTAAATGTTTTTTCTTTCTACGACCTGTTGGTCGGACAGAAAGTTTTCCTCTCTAAATTATGTGTTCTTATTGTTTAATTTCACTGCCCAGAAAATATTACTAGTTCCCTAACTTGTTACTAACGCATCACGATCCAACAAATATACACGATTTACGCATTTTACTCACTATTCCCCTTTTACGGGTAACCTATAACATTAAACAGAAGCCTCGAGAGTGTGAATAGTTTGCATGTAGTTACTTTAATTTGTTGATCGACTTTTCACATGAAATTCTGTTTGCCACTGATTTTGGGGAGTTCATTACGAGTATACACATGGCATTAAGAAGAGATTAGTGTATGGTAAGGCCATGAGTAATTAATGGAGATCTTGCTAGCTACTATCTAGGGTATCGGGTGGATGTTAAGACATAAATTAATGATCAAATCTTAGTTCAAATTAATTGACATGGATCCAACGTGGTCTGTACGCACATATGCTAGCTAAGTTGATTAGTCGAAAATCGGTTAGATATGAAAAATTGAGGCAAACTAAGGTTAAGACCAATTTGTTGCAAACGAAAGCATCGATTTGTTACATAGTATATATAGGGTAAGTTCAAATACGACCAATCAGTATTCATGTTTTTGAGTTGCGTATACATGTTTTTGAAAGACTGTATTCATGTTTTTATATTGTATATTCATAATTTTTAATGATTGAGAGACCAATTGGTATTATGCTTTTGAATGATTTTATTCATGTTTTAGAATTGCATATTCATGATTTTGAGTTGCATACTTTCATGAATATACAACTTAAAAACATGCATATCAATTCTATAACATAATAATGAGATGGAAGACGAGTGAAACTTTGTGAATACAATAATATAAAAATATGAATATGCGACTTAAAAACATAAATATGTAACTATGAAAACATAAATAAAATCATAAACATGAATATAGTGTAACTATAAAAAATGAATACAATAAAAGCATGAATACAATTATAAAAAGTATGAGGATAGTCAATAAAAATGTATATCAAATTATGTGTATCATTCTCATTGATGGGACTTTAACATGGCCAATATTACCTATGATATTTAATATCCTTTCTTAGGGAGTAATCTATCTTTAAATACATTAATTGTAAAATATATTAAATACAATACAAATATTGCACAAACAAATACCCCCTCAAACGGTTGAGCGTGTTAGAAAGTCGAGGGTTTGAGCCAGATCAGGTGCATGTTTAAAATAACAATCTTCCTGCCACCTTGCAAGCAAGCCGACTTTCACGATTTTGTCATGGGACCAATCTTTCTATTCTTCACCAGCAAGGAAGGCCAGGAGAATACCAACGATCATTCTGCCTCCTTGCAGGCAAACCGACTTTCACGGTTTTGTCGCGGGATCGACCTCCAAACAACGTCTTGTTTTGGGGCTAAGGGAATCCCAATGAACAATCTTTTTGCCTCCTTGCAAGAAACCTACTTTTAAGGTTTTGTTGTGGGATCGATCTTTCCAGCGTCCATCGGCATAGAAGGCCAGGGGAATCCCAATGATCTTCCTCCTTCCTTGGAGGCGAACCGACTTTCACGGTTTTGTCGTGATATTATTACAGTTGTGACTTGGTCATTCGAGTGACTTTTGCTACGGTCGTTTTTCAGGACAAAGAGGCAAAAAGCACAACTTTATTATCTAAAAGGCAAAAAAGGTTTAACTAGAGATAGAAATAAAATCCTATGAAGGAGAGACCTCGTTAAAACCTTCCGATAGAAAAAACCTGTGGGACAAAACCCGCCGACGAGGAAAAAGTGTCATCCTTGTTACAAGGCTAGATTACTATCTTTCCCTAGAAGGGGCTCTTTTGTCATAATACGATGATCTGCCCCTCCCAAGGGCACGATGTCTCATCTCTTCATGCCGATGCTCGGTATGATAGGTAGCAAATCCCTCTTAGTGTGACTCGTGTCCTCTCTACTCTCTCGAGATCGCTCACGCGCAGGCTGGTGGCTTTCGACGCGCTGTTGCTTGTGATTTGCGACATGACGTCTCTTGTGCTTGGGCGTATGACTACGAGGTCGGGGTCTTTGACTTCTTGGGTTCCGCTGGTCATCCTCAGTTTGGTCCGGGTTGGCATTTGACCTTCTATCTTGTCCTAACACCTTTTTGATGTCGTTGGACAGTCGAGCTTCATTATTTGCTTGTTACTTTCCTTAGTCATGATCGTAGTCTCTCCTTCTGATGTAGCTCTGCTTTCAATTGAGTGATTGTTGATTGGACAATCATTCTGCGACTTCTTTAGAACGAATTTTAGATGGAGAATCTCCTCTTGGACTCTTTTAGCACATTTTTGTGCTCCCGTCGTCCTGCCTTAAAGTTCTCTGCTTGACCTTTATAATTTCGCTCTTTGACCGTGTCTCCCTTACTAATGCTTTATTTAATTGCACGTCTAGGCGATGACAATCTTCCTTTTGGCTCGTTCGTTATCATTTAAGGCCTTTGTCAAAGATTTGACAAATTCCCAATTGCAGTCATCTTGATCTTCTTTGATAAATTATGTGAAGTTTTTTTTATATATTTGTAGCACAAAATATTTTTGAAGGGTATATCTAAGCACTACAAGTGCAAGTGAATATCCTTGTAATAAAAATAAAAATGTACATTTAGTGCATATCTATGGACGACCCGTCCATAGTTTGATCAAACACGTTCTATTGTGGTAGTACCAAATACCCTACCATATTATTAATAACTCTTGAATTTTTTTCTAAAGTTAGCCTTGTTTTAAACGTTCGTATTGTTGATTGAATCCCACTGGGATTACCTAAGCTATAAAAACTGATTCAATAAGAATTGGTTCGATACATTGTAAAGTAGATAACGTGAAGGGACATTGCAATAAAAGATGATAACTTGTTTCGTTTCGGAGATGGGAAAATGGGCATTCTAAGGTAATGACAACATGGTACTGGACTAATACATCTTTAATCGGAAGGCCACTTATATATACTTTCCATAGGAATATTTCACTTTTGGAAGTGTATCGAGTTTTCAAATTCAATCAAACCCATAATCATTAGTGTTTTGTTCCTGGGAGATAAAAAAGGTAGCCGAGTGAGTAAAAAACCAACCATTTTTACTTGGGTCCCAATATAATTTGTCTCTAATTTGGGTTTTCAAAATTAGCATGGCCATTATATGAGATACACAGAGAGATGGCATGTACCTGTTTAGCTCGTGTTCCTTTCAATGTCTATCAACATTCATGAAGTGCGACATAGTGACATAACGTCCGATTCATCATTAAGTGAACATATATCAATTAAAGGCTGGTTTAAAACCGATGAGTCTTTCCAAAATCTAACTGATCTCCCGTCTCTTATTTACCATATTAGGCCTTTCTTAGACTCTTCTTTTAAACTCATTAATTTTTCCCATTGCCAAGAAGCATTTTTCTTGCATGAGTAATCCACCAAAAGTTGACCTCTTAAGTATTGCATGAGTAAACGCATTTGTAAAGCTTTATTCACATGCATTACTTTTCTTTGTCCTAAACCTACATTTTTCTTGGGTTTACATATCTTATTTCAGCCTACTAGTGGTACATGACCGCTCGATTAATTCCATAAAAACTTAGGAATAATAGCATCTAGTCCATTTAACATCCCCTTAGGGAATTCAACTAATAGAGTCTCTTCAGTTTTGCATCATATAGTATGTTTTTGTTGCTAAAATGATCCTAATGAGAGTGGTTTTGCTTGACGATGAAAGAGAATCCACCTTCAATTTAGTTAGTTGTTGATCGACTAACTGATTGACCGACTCGAAAGTTGTTCTGGTTACTTGAGAGTTTATAATGAAGCATCCTAGATATTTTTTAAAGAGTTAAGTGTAAGGAATATTAATTTCTTGTTAGAGGGATCTTTGTGGGAGCACCTTTTGTAGTATGGAAAGCAGGTTTATGAAAATTCACTTTTTGTCATGCAGTATTCCTCTATTAATATTGTCTTGAGTTTCCTAAAAGTAGTAACAATGGTCGGGCTAAACGTAATGATGTTGTCAGCAAAGGACATGAATGAGATTTTTGTGCCTCCTCTAACAATCAGAAATCCAACGCATTTAGATTGATCACTACACTCTCTTCGTAGCCGGCATGCAAGAACGATATGCTATTATTATCTTCCATAAACCTCTCATTTGGAGCGATTTCGGCACTCATTTTTGAAAGATATCATCCATCCCTATTATAACATCATTTTACCGAAAATTCCTTTTGATACACCTTAATTTTTGTTTTTTTGGTGTTCCGAAAAAACTTATTCTTTTTGGTACACTTGAGGTTTTAGCTTTTTCTGGTAATGTTCCTCTTTGGTTCAAATTAGTTGAATTCAAGCTCATTGTTGTATTCCTCACCCTTAAATTAGTAGGATCCAACTCTTAAAATACTCAAATTCATAACCAAAATACATCAATTTAAAAATTAAAATAATTCTATATTTTAAGGGGTATTTTAGAAGATTATTTACAAATTCAAATTGGGATGGCTCGGTTATGAATTGGGTGTTTTTATAGCCAAATCCTACTAATTTAATGATGGAGAACACAATAATAAGCTTGAATTCAACTAATTTGAACCAAAGAGAGATGTCAACTACAAAACCCATAACCTCAAAAATATCAAAAGGAATAAGTTTTTTAAAGACATAAAAAGGACAAAAATGAAGGAATATTAAAAAGAGTTTCCCTTATTAATTTACTAAAAAATACTATATATAGAATTGGGTTTAGGTAAGCTCTCCTAACCTAAGCATTGGACTATGTGATAAATTCTGGTGGGCCGATAATCTGGGGGTCATGCGTATAACGGGCCTAGCATACAAACCCAATGAGGTTCCAACCCAAAACTATATGACAATGGGTGGAGTAGCTCATTAGGTTATACTAGGCATTCTTAGTCTCAAGTTTCCCATGTGGGATAACGCTCAACACGCCCCCTCAAGTGCAACTGCTTGGGCCAGTTGACACTTGGACATAACCCCTCAAGGCTTGCAAACCGTCATATTTGGACCGGTCGCTCCTTTATTGGGCGGGCTACTTGAATGTGCTCTCATAAGGCCGACAAGTCCGAATCAATCCCTCAAGGCTTGCAAACCGCCACTTTTTTTGGGATCGGTCGCTCCTTTATTGGGCGGACTGCCTGAACGGGCCAATGAAGCCAGCAAACCTGAAGACTCCAGAAAAGGAACCCACACCGCAACCTGCTCTGATACCATGATAAAGTCCGGTGGACCGATAATCTGGGGGTCATGCGTGTAACGGGCCTAGCATACAAACTCAATAAGGTTTCAACCCAAAACCATATAACAATGGGTGGAGTAGCTCATTAGGTTATATACTAGGCATTCTTAGTCTCAAGTTTTCCAGTGTTGGTCTTTAGCTGCCCGTTCCTGCGTTCCCGTGGTGGTTTACACCCAGGGGGTCGGTCTGGCTAGAAAAGAGATTGAGATTGATGCAGTGAAGCCTGCCATGTCTCCAACCGACGTCGATGAGTTGATTCGAGTGCCTTCTGACGGACCTATCACAAGAAGTCGAGCTAAGAAGATTGCTCAAGGCACAACAACGATCTTGGTTCGATTGACAGCGGTTATTGAAGAGCCTAGCAAGGCGAAGTGGGTCTCGTGCATTCGACATCAATTGAGCCCGGATTCCATGGATTGATTATATGAGGGCCGAAAATCACTATTTCTTTATTTAGAAACATGCGGGGGAGTATTGGAGTACTCCGTCCCACATCGGAAATATAGAAAGAACTAAGCCACTATAAATACCATTGAGTTACTCCTCCTATTGTCAATTGGTTTTAAGATGGAACCCCACTGGGCTTGTGTACTGGTCTTACGTATGCACGTGGCCCATGAAGCTTCACATGGTGTCCCACAAAGTTTGACATGGTATCAGAGCGAGGTAACCGGCCGCTAACCCAATGTTGGTCTTCCTGCCGCCTGTTCCTGCATTCATGTGGTGGTTTACACCCAGGGATCGGTCTGGCTAGAAAAGAGATTGAGATGCCCACCACCCTTGTCTTGTCCAAGTGTCAACCAGGGATGATATTCCCCTAGTTGCACTTGCGGGGGAGTATTGGAGTACTCCATCCCACATCGAGAATATAGAAAGCGGGGGAGTATTGGAGTACTCCATCCCACATCGGGAATATAGAAAGAACTAAGCCAGTATAAATACCCTTGGGTTACTCCTCCTATTGCCAATTGGTTTTAGGATGGAACCCCACTGGGCTTGTGTACTGGGCTTACGTATGCACGTGGCTCATGAAGCTTCACATGGTGGCCCATAGAGTTTGACTTGTGTTTAAAACCCCTGGCACGTCCCTCGTTCTTTCGGTCCCTAGAATCTAACATGGTATCATAGCAGGTTCGATCCGGGTCCGATTTTCCTGGTAAAAAAAAAACAGAAAAACAGGCTAGCATTTAAACGCAAACCCGTCAGAAAAAAAATGTTCAAGCGCTAACTAGGTCAGGTTAGTTACCACTTGAGGGGGCGTGTTGGGAAAAACTACTATTCCACATCGGTGGGTGGGGCGTGTTGGGAAAAACTACTATTCCACATCGGTGGGTGGTACAAAAATCCAGTAGCATAGAAAAGAGAGTGAAATCCAACCTAATGGCTTAAGCTTTGGGTAAAATGATGAATCCGACTTTATATACTAAGTGGTAAAAACCCCTGACACGTGATCCACTTCTTTGGTCCCCAGAATTCTAACACTATGCTATGCGGGTACCCATATGCATGCACTAAGATGATATATCGAAGGATACTTACATATGTCTACCTAAGTTTTAATCAAGATTAGGACGTCGGTAATTGACATTTGATATCAATTTGAGATACACTCTATATATGTTTTTTAGTCGAAACATACGTATCTGACCTATGTTGTTGGGTGATTCTAGATAATTTTAGCAGTATTTAGCTGAGAAAAAAATTCAAACGATATAAATATTCGTTGCATACTTTAAACTAAAAAGGGGTCAATTAAATGTAGTATAAGCTGAGGAAAAAAAAAACGAAAACATATAAGTATTCATTGCATACGTTAAACTATTAAGGAGCCAATTAAATGTTGCATAATATAAATGGATCACGTCACATGTGAAGGGCAATTTACCTGTAAAATACGAATGCATTTTATCTGTTTTCTGAAAAATTCGACGTTTTAAGTTAGGCTTTTATCAAAAGATAAATGTGCGTAGTTTGCGCATAAATTTTATCTTAGATGTGCATTAAAATAATTTTGTGTACTAAAAATAGTTAAATATGTATTGATTTTTTGATGCGCATTTTGCATTGATTTTGAATCTTTTTGTTTTTAACATTATGTGTATGAATACTATAATGAGTTATTTTTAATTTATATATCATTAGTTTCGGCACACATGCATACATCAAATGTATTTTTCGGTTATTATCATGCATATACGTCTAGTTTTGATGCATATACATAAATAAGATATATATTTTTTATAGGTTTATTTTGATGCACATAAGCTGATTTTGATGAACATATATGTCATATAGTTGATTTTGATTCACAAACATATATCTATTACATAATTTTGATGCACATTCATCCAATTTTGATGCATACATACACAATAAGATGAACTTTTTAGTTGTTTTGATGCACTTGGAATGGTTAGTTTTGATGCACATTGGCTAGTTTTGATGCACAAACATTATGCATGCAACCAATTTTGATGCATATTTGGATAGTTTTGATGCACACACATCTGATTTTGATGGACAAAAAAACAATTCTGATGCACATCACGTGCATGTCCTCTATAGTCTATATGTTCATTTTTTCAAAAAATACGCGAATAATTAATTTGTGTCATATTGTCTTTTTTTTTTGCTAACGATCATGATAATTGAAACACAATGGCTTGTCCTTGTTGACGACATTGAGAAATTTCAGAACAGAGTTGAAAGATTTGTGGTCCATTCTCGACCGAGAACCGTTGCTTCAAATCCCCCCTAAATCTCGAACACTATTGCAATAGGTGATGGACGATCTCAACTTTGGATCAATGGACTGTATAATCCAGCTAATGAGCATTGAATTAACAGTAAACCAATCATCTTCTTCAATAGTATCGCTTGGTGGTATGAGAAGACGTCTACTCAGGAAACCCATCTTTCGTTTGGCGCGAAAGCCATTCTTCATGGTCGTCGACCATTTTTGATAATTCTCTCCTTTCAGTATCAGAAGGCAGATGGATGGGCCTGAGTGATCCAAAGGATGAAGATAATAGTCCAATGTCGGGTCGAGAATCGAACGTTTGAAGCCTGCTTAAGTGACACCCGGAGTAGTTAGATTAACATTCTCTACTTCCGAGTCTGAGGGAGGCCATTGTCGGAGAAAAATAAAGACTCTCAAGAATAGATGCAAAGAAAAAAAAATCGAGAATTGATTGTTGATGAGAAGAAGGCATTGCAACGTACGAAAGACTTTGGATCGAAGAGATAGGCTCCGATACATGAAACGTGAGAGAGTTTGAGAAAATCGTTCTGTGTATTGTCCTCATGGAAAAACAGAATATATAATGTACAAGGTAAATGTAACACCCCGATAATGTATGAGGAATTAAGTTGCTCCCCATGTTAACAAGAGCTCTTCCTTTTCTGGTTCAAGTGAGGACAAAGAACTCAAAAGTTAAGCGTGCAAGGGCGAGAGTAGTACTAGGATGGGTGACCTCCTGGGAAGTTCTCGGGTTGGCATGGGATAGCGCTTCTATGGCCTCGGGCCTTACAAATGGTATCAGAGCCGACTCTGGGTTACGAGTTGGCTTGGCCCAGTGGGCGGTCACTCGACCCGGAGGGCGGTCCGTGGGCCTTGACGAGGACGTCAAGTGCTTAAGTGGGGGAGATTGTAACACCCCGATAATCTATAAGGAATTAAGTTGCTCCCCATGTCATCAAGAGCTCTTCCTTTTCTGAGTCCGAGTGAGGACAAAGAACTCAAAAGTTAAGCGTGCAAGGGCGAGAGTAGTACCAGGATGGGTGACCTACTGGGAAGTCCTCGGGTTGGCATGGGATAGCGCTTCTAAAGCCTAGGGCTTTACAGTAAAATCTATAAAATCTTATTTTTTCGAGATTGTTACCCTAACTAAAGTACAAATTAAGTATATTATCATATATAAGTATGAATAAAATGACAAGATTTATTATTAATAGTCATTGATTCTTCTCCATTCAACAACTCTTGTTTATTTACATTTTACACTTGAGCGGAAGATTGCACAGGATTTCAACCCTATTTACATAGCTACAGGTGACGGATGATCGTCGCGAAAGTCATATGGTACTAATTAGGGACTAAAGTTTATACTAAACCTCTTTGTCACCAAAATACAACCTAAAAATGTTGCATAAATATATTACAATTATCAAATTTATAGGTTTCTTTCCACATAAGTGGGCGCCTTAGTAGAACATTTGTAAATGTACGTATCATAATTATAATTTCGTGTTAAAGATATTTAATACTTGCCAGGCCACTGAGGGCAAATTGGCGCCTGATAACTTATGGCTTCATCACGTACGACAGCCTATAATGGGATGTAAGACCGATGAATTAAGAGCTAGACTAAAATAAAACAGACGAATTAATTTATAAAGGCCTTTACAACTAGGATTGTAATTGAACTGAGTCGAGCTGAGCTTTGAATTACTTAAGCTTCACTCGGTTAAAAATAGACAAGTTCGAGCTTGAATACGGGTTTTGTTTGAGCCCAAAATCTTGTTTGATCTTAGTTCATTTAAATACTCATCGAGTTAGCTCGTGAGCATCGTATTTAGTTTCTTCGAGAGACAAGCTCGCGGACAACTCGTTTATCTGATTATTTATACAAGCAAATCTGATTATTTATACAAGCAAATGAAACTAAAAATCAAACTACGTAGTTTGAGAGAGACCGCAAAACTATGTAGTTTTACTTAAACTATATATTATATATTATATATTATATATAATGAGAAAGAGTCACGTACGAATGGTCGCTCAGGTGAGAAATCAGAATAAATCTCGCTCGTCCCTTCCAAAAAATCAACGTCACTGATTAGACATTCATTAAAAAAGATAAAATATGGCACACCCGAATTTTTCCCGTATTTTTTCGCGTATTTTTCAATAAAAAACGGCACGGACGATTTTTTTCCGTATTCACGTTTTTTTTTCGATTTCGAACTTTTTTAATTTTATTTTTTTAACTTTATATGTGTATGAATACAATATTATGTAGTTTTTGATGCACATATAATTAGTTTCGATATACGCATATTTGTTCATTGATATATCCCTATTTGTTCATTGGTATATCCCTATTTGTTCATTAGTATACCATTATTTGTTCATTGATATACTCTTTTTTGTTCATTGGTATACCATCATTGTTTATTCATTGATATACCCTATTTGTTCATGGATATACCCTTATTTGTTCATTAATTTAACCTTTTTTTGTTCATTGATATAACTTTATTTGTCCATTGTTTGTTCATTGATATAACCTTGTTTGTTCATTAATATACCCTTATTTGTGAATTGAAATAAAACTTATGTTTGTGTGTCAATACCATCAATTTGTACATTTAGGACTATCTATTTGTGCATTTTTGTATTTATTTTGTGCTTTAAGGATATCTTTTTTCCTTACTCATATAATTAGTTTTCACTCACATACTCATATAATTAGTTTCAATGCACACATATATTTATCTAGTTTATGTAATTGTTATTCGAATCCTTTCTTGAGAGCAAAGTGTTAATATATTAAATATCCAATTCAGCTAAGTTAATTATACATGGCGGAATATCAGTTACAACGACCTGTTCATGTTCGGATTAAGATACAAACGTGTGATGAAGTGAGCTACACAATTGTCATGTCTACCTATATGAGCACAACAAAAAGAAACAAATGAAGTGTTCAATATAGTACCTAAATGAAGTGCTCTAGAAGCTTGAATGCAAATGATAATAGATAAAGAATATGGGTTTACAATAATATGATGTATGCTAAGAGAACGAACCTGTTGCATACCGAAGAGGAGTGCTTGTGCATTAGCTATGTTCCGAGCCCAAGAAGTAGCCACACGTTTCACATCAGCAACAATGACAAATCCAAGCGAGTCAAATAAGACAATACCAAGACTAACATCAAAACAATTAGTTTTGTCTCACATACAAATAATTGTGGTGTACACACATATATTAATGTATATAATTTCGATACACATTCGTCCATTTTTTATGTACAAACAATAGATTTTTTATGCACAAAGAATAATTTATTTATACACAAAATCACAATTTTGATGAAAAATTAAAATCACAATTTTGATGAAAAATTAAAATCACAATTTTGATGAACAGAATCACAATTTTGATGAACAAAATCACAATTCTAATGCACAAACAATAGGTTTTGATGAACAAAATCACAATGTCGATGAACAAAATCACAATGTTAATGAGCAAAATCACAATGTTGATGAACAAAATCACAACATTGATGAACAAATTCATAGTTATGATGAACAAAATTACAGTTTTGATGAACAATCTGGGCGCGCATCCTATTTCCGTTTTTTTTTCTTCAAAAATACGTGAATAATTCGCCAAAAATTCGTCTATTCCGTTTCTCCCTCCCTTTTTAAGTGAAACGATCAACGCCTTTGATTTTTCTCCATCCAACGACTCTTACTCTTTCTTATTTTGCACATGGGCACCCATTCGCACCTGAACCGAACTCATATATAATGGTGCTTATTAATAACTTATAATCTAGTTTGTTATGAATGTATAATCGAGTTTGATGATCATAAGCTAGCGTATAATCAAGCTTGCTATGAACAAATGAGCCGAGTTTTTTTGTGCTTAATCTCCGTTCATTTATCTTTTGAGCTTTAAAACTATGCTCAAGCTCAGCTCATTTACAAATCAAGTCAAACACGAATAAAATTTAACCGAGCCAAACACCAAATTGTTCACGAACAACTCTGATCATTTACAACCCTATTTACATCATTATATACTGATTACTTGATTAGTCTTAAGACCACACAATGAACTCCGTTTATAAGCGCAATTCCATAGCAATTGATTGGTAAAAAAAGGTGTAACATTTTTTAGGTATGATATATATATATATATATATATATATATATATATATATGCCATTTGCCCCCACACTGATGGAGGCCGATTCCACTAATAACAATAATTTTGTAAGGGTGTCATTATAAAATAGAAATTCCATGAGATAACCTCAAATTTTCTACAAATTTTGTGGGATATCGAAAGTTTTAATTTTTTCACTTGTGGGAGGAAACTCTCAACTATTTTTATGTGGTGCACCAAAGACAGATACTATACAATTGACTTTTTTTTATTGGCTTAGGTTGGTCAAATCCTTAACAAGTTGGATAGTTTTTAATGAATGAGAGTGTATGAACATAATTAGCATCAGAATTTTCAAATGAGAGTAGAGCTATATATAGACTGCACAAGTTGATGTAGAAAAGGTATCCCAATTATCAGATTCTGCATACCTAACTAGCTTATTGATCGAGAGTTACTACCACTCTGTAGTGCATAGTTGATGTCATAATACAAGTGTGTTAAAAAAGATCTTTTTAATACCACTTGTACAAAAAAAGACAATCTTTTTTATACAAGTACTCAAGTAGTTGATGTCTAACAAGTACCTAATGATTTTATTTTCAATCCCGATATAATTGCAGAGCTGGTTCGAGCCCAACAATGAAAAGAAGATGAAGAAAAAACAGGAAAAAGAAAGAAAATAGAGGAACAAAACGAAGGAGCATGAAAACATGGGAAAAATCGTAACATGGAATTATCAAGATTATTTTTGATGGCTCCAGACTGACAAATGGACAATTCTATGGGGGAGTAGTTATAAGAAATCATAATGGACAAATTATAGACATATTGGTAAGAAGATATGGGCATGTGTCGGCTCTTAAGGAAGAGCCTCTAGCGTTAAAGATAGTGTGCGTGAAACAAAAAGAAAAAAACTACGAATGCATTGAATTTGAACGTTAAAAGATAGCGTTAAAAGATAGGACGATCTTTTTTATACAAGTTTGGGTCCAATTTTGTGCATGACAACACCTAACTTAGACTTAGACATGGAAGAAGTCGAACCAAGGTCCTTGATTGGGACTTGGGAGCACCTCTAGCTTGTCTTGCATCGCGCGCGATGTGTGGAATAGTGAACCAAGGTCCTTAATTGTGTGCCTCATGCATCTAAGTATCTAACATACATCATCTCACATAAAGACAAATTCGTCTTCTACGTCATGTCCTTAATGACAACATAAGGAAAGAACTATAAGAGATGCCTTGAATCGGTGGTTTCCATCCTTTTACCAGCCACATAGTGACCCAAACTACGCACTTAGGTAATCTAGTGCAAATTGAGTTACCGTCATTTTACCCATCTCGTCTCATTAGATATTGTTGGTAATTGTATATTTCTTTCAATGCATGTTACATGAATGTTTGGGTACTTCCTCTCTACATAAGTCCCTATTCCCCCTTTGAGATCGATTCACATGAACCAAGGACAATCCCCTCACCTTAGCCTTCATCTCCTCGCTCATTCGTGTGGCATAGGCGTGACTCGATCACTCAGTTCATGGGAAGGTTGTGTGTTGATCACATATATATATATATATATCACCTTCCCCTTCCATTTTAGTTTCTTCGTTGTGATATCATTCAACTCGAATGAACATTTAGATCATCTCCAACAGATTCCTCATATTATTGGAAAATGTGAATTTAGAGAATTTAGAAAATTTTAGTTTCTTCGTTTGGTTGTAATTTATGGAAACGTAAACGAAATGAAAATGAATGTAGTCTATTTTAGTGTCATGATACATTGATAAAAAAAAATCAGCTTATTTTACATAACCTCTTATCCATTATAAAAAGGGGTTTGCTCCACCTCAATCATTCTTCCATCAAGGGGGCGGATAATAAAATGGTGGAATCACTCCTTTTTATCTCACTTTTACAATGGACAAGTTGTTGGATGATTTTTTATTTATATAAATGTATTATGACACTAAAAATAATCTAGATTCATTTCAATTCCGTTTATTTTTACGTTTTCACATGTCACGACAAACCAAACAGAACCTTAGTTTCTTCGTTGTGATATCATTTAACTCGAATGAACACTTAACACTTCTTTGTCCTTGTTCGGCATTTTGGCTCAAAATAACCCAAAATCATTTTTTCTTAACTTTGATAAAGCCCATCCTTCTCACAAGTTAAGATAATCTAGCCTCCTATGAATATGTTATGTATGTGTACTACGTCACATGCCCAATTGAGCATGGAAACTCGACCCCGCACTCTTCATCGATCACGAAGTGGGACGAACAAGTCACGCACATCCGTCCGACCAAAAACTATTTAAAATATAATAAATTATAATATATTTAAATCAAAATAGATATGTTATATATAGTTAACCAAATTAATCAGAAATATATTCAAACTAATACATTGTGTAAATCTATAACTATATATTAAAGTTGTCTTTTTTTGAGTCACTAGAACAATTCTGACCCCACCTCAAATTTTTAAAATTAATTTTATTTCTATTATTATAACTTCTTTCTATTAATTTTTTTTTTAACTATTTAAATTTATCTCTAACATCAAACAAATATCTATTCAATATAACAATATCTTTTGAAAAAAATTTCGAGCCACCAGAATGATTCTGGCCCACTTCAAATTTAAAAAATTAATTTTATTTCTATTATTATAACTTCTTTCTATTAAATTTTTTTTAACTATTTAAATTTATCTCTAACATCAAACAAATATCTATTCAATATAACAATATCTTTTGAAACCTTTCTTATACAAGTATTTAAAATTAAAGATAAGATATTTCAAAATAAATATAAATTTTTTATCATAAATCATTTGACAAATTTATTTATAGATAGATTTTATTTTATAAAAAAATAAATATAAATTTTTTATCATAAACCTTTTGACAAATCTTTTGACAAAAATTAATGATAAATATTTATAATGTTTAAAATTAATAAAAATAGATGATAAAATATTTAATAGATATATTGAAATATTTGATAATCACTAAATTTACGTACATAAAAAGTAATAAAATATGAAGAATATAATATATGATTAAAAAGTATACATTCTACGAGTAATAAATTACTTATATTAAATTTTATAATATATTTTAATTTTTTAATATCCTATTTATAATGTCTATAAAATATCAAATTGTAGTTGTACATGGTACGACGGGTAAAACTAGTTAATTGAATAAAGATACCACTATAACTTATGAATTCGCACACCACTAGCTAAACTAATCATTCAATTGTATAAAATAATAATATGATCAATTATTTACATTAATTTTAATATATGGTAATAAAAAAAATATACATGCAAATAGTAATTATGGAGTATATACACAAAATATAAACTTACCGGCTCGTTGTTCTTCCTGATAGTTTGTAATTATGGTTCATGAACATAAGGCTCAAATGGATCGAGTGTACGAGTATAAATTTGGATTATACGAGTGAATTTGGATTATATAAAAAAAAGGATTTTGACTAAGGTAGAGTTACTCTAGAACACTATGTAACTTGTTAACTATTGAGAAATGGTCATCGTAAGTTTCATAACAACAATTGGTTAACCGTTGGTAAACGGTCATTGTGTGTTCCGGAACAAGGTTATCGATCGAAGCTTCATACATGATTTAGTACATATATTCATAACTTAGTATTGCAAGTTTTTTGTTTTAATAGTTTATATTTGAAATTATGAGATTCATCTATAAATTGCATATGTTTGTAAGCTAATACTGCAAGGTTAGTTTTATAATCTCATTTTATGTTCCTCTTCTGCTACGTTATAATTTTTTCAGTTTTTAGCCGATTCCGGAACCAGACTCGTGTCTATATGTACTTTGACCTATCCGCACATGTGCGCTTGTACAAACACGTTCCAAGTCTACCTACCTCTCGGCTCACAAACTTTATTGACGGTATCAGAGCATGTTTGATCCTAGGCCCATTATTCATCTTGGGTTGGGCTTAGCAATTAAGTTACTACTAATTGTTTGTTATCTACCTTACCTAACCTACCGATATCCAAGTGTCAACTAACCATCCCAATTGCACTTCAAGGAGAGTGTTGAGACCTTAGAATAAATACATATCACACATTGAAAATTCAAAGAAAAACAAGTCTAGTATATATATATTGGGTTACTCGTCGTATTACCAATTGATTTTAAGATGAAACTTCATGAGCTAGCCTATGTGCTAGGCTCATTCGCTTATGTGCGTTTGTACGAACACGTCCCTAGTCTACCTACTTACCGGCCCACAGACTTCAATCAATTGGAGAAAAATTAATCTTGGGATACCAATTAAAATATCCTTAAACATAGGGTCTCCAAGTGAAATCTCATAAACTACACTACCCTTAAGTCAAATTCACTGTATTTTTCCTTAAATAATTATGGAGTATTTATTATTATAATTAATAAAGAGAAAATTAAGAATTAAAATCCCACTTCCAAGCAATTAAGCTCTCTACTATAAATAACTACACCAGTCCAACATTCCAACCTCACATTCTCACTTCACAACCTCCAAAACTTTCTTTTTCTCCAAAACTTTCTTTTTCCTTTTGATCAATACTCATTAAAAAACCACACACAACACAAAAGCCAAACAACATACATTCCAAAAGCAAAAATCCCACCAACCAAACTCACACACCATATATTATGGCGGCGGCTCCCAACCGAACCACCGTCGTATGGCGGCGACGCCTCGGTGCCGCCCTGCGGATCCTCGTGGCCTGCGCGACGGTGGGGCTCACGACGCTCTACGGGCCCCACTCGGTCCGCCGCCAGGTGGCATTCCCCGCGTTCGCCTACGTGACGGCCGTGCTCATAGTGTCCGAAGCCACCCTAGGCGACGTGCTTCGGGGCACGTGCCACGTCGCGATCGGGACCTCGCTCGTGATGGGCCCCTCCATGGCGAGCCTCTGGCTGATCAGGCCCGAGCGGTTCACCCCGGGCCTGGCGGCGCTCGCGGTGGCGCTCGGGGCGTTCGGGGTGGCGAACGCCGAGTCGGCCCCGATTTTGGCCAAGAGGATTGCGTTCGGGCAGTTGGTGATTGTGTACGTCGGGGCTGTGGTGCTCGGGGCCGGCGCTGACGTGGTCATGCACCCGTTACACGTGGCTGCCAGCACGGGTGTTGGTGCCATGTCAGCTCTACTTGCCATGTTGATACCTTTTCCCCGACTTGCCACCTACGAGGTAATTTGATTAAATTTTCTAATTTTGATTAATTTAGTATCGAATTTTCTAACTTATGTTCTTAGGATATAAGATAAACATCTTGTTTTGAAAATAGTTATTATTTTTATTTATTTAGCGAATTAAATTTTTTTTGCTAAGAGTTTAAGCATTTTCTTTTTACGGTTTTAGTTTTTAAAATTGGTATGTTTATCCTATGTTTTTAAGACATAGGTTATAAAAATCGATTAAATATTAATGATGTAATTCATGTACTCTAATTACACAACCAATTTTCTTGTTCGTGGACGGTTTTTATGTGGAATGTGATAGGCCGGCAATTTTTATTTAATTTTAAAGAAACGGCAATGTTGGCTAATTAATTATTAATTGGTGTCTTATATTGTTAATGTCTTGAATATATCGTTGATCGGTATCAGGGTTCTAGGGGTAGAGTCGTCCCTTGACAGGGTTCGAGACAACTCCCCGACGAAGCTTTCGCTAATGTTATTGAGTCGTAGACCCATAATTTAAATTGGATTTTCTAGAGTCTCTATACATACTTTTCAAATGTCTCATAATTTTTACTCCGAAATCTGAATTTTTTACCTCCTAATAAAATTAGTTTTCCTTCTATCACATACAACATTATTAAATTGCTCTTATTAAATCTTTTCACATCCGTTATAACAAACTATATAGTTACAAGTACATGCATGTTATGTTATTCAATTCTTTGTTTCATTGGATTTTTCTATACACATACACATTCCTTGAACTATACGCAAGTGAAGTGTCTAGAAATTCCTTGATTTGATTACGCGGTACATAGATCAAGTTGTAGATCACAAAGAATGAAGTTCATATATATGAAAAAAACCAACTTAATTGTTATGGCCCACAAGGGTGAAGGGTCAATTCACCCATCATGAGTAATATTTGTTCATGACAATATTTATATTAATTCACAACTTTATAAAGGTATGCATGCTCAAAGTTTAATTTCAAAGTTAACAAATATATCTCACTAGTGATTATCTAAGAAGTATATAGAGAGAGGGTTATATGATAAATATGAAGTGGATAGTGATAAGAGAATGCATGAGAGACGAAAATCGACCTCTTATCTACAAGTTTATATTAATTATTTAAATAAAATCCATTACAAAATCATTGAGACATCGAGGATAAAGTTAAATGATAATTTATTTATTTAAAAAAAACATTATAATCAAACCAAAGAGTACTGACAGAAAATATCATTTAAATTAATATAAACATCAAAATTCAGAGTTTAGATGGACTAATTATCATCACCTGTAATTAAGGATCAAATATAGTGGATAACTGGATATAAAGGGAACACTTGCGGTCTGATTTGTCATATAATTTGGTATTACGTTATAGCTATAGCATTGTTCAATATAGACTTATTGTTGTAAGATTTGGAGATCAAAATGTATATACCCTTACTTGAATATATTGAGATAGTGTTTTCGAAAAGCAAATTCACGGGCGAATAAGCAAACAGAGTGTCGAATTTAGAAGAAAAAAAAACACAACAAGAATCATGTCTAATCATCTCCTTCCAACTCTTCCTGGGCCTAACTTTATCCCGGAAGATGTCTTCGAAAACTAACTCTTCACATCTACACGTACCAGAGCATCGACCCTCCTCCTCCACAAATGTCCCAACCATTAAATAACACGTACATTCAATGTATTTAACCTGCCTTATCTCCAATACTAGTTATTCCAACCTTACTTCTGGTCACTTCATTTCGATCAATTGACCAATATTAAAAATAATGTTCATAATTTCTTTTAATGAATTTATATAATCCAATTTAGAATAAAACCTCGATTCCTAATTAAGAGTATACATTTTTTTTGGTAAAGGATACTGTCCATGATCGAGAGTCGAATCGAAAACCTCTACTAATATCTTTAGAGACTTAACCATATGACTAAATGCCAGAAGTCATTAAGGGTATAAAATTGAAAGAGCCATAATAAAAAAAATTTGGCGAAGGATATTGCCTATGATAATCAAACCAAAGATATATGAATACTATTTTTAGAGACTTAATCGCTTGACTACATGCCCGGAGACAACCATAATTTTCCTCAATTCTAAGTTTTTTTTTCGGTCTTGCCTTTTGGCTCGCCCGGTCCGATCGGTCAGACACGGCTCTACATCCGGACCGGGTACTTTGTGACCCCATTTTGGGAGAGACCCTCCCAATATCAGTTTCTCCATACATGTCGTCAGTAGGATTCGAACTTCGAATCTCCTGGACAACACTTAAGAAGTCTAGCACCACTTTTACCTATAGACCAATTGAGTATTCGTATTCTAAGTTTTAAGAGATAGAAAATAGTGGGACAAGTGGGTGTGGACCCACCCAATGAAATGAACACCGGCCATATAAACAAACCGTTGATGGAGAATTTTGCCTTGCATGCTAGGCAACATGAAGATCTTGATCTTCACCATGTACATGCATTGGATATACCATTATATATGATTTCATATAATAATAATAGAGTAGAGAAAGAGAGAGGTAGACAAGGAATCCTCCACAAGTAGCATTCCTACTATTAAACATATATCCCACATTTAATAATACTTTTGCAAAAATATTTTTGTTTTCTATATCATATTATATACATCTTATATTATTGTCTGTTATTTTCTTTCCAACAATATAATTCTATCAACATCTGATGCCGAACTTTCCCAGCTATGATTGCCCAAATAATTAATTCTTGGCACTTGGTTGATAAACATGAGGTTCGTGTTAGAACCCTCGTTAATAAACTAGAGAAGAGAATTTAATGTTTTGATAATGTTGATCGGTATTATTTTTTTTTTATGTGTGGTTGGTTAATGTACATACACCACGAGGACTAATTAAAATTAATAAAAACTTTAATTAAATTAATTGATATTGTTTTGTCGTGTCTCTTATTTTTAGAATTAATTTTAAGAGCGAAAAATTATGTGTATGAGAGTATATATGTTTTATTTATTTATTTGGTATGAAGATGATATTGTACCTAATAAATTCTACATTTTTTACTTGAGTCATATTGTGTGAGTAGTGTAGGGAGGGGCTACAAGTTTTTATTAATTAGTCAAAGTAAAACCGAGATTACTTTCGACGTTAGCATAAACGTTATATTTGATACCAATTACTCATTAATATATAGTAATTAGAAAATGGATCAAGTGATAATAACCACTTAGAAAAGGACTAAGAATTAATAATACTAGTTCAAAAAATTTGGGAAAATTTTGAAAAAAATTCCAGCTAGCGTAACTATATTTTATTTTGAAAAAACATGTATTTTTCATTAACTATATAAAATTTTCACATGCAATTGAAATAATTTGCACACAGCATATAAAAAACTTTGTACACCATTTTTTTTTTTAATTAGGTAAGAATTAGGATGCACACCCTTTAGGGTAGGCGCCATGGCGCATCCGCGGATGAGAACTTGAATTTCTAGATGATTTTAAATAGTGTCTAGAAAGAGACTGACTAAATCTCGCAATTTTATCAGCCACATCATTGAATCTCTAAGCACATGTGTAATTCGAACTGACTGAAACCCTAAGAGGGTTACCAAAAAAACTTTGCATTAAAACTCTTGCACATGTTGAAAAAAATTTGCACACGTATAAAAAAAACCTTGCACACTTGTTAAAACTCTTGCCCACATGATTGAAAAAAGATTGCACAATCCTCTATTTTAAGGGGTTGTTTATAAAATTGTTTAAACATTCAAATTGATATAGTTTGATTATGAATTTTGATGTTTTAATAGTAAAATCCTACTAATTTATGAGTGATGAACATAATGGTAAGCTAAAAATTGGCTAATTTGAACCGGAGAGGGATGTCAATGGGAAAAGCAAAAACCTCAGAAAAAGGCAAAACCTTAGGAACACCAAAATAAATTTTCCTTTAATTTTTGCCTCTGCCCCTTCTCATCATTCTACCTTCTATTAGGTCGAGTCTATCGACGCAAATCACATATTTCATGCGTTTTTCCCTGCTAGTTCATGAACCTGGTGTTTACCACGCGGGTCCCTCGTAAAATAAACAATGAGGATATTTGTATGATTAATATCATACGGATGTAACAAAATGATTCTCTCCTAATTAACTTAGTCCTAGGATATAATGGGCCGGTGAGCACAATAAGACATTGGGCCTTGTATTTTTTATTTTTTTTGAGAAGGGGCCTTGTGTTTTAAACCTAATGAAACTAGAGTTCTGGGCCCATTTAATTGAGCGCGCATTTCCAGCCGAATACAAAATTCTCAGCTCAAAAACACACACCAGTTTTCCTAACATTTTTTCTTCTTCTCTTGCAGATCAAAAGAAATGGCAAAGCATACGCTGAAAACGCAACAGAGAGACTAAATCTGTTCGTCAAGGCAATTGTAGACGATGATGACAGCCCTGAAGAAGCAAGAGAACCGCTACCCGAAATCAAGACCTTATCCGAGAAAGCTTCAAGACTACTGCAAAGCATAGGGCGTTCTCAGGTAAATTCACATACACTCGATAACCACGCTTTAGAGTTAGAAGATGAATCTCGATCTTTGAGGTCCGTATGGATTACGCTTGACATCATCTTGCATTATAGTCAAGTGTAATCTAAACGGACCTCAATCTACGATGCATTTGCATGTAAATCAATGTTCTAAAAACCGCTAAGGGGGCCCTGAGGGAAGAGAAGCCGCCTATCGCCTAGATGACCAGAACGGTTGCCTAGGCGGTCTTAGACGGACGCCTAGATAGGCCGGACAGCTAGGCAGGTTAGGGCCTTCCAACGCCTAGACAAGCCTAAATGGGGCCTAGATAGTATTTTTAGAGCAGTGCTATGTAATAGACATTGATCATAACACAAACTGTTTTTCATTTTCCTAGGATGCAATGTTGTGGGAGAGGCCTCAGTTGGCATACAGACCCAGTTTCGAGTTCCCGGTAGAGAAGTTACAAGAAGTAGAGCTGACTCTCAAGGGAATGGAGGTGGCTTTGTCTTCTTACCAGTCTCAAAACCCGAACGACGCCATGGATAGGGAGCTTAAGAATGAGATTCAAACAACAGCAGATCAGCTCCGAATAAGAATCAAACAGATGGCGCGTTCTTCACCATCTCCTTCCACTGCACCCGAGCTCAAGGCTGATGATGATGAGACCCGAGAGAAGAAGGTTGATTCTATTGAAACTAGCGCAGCTCTAGAAGAAGAGATCCCGGTTTTGTTCATACTACAGTGTATGAATTACCTTAAAGAAGGCTCCAAACTCCTCAGGAACAACAATCAGAAAACTGGGCTTGATCGAGATGAAGGAGATAAGGGTGTGAGCAAAGTAAGGAGTTTATTGAGAGGTTTGCTTCCCTGCACAAGCAAACAGAACCTGTTATTTGCACTCAAGTGCTCGCTTTCGCTCGGCCTAGCCGTGCTACTCGGTTTGACGTATACCAAGAAGAACGGGTATTGGTCGGGTCTAACCATTGCAATCAGCTTTGTGACGAGCAGGCAAGCGACATTCACAGTGACAAACGCTCGGGCTCAAGGAACAGCAATCGGTTCAATCTATGGAATCCTAGGCTACTTCATTTGCCACAGATACGGACTTTTGAAGCTTTCTTGTATTCTTCCTTGGGTAGTATTCACAACTTTTCTCAGGCACAGCAAGATGTACGGCGAGGCTGGAGCCACATCAGCAATCATTGCAGCTTTACTCATTCTGGGTAGGAAGAAATATGGGACACCGGCCGAGTTTGCTATTGCTAGGTTGACTGAAGCCTTTATTGGATTGTCTTGCTTCATCATTGTTGAGATACTACTGCGACCTGAAAGAGCAGCTGTGCTTGTAAAGGGTCAGGTGTCACAGAGTTTAAGGGCGGTTAGTAGCTTACTGGAGGAGATGGCTCTGAAGATCAGTCAAGCAAAGCCGGATGCGGGTTTCGCTTTGCTGCAAGAAAAGAGAAGAGAGATGAGAATATTAGTTCAGGAACTGGAGAGATTGGTGCGAGAAGCGAAGGAGGAGCCGAATTTCTGGTTTACACCTTTCCCGGACGATTGTTACACTACACTACTTGAGTCTCTCAAAAGAATGGTAGATACTTTGTTTTTCATGACCTATTCAGTGGAGGTGCTGTGCTTACAGCTTCAGAGACCAGAAGCTGAGTGGAAAGGATACAGAGCTCAACTGGAAGTTGATATTGAGTTGTTCAAGAGACAAACAAGTTCTGCAATTATCAGCATTCAGGAAGCACTGAGAACTAAAAAAGGTAGCGCGAACAGCTCCTATGATATTGAGATGGGAAAGGAAGAATCAAAAGTTACTACTTCTAAGATTCAAGATATTGACAGAGATGAGGCGGAGATCATCCTCGGTTCTTTCTTGCAACATACAAGAGATTTAAGTGAGAGTGGAAAAGTGATGGAGGATCCGGAGCTTAAGAAGCAGATTCTTCTGAATGTGGGATCCATCGTGTTCTGCATGAGGAGCTTGGTGATAGAAACATCAGAGATAGGAGAGATGGTAAAAGAAATACTTCGAAAGGAGAACCTTTAGGCCCTGTTTGTTTATATACCCTAGTATATGGAATGGCTTTAGGAATGACTCAAACTCATACCAGTGTTTGCTTTAACTCCAGGAAAATACACTTGAGTGATTGAGTCCATACTCAATTGAAAACTAAGGTATGAGTGATTCCTATTCCAACCCGATTCCTGGTACATAAACAAACGGGCCCTTAGAGGTTTGCTGATTGATTGGCAAGATTTTTAGGGTTCTGCTGGCATCATCCTGGAAACCGCTACCAGCAGACTTGATGAAGATTATAAGCTCTGAGCTAACTGTAACTATCTAAACTCTACACCATTTGTAAAAGTCAATACATTTGTCATAACTAGGTAGAAATAGCATATTGAAGTCTTTTCATATAGCAAAGAGATCATGCCAATACATTGTGCATAAAAACAAATATATTGTTTCAGGAAATATGCAATCACCCAAAGCTACTTGGTAAATTCAGGCTTTCTTATTCTTGCAGCACCTTGTGATAAAACTCGGATACTTGCAACTCGGTTACATCACCCAAAAGGACATCAAATCAAGAGCATTTGAAATGGGAAAACAGTTTCTTTAAAGTGGCAATTGTCCTAGTTAATGTATAAAAAACTAGCATTGCTAATTGCTAAACCATAATGGTTCCAAACAGCAAAACAGATTAACCAAGAAGGAAACTTAAATCTAGCCAACTATGCAAACAAATCTAGTCCAAAAAATAGAGCATGTATCCTCCTTGAATACATTACTGAATTAAACAGATACATAATGTAACATAGTGAAGAACCATAAAGCATTAATTCATCAAATTGATATGAGAAGAAGAGTTCAATTCAGCATCCTAACATTCCACAATTGGAGTTCATTGCAAAACAAGCCTTCTGAGAGCACAAACTACATTAAGCCTCAACAATTCTAAAAGCTTTTCAATGAAAGGCAAGTAATTGCCTTTCAAGCATTGGCCCTACCAATTTATCCCATGTCCAACCTCTAAAAAACTTACATGTTTTTAAAGTTTAATGACCAGAGAAAGAGACAAAACTTCCTCAATTGCCTTCATATACGGGATCAGCCATCACAAAATGGTAAACAGCTACCAGTACGAAGATGAAGACCCCGAGAAAGTTGGCGAAAAAACCTAGGTCTTGATCGTCAATCATCTGCACCCAAATACACACAAAGCCAAGGGTCCATTAATAATAATTAAAAACAAAGATCCCACCTTGAATTGGACGGGATCCCACCTTGAATGCTCAGATCTGAGCCTAACAATGGATCTTTCAAACAAAATTCGATGAGAAATGAAGCGCAGAACGAAGAAATTCTCTGCGATTCAGATGTGATTGATAATCCTACTGATTTACACAGAAATCATAAATTGAAGTAAGATTATCAGCTATCGAAGAAAAATACCGCTTCAGGCCGACGAGAGATATGCGTTGGGGGGACTTGAGAGTTTTGACTTTCGGTTCTCAAATTAAGCAACTGCCTGTTTTAGCTAACTTTGTGTATTTTCTACTTTATGTCACAGCCCAAACCAAATTAGACCCGGGTCCGGAACCGGAACCGGTAGTTCTATGCTTCGGAATTAGATTTAAGTTCGGTTTTGGAACCGGCGGTTCCAGCCGGTTCCTCCGAAACCTGGATTCGGAATTATAATCGTGGCCTGATTGGTTTCATGGTTCTCTCCCGGTTCTGGTTTCAGAATCGGCCATAATTTTTAAAAAATTGTCCAACCGAGAATTGCATGCAGGACTATTTTGAGGAACCACGACCACAGTTTCACCTACTGGAAAGAGCCAACGGTCATGGTTCCAAAACCATGATCGCTGACCTATTTTATTTTTTAAAAAATATTTGTAGAATCGGCGATTCCATCCGTTTCCAAACCGTCGGTTTCAGCACCTCAGAACCGGGACCATAACCGCCCCTGAAATTGAATTGGCAGCTCCGATTCCTAACGATTTGGGTTCTGGCCAGTTCCAATGAAACCGGACCCAAATCTAGCCCATAATTTCGACTTTCGATCCTTCTCTTTGTCTAGGGCTCACCGATCCCTTGACCAGTTTGGGAAGGGTAAAGGTTACCTAAATCCTTTTTCGTTGTCGTCATATCCAAGACTAGTAAAAATCTCTCGCGTATTTAACTAGGCGCTTACCTCAACATTCGAAAAAGTATAAGAGGTTTTACTCTCGCTACAAACTCCTCCATTCATCCAGTTATTTATCTTTAAGCACGGGCAACACTTGGTCGAGAGTCACGCCCTAATGTTTCGGGATGTGGCACTTACACAGTTACACATAAGACTAGGCAAAATCCATTGTAATTTTCTTAGGTCAGTCCATGATATTTTGAAAATTAGTTTCGATCCGATTAGACAAATTAATTTATTTTAAAGAAAAATAATCTAAGTATATATTTGATAAAGTAACCAAACATCGGAAAGTATTTTCCGACTAAAATGTAATATGACTACTAAAATTGCATTCATTTTGTTTTGTATGTATTTGAATTTTTTTTTGGCATATGTTGAGAATAAATACATATTCTACATTGAAAATCCAAAGAAAAACAAGTCTAAAATATATATTTCGGATTGCTCTTCCTATTACCAATTGGTTTTATGATGGAACTCCATTGGTTTATGTGTTAGGCTCATCCGCGCATGTTCGCTCATACGGACACGTCCCCAATTTACCTACCTATCAATCCACAAACTTTCTTCATGGTATCCAGAGTAGGTTAATTTGGTCATGGACCCATTATCTACCTTGGGTTTGGCTTATCGAGTTACACCTACCCGCCCCTTATCTACCTTACTTAACCTATCGATGTTCAAGTGTCAACTGACCATCCCAATTACACTTGACAGAGCGAGTTCAGAATAAATATATATCCTATATTAAAATTTTAAAGAGAAACAAGTATAGTATTTATGACACTAGCTTTATTACAAATGATTAAAAAAATATCAAGACACATATCCAAGTCATCTAATTGTTCCTTAAGACAAAGTACCTATGAGCAATAAGATGTTGTGGCCAACACTACAAAAAATTGTTTCGTGGTCGCTAAATCCATATATTTGGTCGCTAAATGTATGGTCGCTAAATGCATGGTTGCAAAGAGTATTAGCGACCACATGGACTTTAAATTCCGATCAGGATTTAGTAGTCATGTGGACGTACGCGGATTAGCGCTAATCCCAACCAAGATTTAGGGTCCATATAGTCGCAGATTAACGGCTACTTAATCGCTAATCCCAACCAGGATTTAGCATCCATGTGTTCGCGAATTAGCGGTCACTTGGTCGTTAATATATATGGTCGTGGATTAGCGGCCACTTTGTCGTTAATATATGATATTTGGCCTAGTTGTCGTGAGATAATAAGTGAACCAATCACCCCCTCTATAAACTTTCTAATATACATCAACACTATTCAATTCAACTATGTATATAAACAAATTTTAGGAAAAATAGGAGTATCAATAAGTTTAAATTCTTTCATAATTCATACTATATTTCTTCAACAAATCTCTTATATATTTTTGTTGATCAACCCTCGTTCTCTCTCCACTTTGCAGGAGTTGTAGCCAAGCATTGAGAAATAAGAGTATCATGACTTGACACTTCGGATGGATGGAATTAAAAGTTAAAAACCAATGTTTAAACTCTTGCACCACCTTCAAAGCCATCAAATTGCATATGGAAAACGAAACAAATTATTAAAAATGATGTATGTTTCTCATCAACTCGACATGTATTTACAAATATTACTTAAATTGAATAATATGTGTATATCCATAATGTCATATCATGCATTAATTTACGGATATATTTGCCTGCAATTCACATCATCATCATGAATCAGTCTTAGATTCCATGTGATAATTTTAAATACTCGATCCAAAACTTGAGGTGAAATAGAAAATTGTTTTGTTATGTACAACCAAATTATGGGATAAGAAATTAATTAGAGTTTCGAATCATTACCAGCAAGCACGCAATGTTTAATATATAGATGTAACAAAATCTCAAAACTTACATAATACTCCGTATTTATTGATTGTGTTGACATCGGAAAATATAACTAATATTATGGAATCTCAAAACTTTCCGTTGAGTGGTATTTATAAAGTTAGAAAAGTTGAAATTTTTATTTTGATGGTTGAAACTTCAAACACAAGTTACGAGACTGTGCGAAACTAGTTACTAACGCGAATCATGTTTCTGACGTGAATTGAAGACAAATAAAGAAGACTTTGAAGACGCGTGTAATATTAAAAATATAATCCAGATATTAAGATTATAAATAAGATCTTCTATGTTTAGATAAGGTGTCGCTAATTTCTATAAGCACTAAGTCATATCTTATTGTATTATCTTATTTGCTTAAGATCGGATGATCTTTGTAGGATTAGAAATATGTTATCTTTCCATAAGTGAATTGGAAGATAATATCTTTTTAGTTGACCTAGTTTTGTCTATATTTATCTAGAAATTAGGCTCAGATAGTACGAACTCAAATTCTACATTGTGTCAAAGAGAAAAACAAAGTGTTCGAGGGTTCGAAAGAAGAATAAAGTTTGTGGGCTTGATAGTTGATTGAGAATAAGGTTTTACTCGGTTCAAACGAGTGCTAGCATAATTGAGAAGTAGGGTTAGGTCCAAATAGTTCTTGTAAACATATTCTAAAAATTAATAAAGCAAGTTACGACTTTTAATCCTTTCAAGCGAGAGAACTTGGAAGGGGTGGTTTTCACAATTGATTAGCAGAGTTCGTTGATTAAGTGTTTTCACTATAAAAACCATTGTGTCAAGTAAGTCTTTCTTGTGATTAATTTCCGCTGCATATATTTTGAGATCGACGACTTAGTTGAGGTCAGCGACCTAGACATACTGACGATCCTACAATTGGTATTAGAGTCTTGACTCTAGATTTGTTTTAGTACTTCGTGTTTACAAGAAAGATGACTTCGACGAACACAACAATCAATGATTCATTCTAGAAACCACCGATGTTCAAGGATGGTAAGTATGATTGGTGGGTTGAACAAATGGAAACCCACATTTATTCACTTGATGGACAACTCTAGAAGGTGATCGAGATGGGCCTTGAAACCTTTCTTACCACTGATGGAAAGGAAGTGAAGAAGGAGGACTACAATGACGCTGATTTCAAGAAGTTGGAGAAAAATGCTCATGCAAAGAAGGTTCTCCACCATGCTCTATCTCCTAGAGACTTGAAGAAAGTCGTTCAAAACAAAACGGCTAAAGAAATTTGGGACGCTCTCAAGTGGCTTCACCAAGGGAATGATGATGTGAAGAAGGATCGCATCATAACTCTTGAAAGGGAATACGAAGAAATGAGTCAAGAAAAGAATAAAATCTTTTTGTGATGTCACTCGAGATTTCAACTTGTGGTTAGCCAACTTGAATTTCTTGATGAAAAACTTTCTCAATAGAAGCAAGTTAGCAAACTGAATCAAGAACTCAACTCAAAATGGAATGAAACTGTTGTTGGGTTGCTAACTAACAATGAGACCAAGTCAATCACTGAATGTTAATGAATTTTTTAAGCTATGATTTTAGGACAGATTAAAAACTCTAAAATAAAAATTATTTATTAAATTTTATTATTTAAGATTATTTTAATTTTTATATAATTTATTAATTTAATTTAAAATTTAATTTCTATATCTATTATTTTTAACTGAAAAACCAAAATATTAAAACTTCATACCGCTTCTCAACACCAAAATATTAAACCCTAAACTCTAAATTAAAATATTAACCGCTTTTCAAACCGAGCTAATCAAACCGAGCGAGAGATAAAAAAAAAATATTAACCACTTCTCGACTAAATATAACCAAAATATTAAAACTTCATACCGCTTCTCGACACCAAAAGAAATTATTCACGTTTACAGATTAGGATAAAACTCATAAAAGTAGTGCGACTTCTGAAACCTATTAAAAATGGTGAATGATGACACATTGACACCGTGTGTGGTGATTGATTAATGAATACAAAAAATGATTTGGATATATCATATATGCAACCAAAGCTAAAAAAAAATTTTAATTTCGGCCCTTGATTACGTATTTTGGTGGTTTCTAAATTGTAATTATATATCTCGTGATTGTAATAAGGCGGTTGATTTTACCGATTTAGCGTTAAGAGATGTTGTACGTAAAGCAAGAAGAAGAAAGTTTAAACACAATGAAATAGAGGGTGATAATTTGCAAGTAGTCAAAGCATTCCAAGGTCTTTATGAGAGATCGAAATGATCACTGTTGATATTCTTGTCTCGCTCCAAGAATTTCAATTTGTTATTATCAACCATGTTAACAGGAGGTGTAATACTATATATGGACGATAAAATAGTAAATTTGGGGCATAGTTTTCCTGTTGATGATATTAGGAAACATCTAGAACTTTAAGTTCTCATCTGTCAGAATGCTCTAGGACGCTCTCCTTAATTGAAGAGCCTCTTAAACCTTACGTAATAAAAAAAAAGTAAAATGTCCTTTAGAATTACAAGGGTTACAATCTTTCGAAATCTCTCGTGTTTGTGCCATGGGGACTAATGTAAAACTTTTACTTTAACACATACTTTCTAGAAATTTAGATATGTTGATTCTCCTTTCGTGAAATTCTTTTAATTAGGAACTGTTTCTTTTAACCTTCTACACGGTGACTTTTTCAGGTTTTATAAAAATAGGGTATTTGTCAGAGTGGTTATAATGTGGCGCCTAAATTCAGAGATTGACATGTAGCCAAAAGATCATTTGTTTAGTATAAAGATCATTTGTTTAGTACATACATAGAAGATCATTTAGCCGAATAAGAGAGATGAAGTTGTTATATATGTAGAGACATCCAAGAGAAGGATGTGTAAAACTTAATAAAAATGGTGCAGTTAATCGGAAAGGTTTGGCTACAACGACGGATGTCGTTTGGGATGATAGAGATTAGTGGATTGGTGGGTTTATCCATAAGGTAGAGTCTTGCTCGGTTCCTATGATAGAGTTGTGGGGAGTACTTCAAGGTCTTTGGCTAGCTTGGTATCGCGGGTTTCGCCAGGTTATCATATTTCGATTCTAAGCTCATGTTTGATCTTCTTCAGAGAAATATCAGAGTCCATCACCCTTTATTTAGCCCGACTTCTCAGTGCCAAAGCTTTTTGAAAAAGGATCAGCAAGTACACGTTCATCATGTGCATCGTGAAGCTAAATATGTCCTCGATCATTTAGTATCTCTTGTTTTCTATTTTTTCGTTAGGGCTTTATGTTTTCAGTGTCTTACCTGAGGAGATTATTAATTTAATATTTACACCCTCCGTTTCAAAATAGATGTCCATATAGACAATTTTTCTTGTTTCACAATAGTTGTTCATATAATAATTTTTTCCATTTATACCCTTAATAATTACACCACACTAAACATACACTTTTTCCAAAGCAACTTTTTGAGTAAAAAATACCATTTTATAGGGGTATTTTTGGAATAATTTTTTCCCCTTAATATATGTGTATTTTTGTCCATGAACAACTATTTTAAAACGGATGGAGTAATATTTAATGATGTAATAGGTCGGGATATCCCTGTATAATTACCATTTAGCCCTTTTTATCTTCTTTTTAATTAAAAACATACTCTTATAGGATTCAAAAGTGTTAGTATTTCTTTCTACTAAGAATAAAAGATAGAAATTAGATAAACAAAAGGGAATCGGAACTCTTTCATGTGTTATTTTGTGCACGAGGGCCTTGCCTGCGATTTCACGGGATGCACCTGATTTTGCACTTTTATTTGGATCTCACATTATTCTCACTATAAAATCAAGCCGACTTCCAATCTTCCATATAATGTAAGATATATTATCCATTGGTACATGACATATTGACATCCGTATTAAAACTTTCAACTATTATATTGTACGTATTAATTTCCAATCAAAATTTTATTCTCACATCATACACTGTCTGAATATCCGATAGTTATCAAGTGTTCTACTTCACTTATTTGGTCAAAGAAATAAAATATATAGAATAAATAATACAGTTATTTCTCAATATATGAGTAAAAACAAAGAGTAATAAAGGAGATGGACGCTCGGGTACAATGTAAATTAGAGTGTAATGTGTGGTTAAACATGGGGTGTTGGATCTTCATAAATCAACGTTTAAAAATTAGACAACATAATAAGAAAAAATAGGGAGGGGGATTGGATTAATTCAAGGCTGATTTAAATTTGGGGGATTGGATTTAAATATGGAAGTTCCTAAATTTAAGGGATTGTGAAATAAAAGAAAACCACGTTTAAAAAAAACCCACATTTAAATTTAATGGATCAGCATGATTTTAGGGATTGATAAAAGGAGAAGATTTTTTAAAAATAAATAAATAATCGAATTTAACTCAAGCGTAATTTTTAATTCTGATTTGAATAAGAATATATGATCGTTCGAATAATAATATATACTGGTTTGAACAATAGAAGATAAATAATTGTTAAATATTTATATAATTGAATAAGTACTCATTTTATAGTGAACAATAATGGAATATTGGAATTATTTATTGCACAATTGCTATTGTTTGTTGAATAAGCATTTTTGTGTTTTTGAATAACCACTCAACATTGGAAGGGATGATTGCACAATTGCTATTTTTGGTTGAATAAGTAATTTTTTTTGTTTTTGAAATTGTAATCTTATTACCATGAATAATATAATGAGTCTTTAACTGATTGAGAGTTTTGTGAATAATATCATGCATTTATTTGAATAAGTTGGATATATACATTGAATAATACAAATTAAGGAGTGTTATATCTCGAATACATACTCCAATAAAGAGTACATCTGTTTACTTGTATGTACACTAATATGAAAAATAAACCATTGTCTTCGTCTTCAACATCAAACATTTACACTTCTTCATCACTCTTGAATAACTCCATAGCAGAACACGCAAATGTTAAAACCAATTATTGCATAGCAATATACGTCATTCTTGATTAACTGCATAACAAAACACACATCTATGAATAACAATTTACACATATATTAATAATAAAATACGCATATTTGAATAACACACTATATGTATATGAATAACAATTCACACATATATGAATAACAAGTCACATATATACGAAAAACAAAAATGCATACATGAATAACAAACCACACATATATGAATAATAAATCAAACATATATGAAAAACAAATAATGCATAGACGAATAAAAATGCATGGATATACGAATAACAATCCATGTATAGTATATATGAATAACAAAACACGTATAGTTGAATAACAATTCATGCATATATGAATAACAAAATCCAGAAACATCAACATGAACATCAAGCCACAGATGTATGAATAACAAGACACGCATGTTTGAATAATAAGATATGCATCCATGAATAACATATAATACATAGACGAATAATTTAAACACGAGACTAAGCATGCAATTGAAATCTAGGAAACCTACTGTATTAAATCTATGAAAACCAAATTAAATCTAGAAAATCTATTATACATAATTGCTAGAATGAAAAAACAACTATCCAATTCAAATAGATCAAAAAAAATAGTTACAAACAAAAGGCTCAATTTAACTCAAACCCTAAAAAATCTCACCATATAAGAAGATCTACATCTACTATTTAACATCGAAGAGTATGAAGTGCAATCCAAACCTATATAAAGAAAGGTGAAATTATCGTGTCATTGAATTTCGTTGTTGTGCCACGGATCTGCGTCATGACTCACGCCATCGCTGCATCATGCTAGTCTCAGATTTCGATCGTGCCATCCACTCATCTTCGTGAGTCTGCAATGGTGCCATGAAATTGAAGATAAATGAATGTTATGGATACAATGAAAAAGAAATAGAAAGAGCTACGATGAAAAAGAAATATGAAGGGAGAGAAAATGGATCTCAATCAGTAAAATAAGGAAAGAGAAATAAATCATGGCAAAAAATATAGGGATTTTCAATTAATATATCAGATTGTGTTCAAATCAAGTGCATCTCACCCACAAAAGTTTTATGCACCCTATTTATTTTTAATCCTCACCCTTTATTTATCCCAATCTGATGGATGTAGATTAACCACATGATTTACTCTAAGAGAGTATTTTACTAGAGCGTGATTCAATAAAGGATTACCAAAAATGCTATGCACACTTATTGAAAGACTCCAAACTAAGGGTTATCTACTCTTATTTTATCTCTCTATAGTCTATACATTTCAATCATGAACCATATTCTCGTTGAGTGAAAATCTAGTGAGATTCTGCTTAATCGCTTCCTTCCATCTTTTTCGCTTTTTTTCTCCCTTTGCAAGAACTCCAAATACTAAACATTCACACTTGAGAATGGTGCATTAATTAGGCCTCCTCCTTGAAAAGGTGGTAGCTATATTAAGAAATAATCGGTGAATGAAGCTATGCAAAGCTATATTTAAAATAACATGATTATATTGAAGCTAAGTTTGTGGGCTGATATAGTGGAGTAGTGTAAAGGATCTAGCATATAAGTCTATAATCGTATGACAATGGAAGAAGCAACTTATAAAATTATATACAATAGGCATTTTTAGTCCTAATTTTCAGATGCGAGAACTTATTCTCAACACGTCCCTGCAAATGCAACTAGTTTGGTTAGTTGACAACTTGGACAAATGACGGCTAAATGGGATGACAAATGTCATTTTTTAGCTTCCTAAAATCTCTCTTACTACTCCTTGTCTCCTAAATGTTACTTTTTATTCTCCTTTTTACTTTTTTGTCTAACTCATACTCCATGTAATTACCTAAAGGAGCAACACCTTGAAAAGAGGAGAGAGAACACCCTTTATTAAAAACTTGTAGAAAGTAATAATTACAGTATAGAACAACACTTAATTTCAATCAAACTCTAATCCATTAAACCACACTTAAAGGTGATCGGAGGGAGTATTTCATTTCATAGGGAATTGTTCCTTTAATAGTTCCTTGATACACAAGCACACTTCGTTCTAATACTCCCTCCATTATAAAATGATTGTCATTTTACCCTTAGACACATTTTTTAAGGAATTAAAAAAGTGGACAAAATTATCCTGATAATTAATACTCGTACTCATATTATCCTCATTGAAAAACAACAAATACTGGGTAATTAATACTCCATCACCAGTAATTACTCTCTCCTCATTGAATTCTTACACTCATGACTGATTGAACTCTTCGATCTCCATCACCACTCACCAGTAGGACATTCTCTTTTGTTTTGAAAAGACTAATTAATTTGTATTGGAATAGATGGGTCAACCTATTAATTAATTAAGAGCATATAGTTGGAAAAATTTGGACAAAATAATTTAAAAGACAAATATTGTGTAATAAAAAATAGGGATAAAATGAAAATTATTTTATAACGGAGGGAGTAAAAAGTAGATGTCCTCGATAATTGTGTCATTGTGCATGGGCGAGAACACTTAAGGTGAATAATAAGGAGCTAGAATAATTATTGAGTCAAAGAAAATAAAATTTTACTGGATAGAGTGGTAAAACTATAAAAACAAAATATATGAGTTTTTTACAAAAACATAATGATTTCTACCACGCTTAACTTTCATAAATTACATATTTGAAGTGCGTATCTAACCACGAAAGTAAACATATAAACATTCAAAATACATATCTATATATTAAAAGTGCAAAAGCATATAAAGTCAAATCTATGTACTAATAAAACTTATCAAGATGCGAATGTACATTTATCTAAAAGTGTACATTTTAATTTATAGTACATGTTTATATTTAATGTGGTAATTAAATTGTGTGATTATTATGGCAAAATGTATGATTAGTATGCTAAACTATATAAATATTAGTACATATTTAGTATGTTTTTTTAACCTGAAAAACATTTCATTTTAAAAGAATTGACATTATTTATTATTTTGTTACTTCTTATCATTTTTCTATATAAATCTTAACTTTTTATTTCAATAGCCCCCTTATTTCTCACTGTTAAAATCTTAGGACAATTTTGCACTTCAACCATAATCTATAATTTAGTTTTAATATTTTTTTAAAAAAAATTACACAAACCGAAGAGCATGAGGGATTTTTTTTAAAAAAATCAATTATTTATTTGCGTAGACTTTTTATTTCTTTTGGATGAAGGACGTATCATTTGCAGCAATAATGCCATTAAAATATGTGTTCAACGACTAAGATAATGTACACTAGTGTAGTAGTTTATATTAAAAAAAATTATTATAATAATAATCAGAAGAAGGGTGTGCACCGGTCCCGACCGGATCCGGTTTGCACCAGAATATTCCGGTTTAATGGGGTTTAGGTCTTGTCATATACTAATAGGGTTTTGGATAGGCTGGTCCCGTATTTTCATTTTAAAGTTAAAAAAGCACTTATTTGTTTTTATAAATATTTTTTGTTTGTTGTGTTCTCGTGTTTCACATGTTATATTCTCACAATTTGTCATTTCATTATTGTGCCAAATATGCATAGTATAATTTAATGGTATTTAACCTAGATCAAAAAAACTTTTAATAAAATTTCATATTAACCATTTGAAGATAAAAATTTCATTCTAAATTGGTTCTAAGTGGAATAATTTTGATTTTGGACAGGACCGGACTTGAATCGAAAAGTTTAAATTTTATGAATTATTTGATCCAATCTCAATTCATTCTATTTAATTTTGGTCCATCTGATTTCCGATCTAGATGGATATATTTTTTGATCAAGAATTGGTTAAAGCCAAACAAACATCATAAGTGAAAGTGAAAGCACAAAGGCGAACAATGCTCGAATTATCTTTGGAAATTCCATCCGAGTTCATCTTGATCCAAACGCTGCAACATCACATTAGGAATAAAAGTAGTAGATATCGACACTTGATTAAGAGATTTATCAAGAGAAGCGACTCAAAAAGCATTGACATCCGTATTAACAATAATCGACAGTCGTGACACACTATCAACCCCATCAAATACTAACCTATTTCGACCAAGTAAATTAAACTAGAGCATATATGTGTAAATATAGAGCAACGATCATCAATTTGGAAATGTTGGAAGAGATCCTACGAATTCGCCAATTATGAGTTGGGCAAGAGCGCAGGTCCATAATAGAGAAAAAGGAAGGACTAATATCATTGTTATAAAGAGCACGCCAAACATTGGAGATAGATGGGCGCGCATTCATATTCTAATGTAACTTAATGTATAAAAGTGTGCAATGTAAACATTGGTAAGTCTTCCTAACTGGTTTATGTGTGCGGAGTTTGTCACTGATAGTGAATTCCTCGTAATAGATAAAAATACCTAGTTTTTAACTTAATAATAGTAAAAATGTAATAATTTAAACAACAATCTTTCTATTTTTTTTTATAAGAAAAGAAATTAGGGTGACCACTAACAAGCTAGTGGTCTTCCTAGTGCATCCTGACGGATGAGAGTAAGGAAACTCGAATAAACTGCAAGTGGGACGAAGGAGACACGTCTGAACGATCTAGCGATGAAGTCCGCCACAGAATCACTCCCGAACGACGTGAGAGATACTCCAATCCTGGAACCGGGCAAGCAAGCAATGGATATACGAACGCACCAACTCAATCTCCCACGGGCAGCGCCAGTTACCGAGCACGACCTTGCCCAGATGCAAATTATCGCCTTCAATCTGGATCCGGAGAATGCAACGTCTGGTGGCCTCGAGAAGTCCCTGGCGCAAGGCAATGGTCTCGGATATCACAACAGACTGTCGACCAATCAATCCTCCATCAAAATGGATGGGGGAGCCACCAGAGTCCCTAAGGATGAACCCGAACGAAGTCACGCCATCTGCATCCACTGCACCATCAAAATTCAATTTAATATAGTCTCTTGTAAGTTATACCCACCTTGTTTGCTTTCTTCCTTCCCCATCTCGCGTACTTTAAGTACGAGAGTCGGAGGAGGCAAAAGTTCCTGTAAATTTTCAATCTTTAACCTGATTTCAGATAACAACGGTCTTTCTATTAGGTGCTCTAATAACACATTACAAACAACTTAATTTGAAAAAGTAAAATCCTAAGAAAAAAATTAATATATTCTAAATAAAAAATCCACAAAATCTTTTCAAAATTAATTTTTTTATAACATACCCTTAGAACATATTGTAAAAAAATTCTTAAGAACAAATCCACATTCTGCTACTCTAAAATCCAAGTGTCACATTTTAAACCGGTTACCATACAAATATTAGAACGTGGCTGGCAGCCGCCTACACCGAATAAAAGTCCACGCTCCATAATCTATGCTTGGAAAGTGATCTTGACTTTTAGGAGATGTAAACAAGATTATCTAACTTGAACTTTGATGTTAAATATTTACTTCTGTTTTCAAAAATGATCTCCATCTTATAAAAAAATTGGATAAATCCTAAACATAGAAACTTAAATTATAAAAGGGTTTTTCTATAATTTGTATAAAAAAAATAATTACAGAATTTTTTTTATAAATCTTTTATTTAAGATATATTTTTTTTCTACTAAAAATTTATAATTCGATTTTTCTAACTTATGTCCCTCATACATAGTTTAAGAGCCCAGATTTAAAAATGAATTATAATTTTATATTTAGTTTTTTTTAAGGGATTTATACTTTTGAATATTAGGATTTTATTTTTTAAATATACATTTTTATTCTATGTTCTTAATGCATACAATAGAAAAACCATCGTAATTTTATTTTATAATTTTTAATTCTAAATTAGGTTGCTTATAATAAAGCTCTTATATGACCTCTTAAATTACAACCTACGATCCACAGTCCACATATAGTTTTATATATGCTATAAAATAAACTCAAGATCCTCGTAATTTTATTATTAGAACTGAAATTGACCTTTAGGTAAGAACAATAATTGAATTAAATTAATCAAATTAATCTGATCCAACATGTCAAACACAAACTTCCCCCTAGCGTGTGTATAAATAATGGTCAAAACTTTTCATTTCTTCTTGCTCATTCAAGAAAGCTACAAAACCAAAACAAAGCAATGGCAGTGAACATAACCTCCATAGGAACCTCCTCCAATGGAGTATGGGAGGGAGATAATCCGCTACACTTCGCCTTTCCGTTGCTTATCATACAGACCACCCTCATCCTCCTCCTCACTCGCCTCATCGCCTTCTTCTTCAAGCCCCTTCGCCAGCCCAAAGTCATCGCCGAGATTGTCGTACGTATCATTATATCTATATATTTATATCTATATTTGTATATATACTATTTAAGTTCTATCTTTCAAAAAGAAAACTTTCTATTTTAGAATTAAAATATAATATTGTTCTTATTGAATTAATGTTGCTATTATCATTAAATTTTTTTCAACTCTTTTATTAAGTCTCTCCTAGAGGATGGCCCTTTTAATCACCTTATTAGCATTTTTCACATTATAATTGATTTGAATTAGAAATTTAAGATTTATAAACACATCGTTAATATTCTAAAAAACGTTAGGTGGTTTTTGGACCGAGAGACGTGGTCTAATATCTAAACGACCTAGAACTAGAAGGCTAGATAGGTTGGGTGGAAATGCTCAATGTTTTGACAGGACACATGCAGAAAATCTAAGCGAGTTTTTTTAAAATAGGCACACTAACATAAACTTAAAAAGGGTTTGGCTCGAGCCTAGGCACAGACCGAGAGACGGGCTAGGGTCGACTCTATCCCATCCAAAAATAAATAATAGTAAAAATTAAAGTAATTTAATAAAAAATAGTGAAAATAAAGATAACTTTAGTACTAAATAATTGAAAATTAAGACAAATTCGATATGCCAAAATAAATTTAGTTCGAAATAAACAAAAATTAAAATCAATCTATTATATCATTATAAACATAGCCTATTCAGAATTTGATTTCTGATTTCGTCCCTCGTCATTGATGATCCAAGAACATGGAATGCAATTACCTTTCTAAAGGCTTTGGCCATAGCCTAATTCAATACAATTCCCTTAATTACCTAATCAATTAAGCTAATTAATCAAGAACATGGTTTGTTTTGTATGTGTAGGGAGGAATAGTTTTGGGCCCATCGGCGTTCGGGAGGAACAAGACGTACATGAACGCCATCTTCCCCAAATGGAGCAGCCCGATCCTCGAGTCCGTGGCGAGCATCGGGCTTCTCTTCTTCCTTTTCTTGGTGGGATTGGAGCTCGATTTGAGCTCCATCCGCCGGAGTGGCCGCCGCGCGTTTTTCATTGCCGTCGCCGGAATCTCGGCCCCGTTTATAAGCGGGGCCGGGGTGGCGGTGGTGTTTAGAAAGACGATCGACGGAGCCGATAAAGTAGGGTACAGCCAGTTCCTGGTGTTTATGGGGGTGGCGCTCTCTATTACCGCTTTTCCTGTTCTGGCTCGTATTCTGGCCGAGCTTAAGCTTCTTACCACTAGGTAAATTTATTTTACCTCGTTGATTTTGACTTAGTAGACTTGTCAATTGGGTCAGTTTAGTCGGGTTTAAGTAAGGATTCAAATGGGTTTGGATCGAGTTCAACCTTAGATTAGGTACGGATTTAAATTGTTAAAATTTACCGATTATTGAGTCGGAACATTACATGTTCAGGTCAGTTTAGTCGGGTTCAAGTTCGGATTGATATGGATTTGGATCTAGTTCAAGTTTAGATTATGTACGGATTTAAATTGTTTAAATTTACTGATAATAGAGTCGGAACATTACAAGTTCAGGTCGATCCAGCGGATCAAAGATATTAACATTGATTAGTAAAATAATATTATTATTAAATACTATTATTTAATAATTGTATTACTATATTTTTGATATATTGTAATATTTAAAATAGAAGCTATACATTTTGCAAAAATTATGAGTCGGATTAACTTAACGGATTTCGAAATTCAACTTAGTCGAATTCGAGTAAGTTGAATTCAGGTCTTTTTATAATCCATTAATTTTCAAGTTGAATTCGGATCTGGTAGAATTTTGACATCTCTATAATCACATGCATAAATATTAGGGTGAACTATTTTTTTACCACCTTTAATTTGATTTGATTGCCCTGACATATAGTTATGAAAGTTGTGTGGATGATGTTGTTTTGACATCTTTTTTAGTTTAAGCATAGTTAAGGAAAATGTTTAGTATGAACAAAAATGGACTAGAAGGAAGTGTTATGATAATTCCAAAAAACTAAAGTAGCATATTCATTACTCCAAATAAGTATTCGCTAAAATGAATCTAAACCGTTGTTATTGCTAGGTGCATGCGTTGACAATTTATGATACATCATGTTCCAATTAACGATAATACACTTATAAGGTCATCATTACTAATCATTATAGACATACATATAATATTTCTTTTTTGGTTGAAAGATTATAGACATGCTATCTATTGAATGTATCACATGCTATCATAAAACTAAGTCAAACCTATGTATAAGGATAATACTTAATTTTTTCATGAAAATGATGGTTATAGAATTGAAATCTCTAAATGTGTTTTCCAATTCAATCCATAATAATTATTATGATATAATTGGATTGAGTAGTTCGAGCAAACCGATTTACCTGATTCGAGTCACATATATTGTACGAGTCACATATATTGTACATGTGATTGTTTTCTTGATTAATGTTCATATCTAACTCGAGTCACATTTGTTGCACAGGGTGGGAGAAACGGCCATGGCAGCGGCGGCATTCAATGACGTCGCTGCATGGATCCTCCTAGCCTTAGCCATTGCCCTCGCGGGCAATGGCGACACCAAAAAGAGTCCTCTAATCTCAGTGTGGGTCCTCCTATGTGGGGCGGGTTTCGTCATCTTCATGGCATTGGTGATCCGCCCCATCATGGCTTGGGTTGCGCGCCGTTGCTCGTCAGAGCACGGCGCAATCGACGAGGCCTACATCGGGCTAACCCTAGCCGGAGTGCTAGTATCCGGTTTCATGACCGACCTCATCGGGATCCACTCGATCTTTGGGGCGTTCATCTTCGGCCTCATGATCCCTACAAAGAGTGCCTTTGCTGGGAAGCTCATGGAAAGAATCGAGGACTTCGTGTCTGGCCTTTTGTTGCCGCTTTATTTTGCTACGAGCGGGTTGAAAACCGACGTGGCAACGATCAAGGGGGCCGAGGCGTGGGGCTTGTTGGTGTTGGTGATAGCCGTGGCGTGCGCGGGGAAGATCATTGGGACGTTCGTGATGGCATTGTGTTGTAAGATTCCGGCCCGAGAGTCGATAACGCTAGGAGTTTTGATGAACACCAAGGGTCTAGTGGAGCTCATTGTTCTCAACATTGGCAGGGAGAAAAAGGTCAGTACAAGTTCATTTTATTTCATTTCATAAAATTTTGAATATAAAATTTAACAATATTACCGAGTATTTATTAAAATGGTGATCTCATTATTGTCTATTCAAGCAAAACCGCCCTTCGATAATATAACAAAATTTAAACTTCTAACTGTATTTTTAACTACATGTGTAAATATATATCAAATGTGTTACACGTGTGGTTAAAAATACAGTTAAAATTTAAATTTTAGTGGTAGTTGAAACAGTAAATTAATGCCGATCAGTTCTATTTTTTTTCACGAGTAATCAAGAAAGTTGGACTACCTAATGGAGTAATGGCCTGTTGGTCAAATTAAAATCAAAATTCGCCTGATTAATTACCTACTTAAATACTTCCTCAGTTCTAATATATATATGGGGTTTTAGTCTTGTGCACATATATTAATAAATACTTTACTTTTAATTTAAACAAATAATTATTTATCTTTTTACTTAGAAAGTGAATTTTAATTACTTGAAAATAGTGTCATCTCCATTTTCATTGGATAGAATTGCTTAGAATTATACTCCCTACGATCCTTATTAAGTGACTTTGTAACATTTTTTCTTGATTCAAATTAAGTGTCGTTGACATTAATAACTTTACTTTTTCAATTAACTAAAACTATTTCCCAATTATTTTTTCACACTTATTGGGTAAAATTTAATGATCTTCCTTTGAAACTTGTTCCACATTAGCATATCTTAGTGGAATAACCAATCAATACATGTTTATCTCAAAAAATTGAGAAAATTAAAATTATTGCTTAATTAATTACTTAGTTTTTTGTCGGTTAAAGTAGATTTTGATGGATCATTAATAATTTTCTTAATAAGTGTGAAAAATTCTAAAAAGTCACTTAAAATGAATCGGAAGGAGTAATTATCAAGAAAGACAAGCATAAATAAACTCAAAACCCCATATATTATGGGACAAAAAATTTATACTGAAAACTCATACAATATGGAACGGAAGGAGTAGTTTTCATCCGAAAAAAAATATAGTTTAGTCAAACTGGAATCCAGGATAAAATTATATAGGCAAGTACGTTATAATGCAAGCCAGGATTGAATGTTGGGCATCAAAGAATTTTATAACTAACTTGCGTTCAGTAATCAAGCCCTTATTTATTAAACTATATTATAATTCATTTTATTCTTTACACCCCATTTTAATCCCCTCTTCTACTCAATTTTTTTAACAAAAGCATTAATTAAATTAAATCCTAAAAAGCACTTTTATTACATTTTAAATATCCACCACTTTTTTTCTAATAAAAAAATAAATTAAATAAAATAACTTTCAATAATAAAAAAATTTCATCCTCACTCCTAAATTCATACCAGAATTCAACTCACTCATTTTCCATCAAATGAAGTAACAAACTAAAATGGGTAGAACTCAGAAATCCGATGCAAATTCAATCATTCACTTAATTTTTTAAAATTTTATAATATGATTTTTAAGCTAAAATTTCACACACATATATATGTGTAGGTGTTTGAAATATAAATATAATTTTTAAAAAATTATAATATTTATTTACCTAATTAAAACATTAAAATAAAATAAAAGATTTACATCGCCCAAAATCCACGTACTAGTGAAAAGTCGCACATGCTAGGACTATCAAATTTCCCCAAAAAAACAGTTCACGTGGACAGGTATATATATAATCCTAAATTCCTCATAATACTCCAATTATTGAAGTTGAAAATTAAGTAAACATACGTGATTACGTGCGGCCGTTTCCATAATTGATAATCCATATTTTATTCATAGCAATGATATTCAACTTGTTTCTCTGACTTCTCTTTATAAAATTCTCACAAGATTTTAGAGATTCAATTAATTCATTTATAATGTAGACTAATTTCAATTTGAAAGGTCAGACTTGAATTTTCTTCATAAATGTGATGCACCAATAATTCCGGTAATATATGAGCACAAGTGTCACAAATTGCCATAATTATTGACTAAAAAATATTTATTTTATGAATAATTTTTTTTAAAAAATAGAAACAAATGTGCTATAGATTGCGTGATGCGACAGCTGCCATAATCATTTTTGATTACCGGATCTATTATATTTTATGAATTGATATGATATTGCAAAACACTTATTATAAATCGGTCAACTAATTTAGGCTCTATAGATTCCCGATGCTAATATAAAAAGCCATTACAATATATTATCAGGTTCTCTTATTGATAAGAATCTTATATTCTTATTGATTCCCTACATCGATCAATTTAACGTATCAATCCAAGTTAAGTTATTGTTAGAACCATTCTAATTAGAAACCGTCATTACATGCATATATAAATTTCAAATTTTGTGAGGTTAATGTATCCCATAAACACATAATAATAAATTAAATTTAAAAATTATTTTCTAAATTAAAATAGATGAACCTAAAAAAAACTAAAATCAACATTCGGTCATAGATACACATTAGAAAAATTATTTTAATACATTTTTATAGATACACATTATAATACATTTCCAACTTATTGCTAGAACCAAACCAAAATCTACTTATATACCTATAAATTTAGTGTTGGGAAAAATCCAAATTTATGGACCGGAGCGGACCAGAACATTCAATCCGGTCCTCGGTTCATAAAATTTTAAAAATTGATCCACAATCTGGTTCGATCCAAAACCGCACTAGTCTCAGTCCAAACCGACTTTTTTGATTAATTAAAATATAATATTTTTTTATAAAAAATGTGTAAATATATAACATGATATATTTAAAATGTATAAATTTAATTTATATGTGATGTGATATATTTTTTTCATAAAAATATAATTTTTTAAAATAATATATTTTTTTAAGTTATATTTGTTATTTTTGTCGAAGAAGAGGTAGTACTCTCCGTCCCCTAATAACGATAGATGAAATAGTAGCTAAACTTGATTTGTTATTGTAAACAGGTACTTAACGACGAGATGTTCGCCATCCTAGTGCTCATGGCACTCTTCACCACCTTCATGACCACCCCAACGGTGATGGCCATCTACAAGCCCGCCCGGCCCGGCGGCGCCCCAACCCGCAAACGCAAGCTCCAAGGCGACGCCGCCACCGATGAAAGCGTCTCCCCCTCCACCAAACCCGACGGCGGCCTCCGAATCCTCGGGTGCCTCCACGGCCCCGGAAACGTCCCCGCCACGATAAGCCTCGTCGAGTCGATCCGAAGCACGGCGGGCTCCAAGCTCAAGCTCTACGCAATGCACCTCCTCGAGCTCACCGAGCGGTCCTCCTCGATCGTCTTGGTCCAACGCCTCCGTCGCAACGGCCTCCCTTTCATTAACCGCCGGACTCGAGGGGCTCGAGAGGTCCACGATCGGGTTGCGTACGCTTTCGAGGCGTACGGGCAGATGGGCCGGGTCGTGGTCCGGCCCGTGAGCACGATCTCGCCGCTCGCGACCATGCACGAGGATATATGCCACGTGGCGGAGCAGAAGGAGGTGGCCTTGATCGTCCTCCCATTCCACAAGACGTGGAGGCCCGCGGAGGACGACGATGAGGGCGGCTTGTTGGTGGTGGAGAATGTCGGGCACGGGTGGCGCGGGGTGAACCAGAGGGTGATGAAGCACGCCCCTTGCTCGGTTGCGGTTTTGGTGGATAGAGGGTTCGGGTTGGGCTCGGAGGAGAGTAAGGGTGTGAACAAGGTGTGTCTCGTGTTCTTCGGCGGGCCTGATGATAGGGAGGCGTTGGAGTTGGGCGGCCGGATGGCGGAGCATCCGGCAGTGAAGGTGGAGGTGATAAGGTTTGTGGAGAATCGAGGCAGCGAGCAAAACGAGGTCAAGCTCTTGCCATCGCCGGAGAAGAGCCGTGAGAGTAGCTATAGCTTTTCCGTTGCTGCCATGAACCGAGAGGATGAAAAGGTATGGCCCTATTTATAACTTCAGTGGGATTCTATCTTATAACCAATTAACAATACGAGTGTAACATATTTAAGTTTATTTCCGTAGAAACAGAAATATAAAAGAAACAAATCTAGTCTGCTTTGATGTCGTAACAGAATACGACATCAAAGTGAACTAGATTTGAGTTTTTTTCTGTTTCCGTTTTCATAGTTTGCTATAAAACCGTGCCCTAAGTTTTAATCTTTTGTCTTGATCAGTCGCTGGATGAGGTGGCGGTGGCAGAGTTCCGAAAGAGATGGGAGGGCACGGCGGAATACACAGAACGAGTAGTCGGAAACCTGGTGGAGGATATGCTCTCCTTGGGCAAGAGTGGTGAATACAACCTAATCGTGGTGGGCAAAGGGCGGTTCCCATCGACCATGGTGGCTGGGTTGGCTGAGTTGCAGGCGGAGCATGCAGAGTTGGGGCCTATCGGTGACATCCTGACCTCCTCTTATAGCAATGTCGGGTCTTCCGTGCTCGTTGTTCAACAGCACGATCTCGCCCATGTCGAAGAGGTCCCGGTTTCAAAGGTGGTGCACAATGAAGAAGATGGAGAGTTGCATAGCCCGGTTTGATGATAAGAAGATTGTGTAATAATAATGTAATTATGTAAATGTGAACACATTTTTATAGATTTGTTTCTTGAGTGCATAAAGGGTTGGATTGGGGTGGTGAGCTGAAGAAGAAGCGAAGGCAGGGCATAGGCCCACGATATGTGGCCCTGAAGAGCCCATCTACTTTGTAGAGCAAATGCTCCTAAGTATGATTACGTACAAGTATATATAATCTTTTCAAGTTTCGAATGAAATGCTTTCATTTGTTGCATTAGTTACCTTGAAATATTTATTCAGTTACATATACCTAAAAACAATCTAGTACACTAGAGGATTATTAGGGCACATATTCAGGTTCATTGACTTTTATACAGTATTTTTGAGATGCACATATATATTTACAAATTCAATTATTATTGCCACATAGTTGAATTTCAGTTTTTTTTTGGTTTTTTTAGACGATAATAATAATGTTTGGATCTTTCACATACACCCTCTCAATTTTATGTTGGGCTAAAGATGTTTACATTTTGGCCTCCCAGACCACACTTGAGGCGAGTTAACACTAGGTCGGTGTTCAGGGGCGGAGCTATGTTGGGGGGGGGGGGCATGCCCCCCCCCCCCCCCCCCAATCCAAATTTTTGTCTATATATATGTTCCTCTTGTCAATAGCTTCGATTTGATATATTATAAGCTCAATTCTGACATTTGAGCAAAAAGTTATGAACGTTTGAAGATTCGATGTATATAAAACACTTTTAACAAGTCATTTACTTAGTTAGAATGCTTTTATCTTCTGTTAAACATCCTACTTTCATAATGTGATTGAACTCGAAAAATTTGGAACAAAAAGTTATTGTTGGGATATCTCGAATCATACAATTCTTTATTAGCACGAGAGTTTTAGTTTGGATTTTTGAAATATTTTTGTTTTCTTAATATAAATGTAACCTAAAATATAATTCATAATTATATAAGTTGTCATTATAAACTCTTATTTATTAATGTAATTATATTTGAAATATTTTAGTACCTCCTCTATAAAATATAATTGTATTCTTTATCTAAATTTGTATTTTTTATTTTCACATTTTTTCGAAACGTACATTAGCTATGTTGGAAAACTTTGTCGGCCCCTACAATGATAAATTCCTGGCTACGCCCTTGTCGGTGTTGTTGTTGTAACCTTGAAGCACGAGAAGGGGGTTCATTACTAGAACCAATCCAACAAGGAGATTGACACATGCAAGACAAACCAAGCTAATGCAATCACCATGGCCGATCCCTCTCTAGGGAATTCGGTTTCTCTCTTCAAGAGAAAACACTCTCTTTTAATTTTTCTTTTATCCTCTAAAAATTGAAAATGAGCCATAAAAAAAGCTTTTATAGGTCCTTCTAAAGCTAAAAATAAATAAACTACATTAATAAATTGTCCAAGTGCTTAAAGCACAAAATAGCCTAGCTTTCCTTGCATATCCAATTTCTAGCTTGCTCGTGTCTTGTAACGTCCCTCGACATGCATGGATCTCGCAATGGAGATTCGTCTCTTCATCAACAAGGTCTGCATGTCTTTAATCTCGAATGATCCTTCATCCTTCATGGCTTATTTTCATTTTCAGACAAGAAGACCTTGTTGACGAGTTTCCATTGCAAGATTCATGCCCGTCGAGCTACATTGCAAGACACGACCAAGCTAGAAATTGGATATGCAACGAAAGCTAGGCTATTTTAGGCTTTACTTGGATAATTTATTAATGTAGTTTATTTTATTTATTTTATTTTCAATTTTAGATGGATATATAAAAGCTTAAAGCTTTCTTATGGCTGATTTTCAGTTAGTTTTTAGAGGATGAAAGAAAATAAAAGAGAGTGTTTTCTCTCTTCGAATTCCTTTGAGAGGGATCAACCATGGTGATTGTATTAGCTTGGTCTGTCTTGCATGTGTCAATCCATTGTTGGATTGGTTCTAGTAAGCATTCACGAGCCCCCTTCTCGTGCTTCAAGGTTGCGTCCTTGATTGCGTGGGATTGTAGTTCTTGTTATTTGTCTCTTGTGTTGTTAGTGTTGAAGATGGAGCCATCCTAAGGCTAATCCCCGTATCAATTAGGGTCTAGAGAGGATATCAATCAAGCTCGTCAAAATCTTCATCATCAATATTGATCATAAGATCAACAGCCCTTGTACAAGGACTTAGTGAGAAAAACAAGAGCAGGAGAGAAAGAGGGAGAACAAGAGCGAGAGAGGAACTCATATGAACTATAAACGGAGAGAATATCAATCTTTTGTGAAATTAGGTTTTTAAGAAGGATGATTATATTGAAGGCTTGTTTGGTTGTCATTAATGGAAACGTAAATAAAATGGAAATGAATCTAATCCATCAAGGGAATCACTCCACCCTTTTAAAACCACCCCTACATAGGGAAGAATGATTGAGGAGGGAAAGACCATTTATCCTATAAGCAAAAGGGTTAAACAAGATGAGATATTTTTTTGGTCAATGTATCATGACAACAAAATGAACTATAGATTCATTTCCATTCCGCTTACGTTTCCACAAATCACTACCAAACAGGCCCTTTCATGCGGCTTTAAAAACAAGGTAAGTTCTCTAGGCAATGGACCCTGCTGCCTTTGTGCACCTAGGGCGCCCAGCCTTCGTCTAATCATAGTTGCCTTTTTTTCTGAGGCTAGGCATGAGTTGACTCAGCCCAGGTGCACCTTCGCCTTGCCTTTTCAAACACTCACCCCATATCAAACGTGCCCCAAGTATATATTATATGTAAATATATGACATTATTTTTAGACTAAAATATGACATACCACCCCTATTAATTATGCTCTCATCAGCAAGAAAGTTCTATGCAAAGACTGGTAATTTAATGCATTACACTGAAAATCTAATCAAATTATACATTCAGACAAACAACATTGACCAACTATTTCATAATAAATTGACACTGAAATTTATAACCAAAGTTTTTACATTTTAATAAATTGACACTGAAGATATATAGCCAATCCCAAACGAATAGTTCTTTGCAAAAGGGCAAGCAGCCCCTTTCTTGCTGAATAAATTGTACATATCCCACTAGTCCAAGCAAAAACATGAAACTTTTGCAGAGAAAAGGAAAGAAAAATTAGAGCTCAAATATAATAATTCCGAATGCAAACTTACTAACCTCAAAGAAAGCCACCCTCGGTCCAAGTACTTGCTGGCTTCCCATTCTGGCCAGCAGGTTTAGTATAAGAGGCGTCTTGGTATGAGACATTATCGAATCCACCGTCATCCTTGTCATCATCCCAACCAGCCCAGTTATCGTTATTACGAGAGCCGGTTCCCTTTGTTGAAGTTTCTTTCCTACCATCCTTTTCGTCCCAATCATCCCAAGATCCAGAACTAACAGGGTTGGATGGCGGGTTAATTGAGGACTGCCCAGCTGAGTTCCATCCTTTGGATTCTTGCCTCAGATCCTGGTAGTATCCGTTCCTTTCATTCTCGCTGTGTTGTGGGGAGTTCCAGGTGGCACTTCCGCCTTCCTTGGTGTACTCCTCAACCTTCTGTGATGCCATTGCCATAACCCCTTTCATAATCCCCCAGGTTTTGAACCCGAGTTCCGATGTCTTTGCAGTCACAACACTGACTGTCTCGTTTACTTTATGATCATAGCCTCCTTCCTTGACCTGTGTCAGAGAATGTACAAAGGCAACATAGCATAGAAAATCATCAATGCTGTGGTACTGATGGTACAAAATGGTCCAAATGGGGAATGTAAATAAGCTGACAGAAACATCAACGGTGTATAGAAGAAAATCAGATTTCCAACCAGCTAGCTATGATCCAAGTGCAGCCATAGTAGATCATGAAGTTATATTATTTCAACCTCCGAGCATCAATATAGGTAGAAGAAAGGACCCATCAATAGAGGTAGAAGAAAGGGGGCAGAAAGAACACTTAACCAATATACAAACAAAGCAAAAAAATAGAAGCATTCAAATTTTGTGATATATCAAGACCAGTACACCAACATATTCTGATTACAAGCATGAATTATATGATGGTTGCCAACTACCAATCACTCGGAGTGCTTTGTGCATGTTCATTAAGGGATAGGAGATGATGCAATGTAACATCCATCCCCAGCTCACAGCATGGCTAACAAGAAAAGTTTGCAGAATAGCAAATTCAACCTTCTATAACAGAGAAACGCCATGATTCAATAGCATTTGTGAAAATCGACCAAGAATAACGCCATCTCAATTTTCTTTGTAAAGCAATCCAATTACTCATCTCCCTGAATCCGCTTAACATTGAGTATATATGCATGCTTCAGATATACACATTGATCAATATCCAGACGATTTAAACTAAATTGTTTTCATTGATCAAACCACAAAAAGGATTCCCGAAAGGCAATAAGAGTCTGAGCAATCATTACCATGAAAGTTCAAGTATTCAATCTTGCCACACCTTGTGTACACATGATGATGATTAAAAAGAAACATAGTTGCAATATAGAAAGCCCTTAGTAAGACACCTCTTGCAAAAACAATTAAAAAGGAGGATCATCATCAATTAAAAAGGATATACCTTTGAGGTAAGCTCTTTGGTTCCTGCCTGAACAACACTAGCAGCAGACTGTGCAACAAAAGACAGCTTTCCAATACCCTAAAATCAATTTCAACAGCAAAAAAACTCAAATTCCACACACCAGCAAATCAAAATCAACTCCAATTCACCATTCCAATCAATTCAACCACAAACTTACCTGAGAAACAACAGAAAGCATGTCACCTTGGGAATTATAACTATTATTCCTCGGCACCGGATTCGGACTTGACCCAAATCCGACATACTTCCCTCCCTGAGAAGGCGGAAGCCCTTCCGGCTTACTCTCGTTCTCCGCCATCTTTCTCGCGAAGAAGCCCTCCTTGTTCGCAGCCGACTCCTCCAACTCCGATCTAGAGTACATATTCTCCGTCGACTTCGATCTCGCCGGACCACCCCCTCCCCCACCATTACTATACCTAAACTCACCAATCGAGTGATTCCTCCTCATATCACTCCCCGATCTGACCGACGAAGACGAATCCTCATTATCCCAGCTATCCCATCCATCACCACCACCACTAGCTCTCCTTCCCGCGCTCAAAGGCGGCTTCTTCGCCCCGCCGGATACAGACTCCTTCACGACCGGCGGATCCCGCCAGGGGCGGCCGTCGGCGAGAGCCTGGATCCGGTCGCGGTAGACAGAGGCGGCGTTGGAGTTGTACTTGGACACGATGTCGGTCTCCTTAGGGATTCCGTACAGGGAGAAGAAGCGGTTGAGGTTTTCATTACCGCCGGCCTCCATCTTCTTAAGCTGGATCTCGGACCAGGAGTCCATGGTGACGGATCGGACGAAACTGATGTGAACTCCCAGTCCCCTGTGCTTCCCAGAGCACTCCAAGCACATGAAGATGCCGTAGGAGACGGACGCCCACTGAGGATTCTTCTGCGCGCAGTCGACGCAGGTCTTGTTCCCTGGCTGCGATTGGAGGTCCCGGAGACGACGCGCTGCTCCGGCCATCGGATTGGATAGGGATAGATACCAGATCGGATCGGAAAAGACGCTTAATTTGCGGAATTTAGGGATCGAATCCTAGGGATTAGGACTTCTTCGATTGAGGGATGGAAATCAAGGATCTAGGGATTTGGGATGAGATAGAGGAAGAAGGAAGAATCTTGACCCCTCTCAAAGACGGAGAGGGAATCGGTGATAGAGAGAGAGGTCACCGACACACCGTCAATGGAGGAGCAAAGCGGGACGGAAGAAGAATGTGGTGAGCCGAGTCGGATCAGATTTAACGCGTTCTGTAAAGTGCAAGAGCCACCACTACCACCAACTAGTATACTACTCTCTGTTTTCCATAAAGATATACTCCGTATAATAATAAAAAGGGAAATTTTTTGATGTCCTTACGTTTTTGCCTCTTTTTTTTGATGCCCAAGAAAAAAACTTATTTCTCTTGATATTTTTGAGGTTTTGCCTTTTCCCGTTGACGCTCTTCTCCAATCCAAATTAGCCAATTTCAAGCTTACCTTTATGTTAATCACCCTTAAATTAGTAGAATTTGACTATTAAAACATTAAAATTCATAACCAAACTACATCAATTTGAATTTTTAAACAATTTTATAAACAACCCAAATTGTTTAAAAATTCAAATTGATGTAGTTTGATTATGAATTTAAGTGTTTTAAGAGTTGAATTCTACTATTTAAGGGTGATGAACATAATGGTAAGCTTGAAATTAGCTAATTTGAACCGGAAAGGGGCATCAACGGGAAAAGCCAAAACCTTAGTGGTACCAAGAGGAATAAGTTTTTTTCTTGGACACCAAAAAAAAAAGGCAAAAACTTAGGGGCACCAAAAGAAATTTCTCTAATAAAAATTAGCATGTTTACCTTACCTAATAATTTAGTTTCGCAAATAAATCTTGTAAATGAGTTAGTTTAACTATTTTTTTAATATATTTTTATTTATACAAAGGAAAAATAATAGATTATTATTTATATTACTTATTGTATTTGGTTTTGGTTTTATAGAGTTAACATTTAATCATCACTAAAATATACTATTAAGAATATATAAATTCCATAAAAAACAAAAAAAATTGTGGATAATACAATGACGATCTTCGTTCTAAAAGGTTTTTTTCTTACAAGTAATAGAATTTGTTACTTCCTATTATTCAAGTGGATAGGTTCATTAATCTACATCTACATCTACATCTACACTACTATAAATGTAAGGGAAGTCAATGGCTCAGATCTATCTATATTTATAGTTTTACTGACTTCTTCAGCTTCTCTCCCGTTGTGCTTTCCTCCACCTCCTACTTCCCAGTATACACCTCCTGCTTCCATGGCCTCCTCTAGTCATCCCCACCTCCTGCATTATTTCTCTCATACATATCCTTCTTTTTGGTGCTTTCTCATCTTCCTTTTACCACTTCCAATCACTCTCTCCTACATCACTCACTTTTCTAGGGTTTTATTTTACTTTGTTCTTGAATTTCCAGATTATTCACTCACGGAAATCACATACTTTAACGTAATTTTTATCATCAATTGATTTAGTTTTCGTTTATTTTGCAAGTAGTCATAATCAATCCGAGGTTCTTTAAACAGATAAACAACCCTACGAAGGCACCATAAAGAATGAGGGCGGAACAATCGGGAGGATGATTTCTTTGCCGCCTGCGCTGCCTCGTCAAAGTCTATAGATTCGTCATCAAAATTGATCGGTTTGAACTTTTTCTCAATTGAACCAGAACCAAAGAGACAACAATAATTTTTATTCATTGCGTCCGTTCATTGTAAGTCTCATCATTCTCCCTATCACTTGGTCGAGTCGGTTAGCGTGAGTCGGTTTACTTGATCCGTGCGTTTTACTAGCTAGTTCACGAATCCTAGGTTTACCACCAAAGGTGGATTTCTCGTCACTAAAAAAAAGAAGGAATATCTAACCAACCGAACTATCTCCTGGGCCGATGCCACAAAACAATGGCATCTTAGTCCAGCTCAAAACCAAAATGAGAGAGGCCCATGTTTACTTACCATACTGGGTCTTAGGCCCATGAAGGACTAGGCAACGAATTGATGAATATGTGGATGCCACCACAATATTGGCTTTTAGGCCATAGAATTCAAGTAAACTTGTACAACTTCGGGCTAACCTGACGGGCTTGGTCAGGTCATCGGCTCAAATAGGCTGGCCCGACCCGGATTATATATTTATTTATATAAATAATATATCTATATTATTATTAATATTAGTATATTGTTTAAATATTTTTATATAAACATAATTGTTATTTGTCACAAGCTATTTTCTAAAATTGTGAATTTTTAATAAACTACATTTTAAAATATTTTTTAAGAAAAATACCTTTATAATAAAAATCATGAAATTGTGCCACCATTAATTATTTTCCAATCACATGTTATTTTAGTTGACCAAAATACCTTTCGGATCTGGTCAGCTTTTAACGGTTTCATCTGCTTGTAAAATGCTTCGAGCTGATGGTGATGACTATTATATTGATTCTATTTTGTACAAGGCTATTTGGAGGCTTCACTGTTCGAAGCAGGTCAAAAAGCTTGTCTGGTTGGTTTTCAAAGGCGTCGTTCTTACCAACAAAGAAAGATCGAGCTCGGAGGCACTTTGCAACTAGTCGTAGTTTTTCTATATGCGTAAATGAGGAGGAGTCATTGATTCATCTACTGCGTGACTATACCATTATTAAACGCTTGTGAGATGATCTTCACCCTCCTTTGTTTAGGGAAGATTTTTTTAACTCTGATTTTGCTCTTTGAATTCGAATTAGTCTTTCTCGCACTTTATCTTGGCATGGCGTTCCATAGACAAGTATTTTTGCTACTACTCTTTGATGGAGCTGGAAGTGGCATAATCAATTTGTTTTCGAACATGTTGCTTTTACAAGGAACCGATTTTTTCATATACAAAGGCATGTGGAAGAGTATAGACAGGCGTTGAAACCGTTGATGGAGGATTGGAAAATTCACCAGCGGGAGGAGATCTTTGTCCAGCGTATTCGATTAAGTGATGGTTGGGTCAAACCTAATACTAATGGGTCGGTGCGGAATGGCAGTTTGGTAGCTGTTACTGGGTGTAATTCGGGATAGTGATGGTTGGTTTTGTTCATAATATTGGGCTAGGATATGCTCAGTCACAATGGCGTAGTTGTGGGGTGTTTTACAAGGATTTCAATTTGTTTGGCAACAAGGATACAAGAGGATTTGTCTAGAGATTGATTCGAAGTTGGTGGTTCTTTTTCTAGGTAAGTTTGTGGATCGTTATCACTCTCTTTTTAGCCTGATGTCTCAATGTTAGAGTTTTTAGTATAGGAATTGACATGTCCAATTCCGTCATATTTATGAGGAGGCAAATAGTATAGTTGACTATCTTGCCTCTTTAGCTTTTTTGTTTAGCTTAGATTTTCATGTATTGTTTGACCCTTCTCTCGAGAGTGTTACAAATTTCATGTCTTATGATATTAAAGATCAAACTCTTCTCTGCTTAATTACTACTACCTCCGTTTTACAATGTAAGTCGTTTTTTTATTTTGCACATGAATTAAGACAAGCTTAAAATGGAAAAAGATGATAATTTAATGCTTGTTTTTATCACTTGCACTATTAACTCTTTAATCTTGGATTTATAAATACACTAAATACTCCCTACAAAATTAAACTTTCAATACCACTAGAATTGCTTGAGTTAATGAATGTTGTTGGAATGTTAAGTAAATTAAATATAGTAATGACCTATTTTAAAAAGTTTTACATTAAATAAGAGAAGAAATGTCTTACATTATAAAACACCTTTTAGAGATAGAAACGACTTATATTACACCTTTTAGAAATAAAAACGACTTATACTAGTTTTACCCGTCGTACCATGTACGACTACGATTCGGTACTTTATAAACATTATAAATATAATATTAATAAATAAATAAAAAATATAATATACATTTTAATATAAGTAATTTATTGTTCGTAAAATGCAGATAATTTTTTAATCAAATATTATATTCTTCCTATTTTATTACTTTTCATGTACGTAAATTTAGAATTTATCAAATATTTCAATATCTATTAAATATATTTTATTATCCATTTTTGTTAATTTTAAAAATTTTAACTATTTATTCATTAATTTTTTATAAAATAAAATCACTATATTCCTATAAATAAATTCATCAAAAGTTATATGATAAAATATTTATATTTATTTTTAAATATTTAAATATTTTATCTTTAATTTTAAATACTTGTATAAGGAAGCTTTCAAAAAATATTGTTAAACTAAATAGATATTTTTTTGATGTTAGAGATAAATTTAAATAGTTACAAAGAATTTAATAGAAAGAAGTTATAATAATAGAAATAAAAAATAATTTTTTAAATATAAGGTGGTGCTAGAATCGTTCGGTGACTCGAAAAGATACAACTTTAATATATAGTTATAGATATTACCTATTTTTTATATTTAAACATTATAAGTATTTATCATTAATTTTTTATTATAAAATAAAAATATATCTATAAATAATTTCATGAAAAGACATCCTGTTAAAAGATAAAAGATATTTATACTTATCTTTAATTTTAAATATTTATATAAGGAAATTTTGAAAAGATATTGTTATACTAAATAGATATTTGTTTGATGTTAAAGATAGATTTAAATAGTTAAAGAAGAATATAATAGGATAAAGTTAAAATATTAGAAATAAAAATTAATTTTGTAAATATGAGGTGGGGCCAGAATCGTTCCGTTGGCTCGAAAAGGGACAACTTTAATATATAGTTATAGATAGATTACGAAACGGATGAAATACTTAACTGTTTTTTTTTTATTTCTAAAGAAAGGAGAGTACTAACTGTCCTTCTAAAAAAACAATTGACCCATAGAAACAATTGACCCATAGAAAAAATATTTTTAGACGGTCCAAACCTTCCATTTGATACTAACAACACTTATGCAAGGAAAATCATGCTAGCTTATGCCTATTTTATTGTTCACAACGGGTCATGTACGAAAGTGATTAGTGAGTAGTAATGGTGATCGTTGACTTTATCGTCACTGTGAATTTGTGACAAGATAAGACGACTAATGTTAATTGCTAACCCTAGATATCAATAATATCGTTAATAGACATGTCAAATGGGTCGGACGGGTCAGATTCGGGTTTGGGTTAATCGGGTTTGAGTCAAAATAGGTCCCGAGTTGTTGGGTTGTAAAATTTTCGAGTTTATATGTACCGGGTTGTTACGGAATTGGTACGGGTTCGGGTTAATCCAACGGGTCATGATCGTCAATTTTGCTAACCTTTATCTTATATTTATTAAAATAATTAATATTATATTATATAAAATATTATTTAATAATAATAAAATATTAATTTTATACAAAATTTATAATAAAATATTGAATTTGCTATTGAAATAATATTTTATCGTGTTGGCCGGGTCAACCCAACGGGTTGGTGACCCGACCCAGTTTTTTCCGGGTCGACCGGGTTCGGTTTATTCTTGACTCGTTAATTTTCTGGTCGGGTTTGAACCCTAAAAAACTTCGGACAGGTCGGATCGGTTTTTCGTGTCGGGTCAAGTTTTGACAGTTCTAATCATCATTCATAAATTATCAACTTACCACTAAAATTGCCGGTTTCAATTCTTTTTTTTTTAATAATAAAGGAGGGATTATAACCCTTTTATCTAGATAATAATAATATCCTTATATAATAGATTAATATAACTCATATTCTTATCCATATCTAACATCCTCCTAATCCATAAAAACCGAAATCGAAAAATCGGAAACTGACATCTATTTTGGTTAACCGAACTGAGAGTATTTGAATATTCAATTTGGTTAACCGAACCGAAAATATTGGTGGTTTCTCGGTTTGGTTTTGGTTCCTTGTTTTCACAATTTTGGTTAACCGAAAAACCGAAAACGCGGGACCGTTTAATTAATATTTAAGAAAAAGTTTCATCTTTATGAAATGTATAATTCACACACTATTAACAAACGAAGCTATCAATAGGTTATTTAACTACCTAGACATGTAAAATTTGTTCGTATTGAAATGTTCTAACCGAGTTGGATAATATTTTTGTAATAAAAAGTTGATAATTTTATTTGCCTTTTAAGTGTATTATTATAATAAAAAGGTACATAAATGGTCATTAGTTAACCGAGAAAACCGAACCGAAAAATTGGTTAATCAAGTTCCGGCTAACCAAGATTCATGCTTAAGTTACGGTTAATGATTTTAACAAACCAAATTCATAGTTAACCCAGTTAACCGAAATCTCAGTTAATCGGGTTTAGACACCTTACTCCTAACCTTTTTTTTTGGTGCTTCTTCAAACAGGATAAAATTTCCCATACAAAACTGCTATGGTTAGCTTGTCTATGGATATGGCCATATGCTTGCCATGAAAATCCAGTCTTGACCCGAATAAGGGACATCTGAGTTGATCAAATTTCATTTAATATGATGATGATGTACGGTGCACCAAAAAGCAAGGCTCTTGAATGCTCTACCAGTTTCTTACCAAGTCAAATCGACCCATCAATTCCCTTGCAAATTCACAAGTCGATTTCGTACCGTGTTTAATGGTTTACTTCCGCAATCCAATTTCGGATGAATTTGAGAACCAACCACTAATATCACAATTTGCAAAACAAACGCAAGCTCCAATTGCTCTATGGTTAGGTAAGGTACTAAGGTGCTTGCAATTGATGAATTTACTTGTGAAAAACTCTTGATTTCATTGGATTTCAGTTGCGTCTCACGTTGATGATGCTTAATTTCGGATGAATTTGACATTTTGACACTTACAAGTGCTTGGTGAACTGGTGATTGGTGGGTTGTGTTTGTTTTTTCGGTGGGGTGCACGCCAACTGTTCGACGAAATGCCGCTGAACACAATCTTTCATGTGTATGAGCATGATCAGGGGTTGGTTCAGAGCAGGATTTTGCTTCAATGCCCAAAATGTATAGGCATAAAACGAGGGCGTGAGGCTACTTGTGGTTGGTCGAGATTCAAGGACAGGCATAAATGTAGTTGTACAGGTGGTTGAATTCATTAAATTCGTATAGAAATCTTGGTGAAGAGGATTTCACTATCCTGTTTTTAAGCATCTACCTACCTTTCCCCTTCTCTTCATTCACCTTCATTTAGTGCTCTACTAGTTTCCCATCTTAATTCATCCCATCCTCCAACTGTCCTTACCAACAAGCTCCATACTCAAAACATGAGCTTGTGAAGTTTCCTGGTTATATATAGTGGCTATGTGTTAGGCTTTAATTAGCCCCTTTTGTACCTCAATTTTTTCTTGGGAAGTTTGTGAAGGTAGAAATTCAGGTGTAAGGTGCTGTTTGGTTGATTTGTGGAAAATGAATATTTTCACACTGATTACAGGGAAGCCTGGTCCTAGTGGTTTTGGATCTGCTTCCACTGCTGAACAAGTTACTGAAGGAATTGATGCTTCAAAGCTCACTATTCTCATCACTGGTTAGTTAGTTCCTTTTTACTGTCCCTTTTTGTATTGTCTGATGTTGTTTTTATGCTTGGATTCACCATATCTTGGCAAGTTATTAACTTTCATGTTAGTGTTCATGTTCTTGTGCTTTACTTTCTTTGTAATGGAATGAGATTTTCAAAGTGCAAAAAAAATAAAAATGTAGGAGGAGCAAGTGGAATAGGATTAGAGACTTCTAGAGTGATGGCGCTTCGCGGAGCCCATGTCGTCATCGCTGCTAGGAACATGGAGGCTGCAAGGGAAGCCAAAGAACTCATTCTCAATGACAACAAATCAGCAAGAATTGATGTTTTGAAACTTGATCTCTCTTCAATTGAGTCCATAAGAGAGTTTGCCAACAACTTCAACTCTCTCAACCTTCCTCTCAATATCCTGATGTATATATACAGACTATTACTAACCTATTCATTTTATTCACAATTTCACATATGAATGGTTTCTTGAAGAGCAATGATAGTGAAGGAATTGATTGTGTTTTAACTGTTCAGAAACAACGCCGGCATCATGTTTTGCCCGTTCCAGCTTTCTCGTGATGGGATCGAGATGCAATTCGCAACAAACCATTTGGGTCATTTTCTTTTGACCAATCTCATGCTTGACAAGATGAAGGAAACTGCAAAAGCAACTGGTATTGAGGGCAGAATTGTGAATCTGTCTTCAATCGCGCACCAGTACACGTATGAGGAAGGAATAAGATTTGATAGCATCAATGATGAAGCTAGGTGTGGCTCCTTTCTATCTTATGATGCTTCCATTTTGTGAATGCAAGATTTGTAAGCTTATGTATTCTGTGGTGATGTGCTCAGTTATTCTGACAAAAAGGCTTATGGGCAGTCGAAATTGGCCAATATTTTGCACGCTAAGGAGCTCTCTCGTCGTCTCAAGGTGATCAATTTGGTTTCCATAAGAGTTCATTTTCTCCCATGTACAATATGTAATGATCTAATCTTCAATTTTTTTTTGGTGGGAGAAAAATTTGCAGGAAGAAGGGGTGAACATTACTGTCAACTGTGTTCATCCTGGCCTGATAATGACAAACCTCTTCAAATATCAATATCTGATAATGAGTATGTTTTAAAACCATCAATAGCTACTCAAAACCTGATTAATTTTTTCCGAATCAAATGGGATATAATTTCTTCCTCTTCACTTACAGGAGTCTTGAAGCTCTTCACAGCGTTGCTCTGGAAGAACGTTCCACAGGTACCACTCAAAATGCAACTCACAACAAAAACACACACAAAAAAAAATGTTTGGTGATTTGTATTGAGTTTTTGGGCGCATCCTCATGCTCATTGGCTTTTATACACCGCCTTTGAGATGGATTTAGTCCTTATATCAATTTTGGTGCATTCTAACTAAATTCAGTTATTATTTGTCACATAGTTGAATTTTCAGTTTTTCTTGGGTCTATCGGGCATACCCCCCTTTCTCTTGGGCAGGCTGTAGCGGAGCCTCACTGGGTCAAAGATGATGATTTGTTTTGAGCTTATTGACTGTTTATGATCTGTTCATTTACAGGGAGCAGCCACAACTTGCTATGTTGCTTTGCACCCGAGCTTGAAAGGAGTGACGGGTAAGTATTTCCTAGACTGCAACGAGATGCCTCTGAATCGGATGGCTTGCGATGAAGCATTGGCAAAGAAACTTTGGGATTTCAGCAACAAACTGATCAAGATGGCATAGCCTGTTGTGAGCAGAAAATGAAATAAGAAATCATAGAACTATTTGCTGCAAGAAAATGTGCTAGAGGCTGGAACTTGTGTTTGAGGTGATTGTGTTGACATTGTTTCAGCTTGTATCTGGTAGTGATCATGGATTCAATTTTCTTTTTATGGGTTGTCACTTGTCATGGAAGCTTATAAGTTTAAACTTTAAACACCATTACATTATTACTACCCTAGTACCTGCTTCATTTCACCACATATCATGGTTAATTTGTTGTCCTGTGAATTCTCTCTATGGCTTTCCCAATCATGTTAGAATTACAATGTCTCAATCTTATCCTTTTGTATAGAAATTTACTTGAGTTGTGTACTATATTATTTTGTAAAGTTGTATGATGCCAAATGCAATGAAGTCAAGTTGATCTTAATTTGTTATCTTATATGGTATCATAGCTTGCTAGACATAAACCCTAATTTTCCACCACCAATCGCAAAAGTAAACTCCCTCCTCGCCACCATTGTCAACCACCATCATTCACCGTGATCGGACGCACACCAGCCCTAAAACCACCCTTCTTACAAACACTAACCCCCAATTCGATCAAGCTTAATTGATTACAACAACTTTTACTCGTGGAGAGGCAACGTCTTGTCAACACTTGAAGCCTTTAATCTTGATGATTTCGTTGTCAATCTCTCTCGAACCCACTGTTCTAAAAATCCATGTCTAGGCGCTAGAAGGTGCTAGCCCGCCTAGCCTTCCAACTCGACTAGGAGGCTGTCTAATCCGTCTAGGCGCTAGACAGTCCCTCTCCACCTAGGGTCCCCCTAGTGTTTTTTAGAACATTGCTCGAACCAAAGCCCGAAGATGTTGACCGCATAAAGGCCTATCGCAAGTGGCTCAAAAAAGACGTGCACCTTGGCGCCTTGTCTTAGTCTAGATGCGAGCCACCTTGCCTGGTCGAATACTTGGCTATGTTGTACTAACTAGGCTAAAACTTTGAAAATAAGTTAGTGACCAAACCTTAGTTTTGCATTTGTTCATCAAAGGAACTCACAATCAGAGTGGTACAAGGGACAAAGTTTACTTCAATTAATTTATATGTCCGTCCCTGATTGTAGTCTAACTAAACTAGTCGGCGACTTACTCTTTTGAACGGCCGATTGCACTAGAAATTTCGAATTTTGACCAGTGTGATACGGACCGGTGTGGATCGTGTATCGAACCCTTGTTGGTCAAGGGTGTTGAGCCTAATCCGGTGTGGATTCCGACTCGGGATAGACGTGGTTGGTTGCCACGGGGTTGAAGAACGATAAATTTAGAGCAAAGATAAATTAATTAACTGGTTTATTGATTGATTGATTGCAGCCTAACAACTTAAGGGTATTTATAACAACCCTGATATCTAAATAAGAAAAACTCTAATTGCTATAATATTGAAAAGATATTCTTACCAGAAAATATAAAATCTCTAAATAAAAGGAAACAACATATTCTAAAATAAATAATTATAACTAATTAATATTATTGCGTATCACAGTGTCAAAAAAAAATAGAGTACGAACTAAAAAGAAAGATAACATTATTATAATAAGGTCTAAAAAGATATTTTTGTACATCAAAATTTAAATAGAGACCCCATTAAATATATTGGTATTTTGGAAATTTTGGGAGATATATCGATATTTAAAATAAATTAACTCCATTGGGAGTATAATCAGAGACGAGGATGGTAGGGCCAATTATTGAGAGCATGGCATATGTGGCGACCAATCGGTTATCACGGTAGATGCCCTTGGACTTGGGAACAACGACAATGCAACATTTTGTTTGGATTTCATAAAGATCGAGATTGAAGGCGATAATCTTTTATTAGACTAGGAATATATTAGTCTTATATTTGTTGTAACTTGTCTTAAAAGATACTCTATGTAATCTCTATAAATATCATACATGTAAATGATAAGGGCAAGGGTTTTTCCCATATACTTCTGTTGCTTTAATTCAGCATGGCATCAGAACGTTGACCCTTTTTTTCGCAACCTTAATTTTCTGTCGCTGCCATACTTCTCTTCTGCACATCTTTCGTCTCTTCGATCGACTCTCATGGCTAACCCGGATGATGCCCAATCCTCCGCCGTCGCACAAGTCGCAACCTTTAAACAGGCCTTGGTTGCCGCCCAAACAGCGCCTCAAACTCAAGTGAAAATTAACTCGATCTCCTTGCGTTAATTCAGCACATTTGCCTTCTCAATGTCATCAATGACTTTTGGAGTTGTTCGTGGAAGGTCCATAGGCTAATGTTAGATATTCCGATGTCCCTTAATTATGATATTCAAGATTAGGCGACTAAACCACAACTCCAGCAAATCAACATGCTAGCGGACCGCATTGTGCGCGTGACTTTCTCTTGCCATATCTCGAATCAAACTGCTCTCTCAAGATATTGAAGATTTCATCCATTTAGATTCTCTAGGACAATCGACCACTCTTTGAGCGATCCTTAATTTCTTTCCTCATCAAAAAAAAAAAAAAAAACTTCGTACAAATTGATTCTCGTACATTAATAGCCTATTTTTACTTCTTAAGATTAGGTCCACTTATATTCAACCAGTTCTCTATTACTCCGTAATAGATTCTCTCTTTCAATTTCCAAACACTTCTCGAGGGTATTTATATTTTCTAAATATTTTTATGTGATTATTTTTACAGAGATATTGTTTGTTTTCTTTTGTAGTTTCCAACGAAGTTTCATTTTTATTTTCTAAATATTATACGAGTTCGTAAGTTTCGACAAAATTTTCATGATATCTAACTTTTGCAGTAAAAATTAAAACCCTAAACAACAAAAACTGACATATAAACATGCTTGAGAAACTTGAAGAGCAAGTCTCATATCCCCACACTTCCTTCCATCACAATTTTTCTTGCAATGAAAAGGCAGAAGAACATGAAAAAGAAACATTCCATTTTAGCATGGGAATCAATTATCAATTCCCTTTTAACTTCTTCCAAATTCCAATTGTAAAATTAACCTTTGATTGTAAAAGAAGATAACTACTATCTAAAAGGTGCTTAATCCTCTCCCTTGAACCCTACTTTCTGGTTTTTTTATTTGTTCTTAAAAAGTTTTGAAGACAATATTGTTCTTCCACTTGACGTCTCCAACTTTGTTTAATTTTCACTCAATCGAACTACATTTTGCTTTTTTCACACAAAATAGCTTTAACTTTCGGAAAGGGTAGAGATAAGACAATACGGTTGTAGACTAATCAATCAACCAAACTTCCATTTGAAGATACTTAAATAGTGTTAATAAATCCATGCAAGATCAATTTTACCAAACAAAAAAAGTGACCCAACTACCCAATTAGCTTGTTAATTAATTACTTTTCAATCCCTCAACCACTCCTAACTTACATACCTAACAAAATACGTGCTAATTAATTTAGTAATTAACATTAATTAATTAAACGGGACGAGCTTTCTTGATCTTACAACACCCAAGTCCGGGAGGAAACATGGACTCAACCTCCTCGGTAAGATCAAGGAGGATCGACGAAATCCGACGGCCGCGATTCATCCACGTGGCATCCTCCGCGGAACTCTTCCTCTTGATAGGCCGCCTTATTATTGGAAGGGCCGTTGGCTTCCGCGGCGCGGGCGGGCAGGCTCGGGCCTCCTCGGGTACCCGTTGGCCCGAGTCCGTCGGGGTCTTGAACCCATCATTTTCATTGTCGTTGTCGCTGTCGTCGCCGTCTCTTTCTCTAGTTGTTGCACTAAGGCCTCCTAACGACGTCGTTAGGAGGTCCAAGGCGGGTGGTGGATCCGTTGGAGATGATGACCCGGGTCGAGATTCGGGTCGACGAGCCGGGTCTTTTGAGGTAGGTGGATTTGGGTCTGAGCTTGACATGATCAATGTGAAGGAAAGAAGAGAGGAAGAAATGGGAAGAAAGTAGAAAGTGAAAATGGAGTTAATGGGGTTTGTGTTAAGATATGATAGGATAGGAATGATATGATATGAAATGATGAGAATGAGAATGTGGAGAGAGAGAAGAGGGGAGAGGGTTAATTTATGTGCATTGGATCCTTCGCCAAAGAGGTGGGTGTTCGTTCACTTGTCAATCATCATTTTTCTCACTCACTCCCAAATTAAGGCAATGTTTCATGATTTAATCGTAGAATAAATACTCCATCTCCAATTAAATTAATTAAATTAATTGTGACCAATACTTGGTCTAGTGATAAGGTGGTGATAGACTTAAGTGTTGTCCAGGAGATTTGAAGTTCGAATCTCATTGACGGTATGTATGGAGAAACTGATATTGGAAGGGTCTCCCCAAAATGGTGCTACGAAGTACCCAATCTGGATGTAGAGCAATGTTCGACCGATCGAACTGGGCGAGCCAAAAGCAAGACCAAAAAAATAAATTAATTAATTGAATTTTTCGTTTTAATATTTGAATTTTGATCAAATTATTATTTAAAATATTTAATTAATTAAGTAAAACTGAATTTCTAAAAAAATTTATTGGAATTTATATTTATTAACTATATTTTTTATTTATATTTTTTTTAAATGGTGGTGGACTAATAATAAGCGTTAAGATCGAGATTTTTGAAAAAAAAAATTAAGTTTAACCAATTTTTTGTCCATATCATTTTAGAAGTCTTTTTAGTTAGTCATTATTTTTAAAAAGGACCTTATCTATTAGAGTCGAACTGAAAATTTTTGAGTATTATTTTCAAAGACTTAGCCGTTTGATTAGATGTTTAGATGCAGTTAGACATAATTTTTTGACTCAATACATATGTATTTTTAGCCTTATTTCATTTTTTTTTCAAGTTTACCATTAATTATTTTAGTGATAGATTAATCGACTTGTTGTTTACAATATAAAAAAGAGTAATTAGGGATATATTACACTAAAATTTCAGTTTCTTAAATAGTAGGAGTATGCATAAGACTACAACAAAATTTTAAAATAATATAGAGGGAATATTTAAAAAAAAAATCGTTTCAAATAATAAAATTACAAATAAAATTGTTTGCAGCAAGTATTCAGTATATTAACTGTGTGATGCATCAATGCACGTGGCTTGTTAATTACACGGGAATCGAAATTAACACACTATATACTCCATAATTTTTGGTAGAAATCTACCCAATGTGTTTTTAATTAAGCACATTGATCAGGTTAAATATAAACTACTCCGTATCAAGATAGATTGATTAACACAATCAATTTGCATTAAAATAATTTTGTTATTAGTTGAGCTATAACTCGTAATGAATACTCCATTAATTAAGTCTCAGATTAATTTTCTTTTTGTGAAGTTTCTCAAACTAGCTGTATAAAGATTTTTCCCATGTTCTGGTAGAGAAAGCTAAAACCCCACACTTTTTTCAGGAGCATGGGATAATTAATTAGTAATTTTTTAAAATAGTTAATTAATAAAGTCAGATGCTTAGTTTATGTTGCAAGCAAGAGAAGAAATTAATTAATTAGTTGGTCTTACTTTGTGAAACTTGACTTTTCTTTCTTTCCCCAATTTTCCCCCCTTCTAAATCTATTCTTTTGGTTGGCAAAGAGTTATTGTCAAGGTTTAAATTTTGTTAATCTTTTACCTTGGATGCTCTTAAGTGATCAAAATATTATGATGATGAATTCTTAGTTGTTTGACATAAATCATGGTTTAATTTCTAGCTTGAAACTTTATCTATATATAATGATTACATAGTTAGATATGGACGATAAATAGGTATGTTATAATATATATTGCTACACACGTAATTATACATTGAAGTTGAAGTATAAGACATAAGGCCCTTTTGTGTAGAAAAAATAAAAAGAAATATGTCGTCTAAACCTAACTTTCTTGATGGCCGAGCTTTGGGGTATTGTTAATAGGCTCCAATTAGTATGGGAGTCGGAATATGAACAAGTTATTCTAGAATCCGATTCCCAACTTGCTATGAGTCTGCTCATGAAAAACTTGAAGAAGAATCACTATCTCTTTAACCTGGTGACTATTTGTCAAGGCTTTAACAGAAAAGATTGGACTATCCAAATTTGACAAGTCATATCGTGAAGCTAACTTGGTGGCAGACTTTCTAGCTTCGTTTTCACTTTCTTTTCCGTTAGGTTTCCATGAATTAATCGAGTGTCTTGTCTGAGGGGATTAAACTTATATTGTTAGATGATGTAAGAGGTTGGACTATTCCCGATTAACTACTACCTAGTCCATTTTTCTCCTTTTTAAAAAACTCCCGGAGAGCACCGCCGCTTCTACTTAAAAAACCGACTTTCTCGATCGAAAACAAAGTAAAATAGAATAAATCCTACTATATACTTCGTGTTTTAATTAGTTGGACAAAGAATTAACATTTTTAATATAATAGATTGGCGCAATAGTGTAAAGTCCTATTGTATTTATACAAAATAAGAACTCTTTATTTAGCGGGAAGTCCTGTGTTCGAAATCTTGTGTGCAAAATTTTCTTGGACCAGCGAAAACCAGCCACGAACTAGAAACAAAGATTGTTCTTCGAGGGACACCTTAGATCTCTAACCTCGGCCCAAAATAAAATAAATTAACATTTCTTATACCTCTAAATCAATAGATTAGATAATATTGCTTAAGATCTCTCACTATATAATATGTTCTATTATTCTGATCAACTCTATGTATGTAGGAACCTTAATGACCATAACCATAAGATCACGGACGGATTTAGGTACACTCCATCCCGCCCTAATAAAATAAAATAAAAATAGGGTAAATTTAATAATAAAAAATAAAAAATAAGGTAAATTTAGTGTTAAATTAGTTATATTAAAGTAATTTAGCCCATCCAAAAAAATTTAGTGATAATTAACTTACCCTAATATTAAATCCTGAGTCCGTCTCTCCCTAAGATGCCAAATTGACTTTATGTTGATCACCTTTGATATTTACCTTTTGATTATGTAGCAATTTGGATCTTATCAATATGGTTAAAAGAAAATAAAAAGCTTCTCCCAACAAATCATTTTAGGTATTTGAGCTTAGGATTCCACTCAAAAGCTTGGCACCAAGCTAGAGAGAGTGATTAAGACCTCACTAAACTTCAAAAATTTTAAATACTTTTAAGGCCAATTAATTCATAGTCACATCAATTATGTCTAACTACTTTGTAGTAGATAGAAACTAATTTGATATAGACAATGGTAGTGGTAGTTACAAATTTAGATCAACATAAATGACCATACTCGTGTATTATTACGTACTAACATTTTTCATAATTTTTATTTTTTTGGTGGAATTTTTCATTTTTTTTATGAATGTAAGACGAGAATAAATTGAAGAAAATTAAATTAAATTTGATTGAAATTGACGTTTCAAGAAAGAAAGTGGGGATTGAAATTAGGGGACCGTGCAATGGTTGGTGTTGCATGGTTTTCATCGTCCCAAAAGGTACAAATGACATGGACCCATATAAAAAGAGGTTTTTCTTAAAGGGTAAAAATACACAAAATTACCCCTTATTTTAATTTTTATAAAAAATTACCCATTATTTATATTCCGTTTTTAAAACATCATCATTTATCCTAACTCATTTTCAATCCATTCCAACATTAAATTAGGATCAAAATACCCAATTACCCCTAAGATAAAAAACACCATTCAAGTTTTACGATTGTTAAGATTTGAGTTTTGAGATAGAGCGCGTTGAATTAGGATCTACCACACTAGGATTGTGCAAAATTGGACCGGACCGACAAGTCGGACTGAAATTTTATCGTCCGGTCCAAGACAAGGACCCGTTCGGTCCGATCCAATCCATGATCCATATTTTATTTTCTGAAATACGGTCCACTGATCTGGACCAGACCGTATACATTCAGTTCGATCCAACCTGATCCAAACCGGTTGCACAACCCTATGACTGATATTCACAAGTCTTTGCTAACAAAAGTTTCGGGATTTTCAACCCTTCTTGGGTCAAATTGATTGCTAATTTTGGGAATCTTTGAAGAAAGGGAAGAGCCCAAACTCTAGTGCGAAAAGGGTGCATGAATGATTGCAAAATGTCATGTACTCCGTATAAGGAGATGAATTAATGGATGGATCATGATGTTGCCCCATAGCCATTCGCTACTCCGTATATGGAGTATCTCACAATCATGTCTATTTTTAATTTTTGTTTTTTTAAAAGGAAAGAATTCGAAATAACAGATAAATTCAGATAGTTCGAGAAACAGAGAGAAAACTCGGTAGACGAATAGATCGATAACAAACGACATCCAACGAAACTAAACATAACCAATAAAACAAAAAAAAAACTATAAGAAAACAAGGTAGACAATCATCAAATACCGAGCAAGGAAGACGGAAAGACTTGAGTCTAGGTAGGTGAAAGCACTTCCGCGGGTCAGTAACGGACCAACACAAGCGTATAGTGTCATCGATGCGCAAGATAGCAGCAGGAAGCTGACTTGGAAAGGTGTGATGATTCACCTAGAAAAGAACAAGAAACACACCATCGGACAACGCCGAAACATATCTCAAACCGCGAACCAAACTTTATAATGTAATATAATGTAATGTAAGCTCAGTTAATACATGAGTTCGATCAATAAAATTTCATTTAAAATTAATTGAGAAGAGAAAGAATAGTTCACTAACTTTATACTCCATTAATTTTATTTTTTAGAAACACACTCCTTTATTAATCAAACAAGATCGTTTGACAACAAAATTAACCATGAAATCACCCAACTTTCTATGTAGGAAGTCATATTTCAAGTTTCCTACACTAATCTCTGTATATAGTGTAAATTTTAACATCTTTCTTGCCTCAACAAATCTCCTCGTAATATGTTTTAGCTCTTTTGTACACACATAGGAATAGGGCCGAATTAGGGTAGTCTGCCTTTAATTTATAATTGGATGAAGTATGATCAATAGTCGACCGATATATTGTTAATATGCCTTAAATCTTTGTTAACCGGTACTCGCCAGAAGTTCAAGGGCGGAGTCTTTCGGGGGCATGGCCCCATGTCGTTGGTCTCGTTGACTGATCAACGAGTTAAGGGTCCAAGGGGCGACGCGCAAAAACGGTATGCTATGTTTAGTATTAGCATGTTTTTCGTAATCTGTTTTGGACTTAAGTTCCATAATCGGATTAGGGTATCATGAGTCACTATATATATATATATATTCATGAAACGCCTTATTATTATAATATGTTTTGTTATATCGCTTGCATAATAAGAATGCAGTTTTTCTGCCCGTAGACATAGCCAACACACTGTTGGTGAACCACGTAAAATCTTTGTGCCTTTCTTCACGTTTTATCATTCTTGTTACAACATGTATAATGATTTTTATAATAAAAAAAAAGCGTTTATAGTCTAAACTATATTCAAATTTCACCTTCAGGCATCTGGTCAAGCAACTAAAATTTTAGGGTAGTAATATAAGGTTTTTGTTTCGATTCTTATTGATAGTACGTGCATACCCTTAACCCAATATATATTTAATATATTAATACTAGCTAGCTACTTCTTGAATAAAAGATGGATACACTTATCCAATTAGCTACTCCATAAATTGATTTAGTAAATGAGATCACATATTGGAATTAGTATGATTTATAGGTTAATAAAATAGGTGATAGAATTGTGAAACAAGAAATTTGGATTGGATAGGAATATTGAAGATTTGTGGTGGTGCGTAGTTCAAATTGGGATTTTGGGGACCTCGTTTAAAAGTAGTGGTAGCTAAAAAGTCGATCGAGCAAATATGATCTAAGAAAGCATGCATGTCAAGCCAATAATGACAAGTTTTTTTTTTCTCGTAATCTTCTTTCCCTGCAAAATGTATGGAGCCCTTAAATCTATACATATAATGTATTCAAAAAGCTACTTGTTAAAGGTAAACGACATTGTGGGCAAGTAATCGGAAGAGGTGTATTATATTCCAAGCAACTGCTTATATAGTAGGTTTGTTTAACTTCAACTTTAAAGTCCGGAAGATTATAAATTAGAGAGCCGTAAACATATAAGTCTAATACACAAGTTAATTGAATTCCATCGTTACTAGATAGAAATCGATTAGGCTCGGCTAGGTCTAGATTGGATGCCATCAAGAAGCTTAAGAGCATAGGTTAAAAAGACCATTACTATAAAATCGGATATATATATCAAAATAGATTAAGGTGCATTGAAAGTTTCAAGAATTAACTCTAAATATGAAAAACGCAAGATAGAAAAATCTTCGATAATAGAAGATATATTTGGAGAAGAGTTTCTTATCTATATTTTATGATATTATTGTGAATGTTTCTTAAAATTAGATAGAATGGTATTTCAGGATAGAATTTTCACTTGGATGGAGACTATGTTTTGTTCTAGGTAAAGAAAAGATAGATAATCAGATCCTTGAGCATTCTATAAACACAAGGGCTTCTAACTTCTAAGGGTTAAAATGACCAAGTCTTGCTAGACCATTAATATTCAACTAATTTAAGCATTCGTATAATGAGCAAGAGCATTTGAAGGAGATCGAAGGTGAAGTGTGAACCTTGGAACGACACTGCGACAAAACTGCAACAAGGTGAGTACATGGGTTTGATTATCTTGTTGAGATTGAATTGGTTTTATGAGTTACAGGCTAGAAGACGAGGTAGTGTTCTTAATAACTAGGAATTGTCTAGCAATAGAGAAGTCCAAGTCTTACCATATTGTAATTTTTGAAACTACTAATAATACAAATAGACCGCCCCCGGGCATTTGGCGTAGTGGGTAGGAACGCTCCTTGAGTACCTGAAGTCCCAGGTTTGAGCCCTCCCACCGCCACTTCTCTTCCCGCGATTTAACCCCTCCACATCGTCCAGGGCAGGGTGCGTGGAGGCGTGGGACTAGTCAAGACCGCTCCCTGGCGACAGGTTCGAGCCCCGGAACCCATGTTTCCAAAAAAAAATAAAATAATACAAATTAATAGACCATTGATCATCTTATTTTGTGAACCTTAAGAGTAGAGGTTTTATCTCTTCAACTAAGTTGGTTGGATATGATTCCTCTATTCGTAAATATTTTTTTAATTACTTGTTTACTTTACTTTTGTTGCCCAAAAAAATATCTTTAACTATTTTCTTAATTGGTTCTGATATATATATGTAGATTCTACATTGTTCTTTATTTTTTTTATGTATGTACATGTAACACTATAAATATACACCATGAATGAAAATTATTTTTGATTTTACAAACATTTTTTAATGAGGAAAGTGATTAGGGGACAACTTAATAACTAGATGGTCGTCCTAAAGCATCCTTACAGATGAGATATAAAAGATCTAAATTCGTCGCAAGTGGGACGGAAGAATCACGGTAAAAAGAATCCGCAATAAAGTCAGCCACATCATGATGGTTTGGTCAAGTTTTGACCAAATCAATTATTTAATATTAATATATCAAAGTTTCTCAATCCCTTTACTCTATCTTTAGTTTTTTCCAATATAAAAACATCTTCAGAAATAGAGTTCATAACAAATATACATATTATTATGTTTGTTTGATTTTAATTTGTAAAGTGGATAACAACATTTCATTACAAATATGATACTAGTATGAGCTCTACCGATCGAATGTGAACCAATTAGGTCTCGCCAAAACTGGAAACCGGCCCATCCCAGCCCACAACCATATTAACAGCAAAAACCATCTTCTTCATTATATAGTCAATTTATAATATAACAGAATCTTGTAATATAATAACTATTTTTTAGCATATGTCCTATTACATAGGTTAAAATACCTGATTTGAGAAAAAAGAATAGTTTATTTATTTAGGATTTTTGTATGGATTATATTCTTCAATTTGAACCTATCATTGTTGTCGCATATCTCGTGATTTACCACCTAACCACCTTCATGTGGCTCATAGTGGGGTATGTGAAGATACACGACTAGTCTGGACCGCTCCCTGCATGTAGGTTCGAGCCACAAAAACCCGCGACCATAAAGAATGGCCGTTTTGTCCAAGGATGAACACAGGCTTTATGCCAAGGTCAAGGGTTCGAGTTTTTAGTCTTTCTTTAAAGTTGTTAAAATTTGACCTAACCCAACGTGACGTGAGGACTGGGGATACTGAATTGCAGCGTAAAACGTTTCAACTCAAGATCCTTGATTTCAACCGGACATTCAAAGTTACTTGATCGTACATATAATTGATATGAACCCGAAATAACCAGACTTACCTATTCGAACCGAATGATAAGTCTAGTCGTAAGTCATACCCTATACATAGAAATTTACATTATTTGTGTGACTTGTGAAATTTTGCATATATGTGTGTTCATATAACGTAAAAACTTCCACCATTTTCAACTTGACATTCAAACTTACATGATCATAATTGATCTGAACTCGAAATAACTGAACTTAACATGCGACTTATTCAAAATTCGGACGTATATTATGTTAAAACATTATATTATGGCCAGACGAATGGAATTATATTGTGTGGGAAAGTCTGTGCAGGCTTTGATGTGCAAACTGTGCAAGCCCATGCATGTTTTCCACTATAGTTTGTCCATTATAATTTATAAAGTGGTAATTTGGGACCATATTTTGTTCTTCTTTTTTCTATCTTTTGGCCTCCAGGCTCCATCGGGTGATGTTGAGGTTTATTTAATGGAGGTCATATTCAACTGACATGGGAAGAAGGTGTTCTTTTAAAAAGCTTTCTAATTTCCTAATTCCATCATTTTCCTCAACTTGTGGTGTGTTGTGATTCGTTGTAGAACTTTTGTGATTGATGTTGAAAATATTTTATGTATATTTTTTTGAAAAGGTAAGAATTAGGAGATAGGAGGACGATCTAGAGCATTTTTGTAGATGAAAATCTAAAGTTTTGAATGAGTTTTTGTAAATGTTCATTAGAGATAATGTAGCCTGGTTTTGTAATTTTATCAGCCACATCACTACACTCTCTAAACACATGAAACCGTCGGACGGTTTTAAACTCATGAAGAAAAATCAAAATGTCCAAAACTAGACTTTCGATTCCAAAGTACCCTTGAATGCATTTATATATTACGGAAAGATTGTCGTCTTCTATTTTATTTCCCGTGTTTTTGACTTTTCAATAATCTCTCTTATTTCATTTTTCACTAGTTTTAAGACTAACTTTTGAATTTAGTATATTTTTCAATATTTTTTATTGGTATTTGCAAGTATTAATTTTCTAAAATGATCACATTTATGCTCATACACACTAGAGGCATTTGGCTTGTAGCTTGCGGATATTGTTAGTAACAAATTCAATTTGGTATATGAATAAGGTTATATATATAACATCATTATCATCCTAGTATAATCCCGCACAAGAAGAATTCGGGGGGTCAAGATAGAGACATTTATATCCTATATATGTCAGGTGAATGCATCCGATAGACTAAACAAAAACTAAAATTCAACTATGTGACAATAATAAATAAATTTAATTAAAATACATTAAAAATGATATAGGAGTTATATCTATCTCAAAAGTATTGTATAAATTTATATAAATAAATTGTGTGTACTTGTGTGAATTTTTAGGTAAGGATTAGATTAGATAAATAACTTATCCATCTCAAAGCCATGTGAAAAATATTCCTTTTAACTACCAAAAAAAAAAGCTCATAGCATTTGACAACAATGTCTCATTTTACACCCAAAAGGTCATCTTGGCCCATGAATTTATGGGCCTGTGATAAAGCTGGAATTGGGTATATGGGTTGATTATTCCAAACTTCTTTTTGTACAAATCAATCTCAATCTTGAAAAGCAACCGAAACATTATTTTGATTATTCTAATAAGGGTCTATTAAATTTTAATACTTTTTTATATCGATTAACAAAAGGTAATAACCTAATAGTAATTCTATGTGAAAGATTCAGCTACAATAATCAACAGCCTTTTCCATCAAAAAAAAAAAGAAAAGAAGAGAGCTTTGACCTAAACAACCTGTAATGAGCTGAGAAACTTCAATTCCAAACTACAATAATGATTCCCAACAACTGATCTAAGTCTTTTGTAACATGATGTGATCCCATATGCTAGTTTTTTGACTAAAACTTACTCCCTCTGATCGAAATTATAAGACTTTAAAAAAAATTAATTCGATCAAAGAATGACGATATTTAAGGGTTATTTAATTAATTTCGAATCAACATTTACCTTTCTAATAAAGAATAAATTATTTTCCTACGGTAATTAACCCCTAAGTTAATAAGAATGTCAAAAGAGTGACATTTTATTATTGTGTTATTTTCTAAAACGAATTATAATTCCAATCAAATGAAGTATTAGAGTCCATTTGGGTTATTAATTTAATACATTAAGTTGCATTAAATCATACATTTAATGCAAATTAATATACTAAATTGAGCAATTCAAACAAACCATTAGTTAAGTTTGACATATAAGCCCATTACTATTTATAACTAAAAATTGGGTTTAAATTGCTATGTATTAAATTTTTTATGCCTCTTATAAATTTAAGAGATAAGTTAAGCAAAGCTTGGAGTATCAATTAGATGATTAACTAAAATGTTAAGTGACCCTACAGATCATAACCTTAATCATACATAACTTTTGTCCAGATAAGAGCCACTCTGATTGATCAATATGATGGAAACCACTACCAATATATAAAGAGGTTTTCCATGTTAGCTAGGGCCAAGAGAGTCTACCACACAATTAAATTAATGAAAATTGTGTACAACTTTTTCCTAATTTTAACAACTATATAAAAATTGTCATTCTATGTTTAATAAATGCTCCATTTCTTATACTAATTTCTACCAATATTAAATTGCAACAAATATATAAAAGTTTTTTTTGAAGAAAATTAAATAAATATTTACAATTATAAGGGCTTCAAATTTTCTTATTTCAAGATAAAATAACATAATGAACAATACTTATCTTTTAGAAAGTAAATGAAAGATGCAATACATATATTGACTATTCACAATTTTATATATATGAGAATCGCATTAATCTAAATCTAAAAAAATAGTTTAAAAATAAACCTAATATTGGCAATAATTTTGATATAAAAAGTGAAATTAATGCTTCAACGGTCAAATTAGAACATAAAAAAAGTTCATTTATCTTAAAATAGTATGCACTGGTTAATTAATCAAATAGTGTAATATTTTGATTTTTATACAATCAATTATAATATTTCATAACGAAATGAATTAATATGCTTAATGCTTTAATCACATGTTATGATATCTAAAAATCCGAACATTTAAGAAAATAATAAACATGTGATATAAACTTTGTCCCGTCCAACGGGCGGGTTAGCACTCTAGTTCACTTTAAAAACGAGTATCCATTTATAATTGCGAACCAAATCAACATAAAACACATTCAATATGATTGTTTGTTATTTTAAACTGAATTTCTAGGCTTTACAAATTCATAACATTTTTTCACCTTAAAGTCTTCGAAGGGCTTGAAGCGACAGAGAAATTGGGCCGCATTTAACCCTCATTTCCCCCGCATTTCATTTGCATTTCGCAACCAAATAGAACTTCCGCTCCTTTTTATTTCCCCTGCAAAAAATTTCAAACCAACCTTAAAACCATCCTTTGCTCCCTTTCTTCATCGCCTTCTTCTTCCACTCTATCTCTCTACTCTTCGTCTCTTCGAGGATCCCAAACCAAAACAGGTAGATTTCTCTCTTGCGATTCGTTTATGTTCGATTATCGATTTGAATTTCTTTTCCGTGTATTTTACGTATTGAACGATTGCTTAGATCAGCTGCCATTCTTTGTCTTAAATCTGCGTTTGTTGCGATTTTTGATCATTGATTCGTCTGTTTTGTTCTTCTCTTTGGAGGAAATTATTGATCGTACGTGCCTATAATTTGCGAAATTTATATCGGTCTTCGTAGTTCGTACTGAGATTGATTTAGATCTGAGCTTTGGAGGCTCTAAGATCTGACATTGTTTCCGCGTTATTGATTTATTAATATGATCTGAGCTCAAAATTGTCTTTTTTAGTCCGCATTTTGTTTCCAAGATGTTTGATCCAACCGCTCGTTCTTTTGAATTTTGATTGGTGGATTTGGGAGAAAAAGACCCGTACACGGTTGACCATCAGTCCATCAATATTGTGTGTAATATGGCAGGACATCACATTGCATTGCCGATATAAATAAAATTCATTTCAATTAAGGGAAAACATATATCAAGTTCAATTTTATGCAGTTTTGATTCATGGTAAAGTCCTGTGATCTTCAAACTAAAGTAAAGAAAGGTTTGCTTTGCATCATGAGGTGAAATTAATCTAGGATGAAAGCTGATGTACTGTATTCCTTTGTAGAATTATGTTCTTGCAGAAGCCTGACATGGATATGCACACTGTTTTTATTGCCAGATGAAAAATGCCCACACGAATCTTGTTACATGTCTTTTATTTCTTGAGCTAACCTCGCACCTAATTTGTCTAGGGCTCACTTGATTATTTTTATTATACCGTTTTGATGGCCATGTAAGTTAAATCGTCATGTACATGGGGCCAAACCAAGTCAACCTATCTCTGATCAAATGGGGGTGGTTATTTCCTGTTTAGTGGCTGGGTTACTTAAAGTTCAGAATCTTACCTTTTATTTCTGCAGTCATGCTCTCATGTTTACTTGAAATGTGTTGTTGGTTATGGTTCCGTGTATTTGATTCATGCCAAACATTTTATTTATAATATTCAGTGTAGTAGAAGTTTCTTCATAGCGTTGCTCCTAATTTTCTGAGCATATTTGAAGGTATAAAAGATGGCAGAATCAGAGGACATTCAACCCCTTGTCTGTGACAATGGAACTGGCATGGTCAAGGTATTCTATACAAATATATTTGCTTTCTTTTTCTGCAGAATGACTTGTCTGTTAGGATATTTTATTATTGACTTGTTAACCATTGTGTCTTTAACTTATAGGCTGGGTTTGCTGGAGATGATGCCCCCAGAGCTGTATTTCCTAGCATTGTTGGTCGTCCACGTCACACTGGTGTCATGGTTGGAATGGGTCAAAAGGATGCATATGTCGGGGACGAGGCTCAATCAAAGCGTGGTATCTTGACCTTGAAGTATCCTATTGAGCACGGTATTGTGAGTAACTGGGATGATATGGAAAAAATTTGGCATCACACTTTCTACAATGAGCTCCGTGTAGCTCCTGAAGAGCACCCAGTTCTTCTCACTGAGGCGCCTCTTAACCCCAAGGCTAATCGTGAGAAGATGACTCAAATCATGTTTGAAACTTTCAATGCTCCAGCTATGTATGTTGCTATTCAGGCTGTTCTCTCCCTCTATGCCAGTGGTCGTACGACAGGTTAGCTCTCCATTATCTGAGGTTTCAACTAGTCATGCCTTTCTTTTTGTAAATCATCTATTATGCTTCTCAAGTTCAACTAGTCAGTTGCTTTAAATAATGTAATAAGAGTTTCATTAGTATATAGCATGCTTGATTGTTTTCATCAATTGGTATTGGTTAGTGTGCTGTAAACTATTACCTTAATCAATTATATATGAAAGTCCCAAGTGAAAATGTCTTTTCAATGGCCTTTTGTATAGTAGATAGATAAGCTATGTGTGATGAATTGATTAAAGTAGAACTTCATTGGGTTTCTGGCAGACTATATTTCTGCTCACTTGCTCAGTAGACTTTTGATGTAATGGTGAAGTGTGAAAAATTGCCAAACTCAACTAGTCAACTTGTTATATCTCCCATCAGTTCTTCCCTTAGTATATACTCCGTAGCATGTTTGATTCTTTTTAACAATTGGTATTAGTTAGAGTGTGCTGTAAAGTATTATCTTAATCAATTATAAAAGAAAGTCCCAAATGAAAATGTATTTTCAAAGGCTTTCTGGATAGATAAATAAGCTATGTCTTTTCAAAGGCTTTCTTCTGCTCAGTATAATTTTGATGTAATGATGAAGTGTGATAAATTGCCAAACTCAACTTGTTATCCATTTGTTGTATGAAAGGTATTGTTCTGGACTCCGGTGATGGTGTCAGCCACACTGTCCCCATCTATGAAGGGTATGCTCTACCACATGCCATCCTTCGTCTTGATCTGGCAGGACGTGATTTGACTGATCACCTCATGAAGATCTTAACCGAGCGTGGCTACTCATTCACAACCTCAGCAGAGCGGGAAATCGTTAGGGACATCAAGGAAAAGCTGTCTTACATCGCCCTTGACTACGAGCAGGAAGTCGAAACCGCCAAGACAAGCTCCGCCGTCGAAAAGAACTATGAGTTGCCAGATGGACAAGTGATCACAATTGGGGCGGAGAGATTCCGTTGCCCTGAAGTCCTCTTCCAACCTTCCATGGTAGGAATGGAAGCTGCTGGTATCCATGAAACAACATACAACTCCATCATGAAGTGTGATGTTGATATTAGGAAAGATTTGTATGGAAATATTGTTCTTAGTGGTGGAACCACTATGTTCCCCGGAATCGCCGACAGAATGAGCAAGGAAATCACTGCATTGGCTCCTAGTAGTATGAAGATTAAGGTGGTTGCTCCTCCTGAGAGGAAATACAGTGTCTGGATTGGTGGATCCATTTTGGCTTCTCTCAGTACTTTCCAACAGGTATCATATCATCATTTTTATTCCATCTAACCATCTTGCTATGTTCTTATGGATTTTCTAAGGGCATCATAGGATAATAAACTCTATTTAGAAAGATATTAGGGCCTGTTTGTTTCTATACATGGAATCAGGTTGGGATAAGGAATCGGGTTGGATTAGGAATGGCTTATACCTTAATTTTGACATGGGTATGAAATAAAGTGTATTACGTTGGAATAGGAATCACTAATTCCCATACATGTTGTGAAAGCAAACACTAGAATCGGTTTAAGCGATTCCAAACCCGATTTCTGTATACCAGCGGTATACAAACAAACGAGCCCTTACTAGACTTGTTAATTTAGGGTTTTTTAAAATATTTTATGGGTTTATCTTTTCAAAGGGAATAGGATGACATATGTTTCTATGAAGATAAATTGCACTATATTGATATTGTATAATGTGCAGATGTGGATTGCCAAGGCAGAGTATGATGAAGCTGGGCCATCAATCGTCCACAGAAAGTGTTTCTAATTGCAAACAAGAGTTGTATGGTTGTTCAATCACGGTTTTTGCTCTATCGACGTTCGGTTGATTCGGTTTTTGAATGGTTTTTTTCCCAGCCTGCTATTGGTATTGGAATTTGAGTGTGTCATTGCCATCTACAAGTATATTTGTATTCTTTTATTGCTGTGTTACTGTTAATAGCAGTTTTCAAGAAGAATTATGACCTTGAAAACTAGATTTTTGAGCAAGCTTGTGTTCTGTTTGGTTCTTGTCCTTGGATTTCAAGCTTCTCCTTTGTAGGCATTGTGAGAAAAGTACTATTGTGTAATTTGTAATTTGTGCTGTATTTTCGAGTGCTTTGTGTTGAGAAGAAACATATTTTGCCATGTTTTGGTGATTGTGAAATGTCTGTCTTTCTTGTATATATTTGAGAAATCGATCACTTGAAGTTATAGTGATATCACAAGTGTTGGAATTAGAATTCGTAACATGAAAGAGACAGGTTTAATGGAAGTTCTTGGTTGTAAAATTGATTTATAAACCAATTACCATAAATATTTGTGAAATGATGTCGTAAAAAGAAAGGTAAAAATACTGTCTAGAATTGGATTACTAATTATAGCATGTAATGATGTAAAAGATTTACAATTACAGAGCTTTTTATATTTTCTTTTTTTTTGGTTGAATTTTTTTATATTTTCTTTAATCAACTAGTAATAAGCATTATTAGCTCAAGGTTTGAATCAAACCAATATTTACATTTAATTTTTAATTTGAAAGCACGTTCTTCCGTTGACTCATTCATGATTCATCGACAAAGTGTGTATATGAAATAGTCTGAAACAATTTTGCCCCCTCTCTTCTTCCTTCAGCAGAGAAGAAACCTGCAAAAAAACAGAGGTAAAATCCAACTTCATCTTGTGATTGATTTTCCATTTTCCTTTTGCCTAATCTTAATTTCACTAATCTTTACTATGTTGATCAAACCTCACCAGCTGGCTCATAACAAGCACTATAAGTTGAAGATGGATGAATCTGACCGTATTCAACAACTTGTTTTTGACAATGGATCTAGATTCACCAAGGTGTGTTAGTGTGTTACTATATATCTCTTTTAAGTGTAGTTATTACTTATTAGGACGATTTACAATATAATCATCATGTCTAACCAAACAGACCCTTATACAGGCTGGCTTTGCCGGAGACAATGCTCCTAGGATCATTTTCCTCAGCATTGTTGGTGAAAAAGATGTATTATGTGTAGGAGATGAGGCTCAATCAAGAAGAGGCCATTTGAAATACCCAATTGAGCTTGGTGTTGTATGGAATTGGTTTGACATGGAAAAGATTTGGCAACACACCTACAATGAGCTCCTTGTGGATCCTCAAGATCACCCGGTTTTGCTCACTGAGTCGCCTCGTGCCCCTAAACTTAACCGCGAGAAAACCACAGAAATCATGTTTGAAACTTTCAATGCTCCGGCTTTGTACTTGGCAAATCCCGGCCCTCTCTCGCTCTATGCCAACGGTCACAAAACAGGTTCATAATGTTCATAGTACCTTTTATTGGCTTCTGTTGGAATATAGTTCTGGTCGTCTAAGCAACCGTTCTGGCCGTTTAGGTGCTAGGCAACCCTTCTCCCATTAGGGTCTGCCTAGCGTTTTTTAAAACATTGGTCTTATATGTGCATGTGCGCTCATACGTGCACGAAGAAAGTCTATCAACCCACAGACTTCAATAGCTCCTAACAAAGTTTGATGACAAACACATATCTTAGGGTCTGTTTGGCATGAATACATTATTATTTATGATGTACTTAGTACATGGTTTAGCAGGTATTGTTATGGATTGTGGAGCCGGTATGAGCCACACTATCCCTGTCTATGAAGGAAAAGCCTTGCCTTATGCCATCCAACGACTCGATTTGGCAGGGGGTGAGTTGGATGATCACCTAAGGAAAATGCTAAGCAAGCGCGGGAATTCATTCAACACTAGAGAATATGCAATCATTAGGGATATTAAGGAGAAGCTGTCATATGTTGCCTTAGACTATGACAATGAAATCAAAACAACCATAACAAACAAAGATGCTGAAAGGCGCTACGAGTTGCCTGATGGAAGAGTGCTCGCTTTAGGGGCGGAACGTTTTCAGTGTCCCGAAGCCCTCTTCAGGCCACCCTTGATTGGATTGGAACTTCCCGGTATACACAAGATCTTAAAGAGTTCAATAATGAAATGTGATGAAGATCTTTGGGAGGATTTGTATGGGAACATTGTGCTTAATGGTGGATCCACCTTGTTTCTTGGTTTTGTTGAGAGGTTGCAAAGGGAAATTAGTGCAATGGCTCCAATAAACATGAAGGTTAAGGTGATTGCCCCTTCTGAGAGAAAGTATAGTGCTTGGATCGGCGGTTCTATACTAGCATCCCTTAGTTCTTTCGAGCAAGTACGTCTGGTTTTCGAGAAGTAAAACTTCTCAAAACTTGTTCTTTCGAACCTAGTACCTACATGTCAGCTTATCTTTGACTCTTTGTGTTCTTGTTTTGAAATTTTTGGTGGTGGTGACTGATGATTGCAGGAGTGGGTTCATAAGCGAGACTACGATGAGTACGGGTCAAGAGTTATCCATAGGAAATGCTTCTAATTGCAAGCAACCAAGAGGAAATAAGTTTGAAACTATGTACAAGTTTCAACCATTAAAGTGGTAGATAAATATTCCAACTTACCTTTGTAAGTAAATAAGTTGTCCCAGATTTATACATTCCTAGTTCGTCCTTGAGTATGATGGGCTCACAAGTTCTTAAGACATATTTAATTCACAAGCAACTGGCCCACTAATGTCTCGATTGCAACGGTGATGATAAAATAATACAAGGCAATTCTATAGATAAAACGCTCTGAAAACGCTCGCCGGCGAACACTATCTGTTAAACGAGTGCGCCACTCATGGCCTCCTCTCCGGGAGACCCACCCCCTCCGAATGATGCCATGGACATTGATTCCTCGACCATTCAAGTTTCTGAAAAAACGGGGACCCTAAATCCTCTATTTCAAGCAGCCACTGCTGCTGGAGTTCAAGCAATTGATTCACATGCAAATTCTTCTGGCCATCAAAAGAACCAACCTGCCACTGTAGTACCCAACACCACTACATTATCTTTCAAAGACGTGGTTGCCAACAAGAACTCTCAAGTTTCGCCTAAAGGCGCTGCCATCTCGGATGATGAAGCAATCTGGAAGGAAAGACCAGATTTGTATGATACAGATGATGATGAGCCACCTGCGGAGGAAGACCCAGATTGTCCAACGATCATACTTACGGCAGAAGAGAAAAGATATCTCCGTAAACCATGTGCACGATCGATCATCGTTCACATGCTTGATAAGGGGCCTGGTTATGTCTTTCTACGAAGTCGACTGGAGAAAAAATGGCAATTGAAGGGCCAATTCTCCATGATCGACATTGGCAATGACCATTATGTCATCAGATTTTCAAATGAAGATGATCGTCACCATGTGCTGACTCAAGGCCCGTGGATGATCGGGGACAACTACCTGATTATAAGGAAGTGGCAACCAAACTTCGATCCATTCACCGAGAAGGCTAAAATTCTCACGGCGTGGATTCGAATCCCAGGAATGAGCCTGGAATACTTTAATGAGAGGTTCTTGCGCAGAGTTGGAACTCAAATAGGCCAAGTGGTCCGAATTGATCGTACTACTGCAAAAGCGGAAAGAGGGCAATACGTCCGCATTGGTGTTGAGATTGATCTTGACAGGCCACTCCGATCGATCTTTTGTTTTGGTGGCAAGTCGTGGAGAGTTCAATACGAAGGTGTCAGACAATTATGCTACAACTGCGGGAAGATAGGCCATGTCGAAGAAAAATGCCCGCTCCTTGGCCATGTGGAGGAAGTCAACACTGAAACCAAATCCCCGGACACGCAAACATCTTCTTTCAAGCTGGAGGAAAAGTATGGCCCCTGGATGAAGCCAATCAAGCCCGCTAGAAGACAAAAGAAAACCTTTCAAACAGGGGAAACCAAATCTCCTCAGTTCCATCGTGCTACACCATATCCCGGAACAAGCCAAGAGCCTAACTCAAATGCAGGTTCGCGTTTTTCTGCACTGGCTGTTGTAGAAGAAATTCCGGCGACGTGTGAAGAGCCGACGGTGGAGGAGAAAGGTGGGTCAATGACGAATTCAGCTCAGAATTCACAGGCGAAAAACAAGGAAAGTTTGGACGCTCCAGTAGCACAAAATCCGGGATCAGGGCCGTCTAAGCAAATAGAAGAAGGAAACTCCAAAGATTTGGGTCCATCCCAAAAGATACCTGGAGGAAATTCAAATGGAGAGAATCAAGCTAAATCTTCTCAGAAGGATATGGTTAACAAGAAGAAAGATAAAAAAGAGGCCAAAGATAATGTCTTATCCTTAAATAGAAGATCTAGGGGGAAAACTTCAACAGTTACAACGATCGTGTCTAAGGTGGCGGATGTTAAAAAATCATATTTAATATCCGAGATGGCAGAACAGTTTAAAAAAACACAAAACCCACAACCGCCTCAGAAAACCCTTGGTAAAAAACAAGAACAACCTGCTCTGCGTGCTGATCAATCGCAAAACGCAGACAAAACCAATGCAGCAGTTAACTCCAGTCTTGTACCCAGTATTCAAGAGGCGAAGTATGCTGGTGTCGCCCCTCCGGACAGGCCCTTGCATGGCTTTTCTTCCACCAATAGCAACAAAGATGATAGTGGACTTCCAAGCTCTGTTAACGGAGACAAGACCGGTTCTTTGCCGGGTAATGATGCCTCCCCGTCTATCTGATGCTCTGCATCGGTTAGATGATGCAATAAATGCTCATGCACGTACGAGGTCTCCAACGACCTTCCCGATGACTTGGGACCGTATTCTCTCTACAAGTATTCTTGTCTGGAATGTCCGTGGCGCAGGGGGCGCGAACTTCATAATTTCCATTAGAACTCTTATCCGGCTTCACAATCCTTCGGTGCTTGCTTTAGTTGAACCAAAGATTAGTGGTGCCCGAGCGGATGAGGTTTGTGATAGTATTGGTTTTGATGGTTTATTGAGAGTAGAATCACAAGGTTTCGCTGGGGGGTCTATGGCTTCTTTGGCGGACCGCTGAGGTTCTAGTAAATCCTTTGTTACTAGATCCACAACACATCACGGTGGAAGTTGTAAGGCGGGGAGAAGAACCGTGGGTGCTCTCTACTGTCTATGCTTCTCCAATTTCTGAAGACCGCAATCACCTCTGGGATAGCCTGGAAATCTTCGTTGTAGCTAATAACTTGCCGTGGGTTGTGGCTGGTGATTTCAATGCGACTATGTCCGCTCATGAAAGAACCTACTCGTTGGAAGCTTCAAATTCGGCGTCTCATTTGTTCTGTGAGAAAGTTGTTGAGCTTGGGTTAATTGATTTAGGATTCAGTGGTCCTATTCACACCTGGCATACCGGTCGTACTATTAACACTTTTAAATCAGCCCGTCTCGATAGAGCGTTATGTTCCGAAGATTGGAGAATCCGGTTTCCTGAGGCTGAAGTTCATCATCTTTCGGCACCACATTCTGACCATTCTCCTTTGCTGCTAAAATTGGAACCGGGAAATATTGTTAGTGATCCGAAACCGTTCAGGTTCTTATCAGCTTGGATGACTCATGAAAATTTCTATGACTTCATGTCAGTAGCCTGGCGTACAGATCTCAGTTTGCCGGCCTCTCTGGATAATCTCCGCCCTCGTCTTCAGAAATGGAATAAAGATGTTTTCGGCAACATTTTTCAGAAAAAGCGTCTTCTTTGGGCTCGTTTGGAAGGTTTACACAAGCGGCTGTCACATAGGCCTAATCCTTTCCTCATCAACCTGGAACGAGAGTTAAAAATTGAGCTTGAAAAAGTTTTGCAGCAGGAACAACTCGTATGGTTTCAAAAATCCAGAGCAAATTTTCTCATTGATGGGGATCGTAATACCAGATTCTATCACTTGTCTACCATCATCAGAAGACGTGCAAACAAGATTGGAACTTTGCAAAATGATGCCGGAGATTGGATTTCTGATGCTCAGGCAATTAAGCAACTTGTGTGTTCCTTTTTTGAATCACTATATACTGAAGCTGATTCGACTACACATCATGATATTTCGGGAATTAGTGGTTTCCCTCCTTTACAAGATGCTCATTTGTCTATCCTTTCTGAAGACTTTACTACGGCTGAGGTGTGGCAAGCGTTACGAATGATGTGCCCTCACAAAGCTCCGGGGCCAGACGGTTATCCAGCAACTTTCTATCAACAGAACTGGTCTCAAATTCGCAATCAAGTGGTGGATTCTGTCCTAAGCTTACTGAACAAGGGCGTTTTTGCTGATGGTATGGGAGATGCTCTGATGTTTTTGCTAGCAAAAATTGACAACCCAACTTCTGCTGCTCATTTTCGCCCAATCTCTTTATTGAATGTGAGTTTCAAGTTGGCTACAAAAGTCATTGTCAACCGGCTCAAGCCTTTGCTCCCAGAAATTGTTTCTCCTGCACAGGCCAGTTTTGTTCCGGGCCGACAGATAATTGATAATGTGGTTATAGTGCAAGAGGTGCTCCATTCCATGAACTCCCTTCGATCTAATCGCTGGATGATATGGAAAATCGACCTTGCTAAAGCTTACGACCGAATCCGTTGGAGCTTCCTTAAGGAGGTTCTCTTACAGCCCGGTCTTCCCCCTCACCTTGTTAATGTTATTATGTTAACTCAAACACAAGGGAAAACAAAAGTTCTGTGGAATGGCGGTATAGCGGGTGAATTTAAGCCTACTAGAGGAATTCGGCAAGGTGATCCTTTATCGCCGTATCTTTTTGTGTTATGCATGGAAAAATTGTCTCACATTATCCAGAATGTTGTTGATGCTGGTTCATGGACACCGATTGAAGTGGAAAATGTCCGATTGTCTCACTTATTCTTCGTCGATGACCTGATCTTGTTTGCTAATGCTTCTCCAACCCAAGCGATGACGATCAAAGCATGTCTCGACCAATTTTGTGAAATTTCAGGAGAGCAAGTTAACTACGGCAAAAGTAGCATCTTGTTTTCTAACTCAGTGTTAGATGATACGAAATCTCTAATAAGTGCCTTGGCCGAAATTCCGATCACTGATGATTTTGGAAATTATTTAGGAGTGCCAACTTCTTGTGGAAAAATGACGCAAGAGAGATACCAGTACCTTCTTGAGAAAGTTACAACAAGGCTTCGTGGTTGGCAATCTAAGACCCTATCCCTTGCCGGAAGAGTCACGTTAGCCAAGTCTGTGTTGAGCAGCCTTCCGGTGTATGTGATGCAGTCGACAAGACTTCCTCGTTCACTCTGTGACAATATTGACAAATCAATCCGAGGTTTTATCTGGGGCTCGACTTCAGAACGCTGTCGTATTCATCTGTTATCTTGGGATACCTTAACAAAACCGACTGGTGAAGGTGGTCTTGGCTTGCGGCAGATGCGTCAAACCAATACTGCTCTCCTTGCAAAGCTGAGTTGGAGAGCGCTCACTGAACCGTCTTCCTTGTGGTCTAGAGTAATACGGGGAAAATACTGTCATGGCCGTGCTGATGTGGATATGTTCCATCGTTGGCTGAGGTCCTCCCGTACTTGGAAAGGAATGGTTGAAGGGGCTCAAGTACTTTCAAAAGGTATCCAATCCACTATAGGAAATGGAAAATCAACATTATTTTGGTCACATAACTGGATTGATTCCAGACCTTTAGTGGATTTGATAGACACTGATTTGGACCCGGAACTTGAAGGAGCCACGGTTAATGAAATGTGGACTGGTGTTGGTTGGAATTGGAATCTGATTGGAGACATAATTCCTACTGAAATTAAAAGCAAAATGGCGTCTGTGATGGTAGACAACAGTGACGAGGCTTTTGATAAGTATTTTTGGGGTCTATCAGCCTCAGGAGTCTTCAAAACCAGCTCGGCGGTTCAGCTTCAACGGCCTAATAACACCATACAGCATAGCCCGTTTTGGAAAAAGATTTGGCGACTCAAAGTCCAGCAACGAGTCAAACAATTCTTATTTCTTGTCGCACATAATGCAGTGCTTTGCAATGCCAACAGGGTTCGTAGGCACCTAAGTAGCGATCCCAATTGTTCTCGATGCGGGCAGGAGGAGACGCTTCTTCATATGCTTCGTGATTGTTTCCAATTCACTCAACTTGGCTTGCTCTAACTGGGAACATGTTACCGCCTACGTTCTTTCAAGATACTGATGTTGTGGGTTGGATTGATCATAATCTTACCAGCGATGAGGACTGGAACTCTATGTTTGCCACTATGATATGGTACTCGTGGAAAACACGCAATAAAATGGTGTTTGAAAGACACGACTCAATATCGACCCTCTCTATTGTTGTTGTTCAGCAAATGACGATTTTCGCAAACACAAGGTCGAAGTTACAGCAACTGCAGCCACTGATTCCACCCACCCCTGCTTCTGGTATAAATTGCTGGAAACGTCCGTGCCTAGGCTGGTATAAGCTCAATACTGATGGAGCTGTGCGTGGGCTGACTAGTACTGCTGGTGGAGGAGGTTTACTTCGAAACCATAATGGTGAGCTTATTAAGGCGTTCATGTTTCAGCAAGGTAGTTGTTCTGTTCTTTCTGCTGAAATTTGGGCTATATATTATGGGCTTCTGATGGCTCATAGGATGGGAATCGAGAAGCTGCTCGTTGAGTCTGACTCGCTCACTGCTTGTTCTTTGATCAATGATTCAACTTTATCAACCCATCCTGATTACTATCTGATTCAACGATGCCGTAGGCTAGTGGTTTTGGAGGATTGGGAGGCTCAAATCTACCATATTCCACGGTCAGCAAATCAAGTAGCTGATAGCCTTGCTAAACACTCGTTTAATTCAACTACTATGTATGCTGAACTTTTTATTATTCCTGCAGAATCTAAAGCTTTGTTAGATAAGGATTCTTCACCTTTTATGGGTGAGAGTTCTAGTATTTAATTAGCAATATAATTTTTTTTCGGGCACTGCCCGCTTGATGACCAAAAAAAAATAAAATAAAATAATACAAGGCCACAAGGGTAGGCCATAGTGGAGAATTTTCCCAAAGTGAGAAACCGACTATATTCAAGGTTTATACATCCTCTAACTTAAAACAAAGTTAACAAAAGAATCCATTTTTTTAGCGGGTAAGAATTCGATTATCAGACAAGTCCTGATAAATTGAGAGGTCGTTAAGATGCCAACTGAAAATCGACAATAGCATGTAAACATGACATAATAAACCAGCAAAGGAAATACAATTTTGGAAAAGAGAAAGGACCCCTGGCGTTGCAACTACCGGAATGGAGGATCTTCAGAAGCCTCGAAACGTCCACGACCAAGCGCAAAGACGCGTTCCACTCTCAACCACAAGCCCCAATCACGAAAGAGTACATACCAAGCTTGGCATGACCTGCGCAAACCAACAAATAAGGCCCCACAAAACAAGGTAACCTCGAATTCTTACTTACTCAAAAAAAATCCTTTTTTAAAGTTCTCCATCTATATTATTAAAGTTAACAAAAAATAAAATTTCAAATATTTAAGAAAAAAAATACGTTTTATTTAACAACATGTTTGATTTATAATTAGGTTTATTATTGTGAAATTCATAATAAAGATTAACTTGCTACTTTTAAAAAAATATTTAAATTGTTAATTTAACATTTCTTTATTAGAAATAACTTATTTATTTAAAAATATTTAAATAAAAACAACTTATTTATTAGAAAAAATTTATATAAAATTTTACAATTTTTGTCTAAGGTGAGCTCAATAGATTTTGATGGCTTAATGATAATTTATTTACGGAAAAAATATAAATAAAAAATATTTTAATTAGAATTATTTAATTTTAAAAATATTTTAATAAAATATATAAAAGGGTAAAAACAATGTAAATTCTTATACCTCAAATTCAATTCTGTAAAAAATTGAAAAGATAATTAATGAGAAATGATGAAAATATATGAATAAAGATCGAATTTTTAAAGATAAAAAGAAAGTCAACATATATCTATAAGAAAAATAGTTAAAAAATATCATGCCAAAAGATAAAAAAATATTTATCAATTATATATTTATGTAGATATATTTATCTGATAGAAAATAATAAGATAGATTTGTTTTTGAGAAAGAAATAATAAGATAGATTCCGAATCCTAGTAGAAGAAGAGGAGGTTGTGACCATTATAAAAACCTTTCCTCTGATCTTTTCCCTCTCAAATTTTATGACGTTCTTTTCTCTCGCTCTCGTTTCCACCGTCTGAATAGCGGTAACGAGGTTAGCGACGATAGACGCGACTTCGACAGGTAACAATTCCGACGTCCGAATTTACCATCCGTTTAACGTCCTTCGAATTTGAGTTTGTCCGAATTTGAGTTTGATATTAGGGATTGAGTTCCAATTTCAGTTCCAAGATAATTGATTATGTTTTTTAGTTATAATGAAGGTTTCAATTTGGGAAAAATTTGAAGATAGGATTCTACTGTTTTAGTCTTTGTAGTTTGTAGTTTGGGTATCATATGAGAAGCTTTAAACACTTGAACCAGCAAAAATTGTGGAACTTATGTGTATTTTCAATATTATGAACACGGTTTCTTTTAGCTTTAAAGTGAAGGATCTTCTGATGCGTTCTGAGATTAGGTTGATTTAGCCTTGTGTTTGGCTTTCAATGCCTGCTAATGCACATGAACGCAGGATGGCCCAATTCTCTAATTAACATAAATATATAGATATATATGTATATGGTCTGAATCTATTTTGGTCATTTGGATCTCGATCTCATTATGAAGGAAAAATCATATATAGTGTATACAGATATTTCATTGATGTTTGATTGTTGGAACATCGTTTTTGTTGTTGTATATCGAGGACTATGCGTGCTTTCTTGTGTTTTGACATAATTCTTGAACAGGTGATACATTATTCTTATTAAATTCAACATGGGTGGAGGGTTCAGAGTGCTTGATTTGGTGAGACCATTCCTTCGGTTTCTACCAGAAGTCCAGAGTCCTGAGAAGAAGGTTCCCTTGGGTCGAACGGCTGTCTACACTTTCGTCTGTCTGTGCATTTTCTTAGTCTGCAGTCAGTTTCCTCTCTATGGAATCCATGCCACAACTGGTGCTGATCCATTCTACTGGATGCGAGCGATCCTTGCCTCGAACCGAGGAACTGTCATGGAGCTCGGCATCTCCCCCATTCTCACGTCTGGCCTCATTATGCAGCTCTTGGCTGGGGCAAAGCTCATTGAGGTCGATAACAATGTACGAGAGGACCGTGCACTTCTGTAAGTCTTCTACTAGCTTGTTTTCAGTTCTGTAGCTATTGCTATATATATTGTCCTAGAAATTTTACTAACTGTATTGTTGTGTTTCTAGGAATGGTGCACAGAAGCTGTTGGGTATACTGATCGCCCTTGGCGAGGCCGTTGCATATGTTCTCTCAGGGATGTATGGCAGTGTGGGCCAGCTTGGTGTTGGCAATGCCATCCTTATTATCTTCCAACTCTGCTTTGCCAGTATCGTTATGATATGTCTTGACGAGCTTCTTCAAAAGGGATATGGTCTTGGCTCTGCGATTTCGCTTTTCATGGCTACTAATACCTGGTGAAGTCTCTTAACACATCTTATCATGATCAATGTTGTTCATCAGCGGATTACTCCTCCTATTGCCAATTGGGTTTTAGGATGGGACCCTGCTGGGCTAATATTCTTTCTAAGTTTCTAAGTATTACTAATTTCATCTCGGTCTGTTGCAGTGAAACCATTTACTGGAAAGCATTCAGCCTAGTGACTGTTAATTCTGGAAGAGGACCCGAGATTGAGGGTGCTCTTACTGCTTTGTTCCATCTGCTGATAACTAGGACAGACAAAGCCCGTGCCCTCCGCGAAGCTTTCTACAGACAGAACCTTCCGAATGTGACAAACCTTCTTGCAACTGCTTTCATATTCCTCGCTGTGAGCTACTTTCAAGGATTCCGTGTGGACTTGCCCGTGAGATCTAAGAGTGCACGCGGGCAGAAAGGATCCTATCCTATCAAGCTGTTTTACACATCCAACATGCCCATTATCCTCCAATCTGCTCTTGTATCCAACTTTTACTTCATCTCACAGGTACCTACCTTTTGCTATATAATTTACTTGAAAGCAAGCTGACTTGTAATGAGTATGACGATGGTTCTAACAATAGTATATGTCTGTTCAGTTGCTGGACAGGAAGTTCGGCGGAAACTTTGTTGTCAACTTGCTGGGTGTATGGAAGAAGCCTGAATTCGGCAACCAATCTATCCCCGTTGGTGGAATTGCATACTACATGACTGCACCTGCTAGGTAAATAAATTAAATGATTTCTACTAGTCAGTCCATAATAATAATACACCGCTGACATGTTTCTTCTTAATAAACTTGCAGCTTGGCAGACATGGCAGCGCATCCGTTCCATGCTCTATTTTACATGGCTTTTATGCTCTCAGCTTGTGCTTTGCTTTCAAAAACATGGATCGAGGTTTCTGGATCTTCAGCCAAAGATGTGGCTAAACAGCTCAAGGAGCAAGGAATGGTGATGCCAGGACACCGCGATTCTAACTTGGAGAAGGAGCTCAACCGTCACATTCCTACAGCAGCCGCCTTTGGAGGGATCTGCATTGGCGCTCTGACGGTTTTGGCCGACTTGATGGGGGCGATCGGATCGGGAACCGGTATTTTGCTGGCGGTGACCACCATCTACCAGTACTTTGAGACAGCTGAGAAGGAAAGAGCCAGTGAGCTTGGATTCCTTGGCCTGTAGTAATTTCTCTTTATACTTTTATTCTAAACCAATGATGTAAGTAGTAGGGTCACCATTGATGGAGAATATTTTTTGTATTTATTTTTGTAAGTAGTGCCTTTATAGTTGATAGTTACAAATATGGTATTCATCAATCAAGTTGTTACATTTTTTCATGATGTTTCTTACTTTCTTACAAGCAAGAGAGTTCAAATTGTTACAAGGGTTGGGTCTATTGGTATTACCACTCTCCTAGTCTTTGTTCCTGTATGACCAACAAATTTACCAAGAAGCTAGATATGTCCTTTGAATTCCTGTTACGTTGTCAGTGGGCAAAATTCCCACCATATGGAGCAATTTTCTAAGAATTGGAGCTACCATAGTCTTACCTGAATAAACCGTCACAGTCAACTAATTAGTACTTGTTTAACCATAAGAAACTTGAATACAGTAAGAGATAGCTTCGTTGGTCATCTGGCACAAATGGTTACCTTTTGGATATTTGCATCTTCCCTAGTTCTGAGCACAAACTTCCAAAGTGAGCTTGTTGTATCCTTGCACTCTGTGCTCCAAATATCTTCTCCTCTTAGTAGAACTTCACTTATAAGTGCTTATAAACGTGCACAAAGAAAACAACTGTTGATGATACCTTATAGTTTTTTGGTTTCCTGAAGATAAGAGAAGAATAAAGCAATAATAAACTTAAAAGCACATTACACCTAAGCCAAAACCAAATTCACATGAAACAATAATAACATCAATCCAGTGTTAACCTGCCCCAGATGGGATTTATGGGGCTAAAATGTACACACCCTTGTCCCGACATAAAATCAAGAGGGTGTATGCGGAAGGTCCAAGTATTATCATCATCGTTTGGAAGACCAAAGAAAAACTGAAATTCAACTTTATGACAATCATAACTGAATCTAGTTAAAATACACCGAATGTGACAATCATATCTATCTCAAAGGCACAATATAAAACCAATGAGAATGAGAATGTGCCCGAAACCAAACTCTAGATTGAATTGTCTAATTTAAAAACAATAATACAACCTCTAAAAAGGAAAAAAACAATTATTGACTCATTATGGAAGGAAATAAACAATCACGACCCTCGATAACTAGACTCAAAGTCTCTATGTGGGATCCATATCTTTTCAAACTTAAATGGACGACTTTTTGCATGTCATTAGCATTCATTTGTTGCTTCTTTGATTGCTCTTGGGGTTTTGTGGGATTTAACCATGAGCTTGTTCATGGTGGTGACTTTAGTGAGACTTCTCTTATTAAGTCTCGCTCTTTGTATATTCTTACTCTCTTCTATATATTTACCAATTCGAGAATTTGGTTCAATATATATTGGGCATTGATCCGATCTAGTAAATGCATGGTTCCTAGTTTGAATAAACGGAAACCATTGCATAATTTGATCGGTTACTAGGATTCGGTCCACTTTTTCATGTATGTTGTCTATATCCATTGTTCTTTTTTTAGCTATATTGTATGAACGTATTTTTTTTTTGTCATTGCCACCCCAGTTCAGCAGAGAGTTTTGCTCCATCAAACGCCTACGTCTGGAGTTCGAGTCTCGCGAGGGCCCCTTTATTTTTGGGTGGGATCGAAGCCTAGCCCTTCCCACTACATGTTTGTATTGTATGAATATATTGTTGGACATCTTGCCAAAAGGTCCCCAATTTTATCTTGTTTGAAGAAGCAACAGAAGAGGTTAGGAGGATCTTAGATATGGATAAGAATATGAGTTTTATTATTTAAGACTATTATTAATATTTCAATAAAAGGGTTATAATCCCTCCTTTATTATAAAAAAAAAAAGAAATTTAAGCTCAAACTGATCTTATTATCTTAAGTAGTTAAAAAGCCTTGAGGAAAAAATAATTATTTAGAATTCAGTTTCAAAAGACGCGAAGAACGTTGGATTTGCGTCTCTCTCAACCATTCATCACTCCCTTCATCTTACAAAATTTCCCCAAAATGCGCGCTTTCGTCTCCATCTCCTTCTTCAATTCACCTTCGACTGATCTACAATCTGAAATTCCCTCTCCATCGGGTACTTTTCTCCTCCATTCCCCCCTCAAAATTTCATTGATCAGATAGAATTTCATCATAATTTTTCAACATTTCAGTAATTGATCTTCTGTTTGCCTTTACAGACAATTTCTTCCCGATTCCTTTCCATTTTCTCCATAATCGATCACAAGCTTCAATTCAAATTGCCCGGGCAACTAATTCTCTGCGCTCGCAATTAAAATGCAACACCTATTTCCATGTTTGAAAATCTTCCATAAAAATTGAATCTTTAGGGTTTGTACCTAACGGCTAACGGCTCCATGTTTCGATTTGAATAGTGTATATTATATTGTTGTTTGTCTCTGATGCAAAACAAATTTCTGGTTTTTAGGTCACACATTGAAGCCATAGATCATCATTAAAGGATCATGGGAAGGCACACAGAGCATAAGGAACAGGAAGGTGTTTCTATGGACAAATCCAATCCACATCGTAAATGGGTTAAGATTTTAAATGTGCTGGACTACCATCGTTGGAACTATGTCAAGAAGATGTTGCCACATCATAATCATAAGAAGCATGGCGAGTTCATTTCTCTTAGTTTTCTTTGTTCTTTTGTCAAATTTCAACTTCATGATATTTGGCCATACTGTATTGATTTCAAGAATTGCAGTTATTGCAAGAGGCTCGGGCGCATCCTCATGCTCATTGGCTTGTATACAATGTCTTTGAGATGGATTTAGTCCCTATATCAATTTTGGTGCATTTTAACTAAATTCAGTTATTATTGTCACATTGCTGAATTTCAGTTTTTCTTGGGTCTTTCGGGCGTACCCCTTTCCCTTGGGCAGGGGTACCCCCATCTTGACCCCCCAGATTCCGCTATATTGCAAGAGGCAAATCCGCAAATCAATAACGCTTCTCATTTGGATTGCATTCTCGTTTCAGTTACAATTTTACAGTCTAATCCCTATTCTGTTCTAATGGTCTTCCTTATTGTTTTATCAAGGCTACGAACCAATTGAAGGGAGTGATGATGAGGTTAGTGTAGGTGACAAATCACATGAGTGTAATGGAGATGTTTGTAGTGTCAATGTAAGTTCTTGTTTTGGCATCAGATGAATTATTAATTGTACACATTTATAACTTTATTCCTTTTAAAGATATCTCACTTTCAGAAATTCAGCCAGTTTGTTTGGCTTTCTGTTTGATGCTGAGTTAACATTTTCATCACCATCTTTTAAGAAACTTTGAATTTTGTTGCATTGCCTTTAGTTCAATAACAATCAAGCTGAACAAAATAGACTGCTAGAATTAAACATGAGAAAATTTCATACTGAATCAGTTGACATTCATTCAGTTTCAGAGTTCTCAACCCGAAGAGAAGGCCGCAAAGGAGTCAGCAAAAAAAGGACGCGCAGCTCGAATTAGAGCAATGATTGCAAAAGAAGTTTTAAAAAAAAGAGTTCGACATAATAGGACTTTAACTTGTCCAGCTAGTACAGACCTAACTGAGAATAACTCAAGCCTTGATGTCCAACCTGTCAACGAACCAGCCGCTGCCTGTGAAGAAATCCTACATAATGAACGACCACTCGCTGTTACAGATGCAAATTTTGCAGATCCTCTTGTTGATGGTGAAAATTTTGTTGAAAAAGGGACACAATCTGGTGAGAATAGCAAGGATGATGAGGAAAGTTCAGATGAGGAGGAACAGCCATTTCCTTTGAAGCTGAAAAATATTGAGCATCTAGGCAGAAGCGCGACATTCCACCAATCAAAAGAGGTTTTAGATGCAATGGATGTGCTGAGCATGAACAAGGACTTCTTTTTAAAGGTCTTGGAAGATCCGGAATCTTCTCTAGCACAGCACTTTATGGTTCAACGCACGTCTCTCAAGAAAAAGAGCCTAGACAAATCAAGGACATTTCCAAGACCTCGCCCTTTAGAAGGAAAGGATGAATCCTCAAGCTTGGATATCAAGCCGATTTATAAAACCAGTCTTGAAGAGAATAGGAGAAAGTCATTTAGTCGTAATAATTTCCCAGCTTCACCTCAGAAGGATGGGGTGGCAAGCATACATTTCAAGAATTTGAGGCAGAAGATTAAACGTGTGATTAAGGAGAGTAAAGAGGAGACGAACCGAATAGCTATGGATTCGTTCCTTCACAAAGTTCCCTATGGACAACAGTATTCTGAATCCAAGAAAGACGCTCTCGAGCAGTTGAATCTTGAGAAGGACAATAATAATAAGAAGTATCATAGTGTGAACAGATGGCCTTCCCTAAATGAATCCATGGAGAAGTATCATCAGTTGTTTGAGACTAGTTTTACAAGGCAATCCAAAGATACGACGAGCTTAGATTCTGTGAAGCTTAGAGTAAAAGATACAAATGGTGCAAGTGAAGAAGAGGTGCAAAGACCGTGGGGTAGTCTTGGCAGAATTTCTTCATCTCCTGATCTTTTGATGTGTTTAAGAACACCGGTTGTTGAGTCTTATTCTGTGTCTCCTTCTAGGTTGCCAAGTGGGATCCCTTTGCCTAGAAAATTGATTAAGGCAAGCAGAAGTTTTAATGAGCTCAATAGTCAGCTCATGCTTTCGGATTTTGAAAGCAGCGGAATTGAAGAGGAAGTGGAAGAAATAGAAGGGAGTGATCAAGTGGCAACGCCGTTAGTCAGAGACGATGACAATGAAAACAATGTCACTCAGAGCCCTGCAATGAGGCTTGAAGAACATTCTCCTGATTCTGTACCCGACTCTGATTCTCTAGAAGATTCTGGAACTTCAGAGAAGCCTGTGATTTTTTCCGAAGGTATCATTTCCTATTTGAACATCCACAAAAAATCTTTGATTATAGTTAATTAACTTTTTGTCCACTTATAGGATTAATTGTTTCTTGAAAACATGGCTTGATTTCTAATGCCTACCAGGACTCTAATGAATTTTCAAGACCCTATATATTTTTAAATCAAAATGAGGACTAAAAAAAACTTTTCCTTTCTTGTAAATTGTAATCTCAATAGGTATAGATAAGATTATGATGTGAGTAGCCTAGGAGCTTGACTATTAAATCTTGATACCCCAGTCAGTAACAGCTGAAATATTCTATCATGTATACAGCATTTGGCAAGTTTACAATCTTTGATGTTGTAAGTGTTTGTTTTTTCTTAGTTTAAATATACTCTAACCTTTGATCTTGCTTCTGATGAACTTGAACTATCTTCAAAACAGACTCTTGCTTGAGCCAACAAACCGATTTATATTCTCTTACCGAGAGCCCATCTGACCCGGAGAAACCAGAAGCCGAACCTACATCCCCCCACCATGTCATAGTACAATCCAAAGACCAATTACAGTTTGACTACGTCAAAGACGTATTAAAACACTCTGGCTACTTAGAAAACCAGGCTCTAGGAACCTGGCAATCAAAAGGCCAGCCAATGGACTCTTCACTATTTAATGAACTAGAAGGATTCTCGCTTCAAGAACCGGACTTCTTTTTAGAGTCCGAAGAAGGCACCACAAGATGCAACCGGTTACTACTCTTTGACTCGATCAATGAAGTATTGCTATCAACCTATGAAAGATCCATGTCTTATTGGAACTCGCCCTTGACTAGCTGCTCACACATCCATCCAATGCCGAAGGGGCATTGTGTGCTTGAGCAGGTCTGGAGCCATATAAGTCGGTACTTGAATTCTGGGGCTAATCAGATGGAGTCGTCGTTGGATCTTGTTATAATGAATGATCTTGGAGAGGATGATGGGTGGATGAACCTTCAGTTTGAGGCTGAAGGCGCTGTTCTTGAGATCGAGAACCTCGTTTTTGAAGAACTTTTGATGGAACTCATGCCTTCATGAGGTTTGATTCAATTTTTGTTTTGCATTGTTTTGCTGGAGTGTAAATTTTTTACCTCTAAAGGTTAAGGGAAGGGCAGGAAGTTACTAATTAGAAATGCTTTCATACAGTTGTTAACTTCTACAAACGAGATCAATAAATTGTGTACATAGACTGAGCTTTTACAAAAACTAGTTTTACCCGTCATACCATGTACGACTACGATTCGATATTTTATAAATATTATAAATAGGATATTAATAAATAAATAAAAATATAATATAAACTTTAATATAAGTAATTTATTGTTCGTAGAATGTTTATATAATTTTTTAATCAAATATTATATTCTTCCTATTTTATTACTTTTCATGTACGTAAATTTAGAGTTTATCAAATATTTCAATATCTATTAAATATTTTATTATCCATTTTTAATAATTTTAAAAAATTCAACTATCTATTTATTAATTTTTTATAAAATAAAATCACTATATTTCTATACATAAATTCGTGAAAAGATATATGATAAAATATTTACATTTGTTTTTAAATATTTAAATATTTTATCTTTAATTTTAAATACTTGTTTAAGAAAGCTTTCAAAAAATATTGTTATACTAAATAGATATTTTTTTGATATAAGAGATAAATTTAAATAGTTAAAAAGAATTTAATAGAAAGAAGTTATAATAATACAAATAAAAATTAATTTTTTAAATATAAGGTGGGGCTAGAATCATTTTGGTGACTCGAAAAGGTACAACTTTAATATATAGTTATAGATAGATATTACCTATTTTTTATTTATAAACATTATAAATATTTATCACTAATTTTTTTAGTATAAAATAAAAAAATATACCTATAAATAATTTCGTAAAAGATATCATGCTAAAAGGTAAAAGATATTTATACTTATTTTAAAAAATTTATCTTTAATTTTAAATATTTGTATAAGGAAGTTTTCAAAAGATATTGTTATAATAAATAGATATTTGTTTGATGTTAAAGATAGATTTAAATAGTTAAAGAAGAATATAATAGGGTAAAGTTAAAATATTAAAAATAAAAATTAATTTTGTAAATATAAGGTGGAGCCAGAATCGTCCTGGTGGCTCGAAAAGGAACAACTTTAATATATAGTTATAGATTAAGATAAGTTTATTTTACCAAGCAAGCCCGTCTAGCTCAGTTGGTAGAGCGCAAGGCTCTTAACCTTGTGGTCGTGGGTTCGAGCCCCACGGTGGGCGTAAATTTTTTGATAAAGAAAAGGATTACCATTAATTAATACATAAAACGATTACCATGACATGAAGAAATAAGTTTGATTCATGACAACACATTAATACATAAAACGATTTTTTTGATAAAGAAAAGGTATGCTCGTAATTGTAAGGAATACCAAAATAAACATGAATCGGACGTGACCTGAATTGTGAATTTGTGATAAAGAGATTCCTCCACATTACGAAAGTAATGGTCCATTTACAATTAGGCCCCAGTTGGAATTTGTTCGTATAGCTTTACATTATATGAACAAGTTAGTATAAAAAATTTCGGCCATCGGTCAAAAAGAATTGACTCAGATGATAAGGAGTCTACTCCACATTCACAAGATTTAAGTTTTAATTTCATTTGATAGTCATTTTATGTCAAGTCAATCAACTCATTTGCAGTACGTGTTTTCATCAAGCATCTTGAAAAGAAATCTTAAGTCCATCACGTAGAAAAAAGAGACATAACTTGACTATATTTGCAACTCAGTTTCATCATACTTATATCTCGACCAAAATTATTCATAAATCTTACTCCTTCTGTCCCCAAAAATTTGTCCATAAAGCAAATATGCACAATATTTAAGACACATCTAATCAGTGAATAGAGGTGGTAGAGATACAGCTGGTTTGCATACAAAGTAAAAGGGGCAATTCTTATGCTTTAATTACAACCAATAGAAACACTTCTCAAATTTATGGGAACCAATCACAAATCAGTACACATTTTTACAAGGATTGCTGACTTGGCAGATTCTTCTTTAAAAGACACCAAAAAGTCAGCATTTACTAAGCCACTGTTAAACATACAGAATTTACACAAAGCCACTGAAATATCTCTGCATCATTGCTTCTCATTGATGGCTTCAGCATTTGATCTTAATGAAGACCCTCCACCTGTTGGTGAAGCCCCACCTCACCATCAACCTTTTCTCTTTGATTTAAATGAGCCAGCAGTGGACACAACAGAGGTGGCAAGGCAACACACACCAGGGACAGGGAATCTCATGCCAGCATCTTCACATCCCCAGCCATCAAAGTCGAAGCTCAGCTCTGAGAAACGGTTTCACATTCTGTTGAGGCTTATGCAAGTTCACACAGCAACAAGTCAACTGTATAGGAGACATATGCAAGGAGTAGCATCAGAGTTTGGTGTTTCAGCAAGGACAACATCAAGGATATGGAACACAACCAAGGCACAAATCGATGCAGGGCAGAGGCCAAATGTAAGCAACAAATATCACAACAGTGGAAGAAAGAGGCAAGAGGTGAGTCAGGAAGCAATCACAACAATTTCCATGGGAGACAGGACATGCCTAAGAGATTTAGCAGCCAAACTAGGAGTGTCAAAGAGTGCAACACATAGACTCATTAAAAGGGGATAGATCAGACCTCACACAAATGCACTGAAGCCAGGATTAACAGAAGCAAACAAAAAAACAAGGTTGGAATGGATTCTAAGGCTACTACAAGGGGGCACACCAGAGACAAAGAAGCAATATTATGCAATGTATGACTTTGTTCACATTGATGAGAAATGGTTCCAACTAAGCAGAAAGACTCAAAGATGTTATCTAGCACAGCATGAAAGGGGACAATACAGAGCTGCTGCTTCAAGCAAATTCATACCCAAAGTCATGTTTACAACAGCAGTAGCAAGACCAAGGTATGATGCACAAGGAGAATGCACATTTGATGGTAAAATAGGAATATTTCCATTTACTTATCAAGAAGCAGCAAAGAGGAAATCCAAGAACAGAGAAAATGGGACAATGGTTACAAAGTTAATTGAATCAGTCAATAAGAGAGTTACAAGGGAAATGCTCATAAATCAGATTGTGCCAGCAATCAAGGCCAAATGGCCTACACAACAAGGAGCACATCAAGTGATATTCATTCAGCAGGACAATGCAAAACCACACATATCACAACAAGATGCAGAGTGGCAACAGGTATATCAACAAGATGGTTTTACTTTCATCCTAATACAACAACAACCAAACAGTCCTGACCTCAACATCTTAGACTTAGGATTTTTCAGAAGCATTCAATCATTAATGCACAAAAAGATGCCAAAGAATGTTGATGCAATGATGGAAGCAGTAAATCAAGCATTTTATGAGCTTGATCCTAAGACACTAGGCAATGTGTGGATGTCTTTGCAATATATAATGAATGAAATACTCAAGTGTAAAGGGGCAAATGACTATGACTTGCCACATGTAAATAAGAATAGGCTACAGCTCTTAGGCACACTACCAATCCAGGTAGAAGCACCTATGTGGGCTGTGCAACAAGCATGGGAGATAGTGTATGGACAGCAAGCACAACATGCAACTCAACAACCAACAATACAAGGAAGTCAACCAAATCAGGAGACACAAGAAAGCAATGCAGAAGACAGTCATGCAGAAGCATTTGAAGACAATCACTATCTCTAAAGGAATGATGCAAGCACAAGCATATTTTTTGAATGCAAAAACAATGTACTTTTGTATGTATGAAATTGTAAGTTGTAACTAAACTAGTGGTATGTATCCACACTTTTGGGTATGAATGAATAGCATCAAGATAAAAGACACAATGCATTTCAGTTTTTATAAAGGTTGAACAAAAAAAAGGGAAAAATAACCTCAGATATCCCCAATCCTTCATTGATGCAATCCACCCACTCAAACTTGATGTACAATGGCATGCCAAAGTCCATAAAGAGACTGGCTTCCAATTGCATATCAAGTTCAAATGGGAATGTAGAGGAAATGCATCTCAGATAAGTATCATCATTGATAAAAAAAAAATAAAGGGAAAAAATAACCTCAGGTGTCTCCATTCCATCATTGGAGCAACCCACCCACATCACCTTGGCATACACTAGCGTGCCATAGCCTGCATAAGAGGCTAGCTTCCTTATGTATGCCACAGTGGTGGGAATGTAGAGGAATTGCCCCTCAGGTTTGCTGGCCTCATCATTGGTAAAAAGGAAAAAGATAAAAAAAAATCCACATGCATTCAAATCACAAGTGTAAGCACAGAAGCAAGGAGAATCAATGACATATGAAGTACACAACACAAAAGCCATGAGAATCAGGCACAACAGAATCAACATAGAAGCCAGGAAAATCAACATAGAAGCAATGAGATAAACACAAAGCAAGCATGCAATGTATCAGATCCGACAGTGGGATTGCCACCACAGGATGGTACCCGTCCTATCAAGGATCTCAATCAACAGAAAATAGAGGATAAAAGATGCAAGCACAACAGAATTACACAACACAGAAGTAAGGAGAAACCAACTCACACAAGCATATTCAACAACAAGGAGGGGATAAACTAAGAAACAACACAGAAAACTGCAACAACAACAACAACAACATTCAAAAGAAACTAGATAGATCAGGGGACTTAGCTAATGATCCTCTTCGGAATCAGGGGCAAATTCACCATCAATCTCAGCGAAACCATAGCTCTCTTCATTATCTTCATTATTATCTTTATTATTATCTTCATTATCTTGACTATCAGGGACCTCTTCAAATACAGGGGACTCATTAGGGCCGTCCACCTCATCATTTGTCTCCACCTCAAATCTTCTAGGACTGTAGGAGTGGAGCCCTTTGCAATCAGACCCCCACTCACAGTTGGGTTCATCAGAACATGCATGTTCTGATGAATCCGATGATCGGGGACTTTCATCACCACCAAAGAACGCATCAAGATCCTCTTGATCCATCTTCTTAGGGGACTACCACTCTGCAATACACCATAAATAAAAAAAACGAGGAAGAGTGAGGACATGTGTACAAGACATTTTGAGGCTCATATTAACTATGGATCAAACACGCACCAAGCAAGAACTCACCAGAGGGGTAGAAGATGGATCGAACCAAGTAGCCAGCAAGCATTCACAAAACAGAGGATATAGATGTAGGCCCAATTGCATACAGAACATGCAAAAGTGAGAAAACGATCCAAGAAGATCAATCAAAGAACAAATGAACCACATGTAAGTGAGAAAACTCACCAGAGGAGATCGAAGATGGCTCGATCGAACCAACAAGCCAAGATGCACCAACCTGCACCAACCAGAGGAGACAGGAAAAGAGCAAATGGTAAGAAAAAGGGATCAACACAAGATGAATGGATCGAATAACCAAGCAAGAACACACTCACCACAGGCGGATATGATTAATGGATCGAAAAACCAGCCAAGCATACACGAAGATGAATCAATCGAACCAACAATCCAAAATGCACCAACCAGAGGTGACAGATGCAAAAGAGCAAAGGGTGAGAAAGGGATCAACACAAAATGAATCGATCGAAGAACCAAGCAAGAACACGCTCACCACAACCAGATATGATGAAGGATCGAAGAACCAGCCAAGAATTCACCAAGACGAATCGATCAAACCAACAACAGGGGAGGCCGAACCGATTCAAGAATTCGAGATTTTTGTGCGAGATTGATAAAGGATTGAATGAGATCTAGATTAAGAGAGCTAGGGTTTGTGAGAGAGCAAGAGAGGATTGTAAGAGAAGCGGCGCACCAGAGGTAGGGTTTGTGAGAGAGCGAGAGAGGAGTCTCGAACAATGGAGATAAAAAATGGAGAGCGGCGGCCTGATATAAAGAGAGCTAGGGTTTGTGAGAGAGAGGGGTATATATGGGGAAGCTTTCATGGATTGAGCCCAACAATGGAGCTTCCATATGATCCATCAATGGAGGTCCAAAATAAGCCCGAAAAATATGATCCAAAAACCCATAAAAATGGATCTCATTTTGTTCCAAAAATAAAAATAAAAATGTTGGTCATGAAATTTTTGTGTAAATTTGTGTTTTTTTTGGTATGGATTGTTTAAGTGTAGTGATTTATTGTGTTAAAGTAATGGAGAGAGATTATTGGGGAAGAAAGTGTTTGTAATTGTGTGGTTTTATAAGGGTAAAAATGTAAATGTTGTGTGATATAAATGGAAAGAAAATAGAGTTGGACAAACTTTTGGAGACGACCGAAAAGGAAAGGCGGACAAATTTTTGGGGACGGAGGGAGTATTGTCAATAGGTCAAGTCATACTATATGAACGAGTGGTACCTGTTCAAAACTCCTAGTTATTATTATAACATACAAGGCAAATTCCTCAATTACTTAACTTCCTTCACTTGTTGAACATTACATTTATATTATTTCATATGATAAGGAAAGATATTTGTGAGGCCTAATTTTCGAGATGATAATTCTACAAGAACATTCTTTTGGATTATATTTCACTCTTAAAATGTTCATCCTACATTTAAAAATTGAAATTAAACTAGACTAATATATAATTTAGTAGATTACTCTTTCTATTGTCAATTAATTTTAGTATGTAATCTCAACAGGCTAATATGGTATCAAAGCTATTCTGAATTACAACTTCTATTATCAATTAGTTTTAGAATCAAACCTCACAAATTCCACAAATTTTGTAGTCCATTTTTGCGAAAAATCTGTCACAATATTTAACTCCTTAAATACATAAAAAATTAATTTAACTATTTTAAATTATTAAATATTACTCCCTCCGTTTCTTGAAACGTTTCCTTTTAGTCTACTTTTCTTTTTTCATAAAACATGTCTTTTTACCATTTTTCCCAATTCTTTTCAAATTTACCCCTATTTTATATGAGTAATAATTACTCTTAATAATTTTCTAGGAGAGAGTTAGAGTACACATTTCTCTAAATGTATGGGTAACTTGGGTAAAAAATTTATCCCTTAATATATGTATTGACTTAAAATGACATGTTTAAAGAAACGGAAGTAATAATTACTCTTAATAATTTTCTAGGAGAGAGTTAGAGTACATATTTCTCTAAATGTATGGGTAATTTGGTAAAAAATTTATTCTTTAATATATATGTATTGACCTAATTTACCACTATTAACTAGGTAAGCCTCTACGGCTCCACCTTCTTTTGTTTGACTAAAGTAATGCAAAAGAAAATCATAAAAAGAGGATGCAATTATTATTATTCTAACAAAAAAAGAGGATGTAATTATTAGATGTGTAATTGGAAAAAAATGAAAAAAATATTAAAATAATATATTTTATTAAATAAGAAAAATGGGCTAAAAAGACATCATCTAAAAACGGAGAGAGTGAATAAATTCAACATATAAACACAGAATATAAAAATTGTCAAAAACATGAGTAACATACTATGTAGCACGTCACAAGAAATGAAAAGAATTTTCAAAGACTCTTTTATTTTCCTACCAAAAAAAAGACTTTTATTTTTATATGGAAAATAGTAGGGGGGAAATGTCATCTATGTTATGAATGTATGCACACATGTATACAAGTTACTCTTAGTTTTACCTATTGATTGTATCCATAGATGATTGAACATGTAGTATTGTATAATGCATGATTGGAGGTAACTTGTACAAGGTGAATTATTCACCTTCTTCACCTCCTTATTTTCATGCATAAATCATGGAGATTCACCTAAGTTTTACCCCACCTTTGGCCTATAAATATGGCCATCCTCCATTGTAAAAACTTGCACCAAAGTAGAGTAAGAAATACACTCTCTAAAGTTCTTACTCTCCCTCCCTCTCTTCTAATGATCTAAAAGTCCTCATAAAGTTTGTTTAAGTGTTCTTTCCAAAAGTTAAAGTGATCTCGCTTTCATAAATATTTTCATAACACGTTATCAGCACGAGTCTCTAATTACCAATTGAGCTTCACTAATCACCAAGGTACAAACTCTATCTCTTTCTAATCTTAATCATACAAGAAGTTTATTTCCTAAAAATCGTTTGAGGAGTATGCTCTGTAGTTGCCCGATTTGGGATCTTCTACATCAGAAACTCGTTTTTCTTTCTAGATTTAAAACGATTTCTTACCAAATATAAATCATGCTTTTGGATATGTACAAGATACAAACAAAACATTAGATTTGCTTACCTCTTTTGAAGTTTAAACCGATTTCTCCTTCGAAAATCTTCAACTTCACCACTTGGATTGGAAGTAGGTTTTAACCAAAATGATTAAGAGCATGATGTTGGTAATCACAATAAGAATAAGGCAAACGAAAAGCTCAATAATAAATCTCCTATTACCGGCCCTAAGACGACTCATAATCTCGTCGTCGGCCATGGAGAATGTCGAAAGAAAATTGGTAAAGGTGGTCGAATATGGAAGTGGAGGAAGGAGATAAGGTCGGAAGTGAAAAAGTGAAAAGGGGGATGAAGGGAATCGGACTTTAAGGACTTCGGACTTTGGACTTAAAGGACCTCGGACTTTGGACTTAAAGGACCTCGAACTCTAAGGACTTTAAAACTTTAAAGTTCCCGCTATATAATTTTCTTTCATTTCATATGATCTCTTACTTTTGTCTTACGTTATTGTCTATACCTATATCTATATTGATTACTTCTCTGACTCACGCAATCTTTCTTTATGCATTCCGAATATATCATCTACATGCATATATTTTTATTTGATATGACATGTCCTTCAATCGTCTTAGACACGACTCATGCATTATATTATTGATTATGTTAACCTTTAATTTGCATATATTTATATCTAGCAACTAATGGCAAACATCGCTAAGAGGGAGTTTGATATCCTTGACCTGTCGAGCCAGAAATGCCTCGAATGGAGGGTAGATGTCATGGCTCACCTCAAGGCAAATGGCCTTGAGGAAACAATTGTGGCAAACAATAGTGCCACCCCACAGGAAAAGGCGAAAGCCATTGTGTTCCTCCGCCACCACATTCATGAGAGTCTCAAAACTGAGTACTTATTTGTGGAGGATCCTATAGAATTGTGGGAGAGCCTGAATGAGCGCTATGCTCATCAAAATGAAGTTTTGCTCCCACAAGCAACACATGAGTGGAACACTATAAGGTTCCAGGACTTTAAGTCCATCACTGAGTACAACAGTGCTATCCACAGGATCACTTCTCAATTGAGACTATGTGGTAAAATGATCACTCAGGAAGAGATGTTGGAGAAAACTTTCTCCACTATGCATGCTTCAAACATATTATTGCAACAACAATATAGATTAAGAAATTTCAAAAGATATTCTGACTTGTTGAAAGTATTGTTGGTTGCTGAAAAGAATAATGAGCTCCTAATGAAAAACCACAACCTAAGGCCTAATGGCTCAACAACTGCCCCAGAAGCAAATGCTATGAACAAAGAGTTCCATGATAGGAACGACAATGAACGTGGGCAGCAATCACGCCGTAACAATGGGCGTGGACGAGGTCGTGGTAACTATGGGAGTCGTGGTGGTCGTGGTGGTCGTGGTGGCCATGGACGTGGCTGAGTCTACAACAAAAGCCACGATAATCACCGTGAGAACCAAGGCTACAAAGGGGGTATGAAGCAACAGGTCCAGATGGGTCCATCAGGATCCTCCCAGAAATCCAAATCAGCATGCTACAAATGTGGCGTGACTGGTCACTGGTCAAAGGTATGCCGCACAGCTCCACACCTAGTGAAGCTGTACCAAGCTGAAAAGAATAAAGAAAAGACTACCGAGACCAACTACATCGATAACAAAGATGTGGATAGGTCACCTGTGACTAGTCTGGATGTCAATGACTTCCTCAACTTTGAGAATGATGATGGCTATGTCTTAGGGGCTTAAATGAAAAGCACAAGCCTCTAAATATCTCTAATATCTCCCATGTTATTGTATAATACTTGCAATGTATTTTTCTATCTCATGTTTTAACTTCTCTCTCGTAGGACTTTGTATAATAGAACTTGTATAATATGTTTATCCTTGTATAATATATGAAGCTTTTATTAATGCCTTAATTCTCCTTTTTCTTTATATTGATAGAAAACATGGACTTACTTAAAGTGAAATCCGATGGGAAGGAGCAATGTCTTTTGGACAGTGCGACAACACACACCATCTTGAGGAGTAAAGAACACTTTACTCAATTAAGAGCCTTTGAAGGCAATGTCACTACAATATCTGGTGTGTCAAAACTCATCGAAGGCTCTGGAAGAGCTGTCATTCTACTCCCAAAGGGAACAAAGCTAGTAATAAATGACGCACTATATTCGAGTAAATCTCGAAGAAATTTGCTAAGCTTTAAAGATGTGCGTCTAAATGGGTTTCATATGGAAACCATGAATGAAAATGGGAAAGAATACTTGTGCATCATAAAACATGAATCTGGCCATAAACAGATTCTCGAAAGGATGCCAACGCAAACCTCCGGATTATATCATACATACATTTATCCGTTTGAGGTCAATGCAGTGTTTAACAAAAGGTCATATGACCAAGCTGCATTCACATTATGGCATGACCGATTGGGTCATCCAGGGGCAGTAATGATGCACAAAATCATAAAGAGCTCACTTGGACATACATTAAAGAACATTAAGGTTCTTCCGTCTAGTGATTTTAATTGCACTGCTTGCTCACTCGGAAAGCTAATTATCAGGCCTTCTAAAAACAAGATTGCAAGTGAAAATCATGCATTCTTAGAAAGAATCCAAGGAGATATATGTGGGCCAATTGCTCCACCATGTGGACCATTCCGATACTTTATGGTGTTAATTGATGCATCTACACGTTGGTCACATGTAAGCCTACTATCAACACGAAATGTTGCATTTGCTAAACTCCTTGCCTAAATAATCTGATTGAGGGCTCAATTTCCGGATTATACAATAAAGAAAATCCGGCTCGATAATGCAGGAGAATTTACATCCCAAACATTCAATGACTATTGTATGTCAATTGGGCTTGATATAGAGCATCCAGTGGCTCATGTTCACACACAAAATGGTCTTGCTGAATCATTGATAAAGCGATTGCAATTAATTGCCAGACCATTATTGATGAAATCAAAATTACCACCATCGGCATGGGGACATGCAATATTACATGCAGCAACCTTAATTCGATTAAGGCCAAGTGCAAACCATGAACATTCCCCTATGCAACTTGGGTCCGGTAAGGAGCCAAATATTTCACATCTAAAAATATTTGGATGTGCAGTTTATGTGCCTATTGCTCCACCTCAGCGCACAAAGATGGGACCCCAAAGGAGATTGGGAATTTATGTTGGTTTTGAGTCTCCCTCGATAATCAAATATCTTGAACCAACAACTGGTGATTTATTTACAGCTAGATTTGCTTATTGCCATTTTGATGAAAATACATTCCCAGCCTTAAGGGGAGAAAAGAAAAATGGGGACTCACATGTGAAAGAAATCACATGGAATGCAACTGCATTATCCCATCTTGATTCAAGAACAAAAATGTGTGAACAAGAAGTACAACGGATCATTCATTTGCAAAATGTAGCAAATCAGTTACCAGATGCATTTACTGATACAAAGAAGGTAACTAAATCACATATACCTGCTGCAAATGCTCCAGCAAGAATTGAAATACCCAATGGATTGCCAGATGCATCCATCGCAAGCGAGTCTACAACACGCCGAAAGCGTGGTAGACCATTAGGCTCAAAAGATTTGAAACCGAGAAAGGCAAGAAGCCAAAAGGGTATAGCAGGAGAAGCCACAATGGATCATGAGAATGATGGTAAAGGCAAAGATATTGAAAATGAGAATACCTCAACAGAGGATGATATTATAGACAAGAATAATGATATCGATAATTTTGAGATTTCCATAAACTATGTGTCCACAGGCACGCAATGGAATCGAAAAGATGTAATTGTCGATGATGTATTTGCCTACTCAGTGGCTAGTAATATTGTAATTGAAGATGATGATTTTGAGCCAAAATCGGTCGATGAATGTCGACGAAGAAATGATTGGCCAAAATGGAAAGAGGCTATTCAGGCAGAACTAAAATCGCTTGAAAAGCGAGAGGTCTTTGGACCTGTAGTTCATACACCAAATGGTGTGAAACCAGTCGGCTATAAATGGGTCTTTGTACGTAAAAGAAATGAGAAAAACGAAATTGTAAGATATAAAGCAAGGCTTGTAGCACAAGGTTTTTCTCAGATCCATGGAATTGATTATGAAGAAACATACTCTCCGGTAGTTGATGCAACTACATTGAGAATCCTAATTGGCTTGATTGTCTTTGAAAGGTTACAAATGCGCCTCATGGATGTCGTGACCGCATATTTATATGGATCACTTGATACAGACATCTACATGAGAGTCCCCGAAGGACTCAAGCTGCCTGAGGCCAATAATTGTGGACCTCGAGATATGTTTTCCATAAAATTGAGGAGGTCATTGTATGGACTAAAACAATCTGGACGAATGTGGTACAACCGCCTAAGTGAATACCTCATGAAAGAGGGATACAAGAACGACACCGTTTGTCCATGTGTTTTCATCAAGCGATCCAAAAAGAGATTCGCTATTATCGTAGTTTATGTTGACGATTTAAACATCGTCGGAACTCCAAATGAGCTTCAAGATACGGCGAAATATCTGATGAAAGCATTCGAGATGAAAGATCTCGGACAAACGAAGCTTTGTCTTGGCTTACAAATTGAGCACTTAAGGGATGGAATCTTTATCCATCAGTCTAATTACACTGAGAAAGTTCTTAAAAGATTTTACATGGACAAAGCACACCCTTTGAGCTCTCGAATGGAAGTTCGATCCCTCAATGTAGAAAAGGATCAATTTCGTCCCCGAGAAGAGGACGAAGAGGTTCTTGGTCCCGAGGTACCATATTTAAGTGCAATTGGTGCTTTAATGTACTTAACTAACAATACGAGGCCAGATATTGCTTTTGCAGTAAATTTGTTGTCTAGGTATAGCAATGCACCCACAAGGAGACATTGGAACGGGATCAAACATATATTCCGCTATCTCCGAGGAACACATGATCTTGGGCTGTATTATCGTAACCAAAGGGATGCGACCTTAACTGGATATGCAGATGCAGGGTACTTGTCTGACCCACACGAAGCCAAATCGCAAAATGGCTATGTGTTCACATATGGAGGCACTGCCATCTCTTGGAGATCAACAAAGCAGACTGTGACTGCCACATCATCAAACCAAGCAGAATTAATTGCTTTATATGAGGCAGGAAGAGAATGCGTGTCCCTTCGAGCAATGATTCAATTCATACAGAAAGAAAGTGGAATGAAGCCAATCACTGATGATCCAACAATATTATATGAGCACAACTCAGCATGCGTTGCTCAAATGAAGAAGGGTTACATCAAAGGAGACCGCACAAAGCACATATCTCCAAAATTCTTCTCCACTCGTGAATTGGAAGAAGCTGGTGAAGTGGACATCCAACAAATTCGGTCAAATGACAACTTGGCTGACTTGTTCACAAAGTCTTTAATCCCCAAGAAATTTGGAGAACTGGTATCCAGAATTGGAATGTGCAGACTTCGAGACATATGTTGAAGTCAGGGGTAGTATCATACGCGCTGCACTCTTTTTCCCTTCGATCAAGTTTTTATCCCACTGGGTTTTGCTTGACAAGGTTTTTAATGAGGCAGCATCAAGGCGTACAAATGGGATCAATGGTTGCACTCTTTTTTCCTTCGTTCAGGTTTTTATCCCACTGGGTTTTTCCTGACAAGGTTTTTAATGAGACAACGTCTATCCATATCCCACAACATCAAAAGAAGGTGAATATTCAAGGGGGAGTGTTATGAATGTATGCACACATGTATACAAGTTACCCTTAGTTTTACCTATTGCTTGTATCCATAGATGATTGAACATGTAGTATTGTATAATGCATGATTGGAGGTAACTTGTACAAGGTGAATTATTCACCTTCTTCACCTCCTTATTTTCATGCATAAATCATGGAGATTCACCTAAGTTTTACCCCACCTTTGGCCTATAAATATGGTCATCCTCCATTGTAAAAACTTGCACCAATGTAGAGTAAGAAATACACTCTCTAAAGTTCTTACTCTCCCTCCCTCTCTTCTAATGATCTAAAAGTCCTCATAAAGTTTGTTTAAGTGTTCTTTCCAAAAGTTAAAGTGATCTCGCTTTCATAAATATTTTCATAACAATCTAAATATTCTTGGCCCTATAGCATTTTAGATGATGAGATCAAAGTTATTAGGATCGGGATTTTAGGTTGGATCATTGAGGGTCTTTTGGATCAAATCGTAAGATTGGATCGCTAAATCGTAAGATCATACATTATAACTTAAAGTAAGCAAGAATAACCTAATAGATTGTATATTTTGTTATATACTCCGTATTAAGTAAGAAAATGATAAACCTTATTAGTTTGATTATTAAAAATGTTGTAAGATGTACTAGTCAACTATTTTAATGAAAATGATACGTTAACCATAAAATTATTAATAATATATAGTTAAACTTGTCATTTTATAGGATCATTAGAATCGTTTATAAGATTGTTTGAATCGTTTGTAGGATCGTTAGAATCGTATGTAAAATCGGTATCGAATCGAGATTGTATTGTAAATCACTTAAAATCCTACTCCAATAAGATTCTACTTGGGATCGTGGATCGTTTTGCGTGTTATAAATCGTAGGATCGTTAGAATCGGAGCGGAATTCTGATAACATTGGATGAGATTGCTAAGATTTGAGTCTGTTTCAAGGTGGCCTTTACGCGACCTCGACCTCGATACTAACTTTTTCACATAGTCAACGGCTCATTAACTTATATGCATAAAAATATGGGTTAATTTTCATATCATAAAAACATGTAAGATTTTGGCTTACACGAAATGTAAGTGTATCATGTTCCAAATAATATCATAGACCAAAATATAGATCTCCCATAGACATTTTCACTTGCCACTAATGACATTTACCAGACATAAATTATCACCTTTGATCACAAAGCGTGTTTTATGTAGAAAAAAATACAATGTGAATATACTCGACTTTGAATCCTTTAGATGTTCAAAGCATTCTTGGTGTGCCAATTAGTTCATTCTCGAAGGATGATTCTCTTTTTTGGACTCAGACTTCGAATGGTATTTATTCTGTTAAATCTGCTTATTGGCTTGGAATGTTATGTAATTCTCGGCCTGTTCATGTTGTTACTGATTCACCAATTTGGTCTCTGATTTGGAAGTTAAATGTACCACCAAAGCTGAAGACTTTTTCCTCTAGAAAAAACTACAATGTGAATAAAAAAATTACAAATATCCGGCGTAAAAAGCAAAACGATTTTTGGAAAAGGGCGGTTTCGAAATTTCAGCGATATACGCCACTCAAAATTTTGTGACACGTGGACGGTGGATCTATCACAATCATCTTCTTGTTCGATACCGCTCCGCCTATAAATTAGACCTTCGGTTACCTCCATTTCAGTGCACTCACGAGAAGTACCAATCAAAACCCTCAAATCCTTCAATTTCTCATTTCTTCCACAAGATGTCTTGCTGTAGCGGAAACTGTGGTTGTGGCTCCGATTGCAAGTGCGGCAACGGATGCGGAGGGTAAAGTTTTCTCCCTTTCCCATCTCCTTCTCACGAACTTTCTCCAATTCTTAGATTTTTGTTCGACCTCAAAAATCGTATGATTCTGACTAAGATTTCGGCTATCCGGTTGCGAATTTGCTCTTCAGTCTCGGAAATTTTGTTGATGTTTGATAATCGGTCTGCACTGAATTTTGCTTCCGATTGTGAATTTTGCGCAGTTGCAAGATGAACGCCGACCTCAGCTACTTGGAGACCACCGCCTCCACCGTGAGCCTCGTCTCCGGCGTTGCTCCTCAGAAGAAGTAAGCGATTCGATTTGAAAATTCTTCATTTCGTTTTTTTACTTATTTATTGTTCTTATGGAATTGAAGTCTGATAAGGATTTTTGTTTGAATCGGATGTGGAAACAGTTTCTTCGACGGAGCAGAGATGGGAGTTGCGGCGGAGAACGGAGGATGCAAGTGCGGATCTGACTGCAAGTGCGATCCCTGTAGCTGCAAATGAAAGATCATCACTGAAAAACAGGGACATGAATTGTGAATTCATGATCTCTCTATTGGCAGAAGAATAACTCAGTATTTGTGTTTGTTATTGTATGATTATGAAGCTCAACCTGTGGCTTGCTATGGTGTGTGTACTACTATGACTTGCTGAAGAAGTATGTTTGTGTTGTTTCTATGAATCGGGAAGAAAAAAAATTGTGTTGGTGATGGTTTGTTGTTCGTCTTTGATATTTTTGTGATTGTGCTGTCAATTGGAAACATCTTGGTTACATGCATCGATTATATATCAGCGAATGATTATATGCAGGTTCGTTCGAAGTACCAATTCAATTACAAGTATTGATTATAGGCCGGTAGTTATTGCGCTATTTTGCTAATCAAACAAACATGATCATATTAAATGTTTATTAGCAATTCAGGATATAGGTATCTATTGATTTGTAATCAAATCGAGCCAACTCGAGCTTGAGCAACTTCAAAGGCTAGGCTCGATTAAAAATATGTTAGCTCGAGCTTGAAAGTTCGAGCTCAAAATTTTGTTTAACCTTGGATCATTCCAATGTTTATTGGGCATTTGGACTCTCTAATTTAGTTTCTTAAACTACATAATTTGAAAGAGACTATCAAAACTTACTATATATATTGTATTAATATAATAGTGTATTTGAGTTTATTCATGAGCAGGGGTGTTGCCAGAAATTCGACGGCTAAATTTCTCTAGGTCAAATTCTTGGCTACATTAAAAAAAAATTAAAAAATATAGATATTTTTTTCTATTTTTTATATAATTTTTTTACACATATAATGCTTTAAAAAGTATTAAGCGGTCCCTAGGCGGAGAGGGACCGCCTAGGTGGCCTAAACAGGCGCCTAGATGAATTGGTGGTCTTCTAAACAGGCTAAAAGACTAAGCGGGATAAGACTTTTCAGCACCTAGACAGAACCTAGACGGAACTAAGCGGGAATTTTTAGAATAATGTAGAAAATTTTGTATTTTTTGTATAAAAAATATTGTATTTGAAAACCCTTACTTTATATTTTTTCATAAAAATATAAAATTATCCTAGTTGTTTTTGGCTTAGTAAACTAATTTTTATCAATAATCTAGTGTTTTTTTATACATATTTTCCAAAACAAAAAAAAAATATTTTTTAAGAATTGAGTGGGGGCTATAGCCCCCACTGGCACCCCTCTCCCTCCGCCATTGTTCATGAGCGTATAATCTAAGTTGTTATTAGAGTATAATCGAACTTGGTCAGGATCATATAATCGAGTTTGTTCATGAACAAATAAAATTTAGTTATCTTGTGTTCAAGTCTAGTTTATTTATTTTTTGAGTCATAAACAGAGGCGGAACTATATAGGGGCTAGAAGTGGCCATGGCCCTCCAATCCATTTTTTTTTTGGTATATGTTTTATCTTCATCGATAGCTTAAATTCGATATGTTAAATGTTTTTTAGTCATAAACAGAGGCGGTTCCTCCCATGGTCATAAATATTCAAGCTCAATTCATTTAGCTTTCCCGTCTTAAAATTATACTAACTTCGGTTCATTTATAAATGAATATGAAAACAAAGAAAGATTTAACTTAGTCTCACAACCCTATAGCTATCCACATTCCACGAGATTGAATCCATTTTTTTAAGAAGATATTTCTACCGATTTTAGTGGACAGAGGCCCACTGAGCTCCATTATGCACTTTATGTATCCAATCCCCTGTGATCATATTGGTAGGCAGTGAATCAATTCTGGGGAGAAAAGAGGAATCAAGCCTAAAATCTTCGGCACTAGTTCTAACTTCTAAGTAAACGACGACCTGATTCTCTTTTTGAATTGGGCCTCTCTGGGTGGATGATTGCCTTTTTGTCAAATGGATAAGACTTTTTGGGCCTTTTCTAGTCCACTTTGGACCACGCTTTTCTTTTTCTTTTTTTATTATTATTCTTCACTAGTAAATACTCCCCCGTCTTCATTTGTTTGTCCAAAAATATGAATTTTACGGTTATTAATAAAAGTATAAAGTAGTATTGGTAAATGAAAAAGTGAGATATTGGGTAATAAATGATATTAAATATGAGTAGTTTTGTAATTTAATAGATGTAAGAAGTTAAAAAGTGATAAAGTAGGTGATAAAGTTGGATAAAATGGATAAAAAGTAGGGATAATATAATAAAAAAGTGTAGTTATAAAAGGAAAGAGGATAACGGAAATGAAAAATGGATAAATAAATAGAAACGAAAAGAGTAATTAATAAGAATGAGGTTCTGGAGTTGACCTAGTGATGAATCTCTCTGCACTTTTTTGGATAGTGCTCGTGAGTTTTGTAAATTATTGTTGTATGCTTGTATGTATTATTTTGCAGGATTGTTATGCTTAGGTTATTATAAGCTCGCCTTGATAAGTAATAGCCTAATTGGCGGGTTCGAGTTCGAACACAAACTTCTTTCGAACGAGTTTAAAATCTTATTTAAGCTCGGTTTATTTAACAGTTCACGGAGCTCGAGTTTAACTCGCAAGTTTTTTTTAATGTGTTCACGGACAAACATTAAAAAAATTCATAAAGTAATTCGATATCTAGATAAACTTGGAACATCTAATAAAAAACATATTCAAATTGGATACGAGAAAAACACGATAAGTCGATAACCAATCCTACACTTATACAGCCATCCAATCCTTAAGAAAAAGATGCCACGTGATAAAATTCGAGTTGGCGTATTTTCGTAACGATATTTGAAAAAAGCTGGAGTGACGCAATAGAATGACTCCAATCCTTATTTTTTATGTATAGTAGATTCCAAATTTATAATTTAAACCTTATGTTAAATGATACACAAATGATACAATTAATGATAAAATAATGATTTTATACGAAAAATCGTTATTTTACATGTTAAAAATTAGTTTTTTTTTTTATCATTTAAGTTAAAAATCCTCATGTATAAAATCGTTAATTGTATCATTTTAGTATAAAATCGTTATTTTATATGATAAAAATTACTAGTTTTTTATCCATACATGAAAATAAGATAAAATAACGATTTTACCCTCTCTTTTTCGGTCAATTACTTTTTTCGGTTTTTTAATGCAAGGACTACCAGAGCACCATATGCATACTTGTTTTCCCCGATCCCCACTTCCTCAAAACCCTAAACCGCGAAAGAGAGAGCATTCTGCCGTAATCAGAAAAAATGGACAAGAGCATGCTCGGCGACCTCGACAATCTTCCTGAGGAGGACAAGATCCGAATGGCCTCCATGGTCGACCAGCAACAGATCCGTGACAGGTCTCTCTCAATTGTTTTTTTTCATATGATTTGGGCGTTTATTTATTGCCCTCTGTGCTTTGAACATGCTCATATTTGGCTTGCAGATTTTATTTTATCTTTATGTCGATGTTATTGATATTGATAGTTGCTTCCAATTTGAGATGGATTCGCTTGTTTGTTTGCCCTTTTTAAATTGCGTCTGATTGAACACCGAATTGTTTAGATATTGACATTCAAACGAGTGAGATTCAAGATTCTTACTTTTGAAGTTCAGAGGAAATTCTCTCTGACGATGTTATTAAGGCCATTACATAATAAGGGATCCTTTGAGATTGAAGATTTAGGTGAAATAGAATTCATCATTGTTTTGATTTCTACCTATTCCTTGCATTGAGAATGAATAGAAGAGGGTAATCTGTGTAACTAAAAAACTAACCATGAAAAGCTAACACTTAACTTCTTCCATTGCTTTTAATTCCCTTATTTACTTACTGAAACAGCACTGAGATTCATCATGAAAATCTATATATAATTCCTCAATTTGTTATTGTTGGTGGATGACTTTTAATTGGTTGATACAACCTGTGATGTGAGTTGTGAACTTGTGATGCAATATGAGGGTAATTACAACATCTGTATGCTAGATAACATTTCTTGTGATGCTATCCTGCACACATGTGGTAAATATGTGAATTTGGATTTTTTTATTCATTTGAAAAGGTATGCTTATGTTATGCACCATTTACAATTTGTAGAAAAACATAATTGCACAACAGTTTTGGTTCACTATGAAACTCCATGGGCTTTCATTCAATCAAACAAATTGTACAAGCTGATTTACATTAAGCTAAATCATCCAAATATCAGCAAACAAGCTAAGGGCTTTTTGGTAGAAGAATAAAACAAAAATAAAATTGTTATGACAGTTCAATAATGCTTTCATCATAATAATCTTGTTCATAACTTTATTTAACATCGCAACAATATGAAAACCAGACTAGCTCCATACTTTCACAAAAAGAATTATTGAACTGGTTCAATAATTCAAGTTGCAGCTAGTCTGGTTCTTTTTGTTAAAGTATGGAGCTAGTCTGGTTTTCATATTGCTGCGATATTAAATAAAGTTATGAACAAGATTATTATGATGAAAGCATTATTGAACTGTCATAACAATTTTATTTTATTTCTACCAAAAAGCCCTTAGCTTGTTTGCTGATATTTGCATGATTTAGCTTAATGTGAATCAGCTTGTACAATTTGGTTGATTGAATGAAAGCCCATGGAGTTTCATAGTGAACAAAAACTGCCGTGCAATTATGTTTTTCTACTACTTTGTGATATGATTCAAATTCTTGCATGTTCTGATTTTGTATGAATTCGCTCTTGTTATTGGCCTATTGTAATTGAACTGAAATTGAAGAAAAAATGTTCGTCTTCTTGCAGCCTGAGGATGTACAATTCATTGGTGGAGAGATGTTTCAATGATTGTGTGGAAAACTTCAGGCGCAAAACTCTAGACAAGCAAGAGGAGACATGTGTTAAAAGGTGCGCTGAGAAGTTTCTGAAGCACTCAATGCGCGTTGGTTTGAGATTTGCAGAGCTCAACCAGGGTGCAGCTACAACAGATTAAGAGTAATCTCTAGCAATGCACGATGAAGGTTTTGGGGTCTTGAAATAGTTGATGACATTGGATCTTTCTTTTTATTGTTGTTATTTCACAATTCGGGTATTTGATTGCCTTCTAATCTCCTAGGGCGAATTTGTCAATGAAGCTCTAGTGTGACGGAAAAGGGTTTAATCCCTCAGATAATGCAGGTGAAGAACTAGGACAGAGCAGGTCCTTTGTCATGTTTAGGTTTTGCATTACTGTTATTGTGGCCAGATGATGACAATGATTTTTTGATATAATGGCATTCACAACAAGTTTAAAGGTTTTAAAATTGTGTGTATTGAGCTGGTTGGGCTTACTAGTCCTGTACCCAGAGGTATGTGAATGCCTACACAAGTCATTGAGCCATCGGGCGATGGATACAAATAGAAGCCTTGAAAAATAGCATGATATTAACAAGGAACAAGGCTATGGTAAACATAGTAACAGGCATCAGGATGTACAAAATTTAGAGAGATCTATATCATTGTCCACATCATGATGTAGATCTTCCTAAACTCTTGCCATACAAAAACATGCTCACAAACCTAAGCAAAAAAGAAAACATGTTCAAATATCCATAGAAGTTGATTTGATGATAAACTTACCTTCTTCATGAATCTCCATCATTTTGGAAGATAGCCCCAAAATCATTGAGGTCAACCTCAAATAATCAAGAGGCTGCATGCTCTAGTTGTTTTGCTCTGGCTTTCTTTTCTCTGCCCTTCGATGAATGGTTGCCTGGTTGGAGTGTAACTTGAAGGGGAGGTAAGGTGACCGTGGCTGGTGTGGAGTGGCATGCGGTCTGTGCTACTGTGATATGGTGGGCATGGAAATGGCGGAACATTTATGTCTTTGAGCCATATCGCAATCTTTTAGTCTTCAAGTGCAGTTTATCTTGAGCCAGACCAAGGAGTGTGAGGAGGCAGGTAGTTGTGCTAGACCCGGGCTTACACCAGGGGAAGTCTCGGCAGGAGGTGCTTGTTAGGTGGAATGCTTTGCAAGCAGGGTGAGTGACTGTGAATACCAATGGGGCGGTCATAGGTGATTTGAGCTTGGTGGTTGCCGGAGAGGTGATCCATAGGGTGGACGGACAATGGATTCAAGGGCTTCAACTCTTCAAACATGTCGTTTTGGAGGTGGATTCTGAGATGGTGGTTCGTATTCTAATCAAGGGTGTGGATATTACGCACCCATATTATTTCCTAGTACAACAATGTTATAATTGTACAGTAAAATCTCTCCAAATTAATACTCAATAAATTAATAAATTTTCTAAAATAATATTTTTCTCCGGTCCTGACATGGGCTAGTAAGAATTTAATAAATTTTGATAAGATAATAATAAGTCTTTTAAGTATCATTTGTTACCAATAAAAAAAACTCAAATAATCAAATCAATTAAAATAGTAGTGGTTAGGTATGGATCTTATGGTTGGTTAAGTGGTTATGGAAAATTATAAATGCTAGGTTTAAAGAATAAATCAGAAAATTTAGAAAACACATGAGGAAAATTTTTCATTAACGAAATTTGCAATCTTCAAATCCAACGACTAGTAGATATAATATTATGTACGTAAGAAAAAAATCACCAAGCTTTCTAAGCACCGTCGATTTGACCTCCTAACAAGATCAGAACCGTCCAATCAAAACCCCCCAGGTCAAACGTATCCAGCACATAAAGATCAACGTACAGCTCAAGCCCTCTTCCAAATCCAACGGCGGAGAAAGCCCCGGAAAGAATCAACGATCTCGTAACACGCCCGTGCTTTAACGACTACTTCTGAGTGCCGTTTGAGGTTCAAACTTTTTTTCCCCTAACGCCTTTTATTTATTTTTTATTAAATATTAATATTAATTAATAAAAACAAAAACCGTCAAAAAGGAAAGGGCCGTTAAGTGATAGGGTTTCCCTAACACACTTCAGATCTTCTCTTATTCGGTAACGGCACCAAACGGCAGGCAACGTCGGTGATCTTTTATATTCGTTAGCCTTTTTCAATTTTTATTTTCTTTTTTTAATTATTTTCTGTTCTCCTCTCATCGTTCAACGGGCGAGGTTTTTCGAACCTAAGTGCAATTCAATTCAATTCAATTCAATTCCCCTTTTCCCTTTCTCCTTCTGTTGATTTTCGGTTGTTGCTCTTCGTGTTCGTCTCGAAGCTTCTTCGTCGAGATCGAAGGATGAGCTGTTTGTGATTCCCGCCAGTTTTTATCTTCTTCGGATGCTGGTGAGTTCAATTCCGGAGAATTCTCGTGTGATCTCGCTTTAATCGTTCGTTCTGTTGTTTTGTTCATGTATTTATTTTGTTCTTCTTATTTGGAATGCTTAGGCTGTGCGATTGTTGTGAGTTTTGTGAGTTTTGGACTGGATTTTGTTTTCATTTTGGCAGCCCTAGGGTAATTCAACAATTTTTTTGTAGTTCTCCGGTGTTATTGATTTGATAAGTTGGTTGAAGATCCGTGCTTTTTCTATGGTGATTGGTGTAATTGTAGTAGATATAGAGGTTCGATTAGGGTTTGTGGGGTATCGAGTGGGGCTTTTGCTGATTCTGATTGTTGATTCGTGTGTATCAGTTCTGGATTTGTTTGCTAAATATTGGAGATTGAAGTCTTGATTGGAATTTGGGGCTCTGGGAACAGGTGAATGATGGAGGTAATGACTGAAGAGGATGGGAGAGGAGCTGAGTGTCCCTTGGATAATAAACAATCAGCTGCCGCTTCAAGCTCATCGGTTTCTCAAGGGAGTGGAAGCATAAGCTTTAAATCACCGGGTGGTGGCAGCCCACCTTCAACATCACCCTCGCATCGGTAATCATGCTCATTCAGATCTTCTGGTTGCTCGGTATTTCCGTGAAGCAAATTTCTTTTGGTTTGGCTACACTCCATGCCTCAATCTATTAGGAATCAGCAAAAGACTAACGATAAGCAGTTAAGATTAGTTCCGTTAGGCATATTAAATGGTAAATGTGCAACGGATCAAATTATACCTATTATAGATCATTACTTTGTGCCTCACATAGACTGATTGTTATGACTTGAGAGTTAAAAGTGCTAAGATATGATAGTTAGTGAGGTGTCATGCTTGTTCCCTTTTCTTTTGTAAATGGTAAATTTAATTATTGTTTGAGGTTACTAATTGATATGAGCAATGCTAATGTAACATCATCTTGTTTGTGGTCCACATAAAAAGATTCCTGAGATTGACTAGTTCTATGTTATAGTTCTGTCATTTTCTTTTTACTAAAGGTGACAATTTGAATATTATGCAAGTTACTTTCTTTTTCTTGCTTTCACCACTTCTAGTGTAGTCTCAGATATGCATGTTGATAATTGAAGGTGGCATACCATACAATCACCCAAAACTCAGTCTCCTAAAATGAAGGAAAATAGTTCTAGTTTAGCTTATGATTTGATCATCTAGATTGGACACATATGTTGATGCCTTAATGGTCCATATCTACAGTATATGTCACACATCTTTCACTGTTTCCACTTTATGTAGTTCATAGTGGATTTAGTGAACTGTATGCAACAGTAAAAGTATGAGATTATTATATCAGTTTCTTACTCTTAATTGGGCTTGTGTTAACTCTCTTTTGTTTTCTCCTCTAGAAGAACTACTGGTCCCATTAGACGAGCAAAGGGTGGTTGGACACCAGAAGAGGTTAGTGACTCTGCCTTATCAAACATCTGATTCTTGAATATCAGTAAACAATTAAGAATTTTTTTCTCAAGTTGCTGAAATGTGAAGCATTCAAATGCTGGATAGCTCTGATTAGTTCTCTTACTTTTATGTTCTGTTATTCAGTGTGGTTCTGTAATTTATATGTTTCTTTGGAATATTGTATATCTTGGTTAATCTATTTTCCATTCCTCAGGATGAAACATTGAGGAAGGCTGTTGTTACATATAATGGAAAGAGTTGGAAGAAAATAGGTATTGTTTTTCTCCTGAAGAATGGCTAACTTGTTCGCTAAATGTTAAAAATCCATAGTTGCAATTTGACATCATTTTCTTGTGAATCCTTATGCTTCCAGTTGTGTTCTTATATTTTTGAATTTTGTATGCTGCTTCTACAGGATGAGGCATTATAAATTTATAATTATGAGATCTAGAACAAGAATACAATCATTAAACTTGTTTTTTAATCTAAACTGAAAGTTATCCCCTCCAACAATTTGCAAGAATCAGATGTGATTGACAGCCCAGTTTTGAGCAATTAAGTTTCTACTCAGTAGGTCATTGGCAGCAGAAAGAGAAAAGGTTCTAGTCTTCCATAAACCCAAGGAAGTTGGTGCTTTTCCCCTGGAAACATTTATGTGGCCTAACTTCCTCCGATATTCTTCAAATCCCAATAAGTGCTGGTCTATGTTCCATACACGACTAGGAATCTACTTGCAGACCGTTCATTGCTAAATGCGTTTCATGTTTCAGCACTCTGCAACACCGTCTCCTGTAGTTTGTCCTAGCTATAGATATTCCGCATATGAGCCCTTCATAAAGCTGTGCTCTGACCAATTTGTTTTTCCCACTTGACACTCGATATATTTGCAGCGGAATTTTTCCCAGATAGATCTGAAGTTCAGTGTTTACATAGATGGCAGAAAGTACTAAATCCAGATCTCATTAAGGGACCGTGGACTCAAGAGGTGCACTTTGCTTCTTCATTGTTTTTAACAATGTTTTGAGGGTGGAATATGACACATTTGCCTTTCCTGGTTGTAGGAGGATGATCAAATTGTTCAACTGGTTGCAAAATATGGCCCAACAAAATGGTCTGTGATTGCAAAGTCCTTACCAGGACGTATAGGGAAACAATGCCGAGAAAGGTAATGGTATTGACTGGGATACATTTATTTTTTACTCAATCTTGCATTAAGTTTTTCTCTCTACCCTGGGGTCCGTGACAGATTCCTCCTCTTGCATTAAGTTATGTGTGATCATGCTGTGTAAATTCACTGGTTTTCACTGAACGTATATGCAGGTGGCATAATCACTTGAATCCGGAGATAAAAAAGGATGCATGGACGTTAGATGAGGAATTAGCCCTCATGAAGGCTCATAACATATATGGTAATAAATGGGCTGAAATAGCAAAGTTTTTGCCAGGAAGGTAAGAATCTAATTCAAGAAGGAAGTAGCTTACATCTTTCTTGATGTATTAAGGAATAATACTACTGTATTCTACTATGCAGTAATATGCCATCCCTAGATATTTTTCTTCTAGCGTCTAGGTTAATCATTTTGCTTGTTGTTCATTGACATTAGTTCTCTCTTATGGATGTTTCTGCCAGCTTTGGACCTTGCTTTAATAATTAATATGATTGCTTGTTTTCTGCACTGTCTATTAGCAAGACTTGCCTGAATACATCAGAAGGCTGGAGTCTCAGGCCTGTTGTGCATCATGGCATTTGAGAGCAGTAGTTGTAATAGCAAAATAAATAACTAAAGTGATCCTCTCTTTGGCCTTTTTCAATTCTCCTCTTGCCCTTCACTCATGACACATGAACTGCTTTAATGTTGGTTTATCATATTTTGTCATTGCTTTGTGGTGTAATTATTCTCAGAGCTTATTAATGTATATTGTTGAATGTTCAGAGTTTAATACTTAAATAATGATCTGCTGTATTTCTACGCATTCATGCTAATAAACTGAATGATCTTACCTGTTTATTATAGGACTGACAACTCTATTAAGAATCACTGGAATAGTTCCTTGAAGAAAAAGCTAGACTTCTACGTGGCTACGGGTAAACTTCCACCTGTAACCAAGAATAGTCTTCAAACCGGTATTTCCAGAGACGAAAATAAACCAGCGACGTCAAGTAGCATATTGCTTCCTTCATCCAATAAGGAATCTGATTCATCTGCTCAAACTTCCTCAGGCACTACAGATCTTGGCAGGCTAGAAGAAAATAAAACCCAGCTGGAGTCTCATAACCCCTTGAATGAGTCTGCTGATCTATCTCATGTAGTCAATGGTAAGCTTGATGAAGATAATAAAGCCCTTAGTACACCTCTGAGGCCTCAATTTCAAACATATAGTTCTATGTATTATGAGCCACCAAAACTTGAGAGTTTTAGCAGTCCTTTAGCATCAAATTTGGAAGCCATGATACCTATGTTGCCTGGTGGAGGCTTCTTCACTCCGCCTTGTGTGAAGAGCAACGCCATGTCTGCAACTAGCCCTGAATCTATTCTGAGACATGCTGCTAGTACATTCCCCAATACGCCTTCTATAATGAGGAAAAGAAAGGCGGGGCCTCAATTGCATAAGATTGGTGTGTCTGATAAGGATTCGGTCAAGGACAGGTGCTCATCTTGTGAAAGCCCGGCTTCTCGTAGTGACAACAGAACACTTCAGTTTTACTCTAGGAAAAACTTGAATGGATCTCCCTCGTATCGATCCAGATCCGAACGAACTGCTGTCTTCAAGTCTGTGGAGAAAAAGCTTGAATTTTCAGCAGAAAGTGAACAACAAAGTAATGATGCAAAATCTGCAAGCCTGAAAGTTCAGGTGAATTCTTCCCCAGGTAGTTCAAATGTAACCCAAAAGGGAGTTACATAGCATTAGTGAGGTAAGTTATTCACCAAAGTAAGATTATTACACTAATTTTAATTTTGTTTGTAATCTTCTTTTTTTATGCTGCAAATCCAGGCGCTAACACAGTGAAAAGAGGAGCCTGTTCAGTCACCAGCATTGGCAGGAATTCAAACAAATTCTATGCTCATCAAGAACATCTTCAAAGTGTTAACGCAAAGAATAAGAAGATGGGCAGAGTTTTTTAGTAGAAGAGCATATAAAGCCACATTGGCTTTGTACAAAATTTAGAATTGGAAAGTAGACATAGGCATAGTTTTTCCTCCATGTACAACCTTGGAATTGTTTCTCTTGGTGGAATGTAGACATGAAATTACATGTAGTTTAGGAAATGAATTTTACCGTTCATCTTTTTAGTTCAGTAACCAGTAACACGAAGAAGGTGAATTAGTTTTTAGTTTATTACTTGTGCCTGAGACTTCGTAGAAACATCTCTTTGATATCTTGTTGGTCAAAAACACCAATTATTGACTACAAAGAGCAATGCATGGAAATATCATACATATATCTAAATTTATGATGCTAGAAGGGGAAAGAGAATTCAGAATGAACTAAAAAAAGGCACAAACACCATACTCTATCAAAGACCATAAATGAGTAGGCTGAAAGAGAATTCAGATTAAACTAAAAAGCCACAGCTGAATCATTTTCTTTCTTCAGTTTCATCTTCAATGTGGACAACCCATCTGTTCAAGGAACTTGGTAAGCCTCATGTGCTTAGAAGCCCATTGCTCAGCTAGCTTCTGCTCCTTGGCCTCAGCATCTCTCCTTAGCCCAGCCAATTGCTCTCTGTACTCAGCTTCAATCCTATCCATAGCCATATGTTGTTCTTCCCTCAAAGCCTTGATCTTTGCCTCTATCTCCTCCATCTTCTCCCTCCTCTTACAAGCTTTCTCAGACTCCAATTGAAGCTCCACCCTCTTCAGCCTCCACGCCGCCTCCTTCCTGTGGGCCGCCCATGCCCTTTGCCCTTCTTCCAACTCCCTGCAACACTCCACAAGCTCTCCATAGACCATCATATTGTTTTGGGGTGGTGGAGGCGGCGGTGGATGAGGGCCCCGCTCGAGCTGAAGCCATGTCATTGAGGTGGGGGCCACGGCGGGTGCTGGTGGGCCCGGGATCACTGTTGGCGACGAGAGACTCAGTGTGACGGACGGGGAACGAGGTGGTGGCGGCTCGTTGGATAGCCATGGAGGAAGCATTGGTGGTGGGGCCGAGGGCGGGGCGGTCATGAGGAGAGTGGGCCCGACTCGTTCCTTCACGAGCTTTTCAGCAAAGTTTTCGAGTATGGTGTCGTATTTCCGTTCCTCTATAGGGTCGATTGCGTGATTGATGCTGCTCTTCTCCTTGTTTTCTTCCCTTTGTTGTTTCTCCTTGTAGACTTCCCACCACTTGCCAAGCCTTTTTGCAGTACGGCCGGGGACTTCAGCTGCTATCTTTTTCCATTTGTTACCATGCTTGGCTTGGAGGCGGATGACAAGGCGCTGTTCTTCTTCGGTTAAGGAGCCTTTCTTGATCCCGGGTTTGAGGTAGTTCTTCCACCGCTCTAGACAGGATTTGGCGTCTCTGTGGAGGGGAACGTTCATGCGCTGGGAGACAAGGTGCCACTCTTGTGGGCCATAGAGCTTTACGTAGTCTCGTAGTAGGGCGTCCTCTTCAGAACTCCAGCGTTGCCTCTCCTTCATTTCCATGGCGCATTTCCCATGGTCTCAAACTCTTCATGTTGTACCTACAAACAAGAATTCATTATAGATTAATACATAAACAAGACAGTTGTATTAATATTACCAAGAAAAAACACAAGATCACATATAGTAAAGATTACAATATACACATCAAGCACAGAGATAAAATTGTTTGATTAGCAGTTTGGAATTCTAAAGTTTGAAACATATAGCACAGAAGAAAGTATGCATGAGATCAGACTTCACACAGAGAGAATGCTTCAGATCTAGGAACTCAAAACATGAAATTCAACATGCAAATAGAAAAACCCAGCAGTGAATTGTAATGTTTCAGAGACCTGGCCCATTCACACAGGAGATCAACATGCAAATTGAGAGATTGGAGGGTTCAAGAAATAACTGCAAAACATTTCATGCCGGGAATTTTGATACAGTAATATTAATATACTTACAAAATACTCCTATGAGGGTCTTCATTAATGAGAGAAAAAAAATGGAAAAATAAGAGCTAATATAAAAATATCAATCTTTGAGCAGTGCTCTTTTTGTCATTGTGATCTGTGAATACACTAATCAGTGATTGGCCCTGAAAATACAAACAGTGTAGCATCATATAGCCCATAGAATATAGGCCCAGGACCCAATGAAGAAACTATTATTTTTTCTAAAAATCAGGTAAACCTAGCTTAAGACAATGAAGAATTGCAAAAAATGAATAGGCTAACAATTTAAAGCAGATGATCAAACAGCACACTTAAAGGAATTCAGCAACACTAGCTAGAGAGGTTTAGGGAGGGTGAGAGCTATGAGCTATCAGAATTCAGAATTCAGAACCTCATACTGTGATTTGACCATACACAATTAAGACAACCCCCTCTCGTTTAACACCAAACAGCAGAAGGAAAACAAAAGAATAGAAAAAAAAACTTGCAATTCAATGGCACAATGATATACAATATCACATCTCCAAAACATTTTTTTCAAGCCTTTATGGTGGAATTCTCTCATTTCTTAAAGAAGAAAAAAAAGGAAGGATAAAAGTTGATGAAGAAGGCCCTAAACCCACACCCAGAACCAGAAATTTGACATAAATGATCTCCAGTTACGGTTCAAAGAAAGAATTAGCATCTTTTGTGGTCCATGTGCTCAATCAAAAAAAGCCATCTCTATTTTCTACAGCACCATAAATATTTTTCAGTATCTCACTCACTCTCAATAATTCAGTGCTTCTAAAAAGCAAAGAGAAGGAGCTTCTACTTCTGATAAAGCTAGAGAGGCATTCATAATTCCATATCCAAAGCTTCTTGAAAGAATGCGAAAAAAACTCAGCATCTCACCCTCCAAATTTTGAAAGAAGGCATAAAAAGTTGAAGACTTCAACCTACACTACACAAAAACAATTAAATAAAAGGCAACAGTGATATCAAGTACAACAAAAAAAAAGTTGGAATCTTGATGCATGGCTGAGAAAATATCAAAGGGAGATTAATCAAGGGACCCAAAGTTCTTACTTTTAAGCCCAGCAGCTGAAATTGAAGCCTCCAACTCCACCCATCTGCTGAAGTAGAAAAAACCCACCAAGAAAACAGAAACCCAGATGGTAAATTGTGAATTAGAAGGACCCAAATTCACCCCAAGTGGATAGGTACAGAAAGAAGGGTTCTTGTTTTTGTTGTAGTAAAAATGGTGGGAGAAGGAAAGTGATATGAGAAGAAGAAAGTTGGGAGAGAGAGAGGGGGGGATATAAGGAGTAGAAAGCTGAGGGAAAATTATTGTGATAAAGATTAGACGATAGAAAGAGGCGCTGACAAGAGAGCGGATAAAGAGGGGCACTTGAAGAGAAAAATAATGAAGGAAGAAGATGAAGAGAAAGGGGAGATTTAAGAAATGACAAAACACTTCTCTCCCACACCTACACCACAACAGTGTGACAGAGATGGAGGGATGGGAGGGGAAATTGAGAAATTGAAAAGGGGGTGGAAAGATGAAAATGGGGTGAATGAGAGAAAGAGATAGAGAATTAATGGGTGTGCAATGCAATTTACAGAGGCGTACTCTGATGGGTTCAGCTCTAACGTGCACCTTGATTTATTGGTTAAACTTATACTTCAATTTAAAAAAAAAATAGTTAACCCCTCTTTATTTATGTTTTTTTTTTAATTTTTTACTGTATTGCTCGTTTTGCTGTCAAATTTTTTAACCCTTTTTCTATCTTATGTCAAATTTTTGGTTGTTTTCTAAGTTAATAAATTAATCCTTCCATATTTTTCTAAATAAAGACAAAGGTTAAATAAAACAAATTTCTAATATGGCCCTACTCTAAACCAACCTCTAGTTGTTTGATTCACCTCCTCCTCCTACTTTTATTGATTTACTTTAGTTTTGATTGATTATATAATCCCTCTTGAAAGAGACTAGGATCTTACTATATTTATATAATAAATATTTTTATTAGAAAATATAACTTGTTTACTTTAAAATATATAAAAAAAATAATTTTGACATATTTTAAAATAAATAAGTATTATTATTATTATTATTATTATTATTATTATTATTACTATTATTACTATTATTATTATAAAAACTTACAAAGTCAAACAAATTACATAAAATTAGTGGGAAGCCGAGATACAATTTGGGCCCCTACTCCTCTAGCTATAGCAAAACCTAATCTATTGGGGAATTACAAAGGATTTCAAAGGATTTCCCCTTGACTAAAAAAAATTACAATTTTATCTTTTTCACTCTCAATTGAGGACAAATTTAAGAAAAAAACATATATAAAATGGTGGGGAATTGTTAATTTGTAGTAATAATAATATCGATTTTTCTAACTTATGTCTTAAAGTATAAATTAAACTCCTTAAAATGATAATTTTTTATTGATTTGTATTTATTTAAAATTAATTATTTTTTAAAAAATTAATAATTTTCTTATAAGGTTTTGATTCCTTTAAATATAGTATGTTTAACCTATATTCCACATTTTCACTACATAGGTTAGAAAAATCGTAATAATATTGGGACAAAAGATGTTGAGGGTAGTTTGTCATAATTGTAAGACAAAAGGGTGGGTATATGTAAAATTGGGAAATAAGAGTACGTAGATGTAATTGCTGTATGCATAACTAGAGAAATTGAAGGGATGGAAAATGGAGAAAGAGAGTTTAAGCTTGGAGCGGTGACTCCGGTGAGTGTTCTCTGTCAATGCGGGAACTGAGCTGTCAACGTACACTAAGGACGGGTCAATTCTGACCGTTAAATCTGCCCTCATACAGCCAGATCCGACGGTGGAGATTCATTGTGCTCTTGTTCTTGTTGGGCTTTGCTTGGAAATGGAAATTTTTTGCTTTTTGAGGGTGACGATGAAAGTAGGTGACTACAAACTAGAAACCAGTTGGAATCAAAGTTAAAATAGGAGGTAAAATAAAATTTTGTTTAGCTAAGTTTGGCTCTTTTTTAAAGAAAAATAATTAGATCATCCCTTAACAAGAAGAAAGCCACCAAAAAACATTTTTGTGGATGGGGTTATAAAGACCCGGATGGCCGGATCAACAATAAGTGGGACAGAGAAAACACGACAAAAAAACTCATCAATGTAATCAGTAATAGAGTTGCCCTTCCGAAAGATATGACAGATAATCCAACTCTGAAAACGGGCTAATAAAAAGTGGATATCCGCCCGAAATAACTCGGTCTCCCACGGACATCGACAGTCATCAAGCATGACATTGACCAACTGCAAATTATCGCCCTTGATAATAATTAGAGAAATGATTAGAAGTTTATAATGAATTGTTGACCAATTATTTCACCGTGAAAATGGAGTGGTGAGCCCGAGTGATCAGGTAGGATGAAACCGACAATGAAAACACATCCGAGCAATTTACCCTTAATTTATTTACTTTATTATTTTTTAATTTTTCAGATTTTCTTATATTTTTCCATTATGTGTTGGAAAATAATTTACCCTTCATAGAACTATAAGCAATTGATTAATCTCATACACTAAAAGTAACAAAATAATTCTATTTTTCGAAAATAAATTGGAATGAGAAACTCCAGCAGAGATTTACGTACAGAAATTGTTTTTGGAAATTCGAATGGAAGATAAATAAAAAAAAAATGAAATAGAAAGTAGAAAGAAAGGCTGGAAAAGGAATGATATCTCAGTGCTGGTTGAAGTTTTTACCACGTCCATCCATCAGTAGAAGAATCACTCATAAAGCCAACTCTTCTTTTTTCACTCTAATTTTTCCACGCCCTTTCTCTTCTGACTTTTTTACCATGTTTAGCTACAAGATGATCGATTTTACTGTACGTACTTCCTCTTTTACTTTTATTTTTTCCATCTTTTTGTAAAAAGGCATCATATTCATCATCATCATGCAACATCTTTTGAATGGACTTAAAACATATACAGCCTCATGTATTTGTGCGAATTTGTCACTTAGACACCTCACTTTTGGTTTGGACCTATTGAGCACTTAAACTTAACAATTTGGACCTATTAGACACCTTGTCGTTGATAATCTCGTTGAGTGTAACACACTCGTGCTGACATGTCTAATTTCGTCCAAATGTGTTCCACATAAGCCTATTTTTTATCCACATATGTGCCATATAAGCGTATTTGGTATTTTGCCACAAAGGCATAATTTATGCCACATAACAATTTGGACCTCCGTCAACAGCTGATTCACTCTCGTCGTTCTCTTCGTCGTCCTCAACCTCGTAATTGGCACCATTGCACTTCGCCACATCAGTGAAGAGGTGTTTAATAGGTCCAAATTGTTAAGTTTAAGTGTTCAATAGGTCCAAACTAAAGGTGAGGTGTCTAAGTGACAAATTCGCACAAGTACAAGATGCTGTATATGTTTTAAGCCCTTTTGAATGAGGAATGCTAGCTAATAATATTTGTTATTTTTTTTATCAAGTTAGTCAACTTCAAAAAACTTACACATCATATTAGTATGCTTGCATTGTACTCCTATATAACTTAAAAGACTTTCATCTAAGTAGCTGCCATAGCATAGACTTTCATCTAGTAGCTCACATATATAGCTTAGAACAACTTCAAATAACTAATTATACATCATCTTAGGCTCCGTTCGTTAGTGTTTATTTGGTCACTCACGGAGTATACAAATTTGTCTGAAAAGGATAAACACAATTATATGTGTTCGATAATTCGATGCTTAATGCACTTATTTTCAGTACTTATCAACAAAAAATAATAATAAACACTCCCAATCTTACTATACTTATGTTACTTATCTACCTAAAATATAAGCACCATGAGTGCCAACTCTTTCTCTTTTATTACCCAACAAAACCCTCAAATCCCTCTCTCCCACAATCGTCATTTCCCCCCTCTCTTGCAATCTATAGAAACTATTAGTGTATATGTATTATATGTATATATTTTGTATCTTTTTATGTTTATAGCTAATCTAATGAGATAAGCAGCTTTTTGAGCCACAATAATTATTTATGGTATCAGAGTATGGGAAAATTTTCCGATCAAAACCCTAATTCGGGCCGTCATTTCTTCGTTGCCCAATACCGCCGAATTCCACCGGTTTTGCCGGATTTTTCAGCCATAGTTTGTCCTCTGTTCTCGTTTTTGTAATCATGCCAGGAAAGGATGACAATCTCAAATCTAATTCTCCCTACTATCTTCATCTTTCGGATTATCTCGATATAAGATTTGGCCGGTAGTTCTCAAAGGTGACAATTATCAAAAATGGGAGTTCACAATGCATTCAAGAAAAAGCGGAAAATCAGATTTATAGATGGCGGGATCATGAGGTCGGATGACATGGACGAGATGGATGATTGGTGGAGTGTCAATCCCATGCTCGTCGGATGGATAATCCAATCCATTGAAGAATTTGTGAGATCTACGATCTCAAAACTTTGACTTCGCTAAGGAGTTCAAGGAGGATTTGAGGCAACGATTTTCTATCGAAAACGAGCCAAGAGTGCATCAACCCTGTTCTAAACTTGCTCGATGCACTCATGTGGGATAAATTGTTGCTCTTTACTTTGATTTGTTGAAGAAGATTTGTGATGAAATCTGAAATTATCAAAGCAATTTAAGATGTAGTTGCGGAAAATGTGCATGGGCCGATGAATTGATGAGAGAACGAGACAAAGAGCGGATTCACCAATTTCTAATGAGTCTCGACGAAACATTCAAGATGGCCCGCTCTCAAATTCTCGCCCAAGAGCCCTTGACGAACCTGAATCAAGCCTATGCCCCATTGATCCAAGACGAGAGGCAGCACAACGTGATGTCAGGTCGTGAAACCCAAGTCAACGGGGGCGCGCTTGCTACACAAGGCAACCGAATTGGAGGACCGCATCACGATTGATGCCAAGTGGCCAGTAGGAGCAGGTTTGGGAGTCGGGAGAGTCACGACAATGGTGCGGGTCGAGGCGACAATCGGCGTCGCGGAGATCGTCTCTGGTGCATCAACTGCGAGAAAATAGGGCATGAGGCTCGAACTTGTTTTAAATTGGTCGGATACCCGGAATAGTGGTCCGTGGAAAGAATCACGCAACACAAGGTGCAATTAGCGGCGGGGACTGATGTCGAGACTAATCGCTATTGCAGCAAGGGGTGAGGTCGTGGTCTCGCGAATGTTGCACATAACGGGTTAGACTCTAGTTCCAGTGTGATTAACAACATCTAGACCAATGATTGTGCAAGTATCGGGCTTTTCGAGAGTCAGATTAAGAACTTGGTCAGTTTTTTACAGTCAAATTCCATTGATGTCGGAAATTCATCGAGTACCTTTTCTAATTGGATATTGGATACGAGTGTCTCATTTCATATGAAGGGGATAAATCTTTGCTTTCTAATATTCAAAATGTTGAAACATCCACAATTTTGTTGCCTAGTCGTTCGTCTATAGTGGCCCGACAAGCGGGTTTGATTCGGTTCACTAACCAATTGATTTTACGAGATGTACCGATTGTCCCAAATTTGACATGCAATCTAATTTTGTGTGGTCAGTTGTTAAAATATCAGAATATTATGACAGTAAGTGTCTGCTTTGTGTTCTGCAGATCATACTACGATGATCTTGATTGGAGCGGGTGAGGAACGAAATGGAGTGTACCGGTTATATGTGGCAGCACCGACATGCCCATCTTCACAGATTGAAATCGACTCACCAGCCTTGTGGCACTCTCATATTGGTCATTCTTCCCTTTCAGTACTTCGGCAATTATCTAATGTCAAAATAAATGGTTATGACTTAGACCCATGTGATAGTTGTCATATGGCTAAACAAACTAGATCTTGTTATCCTATTAGCGATTCGCATGCTTTAATTGTTTTGATCTTGTTCATTGTGATGTATGGGGTCCCTATAGGACACCCACTGTTGCAGGAGCACATTATTTCTTAACATTAGTTGATGACTTCTCTAGATGAGTATGATTCATCTTGTGGTTAATAAAAGTGAAGTTGCTTCTTCGATACATAGTTTTTGTTCTATGACCGTACGTCAATTTGATAAGAAAGTGAAAAGTTTTTATTGTGACAATGAAACAAAATTTACTTGTTTAGGTTCTTTCTTTGAGCAAAATGGTATTGATTTTCAAACTTCTTGTGTTGATATTCCCTCAAAAAATGATAGAGCGGAAAGAAAACACCGACACATTTTAAATATTGCTAGACTGGAGTAAAACTGGGCCGACTTTGGATCAAACTAAACCGAAAACCGACTTCTAATTTAGTGGACCACTCGAAGGAGATTTGGTCCGATCCAAGACCGGATGTTGCCCGGTCCAATTATTGCAGGAGATATTATTGTAATTTTCGAAGGAGATATATTGTATGTAATGTATTTAAGCGTCCGTTCGGATGCCTTGTAGCGGGATCTTAATAGCGGAAAACGCTAGCGAAAATTGAAGACTCTTGGGTGTAGGAGCTTCTTGGAAAAGTTCAAAATACCGCTATCGTTAGCAGAAGACGCTCCTATTTTCGCTACATCCGAACGGACGCTAAGTACAAATTTGCACGTACAACCCGCTTTTATGGCCTATGCATATAATGCGGACTTGCAGAGTATTTAATTTAAATAGGACAAATATTACCAAAAAAAATTAAAATAGGACAAAAACTTGCGATCAGTCCATGTGCCCTAAGTACGTACACAAACTGAACTATATGTTTAACGGCAGAATACATAAACGGCCCCCTGTATTTGGACCAATTAATCACTTGGCCCCTTGTACTTTAGCCCTAACCGTTTGGCCCCCTATAGTTGCACATTGCGATCTATTGAACACCTGAATAGCTAAAACTTGGATAAGTGTTATGCACGCGCGATGAACTATAAATTTCTCTTGCCACATCATCTCCACATAGATGCCATGTCAATAAATGACTGTTTTTTGTTTTTTAATGAAAAAAATTCTATATTATAAGTGATTAAAATAATAATTTTTAATCTGGTTGAAAATCAAAGTTGGAAAATTAGGGTTTATGCACATCAGCCCATCGCCTCCAAATTTGTTTTGTTCAACCAAACAAAAGAAAGCGTAAAAATGTAATTGAAGATGATCGAACAAAAAGCTGGAACCTTCAGACATGAAATTTCATCACTAGGTTCTTCAGAGGGGAGCAAAGCAATTCAGAGGAGGCAAAAAGAGGAAGAAAGCGAGAGAGAAAAAAAGATCGGATTCCGATTGGTAGAGAAGGCGAAGGAGACGAGCATCAATTTCTGGAAATTCAGATCGAAAACAGTTTCAGGGAATTTTCTATAAATTTTCCATGGATCCACATGTGAATTTGCCGCTTCGAGCCTCCCTAATTGATCCTCTCTTCATCTTCTCCTCTATTCCGACACTTTCGACATTCCTCTTCTTCTCGCTCTAACCTCAACCCCCTGATCTGAGAGGTCCCGAGTTCATTCAACTGATATGCTAATATCATATACTCTGAGGTCTAAAAGACGAAACCCTAGAAAGGATCCAAAGAGATGGTCAGATAGAGAATGAGGACTCGGGAGAAAGAATTCGAATAATTCAACTGATTTGTTTATTTGTTTTAGAAATCCTCACTCGTCCAAACACTCAACTAAAAGAGCGTGAAATGTACGTGACGTGCCACATCAGCGAATAGGGGTTCAATAGGTCGCAATGTGCAACTATAGGGGGCCAAACGGTTAAGGCTAAAGTACAGTGGGCCAATTGACCAATTGACCCAAGTACAGGAAACCGTTTATGTATTCTGCCTATGTTTAACATACAAAATAGTAGTTCGGAACAATGGGGAATGGATGATACGTGTTAACAATAGGCAAAAACGAGTAACCATAAGAGTTTTTTTTTTGTCTTATAAAACTACCTTAAGAGGATTGAGTTGTTTTGTTTGAACTTTGGAGTAACATATTTAGCATGAGATTTTAGTGTTTTGCTAAATAAATGTATTTTATAAATTGAGATTAATGCAACACAATCGAAATTATTTAGTCCATATAAATTTTAAACCATTAAAATATATAAAAAATATGAACACAATTGATTTTAGTATTTTTTTTCTTCTCATATTGGTTTGTTTAATTGTCGTTTTTTTTCCGGCAAATTAATCTGCAAAGCCTGTACAATATATCGATTTTTTTTCTAGAATGCACATGGGGTGAGGTAGTGCTGAAAACACATTCTCCTCCCGCTTTGGTTCTTGTCTAATCTCCGACCGAAAATATTCGTCGGGGATGAGCACTAGCTAGGGTTTAGCATGGGTCGACTCATACTATAATATTAAGCCGAACCGAAAGGTATATCATTCAGTTCAGTTTTTGATTTAGGAATTTTCAAAAGTTCGGTTCGAATTTCGGTAAATTTTTGTTTGGTTTTTAATGAGCATATTAACGAGGCACCATTTAGTTTAAAAAGTCCTAAAAGCTACTAAAAATATATTTTTTATATCTTATACATTTTTAATATAATTAATATAAAATTGATCATATTAATATATATCGGGAACGAATCCGAGCAAGTAATATACCACCTTATTTCCACCAAGCTAGTCGGAAAATCTCTGCCTTGTCATAACTATATACTAAAGCGGAGGTTAAAAAATATATTAAATGACACATGTCGCTTTTATATTGGACCACACCACTCCTTTTATTAAAACTAATCTTTGACAAAATAATTAAGTTTAATATAAAGATAGTGTAATGTACGTACAATCTTATATCACTATAATCAATGGATAAAAAATCTCATTCTTAATTTTAAAAAAAATAATCTTTTATTTTTGGATATGATAAATAGGAAGATTATTAAGATATTTTTTATGTTATATATTATACAAATATTAGGATATTTATTTTATTTTTAGATAGAATGCATATGCTAGGTTTATATAATTAAGTTTAATATAAAGATAGTGTAATATACATACAATCTTATATCACTATAATTAAGTTTATTTTGAACCGTCCCATGTATATAATAAATTGATAAGTTTTTATCTTATTACTAATTAATTTTCATAATTAAATAAATGATCATGTTTTGGATATTAATTTAATTTATAATACTAATAAAATATTATTGTTTCAACAAACAAATTTTACAGTTTATTGATTTTAAATATTTATTCAAAATTTATATTTAAACATTTATATGATTATTTTTCTCGGATAATAAATATATTTGAAAATATTTTATTATTAATATTTTATTTAAGAAAAATCCGTACAAAATACGGAAATACATACTAGTTATTTGCTAATCCCCATGAATTAAATGTACATTCCTAATTTTTTTCATGGAAAAAAATATCGACAATCAATCATCAATCTGTTTACTGTGCAAACAAAACCTTTTCATCTCTTCTCACATGTCGACCATATTCATAAGGTAAAAATTGCACCAACCCATGATACAATACTTAATCACATTATTCGTCAAAATTACAGTTACATATTCAATCAAATTACAGAATAGTAGTACCACATAAAATATTCATAAATATACTTGTAGATGAAATTGCGACACGTGGAGGGGGGTAGAAGTGGGCTCCACATCTGGTTACGGGGTAGTAGTAAGTCACAGAAAAAAGGGAGAAATGGGGGGACTAGACTCCGGGTTTTCCGGTGGGAGATAAAAGGGGTCCGTCTGCAACCTGAAAGCGACGAGTCAGCGGTTCTCCGGTGGTGCGGGTGGTGGGCCTGCTGGCGGTGTTGGTGGTGCTGGGGTGGTGGTGGGACACGTGGGCCCCCCCTCCTCCAGTGTTACGTTACGCCTTAAGATGACACCAGAAGGAAGAGTCCAGAGAGTTGTGCTGCCTCTGCAGGCTGCAGGCTTCCTCTGCTCTCTGCTTCTTTTTCGGCTGTCCCCACACTTTCTTTTCTTTTACTATTCTACCCTCCTCCTCCATTCATTTTTCACCCAAACAATCAAGATTTTAATTTACCTACCCTTTACTATTTCCCTACTTATTTTATTTTTGGCATCAAGGAACCTATAACTATAAGTTGGTAAAGTATATACTCCCTCCGTCACATAATATAAGGGACATTTTCTTTGTAATTTACAAAGAAAATGTCCCTTATATTATATGACGGAGGGAGTAAGTTTTATAGGGTTAGTTCATCTACTGATATGCTAAATTTGAATGCATCCAACATTCAAGGTGAAATCCACAATTGGCACGTAATAATTTTACTCCCACTCGTGAATTTATCACAAGCTTTTAAGCTTGATTGGCGGATCACCCGGGTCTCTAAGCTGAGCGTTCGTACTTATATGAGTTGATCGTGATGTTGTTGATGTTGAAGCTAGTTATTGTCGAGGCTAGTAATTAAAATTAGACATTTATTTATGGCCGATTCCTTATGCACAGGAAAAAAACGCCTCGCGCACACGGTTTCATACGCTTCATGAAGCGTACGTTTCATGAAGCGTATGACCCAAAGGGTGCCCTCTGCGAGGGTGGTACCCTGGGCCCACTTCGCCCGCTTCATGAAGCGTGTGACGGCTTGCGCTTCACGAAGCGTGCGCTTCATGAAGCGCTAGGGTTTGCGGACAACACCGCCGTGAAATTAGGTTTGTTTACGTAAATTTGGGGAAAAAATTATTTTCGTATCTAATTTATATATTTGTCATTTAAGGCCTATATATATTCATATATGAAAAAGTTTATGAGTTAAGAAACACAGTTTAACAAAATACAATGACATCCAATATCTCATATGAAGAAAATTCATCGACGGAATCGTTTTTTTCAGATGAACCGTATGAAGCTGAATCATCATCATCATCTTATGAAGAATTATCATCATCTTTTGAAGAAGGAGGAGGAGAAATAGACGTTGATGAAGAAGAAAACGATGGAGTCGAGGTAAGTTGTTTGAAATATAAATTGCAGTTTATAGTTTTATATTCTGAACATTGCTATCGTATTTGTATTTGTAAATAAAAAAATTAAATTATTAATCTTATACATTTGTATTGATTATATACCTTTAGAAATAATATTATTGTTATTCAATACAGTAGAATTGAATGGAAAATAATAGTAAAAAAGATGTTATTGTTAAAAACATATTGTGTATTTGTAGTTTAATTGAAAGTAATTATAATTTATAAATAGGTAAACGGAAGAGATTTTTCTGCTGACTTTCATCACGATGGGGTGTGGGATAGTCGAGATCAAATGATAGCCTGGGCTAGGCAAGTTGGGCGTGAAAGATATATGGCGTTGCCTATAAAAACGTCAAATGAAAATTTGGTCAGGCTAGCATGTCATAGGCATGGTTTGTATAGACCTGGGAAGAAGGGTCATTGCATCCCTACTGTTACACCACCTCAGGTGCGAACCCTTTACACAAAGTGCAAATGCAAATTCGAGTTGCTTGGCGTTAGAAGTAAATCGACCGGGAAGTGGGCACTAACGGTTGTGTGCGGAGTTCACAACCACGACCTCCCCACTAGTTTGCTTGGCAATTCATTTTCAGGCAGAATGACGGAAGCACAAAAATTGCTTGTGAAGGAATTGAGCTATATATATGTGCCACCTGCTCGTATAGTGGAGCGGTTGAGAAATCTTTACCCCGGAAACGTGACATCAAGGAAGCAAGTTTCAAATTTGAGGGCACGATATTTGAAAGAGGATAGTGCAAATCTGACAACCACCCAATATGCACTGCATTTTCTACAAAGAAACGATTACAGAGTATTTCCGAATAGGATAGGTGATTCAGATTATATTGATATCCTCTTCTTTGTGCACCCCACGTCGCTGCATCTACTGAAGTTGTTTCCGTATGTCGCCATTATGGACAACACATATAAGACCAACAGGTACAATCTGTTAAGTTTTTTTCTATATATTGAGGCAAATATTGTTTTTTGTAAAGTTGTATAATTGTTTAATGTATTGACAGGTACGACATGGCTTTGCTGCAGATGGTTGGGTTTACATGTACTAACAGATCTTTCAACATCGGTTTTGCATTTCTGTCAAGAGAAGACACAACTAGTTACACATGGGTGTTGAAGCGTTTGAGGCGTTTGTATCAGGAAGTGGGAGCGATGCCAAATGCGATTGTCACAGATCGAGAGAGGGCAATAATTAACGCAAAGGACGCTGTGTTTGGAGAGGAAGTCAAACATCTTCTATGTTGGGTGCATGTTAAGGGCAACATATTAGCATACGTTGTAGGTATCCTAAGGGACCAGGAAAAGGCGAAAAGGTTTGCTAATAGATGTTGGGGCATATTCATGTCGACAACGGAGGCAAAATACAAGGAAAGGCTTAGAAGAGTCAAACAACATTGGCCAGGGCTGATGAAGTATGTTGAGAGGTCGTGGCTCGGGCCTTACAAGAAGTCGATTGTTAGAGCATGGACCGAGCACTATACCCACTTCGAAACGAGAACAACAAACAGGTACACACGTTTTAATGTTTTACATATTTTTGGTTGTTCAAATTATGTGATTTACACATTTGTAATGTACATAATACTAACATGTATGAAACAGGGCGGTGGGAATGCACAGCGTGATTAAAAAAATACTTGACAGTTCTCGAGGAGGCTTAAACACAGTGATCGGAAGGATCTATAATCACATTCAGTCTCAAGTTAATGATATAAGGGGTAATCTGGAGATGTCACGTAGCAAGATTCCAACTGAGTTGAATAGTGTCCCTAGTCGAGTTAGGACAATATTCATGCGCCTATTTTACAAAGTGTCAACTTTGTGCATTGTGAAGTTGTTGAATATGTACTACGACCTGAACAAGGACGCCGCTGAAGGAAAATTAGAGAAAGAGTGTGCTGATTTTTGGGTACGGGAGTGCATGGGTCTTCCTTGTCGTCATACGATTGCCCAAGCCATTCTAACTAAGCGGCCTATCCCGCCAGGTGACATACACCCATTTTGGCATCAGGTGGTATGGGATGGAGTTGATCCGAAGCGCATGCCCATAGAAGACAAAGAGGCAAAAAAACTTACCGAGATCAGATGGGAAGATATGGTGGAGAGGAAGCGTCGGGGTGAATTGACATATGACCATGTGTACTCGATCACAGAGTCTTTTGTAGACAATGTGCTTGGAAAAGAGTCGTCTTTGATTGAGCAGATAGATGCTATGAAGAGGGGACGGCCAAAGGGGTCCACTAAGTGGTCAACAAAGAGGAACAATACTTTGCTTGAGCATCGGATGGAGGCATATGAAAAGGAGAAGCAACAGAAGCAAAAGGAGAGCCAAGTAAAAACTTCATTGCCCGCCAAAAAGCGTGGAAGGCCAAAGGGCTCAACCAACAAGGCCCCGAAAAAAGTTGCGACGGGGTCAAGTACACAAGAAGAAAGGGTCGGCATGATGTGGCTGGATTTCAACTTTGGAGTTGACAATGTTAACGACTTCATGTTTCCTTACATTGATCAGGTACAGGATGTAATGGCAGATGGGCATTGCGGTTATCGATCACTCGCCGTGTTGTTGGGACAATTACAGTGCGAGTACCGCAGAGTTCGGTTGGAGTTGACAGCCGAATTGAGGAGGAACAGATATGTATATGAGCCTATTTGGAACAAATCTCCTATTGATGAGATGTTTGATACTATGCCCTATGTGATTAGCCCTTGTGCTCAAAGATATTGGATGGAGATGCCCATAGCCGGTTTAATCTTTGCCACAATACATCAGGTTGCAGTTGTTTTGTTGTCGTGGGATGGATCGCATACATGCTTGCCGATGCAGGCGAGAGGGGAGAACCGGTCACCTCCAACGAAGATATATGCCATAGCGCTCGTGGGAAACAGAGATCACTTTATACCTGTGAGTCATACATTATTATCATGAAAATAAATTAGCACGTATAATTTTTTACTCGGTAATATATTATGTGTTTAATTTGCAGGTCTGGTTGAGCGACGACTCCCCACTTCCTCCTCCGCCGAGAGATTGGACAAGAAGCCATCAACCTAGCGTAAACGGGTGGGATGAGCCGTTCAGACAGAGAATGGTAAAATGGCGCGAGAAGCGGATTAGCCATAATCTTGAACCAAATGTTGCTGTTTGAAGTTGATGATATATGTCATTAGTTAGAACTGTATTAGTTTTAGTTGTACTACATTTTTGGGATTAGTGTTTGCTTCTTATGCTTAATATGATTTTGTGCTTGTATAATTGTTAATGGCTTTGAATTGGTTCAAATAATTACAAGTAGCCATGATATGTGGTAAAAGATCCCGAGACCTTTCGGTCCTCGGAATCTAACAGAAGCAAATAGATGGATCTATGAGGGCTTCAAGCAAAGAAACATATCAAAGTATTTGCTATGATGTCGGATTATTGTTTGGAAGGCTCCTAAATTATAAAATAAACCCTAACTAAACCCTACCCTACCCTAAACCCTAAACCTAACCATAAATCGGAACCCTAAAACAAATTATGGTAATAACTGGTCCAACATGAAATTTCAAGAACCGGAACAATTTTTATTTTTACAGTTTATTTTAAGGCCGGTTCGGTTATATTAAAATTTTAATACGATTAATAAGGGTTCACACCCTAAAATATACATAAATTCATTTATTATTGCTCCATAAAATTAAATAAAGTGCAATCTCTTAGGAACCGGTTTTATTTTTGTAATTCAAACCCTAAAAATAGGTGAACCGGTCGGTTTAATTTAATTCCGAACCAAACCCAATCGAAACTGGGTTATTTGAAAATTAAAATTAATCCTATATAAATCGCTAGCCAATGCGGCACACTTGGTCTAGGTACACGCGTTTGAGGAGTATGTCTACGGTTCGAAACGGGGGACGAGCGAAAGCCACCCCTTTTTTTCCCCATGAGCCTTACGCATCATGAAGCGTGCGCTTCATGATGCGTAAGTCAAGCAGGACAGAATCAAACATTCCTTCCTGTTGTATTGGATTCGTAGCTGGACAAACATCGCTGCCATTTTCTTTGACATTTGCAATCGGATAAAAACCACGGGATAAAGCATAAATTTAGACAAGGTAACACAATTGGTAAAACCATGAGAATCAAATTTCCATTAAACAGAGTGCAACATAATTCATATTAGAAGCCAACAAGTGCATAAACTACCTAGTCTAAAACAGATTACTAAATCATAATCTAGGCCTAAACAAATTACTAACAGAAATCTAGTCTATGATTATTGGATTGTTTGGATCGAAACCATCATCCTCTTCCTCATGCTTCACTAGGCGCAAATCAGTGTATGACGGGACTTCAATCTCAGGGTTGCCGTTGGCCCTTGCTTCGGCATTGAAGAGAGCGATTTCTTGGAGTTCCATCTCCTCCTTGAAAATTTTCTTCAGTGTTGTGAAGTAACCGAGTCGGGCAAGGTGTTTACCGACATTCTTCAAGCCTATTCCTTGCTGTTGATTAGCTCCCGAATGAAAAGACGGATCTCTTGTACATCCGCCAAGTGCTTGCGAAAATCATCTTGAATAGGATATGCCATTGAGATATAGCAGATATGAAGAAGCTTTGAAGAGAACTGGTTTTAGAGAGGTGGGGTGAAGTTTTTATAAGAAGAGTGGATTTGATTGGCCATGGTTTAATTTTAGCGGGTAAATTTTGCGCCAAAACTACAACTTATCAAGGCAACTTACGGAAATCGCAGATCTTTTCCGTAAATATAGGATCATGGCTTCATGAAGAGTTATCTGCAACCGCCCGCGGAAGATTTTCTGGATACTGGAACAGAGAAATTGCGCTTCATGAAGCGTACGCTATATGAAGCGCAAGCCTTAAAACAAGTAAAGTACAATGCCTCACGCATCATGAAGCGCACGCTTCATGAAACGTAAGGCTTATGAGAAAAAAAAGAGGTGGCTTTCGCTCTTCCCCCGGATCGAACCGTAGACATACTCCTCAAACGCGTGTACCTGGACCAAGTGTGCCGCATTGGCTATCGATTTATATAGGAATAATTTTAATTTTCACATAACCCAGTTTCGATTGGGTTTGGTCCGGAATTAAATTAAACCGACCGGTTCACCTATTTTTAGGGTTTGAATTACAAAAATAAAACCGGTTCCTAAGAGATTGCACTTTATTTAATTTTATGGAGCAATAATAAATGAATTTATGTATATTTTAGGGTGTGAACCCTTATTAATCGTATTAAAATTTTAATATAACCGAACCGGCCCCAAAATAAACTTGAAAAATAAAAATTGTTCCGGTTCTTGAAATTTCATGTTGGTTCAGTTATTACCATAATTTTTTTTAGGGTTCCGATTTATGGTTAGGTTTAGGGTTTAGGTTTTTTTAGGTTTTAGGGTTTAGGGTTTACAATTTAGGGTTTGTTAGGTTTAGGGTTTACAATTTAGGTTTTGTGATATGCTTAATCTTATTGTTATGGTTTAGGGTTTAGGGTTTATGGTTTGGGGTATAGGGTATAGGTTATAGGGTTTAGGGTTTAGGGTTTTTATTAATATAATGAGCATAATGTATGGTTAAAGTGTTATATAATTGAGGTGAAGTTGTTGTTATTAATATGGTTTAGTGTAAACCCTAAACCCTAAACCCTAAACCCTAAACCCTATACCCTATACCCTATACCCTATACCTTAATACCTTATCTTACAAGCATCATCCATCAAAACATATTCACAATGACAAATATACAATATATCAATAACATATACAATATCCTTAAAACCATGTCATTGTAACCAACCATGACATCTAAACCTTCGACCTTGTAACATGAAATGTCAAATAGCGGTAGTATTTGTAATGGATATTTGTCGCATTGTAGGAGTGTAATGCTAAATATCGTTTTATGTTAGTATTATATGTAACTGATTATAAATATTAAACCAAATAACATATTTGTATCTAAATCCTAAACCCTAAACCCTAAACCCTAAGATTAACCATATAGCAAAACCCTAAACCCTAAACCCTAAACCCTAAATCCTATAACCTATACCCTATACCCTAAACCCTAAGATTAACCATATAGCAAAACCCTAAACCCTAAGATTAACCATATAACAAAACCCTAAACCCTAAACCCTAAATTTATAAACCCTAACTAAACCCTACCCTACCCTAAACCCTAAACCTAACCATAAATCGGAACCTTAAAACAAATTATGGTAATAACTGGTCCAACATGAAATTTCAAGAACCGGAACAAATTTTTTTTTTACAGTTTATTTTGGGGCCGGTTCGGTTATATGAAACTTTTAATATGATTAATAAGGGTTCACACCCTAAAATATACATAAATTCATTTATTATCGCTCCATAAAATTATATAAAGTGCAATCTCTTAGGAACCGGTTTTATTTTTGTAATTCAAACCCTAAAATAGGTGAACCGGTCGGTTTAATTTAATTCCGGACAAAACCCAATCGAAATTGGGTTATGTGAAAATTAAAATTATTCCTATATAAATCGATAGCCAATGCGGCACACTTGGTCCAGGTACACGCGTTTGAGGAGTATGTCTATGGTTCGATCCGGGGGACGAGCGAAAGCCACCCCTTTTTTTTCTCATAAGCCTTACGTTTCATGAAGCGTACGCTTCATGAAACGTAAGGCATTGTACTAGAGACGATTTCTGATAATATATGCGCTTCATGAAGCGGACGCGTCATGAAGCGTAAGGTAAGCCTATAACAAAACACCAGTGATAGAATCACCACAAACCAGAATCAGTAACAGCAACAGAAAATACACAATGCAACAATGTGACAGAATCATCAGTGACAGAATCATCCAGCTAATCAAAGGTTTGGGATTCTGAATCAACAGAAGATTTCCCAAAAGAATGCACTTTCTTCACAATTGGTGTCTGTACATCACTGGATTTTGAAGATGTTAAATAGTTTTTATTAATGATGAAGTCACTACAGTCTGGATGTGAAGCCAACCTTTATTGTGCCAAGGGGAGCACCTGTTGAGGCTTCCTTCAGATTGATGGTTCCATTCCCTCTTCTTTAAGAATTTCAACAGATGGTCTCCAACTAATATGATTAATCCCATCGAGTTTACTGATGCAAGCCTCTATTGCTGGCTTGTATGTTTCAACCCAAGTTGCTGATGAGGCCACAACAGCTACATCACCAAATACATCAACAATTAGACCAGACAACCTGAGGTAGAACAGAAGAACCTTTATAAGAGTAGAAAGTAGTAAGAATATACAGGATATCCTAGTATCCTGCATGATACAATCATGCAATGTCAAATTTTTCCTGAGAGCGGTGCTAAAATGCCAACAAACTCTGCTGTGAGATCTTACCTGTCTCCTTCACTGTTGACAAGGCGGTATGCATTTGTATGGGTAGAAGGAAGACCTAAATGATTCCGTAATTCTGTAGCTTCAGATATTCTAGTTTCAAGTACTCTTTCCATGTCCAGTACACAGCTCTGATCTCTACATGGCATCAAATATGAAAATATGTGAAAGTTGGAAAAGGGACAAAAATAAATGTAAATTGAATTTCTTGAGAAAATGAATACCTTAAAGTTTCCTCTTCAAGCTGCATCAACCGAACACAGAACATAGAGACAGAATTATAAAGGCCCTTTTTCAGTTCCATCAGCAAGCAGTACCACATCTCCAGTTTTAGGTGGCGCTCTACCTATTATCCTATCGACTGCGCAACTGTAGACCATTGGACTTCCATCCTTGAAGAGCTGTGCCTTACCTTTCTTCAAAACAACCTTTGCAATCCCTGACATATTATAAATCAACTCAGAAAATTAATAACAGGTAAGTAGGCCATTGGTCATCCTAAAAATATTTACTGAAGCCAGAAATTTCAGTCAACCAGAGGTTATATAGCATTTCATTGCTCAAAGCCTCAAATCAATAATGACCAACAACTAAACAATATAGAGAAACCAACTTGAAATTGTACAGTATTTCATATCACATCCAAAAAATCTAAACTAAATTTCAAGGTGCTGAATGAAAAGCCATTCTTATGAATCTCCTGTGATCATCAGTGACCACATCACCTCAAGTCAAATTTCAATCTAATTTAACCATACCCCATGGCAGTGTGAAAGAACTTCAGTTCTAATCTAGCTCCATGTAGTTCATCACACTTGTCAATTATTATGCTGCAAAACTTTTCTATATTATCTTTGACAGATCTAGCTGTTTATCCACCATCAATTTTTTCACAAAAATTCATATAGAAAGGATGGCCAACAAAAAAGAAAGGCAGGCAAATCAACATATTCCACTGTATACTAACAATTGAACATCATGATAAAGAAAAGACAGCATAAAAAAAAAGCACAGCAGCCCAGTTTTTCTAGATGATTCATAAAAGCATCAACCAGAAAGAGAGAGAGAGAGAGAGAGTTGTTACTCACTGCCATTAGCTCATTGGTGTCAGTACTAAATATATAGTATATGGGCGCCAAGACTTCACATTGTTGCAGAAATAAGATGGTTCAAATCACCAACTAAAACAAAACAGCAAGTGACACCAGACAATGCTATAATACAAACCAACTTTACTTAAAGGAAAATGTAACATTCAAAGCATTGTTACAATATCCATCTAATACATGTACTTATAATATAAATTCGCAACAATCAGCGTGCGACACCTCCAGACCCACTCCCCGAACCGGGATCATATCTAGAATCCCGAAACGGTCTGCTCAAAGGAGGTGGCATTGGCGGACGATCATCCCCTAATATGCTCAGCATGTCCAACAAGTACAACCTAGTTGGATGATCAGCAGGCATCGCTGCCAAAGCGTCGTGAGCATATCCAACGAGCTGTTGTTGTCGCTGCATAATTTAAGACACATTTTAGCATAACCCTAAAAATATCAAAACGATTAATCATTGAATGAATTTTTTTTATGAACTTTCACTTACAATGGTAGCATCAACTACAGCTGATGGGTGGGTGGGTGGCTCACGCGGGCTGTCCTGACGCTCTAACCTCGGATCTACATACGGATGTGTCACGTCACTAAACCAATCCCAGTACGCGAGGTCCGCCTGGTAAGCATACCGAGCCAAAGGGTGCTGTTCAAGGTCAATGAGGTGGTCGTACCGCTGGTTCCAGTATAGCTGATCGTCGGAAAATTCCACCTCATACTTGCGCCAAGACATGCTACGAACCTCTGTAGCCGGCACAATCGGATCAAGAGGTATACACTGGACCTGAAAGTACTGACGCAGCCACCTATCGGGCATGTAAGCCTCTCGAATAGTAAAGCACTCAAGCACGCCTCGAAACCTCGAAACCCGGTAACGCTCTGACTCGAAATCTATGCCTCTCCATGGTTGCCACTTAATCTGAAATATAAATACATATGTTAAGAAAATATGATATCAAGTGTTTAGAGTTATGTCATTCCAAATATTTTGACATTACAATTTTTTACCTCATCAGCGCGAACCTTATCTAAAACTTTACGAATCGCCTCCAACCGCTCTGGCTTCTTCGGAGGAGCGCGTGTCTCAACTCTAGATCGGGCACCCGCGTACGGGTTAACCAAAAGATCTATCCTCAGTATCGGATGCTCGCCAAAAAGCTGCATATACTCCGATATCCAAGTCTGTGTCATTTATGCATAGTTAGTTTCTTACATAACTAAAAAATAAAATGACATACAAAATAATTTTCTTACCCTTAGAAGGAGAACACATCCAGCAATGCCCTTGCTACCACGTCGTGACGCAACACCCAACTCTCGGTACATGAATGTCAGAACCGCAGCACCCCAAGCAAATGTACTCGTGCGGTCGGGGTCTAAGAGACAATGCAAATACTCAATGCTGACATAGTTGGTGCTCTTGTTGACGAATAGTGCTGAACCAATGACCCACAACAAGTACGCAGCAGCTATAAAATTAGGTGTTGCCCCCTCTGCAATCATCCTAATGATATGTGCCTTGAGGTCGTCAAAATGAATGCCACGAGAATCATATATACAAAACGTCCGCACATCAATCGAGAACATCTGCATGACCTGCGTCTGAAACTCCATCTCAGAGAACTGCTCGCCGACACGCTCCCCGTCGATCGGCAAGCCTAAAATGCGCTCTACATCATGCAACGTGATGGAAATCTCACCCCATGGAAAATGAAAGTTGTTGGTCTCAGGATACCAACGCTCAATAAATGCAGAAATGATGGCGTGGTCCGATCCTCGATAATCCATATCTCCGATATGCCTCAATCCACTACGCCCTGCAATATGCCACCACGTACCCGGCTCATCAACTCTGTGGGCCTCAATATCAGTCCAATCCAACGTCCTTGAGTATGCCTTATACAGCTTCCTCCACTATCAAAATTAAGAAAAAAAATTAGATAAGTTCAATTATGTCAATACACAGAAAAATTAAAAAAATTCAAAAAAAAGCTCACCAATACATCCTCGATAGCTGGTGCAGGAGCAGCTGCATGCTCGACGGCAGCAGGAGGGGCTGGATCATCTCGAGGAGTCCACCTCCATATCGACTCCGCAATATGAGTGGGGTAATGTCGAAGGAGGACGGCCAAACGTGGTCCTCTTGGCTGCCACATGGGTACGTCGGCAACAGGAGGCACCGGAGCGGGAGGAGGGTCAACAATGGGAGGATCCGGGGCAACTAAAGGCTGAACAATAATAGGCGGATGAAGTGTAGGCTCAGAAACTGTAGTCTGTATGATGGGAGGGGACGGGATATGAGAGGTCTGTGAAGGTGAAACCGAAGCAAGTGCAGGAGTCATATCGATGTCCCTAGAAAGATCCTCTCCGGTGCCAATCGGAGTCCCTAAACTAAATAAATCAATCTGCTCGGACTCTCGTCGAGGGGTGGGATGCTGGGTCGGGGAAGACGGAACAACATCCTCTGCCTGATCAGTCCCAACGACGTACGTCGGAATCTCCTCAGCAGTCTCAGCCGGAGCAGACGGACCAATGTCATGCTCTATCTGAATATCTGCACCATCATGCACTGCCTCTCCCGCTGTAGCTCAGCCCCTAATCTCCTGGCCCTCTTTTTCGGCGGAGGGGCCTCAACACGAGCAGACTTCAGTATACCTCGTGCCTTCGCGTTCCTAGTCCTCTTCTTCTTCGGCACAGGGTGTGTAGTCGAGTCGGGAGTTCGCAACTCACGACTCAACTCCTGAAACGCCTGTTTACGATTTTCATTCTTTCATTTACGTACTCCTTTATAAAATTCGTACTTTGTGCCTTACATTCAATTCCTATATCTTTTTATACATAAGTGTGATTTTAACTAATATTACTATAATAAAATCAAAATAGTTAACTTCAATCACTATTGTATATGATAAAGGAGAACATAAATCACATTACCCTCCAGTGAACAAGTGCTAACAAAACATAAACTTCTAAAATTTAACATTCGTGGAGCCAATTACATTTAAGTAGGTGGAAAGCAATCATATGATATGAATTATGGGTATTAACTTAAGATGACCATATAATTTCATTCTTTCCATGTACATAAACAAAAAATACACAAATTTAGTAAGCCATAAATTCAATTTTCATACTTTGCATACTAAATTACTAAATACGTACCATCATCGTTTCCTCGCCCCAACCACCCCTCGCATCGCCCTTGCTCGTATCATCATGAGCTGGAGAACCCCCGCCAACAGTACCATCATTGCCAGCTCTATCACTAGTCTCAGCAATCATACCGACATCTGCATCGATCGTCTCGTCCCCCCTAACAACGTCAAACACTGTCCAATAAAACAAATTAAGCACCACATCATTAATTTTCAAACTATTAAAGCTCAGATTTTCAGTATGTATAAACATCAGATCACTTTCAATTAACTCGCTAATCAGATCACTCCATCTTCCAAAACTATCATATTTTTAGTTGTTGCCTTCAATATCTGAATCCTTTGAGTATAAGCAATTAGAGGGAATGATTCTCCAGCAGTGGAAATTCAGACTCCATTAATAGTCGTCTAAAGCCCTTAAATATAAGCTTTGATCAGAAATAATAATTAAAATCCAGTAAGGCGGTGTTTTTGTAATGCTATCTGAATCTGTAATATTTGAAAAGGAAATGCTTTAAAAAATTGTAATTAGAAATAATCTGTTTATGTAATTTGCTCTTACATTCATGTAATTGATATATTTCCTTGTTTTTGCAAAGTAGAATGCCATTGTCAAATCTGTGGCTTAATGTATCCTATTGTCTCAAATTTCATGTTCAAAAATATTGAATGGATGTTTTCTGATTTTTCATTGTAGATGGAAGCAAATGCAAATGTGGAGGAGCTTGCTAAGTCATTCTCAAGGCCTGAATTTAAAATTCATAATGAAGTTTTCGACGACCTTAACTATGAAGAGGGGAAACCAGTTGGTGTAAAAAGCTGTATGGAAATAGAGAAACTGAAATCAACAATATCAAACATGAAGGAGGAACATCAAGGATCATTAGAAAATATGTGAAAGAAATTGAAAGAGCTTTGTGCAAAAGTTGACAGCAGCCTCTACTAAATAGTGATTCATAGGTACATCCATATATGATATCTATACACCATATACCAATTTCCTGTGCATGCTGCATATGTTGTGTAGTGTGCATTAGCTTGTATGTACACTGACATTCAATTGGACTCTGTATAAACATCAGATCACTTTCAATTAACTCGCTAATCATAACTCAAAATGTTTGATTGGAGTTCTTGATATCTATGGTTTTGAGAGCTTTAAAACAAATAGGTAATTTTTCTCAAAAAGAGAACATTTAAATTCATGTTATATTTAGCTTTTATGGAAATTCAAGGAAACACATCTGATTCTTGCAGTTTTGAGCAATTCTGTATCAATTTCACCAATGAAAAGTTGCAACAACATTTCAACCAGGTAAGTTTTTTACATTTACAATTCATAAATTTTGATTTTCTGATCATTAATGTGAGCTTTGTTATGTCAAGCTCAGCATGTTTTCAAGATGGAACAAGAGGAATACACAAGAGAAAAAATAGATTGGAGTTATATTGAATTTGTGGATAACATCAGGTTCTGTTGGAACTTATTGAGAACCTATCCTCTCAAGCAAGGAGAGCCAGAATCCCAGGTCCTTTTATGTAAATTGGTTAATGTGTGACCACAAGAAACCTTAAATTTGCTCAAGGAAAACCAGATGAAACTGCAAACCCCTTCCCACATCTGGTTTACAAAATCAACTTAATCATAGGAGGGAGCAAGTGTTTAGCAGCTAATTCCTAGGCCCTCAACTAAATATTGGGCCAAGTAGTTTCTCTCAAAGAAGTAAAGGAATAAGAAGCCTGAACAAAAGTAAGAGATAGATAACACTGACAAACTGACCACAAGTACACCTTAACCTTTCATACTGGATTAAAAGCATTTTTCACATTCAAACAGACGGATCTTCATTATTTTGATAGGCAAACAGAACTTATTAGGGAGGAAAATAAAGAACAGGTGAGGTTATAGAAGAATAGAAGGCAAACACTGACATTATACCTGTTTCAAGCCTGTGAAAAAATTTAATGAACTAATATTGGCTCTTCTTTAGTTACACGAAAAGCAAGAAATTATAGTCACATGTCCTCATGGAGACATTGACTACATGCAACCAAATTCCACATCTGACATCCAAGAAGGTAGAATATGCCTATGAAGTTACCTGACTGAAATAAAGCTAATTTTGACATGGAATAAAGCTAATTTTGCAGAGCTGATTTATGATGGCCTCAAAGAGACAGATCATGACTCAATTTGGCATAAATGGATGGAGGAAGTTCACTTAAGGGGTCAGGATTTCTGGGAAATTACAAGGAAAGATTCTGATAGTGCATTGTGGAAAGCTGTTATGAGAATAAGGGAAGAACTGAAGCTTACTCTCAAAGATGGTGCAGTGCCTGCAGTCATGACAACAAGGAATGGTAAGATGGATATAAAGACCATGTACAATGGTCTGAGAGAAAGAGGAGAACAAGTCAGCTGGAAGAGCTTAATCTGGAACAAATTAAACACACCGAGAGTTGCATTTAACGCTTGGAAAATTTTAAGTGGAGGTGCAAACACTAAAGACAGGCTGAGGAGTTGGAATCTGATTCAAGATGATAAATGCCAATTGTGTGAAGCAAAAACACAGGAAACAGAAGTGCATCTCTGGTTTGAATGTGAGTACTCCAGAAGGGTACTGAACGGAGTGTTGACTTAGGCTAAAATTGGTAGAAGATCCTCAAATGTGAGAAACTGGGTTGATCAATCCATCAACATGCAGGGAAAGAACACCTTGATGTTCATGTTGTGGAATCACTGTCACTGTGTTGCAATGCAGTTCATTTGGTGCGCCAGAAATAGCATCATATTTAGACAGGAGAGAATTCATGTGCAAGAATACTACCCCTTCTTCCACCACCAAAAAAACATATAAACAAACATCAAGTGTTGCTGAAAACCATTTCTCAAAGCACTTTGAAAAACTTGCAAATGCACATACAACCAAAAAAGTGTGCAAAGAGTTTCTCAAAGACCATTCACACTTTCTATGGCAACTATTTATCTTTCTATGCAAAGAGTTTCCACAGAATTCCCATACTATGTATTCAGATTATAAAGACAAGAATATATGAATGTGCAGAACCTAGAGTAAGTACTCAGCCTTGTGAGCATATTGAAATCAAACTACTACAGATAGATATGCCAAAGGTTTTCACAAAAGAATTGGACCATCAAAAAATTTAAAGATCAGAACATCTGAGCAAGGACAATCATATGCACTAGCATCAACAAAAGAGTTTCTCAAAGACCATTCACACTTTCTATGGCAACTAATTATCTTTGACTCTTGGCCAAGCAATCACAGAACATAAATTACCACCTCAATCTAGCTCCATCTTTTGTTCAGTATACAGGATCGTGAGTAATCAATAACCATCAAATTGCTTATTCATAAACACATAATTTCAGCTACTTGTTGTTCCATATCACAAGTGGTTATAATAATGTATGTTTGATCAAACACTTGACATATGCCCTTAAACACTAAACCTTTTCAGTTTTCACCATAAATCCAGACGAATTGTGATTTTGATGCCCATTGTACCAACTATCAATTAGCTAATTTCACACTTCTCACTTAAAGTTCAACAATTAAACAAGAAGCATCAATCCACAAACTGGCACAACAAGTGAAATTCAAAATCTGTACATACTTCAACGCATCAGCAAAGGGTTGACCAAATTTGCTCATGAAACTGATGGTTTAGAGCCAGATTTCTTTCAAGATTTGTCAACCAAACAACACTAATTCAGCAAAATCAACCGATTTTCCATCAACCCAAATTCAAACTTCATATACCCCAAATCACCCACTATAACCTATATTGAACTCGAAATCCCCCAATTCCATCAAATTCAATACTCAACCTAATCTGAAATTGTTATTTACCTGGTGAATGGTCGTCTCTCTCACCGTCAGCCTCCACACCAACACCCTGCACATCGACGTCGTCGTCTTGTTCTGTCAAATCACGACCTCTGCCACCACCAGTAATACACCCACGAACAACACGAACCATTTGCGATTGATTATGAATCAAATGTAATCGCTAAATTTCGCCTCCGGTTTCGCAGTTGGAAGGGAGAAGATAGAGAGGAAGAAGACGATAAGCGCCTTTAAAAGCGTACCATTTAAATCGACCGTCACGCTTCAAGAAGCGTTACGCTTCGTAAAGCGCATGCCCACCCGGGTATGACCCCGTGGAAGGGCACCTTTTAGGTCATACGCTTCATGAAGCGTACGCTTCATGAAGCGTATAATTCCGTGTGCGTCGAGCGTTTTTTTCGTGTGTATAAAGATTTCCCGTTATTTATTAGATAAGCTTTAAAGTGTTCGGTAAAGTGTAACTAATGGGAGTTGAATTTCGCTATAAAATGATAAATTTCAACTTACATGAACACTATAAAGTCTTTATCCCTTGATATTTTTTTGCCCAAGTTTCGAGTATTGTAAGCTATTATAACCATATTTCAACTACCAATGTTTTTTTTATAAGGAAAGCAATTCGATGTACCAGACAGGCTTGGTATATCGAGAGGCCGAAAAACGGCAACCGGATAAACCGGCAAGAGAGAGAGAGAGCTGATGCACAAGACGAGATCTTGGAGAACAACTGTGGACACCTCAGATTTAGACTCGCTCTAGGAGCCTTCAGGTATCAATCACACATCCAACACAAAACCTGAACCTAAAGTATCCAGGAGTACCATTTACTAAAGTTGTCCTATGAACAACATAAGCGCAATTTCAACTACCAATGTTGAACACTTATAAACATACTTATCCAATTTTAGTAAGCTACAATAAGCGCAATTTCACGCCATTTCATCGTTACCGAACGAACTCTAAACCCATATGAAATGACTTGTATAGTTGTATCTCATATCCTTTGATGACTAAAACTTTTGAAGATAATCTCCTTGAATAATCTATCTAGGTCCGAATTGGAACTTCCTTCAAAAGGCTACCTAGTGTGGGTTGAAAAAACTAAACAGACATCCCCCAAGGCTAACCCTAATAGGGTCAACCTAAAAGTTCAAAAAAGACCAAAGGAGAAAAAATAATTCATGAATGTCATACACATAAGAAGATATCACCTATATCATAATAGCATATGCACCAAGCACTACTAACCTATTCTCCTATGTGTATGCATGTGTAGTGTAGTGTATAGTGTAGGTAGCAAAGCAAAGGCAGGCAGGGGTACATTTGGAAGTGTATGGCAGAAAAAGTCATAAGCCTGGAAATATAAAAGTTATATGGAGGGAGAGGGAGATGTGACATATCAGAAGCATTGTAAAATTGAGGGAGATCCTCCCCCTCCAATCTCTTGTCTCAGTCTCATGGAGCCCACCATAAACCCCCCCAGGACCCAGCAAACTCCCCAGGCTCTACACTTTTTTTTTTTATCATCTAAAACTACTATTAGCATCATTGTCATTTCACCAAACAATAGAGCAAGAATTGAAGATATTTACCTCATTGTCAAATAGTACTAAGTTCTGATGGTGGTCTTGGTTTTTTTTTATAAGGTAAGAATTCGGATACCAAATTGAATTGGTAAATCGAGAGACCGTTAGAAAACGGTAGCCGAGAACGGCTAATAAAATTGAAACAAGCAGGGAAAGCTAAAAAAAGTACAATTCTCAGAAGATAAGAGCTAAGAAGAGTTTGAGATCAGGGTGAGTAAAACACTGAAAGAAAGCGCTGTAGGCAACAGGTCGACCCCTTTTGGGCGTGCGAAATGGACATCTGATGTTCCCTCCACCGAGATGAAGGATCTTCAGAAGTCTCAGAGTACCAAGCGTCCTGGCCTAGTACAACTCGGTCTGATGCCAAACTCAGCTCCAACTCCTCGGAAAAAGTACAAAAATAAGTCTCGAGCTATCCTGCAAGAAAAAAGTCAGACTTGCCTTGCAAGTAAAACGTAAATTTCGGCTTGATCACCTTTGGTTTTTTTTTTTTTACAATGCGTGGAACCACCTTTGGTGGAAAATTTCGGCTTCATGAACTAGCCGGTAACGTGCACAAATCATGGAAAATGGCTTGCACTGATGGGCACGACTCAATGGAAGAAAGAATGATGAGGCTTGGTTACATGTAAAGGGGCGGAGGTACAACTTGATTCGTTTTGAATGTGGGTCAAGAGGATCGAATATGGGACCTCCCAAGAGGATCAAATATGTCTCCTACCACTAGACCACCACATGGTCGTGGGTTTAATCTATACTTCTGTTACCGTTTTTTGTTTCATTGATTGAGCCGGTTAGCGTAAATCATTACTTAATATGTGGTCTTTACCGGCTTGATCACGGGTCCTGAATTTGCCACTGAAGTTAGGTTTCTTGTCTTATAAAAAGATGCTAGTATTGGTAATTAAGCTTGTGGGTCGGTTGATTACCTAATTTGTGATCTTTTCGCTATGTATACTACCACTAGGTCACCCCATAAACTCAGCCTCTCATGTTTAATCCTTCTTTATGTAATCGTTTTTTTCATTAATTGGGTCGGTCGGCACAAATCAATTTTTCTAATACGTGGTCTTTTCCGGCTTGATCACGGTATCGAATTTGTCACTAAAGTTAGGTTTTTAGTCTTAAAAAGGATACTACCATTGGTAAACTTGTGGGTGGGTTGATTCGTTTTCCACCGTTGGATTGAGGAGGAGATCCCTGGCCAATTGTGGAAATAGCATCATAAATATTTTTAACAGTGCAGTAACAGTTTGAGGTGGAAGCCAGTAAAAAAAAAGAGGGGGAGAATGGGGGTGGGTTTAGTTTACCTCTCCCTTTCTGAATGAGAATGAATTCACCAGAGCCAGGAGGGGGTAACCCAAATGTGACAAAACTCCACATAAATGGTGGAGATTCTCTCAGATTTATATATCTCACTTGCTCATTCTCTCTTCTCTTCTCTTCTCTTCAATAAACTGTGCAAGGTCAGTTAAGTTTCATTTAAATTTTTTTTTTCCAAAACCTCATTTATTTCATCAACAAATTTAATATGGTATATTGGTATGTACATATTTTGTGCCTTTTAAAACCCATCAACAAATTTTGTGACATTTGAATGATAGTTATATATCTAGAGAACAAATCAATATATTCAGGATGTAAGTTACATGATAAATCAATGTAAAAGGACCACTTAGATCTTATATTCGTACGTATATATGTGTTCCCATGCACAAATTAAAATGTGGGGGACAAGCAACCAAGCAATAACAGACAAAATACAACTAGACTTCTGTAAATATGAGCCGTCCGCCTAACCTGTCCGATAAAATGGGCGGATTTGGACAACATATATAACCTGCTCGTGTATAAATATTAGGTGATGCTTATGCAAGCATTAAAGCTCGTCCCATACATATATTTATATCAAATATTATAAATCATAACATAAATAAAATAGTAGATTTTTACTTTTTAGGTTTTATTAATTTCAGTTCGTGTGTGAATTATTTGTGTTCTGGTGAATATTTATCAATTTTTAGTATTTTTTGCATGTTTGATATTACTAATGACTAATGAAGTCATCACTTCAAATACTTTCCGTATGATCTTTGTATGATGGTGTGTCTTGTATTGACATTTTGTAATTTTTGGATATTTTTTTAAGAACAGTCTGGCAAGTAGTTAGCCTGAACCAACCTGGATAGATAGTTTGAAAAAAGGTATTTGGTCCGGCCTATATCGAGCCAAGTCCCGTATTTGATCAGGTCTAAATACAAATATAGATTATCAAAGAAAATAATCGTAAAAGCTTTCGGGCATCTAGTCAAACAGTTAAGTCTTCAAAGATAGTAACCAATCTACCTTGATATTCCAAAGCGTCATTGCAAAAGTAGAGAAAATGTGTAGGAGCTTTGTGTGTGCAGGGAGGGAGGGGTCAAGGAGGAGTCTCGTTGTTTGGGACATCTTAGCCGCCCCACTTGAGGAAGGAGGGCTCGGATTTATAGAAATCCTTGCGTGGAATAAGACAAATCTTGTGAAGTTTGGGTTGAATACATCCACTTTGAAAAAACTTGTGTTTGGACTAAGTGGTTCCAACATAATCTTAATAATGAGAAGTCGGTTTTGAACGCCATGGCGAGGAGGAGAGGATATATTTTTTAGATTCGACTATCATGGATAGTGCCCTGGAAAAAAAAAATTATATAAATATGCACACAAAAAGTACAATAACCAAAATAAATAATAACACACTGAAAGATTGGATCATTTTGGATGAACATAACGTTAACTTGTTCCATTTTGGGCCTACGAGATCCAATTGCAATTTAATCAAAGCCCGCTGAATTCAGTTTGGGCCGTCCGTTTGGACTTGGGCATCTTTTTGTAGGGTGATTTTGTGAGGTCATTTCCAAAAATAATGTAAATTGCACCAAAAAAGCCAACTATTTTAGGGCTGTACAACGGGTCGACTCGACCCAACCCGCAACCCATTTTACGGGTTATGGGTCAACCTGTTGACCCATAAAAAAATAAAGTCAACCCGAAATCCGACCCGCAACACGTAAAACGGGTTACGGGTTTACGGGTCGGGTAACGGTGTCAAATGGGTCGAAAAGGGTCAAACGGGCCAAACCAATCCATTTGACCCTTTTTGACCCGTAAAATTGACCCATTTTGACCCATTTAACCCGTAAACTTTTATTTTTTCTTTCACTTACTATGAACATAAATTTTTATTTTTATCTTTTTTAATATTACGGGCCAACCTGTAACCCGACGGGTCGACTCGTAACACGTAAACTAAAAAACCCCGACCCGTAAACTAAAAAAACCGGACCCATAATCCGTAAAATTACGGCTGGATCGGGTCGGATTACGGGTCAACCCACCCGTTGAACAACCTTAAACTATTTGTTTTGCTCTCCACAAAAAGCCCAAGGAATCCGTTAATATGAAGTTAAGCCCTTGTTTGGTTCATGCTTTGCTAACTTTCCCATATCTTATTTCATGTGTTTGGTTTGCAGTACAATAAACATGAATTATATGTACGTAATGAAGTTAAGAAGCTTCTTGATAATATAAACCAACTTTTTTGTTATGGAAAACGAGTCCAACTGTCAAACCTAATATACAAGTGTAATGTTATATTTCATCTTTAAATTAATTGATCGATAATGAGAAGAATAACACATAACTTTATATGTTGGTTTGGTTTACTCCCAACATTAGAGATAGTTAGCATGTTGTCATAGGACATTTTTGCTAATGAGAATTATTAGTTGATCTTTATGCAAATCCTTATACTTTTTTTTTTGGTCTTGTCTTTTGGCTCGTCCGGTTCGATCGGTCGAACACCGCTCTATATCCGGACCAGGTACTTCATGGCCCCATTTTGGAGGAGACCCTCCCAATATCAGTTTCTCCATACATGTCGCCAGTGGGATTCGAACTTCGAATCTCCTAGCCAACACTTAAGGAGTCTAGCACCACTTAACCACTAGACCAACTGAGTATTAGTAAATCTTTATACTTGAACGCAAAGAATGTTGCCGAGAATCATCTCGATCTCTAAAAATGGCAAATCAGGTGGCAAATAAAATGAAAAAATTAGGCCTCTCTCTTTGTCGATCAAATTAATTCCAACCATAAACTTTATATATTTTCGTTCGAATGATAGCTATAAGATGGTGACTTTACTAAACTAGGTCTCATGTGCATTGGTACGTATATATGTACGTATACCTATCCAAATTGGACTCAAACCAAAACAAAAAATGACTTGATCGCAATTAAAATCTACAAAATTCTTGGAATGAGACCGGACTCGAATAATCTTATTCACTTCAATCACTATCAATATCATCTCGGTTTCGGTTTGAATCAACTTTATTTCTTACAAATAATAAATCCTTTTTCCTTTGCCCATAATTAATTTGTTCTATATTCGAAAGTGTTTCACTTTCTCATTCGTATCAAATATTAATCATTTTAATTAAGGGTGTCCATCGACAAATCAAATACGGAGTATTACGCACTATGAATGAATCACACCCGATAATACATTATCATGCATTATAATATAAAATTTAATACATAAGTTAATGTATTATCAAGCGTGATCAACACATGCACACTACATTAAATCCGACATTATAATGTAAAATAATGTATTATCAAACGCGATCTAAACATGTCCTATAGTCTACATATATGATCTAATTCTAACCGAAAACGTATTTATGCACATTCATATGAAATTGTAACACACTCATATATATGAGTCAAAATTGTAGACTTGTAGTAACACAATTATAACACTATGGATTTATTAGTTTCTTCAAGCTTACATAACATATACGTACAATTGACATTGATATTAAAAAGGACAAAAACCAGCAAAAACATATATCACATATATTTATAGTATAGCTAAAATGGCTGCGGGCTGCATGCACCATTTCCCGGCCTTTGCAGCCACTTCACCCATTTTTTACATCACCATTTTTTTTTATGTCTAATTAATTATAATATATATTTTTGCTAAAAATAAAAAATAAAAACTCTCACCCTTTTGATTAATTTCCCCCCTGGAAAAATAATAAGAAAGAAACTATATATATATGAGCTGGTGGAGTATTAATTAATTAATTAATATTTCACGCGAGGACTTTGAAGTTCTTGCCGACGTAGGTTTGACCGAACTGCCAGGTGGCGGGGGCGATACTGAGTGACGTGGAGGTGCGGTCGTCGCTGGTGGTGACGCGGAAGGAGAGGGCTTGCCCAGTCAGCACGGCGTTGGACTGCCAGTTCTGGCCCCAGTTGCGGCTCATGCTCAGCCAGTCGGTGTTGGACCCCTTCACCCAGACCCTGATGACGTCACCCGCCCCGGCCACGTTCGTCACCAGCACCAGGTTGAAGTAACGGAATCCGTTTATTGTGAACCGGATTCCGCCTTGCTTCCGGCACGGCACCCTAATAATAATGACGTTTAAATAGCGTAATTAATTAATTACCAACAAATTAATCGATCTCGATCCAAATAATTGTATATTAAGGAAAATTCGGATCGGTCATATATGATCTGAAATCACGCTTATTTTTTTTTGGTAGAAAAAATCACGTTTATTTTATATCTATTTTATTGATGAAATTTCCTATGTTGCTTAAGGTTTATTGCATTTTATTTTTTACCATTTAATTATAGGATTTGACCATTTTACTTTTTGACTGATTCAGATTTGAAAAATTATCATCCTAATTAAAAAAATCTAAATCCTATAAAAAAATTAAATTTTATTAAAACAAGAAATTTTTAAGAATTTTTTTTGCCTAAATCTTTTTTAAAATGGTTAATTAGTATATTTGAGTACACATTAATAAACTAAATTTGAAAATCTAATTCAATTGTATTCTCCCAATTAAAATGGGTAAAATCTTCTTAAATAATTTAAAATTTATGAAAAATTATTATACTTATTGAAGTTGATATTCATATTAGAAAAACCCTTTTAATTTTAGATAGAAAAAAATGTATTGACAATAATAGCGATAACATTGTATAAATATATAAATGAGTAAACTAAATAGTCTAAGTTTGCAGTCCCTCTTGTAATGCATTAATTTTAATTGAGTGAAGTACATTTCTTTTAAAAAAATATACTAATTATTTTTTATATTTTAATTTAAATTTACCTATCCGGATCTCAAAATAGACTACAAAAACGGACCGGAGAATATTTACATGACACTTCAACATCTCAATGCCAAACATAGCACAAAATAAATAGATGAATAGTGAATGATATTAACTTTTTCTTAGAGGAATTAACTTAGACAAGTGAAATTAAGTATGAAGTGGAAAAGTTACCTGCGGTAAGAAACGGGGATGATGCCGGCCTTGTACTTAGCAAGCTTGAGGAACATGGGCATGGCGAGGTCGAAGTGCTCGCGAGGAGGGTTGCACCAGCCGCCATTGTCGCTGGCCTGGGCGAAGTTGGGCGGGCAGAAGTTGGTGGCTGTGACCAAGATCGACGGGCTGCCCGGGTAGCACCACGTCGGGTCGTCGTTGCACTTCATCTCGAAGCACGCCCCGCAGCTCAGCCCGTTGTTGAACAGCGCCGTGCTAAGCGCTGCCGTGTTCACGCCGTAGCCTTGGCTGTACAAGTTTCCGTACCCGCATGCTCCCCCTGGTGCCATAAATAAGCCTCGTTACTATATAATACAAAGTCACTTTTATTAAATTACGGTGATTTTCCATGAAAAACAGAGCAAGGGAATTATGTGATTAATTACCGAAAACAATCAAATATATTTTCTACATTCTATTACTCCCTCTGTTCTATTCTAATTGACACTTTAGGAAAATTCACACATATTAAGAAATTCATTGAAAATATAAGAAATATTATTAAAAATCCAAAATTTTCTAAATGTAATCAAAAATTAATTACTAATACATCCTTAAAACCAATAGATGGAGAGAAAAAAGTCAATATAAATACTTTCCAATACATTAATTAAATAAAGGCTAAAAAATGACAAGTTTTAATCAACAAAGTTTTAGCTCTAAAGTGTCAAGTAGAATAGGACGGAGGGAGTATATAATACAAAGTCAATTTTATTAAATTACTATTTTTTTTAATTAATTAGTTTTTGTAAATGTATAAGAATACTGAGATGGTTGATTTCCCAACATGAAAATCAGCGCAAAGAAATTTTGTGATTTATTACTCATTGTACCACTATATAATGTAAATCACTTTTATTAGCTGTGTAATTTTAATGAGCATAAAAATATTAAAGGGTCGATTTCCCAACACGAAAACAGAGCAAAGAAATTTTATGATTAATTACCAAAAACAGAGCTATAATACATTTTGTACATTTAACTGTATTGGAGTGTATAAGAGTACTGGGGTGGTCGATTTCCCAACACGAAAAACAGAGTAAAAAATTTGTGTGATTAATTACTTACCCATTGTTCCGGAGGCGTCGCTTCCGCCGTAGAAGGTGGCGTGGGCGGTGGTCCATGGGCCGCCGTTGTAGGTGCCCGGAATCCGGGCTTCGACGGAGGCGAAGAGAGGAAGGAGGAGGAGAAAGAGAGCAGCTATGGAAAGGGATCCAACTTCCACCTGGATTTTCCCCATTTTGCAATTAGGATTGAAGTTGTAGGGAAAGAGGGGAAGTTGGAGGGAGAGGAATTGAGGAAGCTTTGATTTGAAACTGTAGTTTTTGGGGCAGAGATGTGGGTATTTATGGAGGAGGGTTGAAGGGGAGGTTTTGAGAGGGCCCACTAAGGTGGATTATATCAATATTAATGCTTTTTTCTTAAAAACAATGCTTTTTTTTTTCTAAAAAAATTGCTTTATTTTTTAAATGAATATGTCCTAATCCTCATACTTATAAATTTTTATACACTAATTTGAGATGGATTTAGTCTCTATATCAATTTTAGTGCAATTTAGCTAAATTAAGCTATTATTGTTACATAGTTGAATTTCAGTTTTTCTTAGATTTATCGAGCGGTAAATTTCAAAATGGAGATCTCAATGCAATATCCTAAATCCCCATTCACTCAACCAGATTTTAGAAGATTTAATAGATTTAAACTAGATTAGATCATATTTATCATCATCATCATCATCATCATCATCATCATCATCATCATCATCATTATCGTTGACCCAGTGGGACTCCACTACAACGGAATTTGGGATACCCCTATGCCAAGTAAAAGAAGGTACCTACTATTAGGATTCGCCCAGTGGGGATCATGACTTACCCCAACTGCGCGAATCGTATAGGATTTTTCTAATGTGTATAATTTTAATCTTGGTAAATTTGGATTTTATTTTTAATTTTGATTTTTTTTAAAAGGGTTCATTAACTCCAATTTAGGAAATAGTTTTAAAATGATTTCTCAAATTAACACTTTTATTGTGTGCCCATGGGCACACATTAGCCAAACCGATCATATTAATATTAACCTAGTTTTTTGGATTTAGTTCCAGTGGGGTTGGGGAAAAAAACTGCATCGGTAGAATTGAAGAAATCTAGATCGTTAATAAAAATTTAACGGTTCAGATTGATTTCTTCTCTTTTCATATTAACTATTTTTAATGTTTATTTTTTAACGGGTTCATATAGGGTTTTAATAACTTCACGCATAGGTTTTTTTTCACAAACTTCATGAGTACAAGACCTCAATTTTTTTTTTATGAATATATGTGTACCAATTTGTTTTCAAACTAGTACGACTTCGGGCATCCGATTCAACAGATCAGGACTTACGGTATTACTATTACCTTGAAGTCTTTGTTCCGAATTTTACAAATAGTAGATACCCTAGCAGGGTTCATGACCCATCCAACAAGAACGATGTACTATGTAATTGATTTGTGTTGACTGACTCAACTTATTTTTCACCGAGGTAAAATATCGAAAAATACAGATCAAATTTAAAAGATCCTAACATTTTCACATTTTTTCTACCTCTACTAGGTTACTCATGTGGCACTCTAGTAGCATCTTACTAATTGATGACATGTTTTTTTCTTTAAAAAAATCAAAATAAGTTGCAACTAGTTTACATTGCAATAATAGATAAATTGCCCGAAAACACACGTTGTTGGGTAGTTTCATGCTACCAACATAATAAAGTTACCAACTTTTTCATGAAATTTCATTTGCGTGCGCCACTTGGCACATCACACGTAAAACTTACAAATATTTTTGTGTTGAAACGTACTTTAAAAAGAGAGTGATGAATCATATAGAAAATGATATGAGTAGATAATTAGAAATATAATAAGATATATATAGCTAGCTAGGAAGAAGAAGGGAGGGTGACATGTGCATGTCACATGGCAGATTAAATTAGGGTTTTTGCCACTTTCTTGATCAGCTGCAATCAAGCTGAGTAAACATGATCGATCACATGGTTCACTCAATGGGATGGCTTAATTTCGACACAAACTCAAAATTGTTTGGTTTTTCATTGTGTCAATTTCCTTAATAGATTTATGCTCAATATTAAGGTTGTGTAATGGGTTAACCTGAGCCAACCCGCAATCTGTTTTTGGGGTTATGGGTCGACCCACTGACCTGTAAAAAAAATAAAAGCGACCCACAAATCTATAAAAAGGGTTACAGGTTTATGGGTTGACCCATTTTTACTGGGTTAATTTGATCATTTTTGACTCGTAAAATTGATCCATTTGACCTTTTTTTTATCCGTAAAATTGAATTTCACCCTTTCACTAATTAAAACAATAAATTTTTATTTTTACATTTTAATATTAACTTTTAGATGCGAGAACGTATTCTCAACACTAGGTACGATGTTAGATGATAATAAATATTAGTTTCTATACGATCGGTAATCAATGTCTAAGTAATCATATCATATATATCATTTGACAAATTCATATGATAATCTCTCTTGTGCTTAATTTTGTTGAAATGTTACTCAAAGTAATGAAGAAGAGTGCCATGGAATACGGGATAGATCTTGATCAATACAGACAGTTGAAACAGAACCACCAATTGATAGTTTGTGAAGGAAGAAAGACACACCAAAAATTGTTCATGTGAACCGAATTATTGATTTTGTGTGTATGGATGGTTGCATGATTTGCATTGCATCTTCTCTCTTCTCCAACCCTCCATGTGCTCTCACTTATTGCTTTCTCATTTATTTTGTCCCATTTATTTATTTTATAAAAAAAACATTTGGAGTTACAAATTGAGGTATGTGGCAAGATTTTTTTACAATTTAAGATGAAAAGTGGTACTTTCAGGAACGGATGTAAGATTTAAAATTTGAGTAGACTTATTTTCATTAAAAAAATTCTGGGTGGACTAAATTATTTTTAATTTGATTAATTTACTACTAAATTTACCTTAATTTTTACTATTTTATTATTAAATCTATGTTTATTTTTATTTTTTAGAGTGGGCTGAAGCGGTCCCAAGCCCACCCCTAAGTTCGCCCTGGCCCTTGGGTACCTTCAATTACTTTATGCAACACATATAACTACAGTGTTCTAAAAATCCCGCGTAGGTTCTGTCTAGGTCCTGCTCAGGTACATGAAAATCTTAGCCCGTCTAGTTTTCTAACTCGGCTAGGTGGTCTATAAAGGCCCCATTCTGTCTAGTCTTCTAGGCCGCCTAGGTGTCTATTTGGATCGCCTAGACATACATTTCTCTAAATCGCCTAAACGCTAAGCGACTCTTCTCTACCCAAGAATCGCCTAGCGTTTTTTTTAATAAACTGATAATTACTTAACTAATAGCTAACCTTGAGAGCATTATTATATATGGTCAAATAATATAGAAAAATCATTATAATAAGGAAACAAGTGAGATGAACATTTGGGTTTTGGTTATGATTTATGAATGTACGTTCCACCGTCAACTAGGGCATAGATGTGACATGGGTCTTGGCCCCCACACTCAGATTTACTTGTTTAAGATCTCATGAGATCTATACAATTCAGTCCATGTCTGTCTAGAGTTCAGGCTGAACTAGGTTTGGGTTTGTGTCTCTCCATTCGTGGTTACTTTTTGTTGTTTGTAGAATTTAAAGTTATTGGACTTCGGGCATTTAGTCAAGCTGCAAGGATCTCAAGTAGTATAATGAGATCGCCGTTTTGATTTCCATGGACAGTGCCCAAGATCAAAAAAGAATTTAAAGTTATTGTCGAGTAACATTCGAAATCTAATATGATTAAGCACTAATCAGTAAATAAGAAATTGATCGAAGTTTACTAGAGTTAAAAAAAGTAGTTGAAATGTTGATTAAAGAACATTTCAACTACCTTATGTTTTACTAAATGTGACAAGAGGTCTATTATTGCGAATTTACCGCTAGCTCACTAGTTATAGGCTAATTGTCAAGAGAGTAGAAGAAATAGAATATCATTTTAATTACCTTATGTTTTACCTCAATATATGTCAATGATGACATAATTATTGTTAATACGTTTTAAATCTGTCGTTGATCGTTATCTACTAGGAATTTGGGGGTGGAGCCCCTAACCCACTAAGTGTGGAGTCCCCTGGCAAAGGGTAAGGGGTAGCGCCCCCGACAATGGTAAAACGATACGTCGTGTATTTTGTTATTGGGCTTATCACGACCTTTTTGAACCCATCTAAATTAGATTTCTAGAGTCTCTAGATATACTCTTAAAATATCTCATAATTAAATACCGAAATCTAAATCATTTGCCTCCTTATATGATAAAATAAAATTGATAAATCACGTAAATTTGTGTGTTCTTATTGTTATTTTCGTCGAATCTTTTCACTCCCATAATAACAATTACATTATAACAAAATACCAACAACATAAAAGATTCAAAATATCTATATAAAAATCTAATAATCACCCTTTTTCTGACGCTATATATATATATATTTTTATTTTTTTAAAAAAAATTTGTGCATGGGAAGATCATCAATAGATCAGCCATGTTAGATTGTTAGCTAACCTAGAGAGACTGGTGGTGGTAATTAGTGATCACACGGTTAACGTCGGTGGTGATCCATCCTGGAAAAGCCAATCAGAATCTCTGGGCCCCACTCCACCAATAATATATTCATATTTCAACACGTAAGAGCCAACCAGATCCTGCAAATCTGCCACGTCAGATGTCTAACCCAAGACCATCTTCTTCAAATCTCATCTAACTTATATTATATGTTATACGTGGTAAGTATATAACATGTGATTTTCTAACAATTCTTACCATCATCCATTTAATGCATGTTGTTGTTGAACTTGCTAGATAGATAGATAATATATATTGCTTTAATTTACTATTGCAATGTAATAAAAGCAAATGCCGGTGGCTTGGGCAATACAATTAATATTTTTTTTTTGGTGTATTGTTTTCAATATTTGCCAACTAAGGAGGTCAAGTTTTGCAACTTATTAAGAGGCATGCTATTGCAACACCAAATCACTAGTAAATGTCACTAAATGTGTGAAACTTTTGCATTTAAGCTGATTCAATGAGCTTTGTTGGTGTTTTGGAGGCCAAAAGATAACTCTACAACTACAAAGTGGTGCTTGTACATAAATGTATCATAATTATAGCATGCTAGGATTAAAAGAACATGTACTTGTGTGTATGGAGTTCCAAAATCCTATCATTAGTGTTTGTTTGCAAACTTGTGGGTTTTGTGAGTTTTGGAACTTTGTGTATAAGATCATTTCACTACTTAGCTTGTAATGCTTTGATATCAATAGGTCACATATAACATATGATATTTTACCTGATTTTAATCCTAGGGAAATTTCATTTGATATCCTGAAATTTTGTGTTTTCCTGCATGTTGGTGCCTATGAGATTTTAAGTTTTCTCGTTGGTACCCATCTTCAGTTCGAATTGATTAAATTCAAGTTCATCATTTATTTCCTCACCCTCGAATTAGTAATAAGACTCGACTCTTAAAATACTCAAATTCATATCAGAATCATCTTGATTTTTTTTTGGAATTGGTAAAATATATTCCAAAGATAAAGGTAATTACAAAAGGTCATCCGGCTAAACCGGGAAATATGCAGTCAAATCAACACGATGAGACTCTAGTCACTCAAGAATCAGAGGGTAATAAACCCAGCCTAAAACATACAACTTACAAGCTTAAAGACCTTACAGGACCCCTATATTCCTCACGCATCTTTGCTCCCGTAACGTACGAACTCTAACCCGCCCTTTCACTCGGATTTTGACAAGCATAACCATCTTGATTTCAACTACTCATAAAACTCTTTAAAAATGTAGGACTGTTTAGAAATTCAAATTAGGATGATTCAAGTATGAATTTGGATGTTTTAAGAATCGGATCCTACTAATTTAAAGGTGATGAAATAGTAATAGACTTGAATTTAATCAATTCGATCCAAAGAGGAGCACTAATTGGAAAACCCAAGAACTTCAGGAACACCAACACAAAAAGAATTAATCTTAGAACACTAAAAAAAACCCAAAACTTCAAGTGCACCAAAAACATTTCCCTCAATCTTCATGTTATTTTTTCCTTTTGATCGAAAAAATTTAGGATGAGGGAATGGTGTCACAGTCCAAGAACAAGAAAGGCTCAAAAAATGGAGTCAAAGAGCACTTTCTTGGAGATTTATATATGTCTCACCTCAAAAAAAACTAGTGGGGGATCGAACATGCGACTTATTAGACCAATACCTTGTCTTGCTCCACTAGACCGATACCATGTCATGTTATTTAAGGGAAAAAATAAACGCGTCTTCTAGATAAACCCATTGTACTAGGAAGTAAGCATATCTTACACATCTGGCTCCAGCTATATCGATTGAATTTGTACAAGTACAAATATGTGTCATATGACTGTTGTGGAGCAGGGAAAGTGAATTGCACATTAATATAATTGGTCTCAGAAATCTTTACCTTTGTAAAACTGTAAGAAAAAAAATGCATGATGGTAAGAACTAAGAACAAGCTCACACATGTAAACAAATACACACAATCAAGATTTTCTGTAGACTTGAATGTAAACAAATCTATGTCTCATCTTTACACAAAGCAAGCACACATAATCACATTGATGGAAGTTGCACCTCCTAAAACAAGTCTACGACGAGGCGGCAACATCATTATAACTTGCAATTAGAGACCAAAAGGATATGATATGCAAACAGAAACTGATTTTATCCACAATGATTTGCCCTGCAAATCTCCTCTTGTTCATCTAGAGTGTTCTTATAGTGTCCTAATTGCAGAGCTGGGTACAGAGCCCCTGGATCTGAGAATCTGTGATGTTTGACAAGTAGTATATGTTGGATTTGCCGTTGGTTGAGCACGTCAGATTCAGTTGGTTGCCTAATTGATTGGACTGCATCAAGAACATAGATCAATAATAACATCACAGTTCAATCATGCAGAATAAGAAAACATCACATTTGAACAAATTATGGATGTCAGACATGGTTTGTATTTGCAGGAAACTGCCAGTAAAATCCAAAAGCTTATCAAAAACCACCAATGTATAGGATTCCATCACATATCCATTAATTTTATATAATGCAATCAATGTATTCTATATCATAATATGCTTAATTCATTTTAATTAGTTTTTACTTATAAATAAGATTTAAAAAAAAAAAGAATCATTGATATTTTCTTAATTCATAACATCACTTGAATTTGGTTCTCTCTGAATTATTCACAACAGTTGCCTTGTATAGGATATCCCATCACATATCCATTAATTTATATAAAGTAACCAACATATATTGTATTCTATATAATAATATACTTATATACTTAAACGCATTATATTATCATTTTAATTAATTTTTTTATAAAAATATGAAAAATGAAACATATTGATACTTTCTTAAGTCATAACATCGGTTGAGTTTGGTTCTCTCTGAATTAGTACACAAAAGTTGCACTGCGAAACTGGATTTTTGTACTGTCATCGACAATAATAGATGGTTGAAGAATCACGTCTCTTTCCATGGTCATCTTAAGATCCTCCCCTTGGTCAAACAAAGTGATCACATGAAAAAGTGGCTGAAATGATAGGTACCAGAAAACAAAAGGAAACATTACCTCACAATATCCAGGACTTGAGTTGCAGCTCCACCTTGAAGTTGGAATACAGCTTAAATAATGGCACCATGAACAGTGATCATTCCCGTTCACTCCTTTTAAGAGCAAGATAAATCCCACAGCAAACCTGTGAAATTTTGCATACCTTTGTGTTAAAAGAGCCCACACATAGCATTGGGAATGGAACCAAATAGTAAAATTGGAAGACCAAATGCTCCTAAAAGGATGAATGACCAGTGGCAACAATATCAACTGTGCTCCCATTTTTTAAAATTAATTAATTAATTTTTGCTATTTTGAAGCAATATTTTTCAGCAAGCATGGCAGCTGTTAACTTATGAAGCTCATCAAATGTCTAAAGCATGGAACACAACATTATGCTTTTTGATCAATGACAGAACCATCAGTAGTGCTGTTAACAAATCCAAGTAAGAAGATGTTTACAGGCTGCAGGTGTTGCCTTACCCCACAATTAGGAGAACAAAAGAGATGAGCCAAAGTGCGCGTTGGTATATCTTGTATTTAGGCTTTGCTGAATCCGGAGAAGCACCCGGAGGCATATATTTCTGACTAAGCCATCCAAACTGTGGCCGGATTAAAAATACAAAACCAAGAAGGAAACCCGAAATAAATCCTCCAATGTGAGCGAAATTGTCCACATGTGGAAGTATCCCAACAGCCAGGTTGATTACAATGATAAACACAAGCATCAAGAATGATGCAACCTGGACAAGAATGCAGACATCAAAAGAGGAGGTTTAATCAAGCAACTCCACACCCATATCCTTTAAAAATGAACAATAGAAAAATGGTATAATAAAAAAAGTTGGAATGTTGGATGGATTGCCTTGTTAGTGTATGTTGACCAATTAGTGATCAGTTCAGACAGCATGGCACCCAACAAGCCAAAGAGTGCACCTGAGGCACCAACTGAGATATTTGATCTGAGGAAAAGGGCCGATAGCAAACTTCCTCCTACACCAGAAATTATATACAATCCTCCAATTTTCACTGTCAAAAGAAGCCAGAAATGAAGAGTCAGCTTTGATGTTCAAAAACTAACTTGAAACAAGATATGTAACCACATTTAAAAAGATTTGGGGCACAACAAATACAATGAAGAGACTTTGTATGCTCGCAGAATTGACTAAAATTTATGCAAGCGAGGAAATTGTCATCTATCATTGATCAGGTTTCTTACAGAATAAAAAGGTTAAGGTAATCACTAAGCATAAAGATTGATGCTTTCATCAAATTCAATACTCATACAAAAACATGATAGTCAATGATGTGATAAAAAAAGATGTCAAAATACGACTTTTTTAAAAACAGATGCCACAATATGATTACGATGATAGTTGTATATACTGTTGCTCACATAAATCCCATAATTTGATCTAATCCTAACACTTTTATTTCATTGACAGCCTATTTTCAACTGCCATACAATTACAATCCTGCAAATCTCTACCTATATTATTATTAAATTATTCATTAGTTCACCATTCTATGTATAATTCACAGGTAACAACAAAGATTTCTCTATTACTTATTCTTAGGTGACAAACATTAAAATCATGTTCAGCCAATACTTTCTCTAGTTACGAAACTGTTCCTTTTAATTGCACTAATCCAACATTACTGTAATGATTCTAACATCACTCTCTTCATTAATCAAGACTGAAGGCTTAACATAATGTTATATTTTCTTTTATGGAACTTAATGTTACATATAAAATACTACATACCCCACCCAAATTCTCGTTCCATCCGAAGGCCGATGACTAGAAGGCTTATCATATTGGCTAGTATATGAAAAACTCCACCATGTAACCAAATGCAGCTTATAAGGCGCCATCCTTGGTGCTGCTTAACAACTTTGTTCACATCAAGAGCCCCCATCTTTTCCAGCCTGCCAAAAGAAAATTGTACTCAGTACTCAATCTAGAGAAAACACTAAGAGGGAATATGGGAAGCAGATGCAACTCTGTCAACTAGAGTGTATAAACCAACAATTCTCTTCCAACATTAAAATTAGAACCATCAGCCATACAGAACAACAGGGCAGGATTCCTCAACCTTACTCCCCTAATTAATCATCACAAGAGCAACATTAACATGAGTTTGCGAAATTCAGTAGTGGCAAGTATGTTTTCTAATAATTATCCTATTACACAACAAGAATATATATGGTAGTAGTTCCTTCTTGCTACCAGACCATCAATTTGACATAATAACAAATCAAACATCTTTAACCTTCATATAGTATAACCATGCAATTCAACCGCAATCACAGCCTTCCAAATTATAATTCTTTGACATAGCAAGATCAATAGCATCGGCAAATGTACCACATTAATTTGGTCACCTACGAGAAGCTTCAATTGGAATCATTTGTTGTTTGTGAGTAGAAAACAAAGAGATTGCACTTATTTCATCAGACTTTAGAACATTACTTCTATCCTGCAAGCCATACGCTACTAATTTCCAGTAATCATCAACCCAAAATTGATATGATATTCATTATTCAACACTCAACAAAAGCATTGAGTTTGACTTCATCAATTTCTTCTCTTGAGAAATACACTACCGCAAATGCCAAAGTCAAACCCGGTGACGAACCTCAAATCCCCCAGAGAAAAGCATACAAATCAAAGTATCAAACAATGTCGCGAGAGAAAGAGAACATACGCGCTAGAAGAAGGGCCAAGCAAAGGATTCTCCTTGTAAGGCTGGAAAGAAAATCGACCAAGGCTTGGAGCAATACAGGAGAGCGAGTACTTCGGGCAGTTGTTCACATACATGGTGATGCCGAACATGACAACATTGGCTATCACAAAGGCGGGAATCAGCCATGGGAACCAGCTCTTGAAGTGCTTGACCTCACGGTACGCCATCGGCGGCGGCGACGCTCTCGGCGGCAACGGAAGTGGCGGCGGGCCTTCGATGTCAACGGGATGTATTACGTTGCTAGTTGATCCGTGCTTGGGTTGGTACCCGCGAAGTGGAATCTCCTCTCTCGACATGGTAGGCAGCTAGGGTTTTTAAAAAATGGGGGAATTTGGGGTTTTGAAGGAGTCAGCTGAAGAGGATGAAATTGGTTCGGAAGTAGGGGGAAATTGATAGCCAGATGAGAAATCTGATAGGTAAGGTCAACGAATTTTTGCAGAGGAGTTGGGAAGAAAGCTTCAATGGCGGAGTACCTGCTCCTGATCCTCCACTTTCCTACCGCCAATTTTGTTCTATTAATTTATCATGGTTTCTGTTAATATTGTGAATACAAATAGAGTGACGCTACTTTTTGGAAATTAGAGATTTTATAGATGTAAGAATCTTTAAGACTCTCATATTTTTTAAACTTAAAAATAAAAAAAAATTAATTTTATGACAGAAAAAAAAAAATTGTCATATAAATTTACTGCATAGAAAAATTAATTTTGACAAAACTTCTTAATCCATCAAATAGAAATAATCTTAATCTCTAAAAGTAATATAAAGTGGGTTTAATTACTTAATAAATGGATCGAAAAATATTCTGATGCATTTCAATGATGTGGGAGATAAAATTTTATACTTATGTGGAAGAAAGAGAATATTCGAAAAGTAAAATAAGAAATTTGGAATAAACTTTATCATATTCTAAAAGGGTGTGAAGTATTTGGTTGATCACTTATCTACTATCGGTGGAGTATTTGGTTGTTGAATAATAGTTTTTTTAACCCAACAAACTAAATTATTTCAAATGAAGTAAACAAGATTGTTAAATTGATTAAACAATAAATGAAAGGTTGGAGAGAAGCAAGACATAAAATGAGAAAAACTTTAACATTATGTCATTCATAAGTACAAATAAATTAAAACAAAAAATAGTTGGGATTAAATAGGTTGCTCCACAACCTAACTTTGTAAAACTCAATTTTAATAGGGTTGAGAATGAAGTTGACACCTTATCGTTTAACTTTGTTCTTATAAGCTCTCAGTGTAACATTATTAGTTTGAATAGTGGTTTTGTAGGTGCACGTTTAGTATGCGACTGAAGCTCTTGCCCTTCGCGGGATATATAAGAGATCATTCATTATTTTTGCTCTCGTGTTAAGATTGAATAATAAGTATTTTTCACATAAAATAAGATAAAAAAAATTAATATTTACTAACAAAAATTACATTTTATAGAAAAATCTAGTAGGGCCTAAAAATTGCTATCTATGCGAGTACCTACATGCATGATGCATTAGCTTAATTTTAATTTGATTTGACTTGAAATTGAAAATCGTCTCAGTTAATTATTATAACTTGTAGCAATTGCCAAACATGTATGGACACATAAAAAATTGTTGTTCTACATCATCATCTTCCGGGTTGATAACCTAACATGTCCATAGATGGTTACATTAATAACATTTCATGATCATAATGAGTTTGAATTCCAATTTCCCTTGTTATATGATGCCATAAGCTTGGGTTTTTCATTTTAATTTTGCCCTCTTTTTCTTGACATTTGAATTCTATACTTTTATTTTTGTCATTTAGTCTTTTAATTTAATAATATTCAGCGATTTAACTTGTTGAACTTTTATTTAACAATTATAGAGATTGACATATAAACGCGATGAAAACATATACCCTAAAGTAATTAATAATCTAGATCAAAGGGGTAATATTTTTCCTAAAGTAATCATCAATAATTCGTGGACTTTCATCTTAAACGGCTATGTATTCACAAATTACATGTCCACTATTAGAGTAGTCAAAAAATGATCGAGTTTGATTTCTTCTTGATTTTTTTTTGCTGTTCTGTTCGAGTTGAATTAGTACTTTTTAGATCGGATAGACTAGAATGTGGTTTTGTAACTGAGTCTTTTAGGTGGTCGTTTTTGAGTTTAGCGACTATTGAAGATTATTCATCGCGATGGAGGGAACGTCATTAGTTCTTTGTTTATTCCGAGATAGGTTGACCTCGGACACTTTTTTAGTGCTTCACTTGCCTGGAAACTTAACTCATTGTTGGTCTGTGTGTTTGATTGTTTGTATTTTTCTTACTTGTGTTAGTTCTCTTTGTATTGTTTTGCTCTTTTTGTGTTTTTCTTGTTTCTCTCTTAGTCGGTGTCGGCTGTCGTTTTATCCGACCTCTCGATTTTCTAGGTATGTCTGAAACCAAATGTTTTCCTTCAATAAAAAAAAAAGATGGTCGAACCCGTCCTGGCCATTTGTATTTATATCCGACCAACTGACCCAAAACTCAAATTTGACCCGAAAATATACAACACGAACCCGACTGATTCGTTATACGATTGCCTTGTAAATGTGATTTTTTTTGTTAAAATATTAAAAGAATTTGAACTTCTACAAAATTTTTATTTAATTTTGCATATTTATATTATCATTTCGTAATTTTAAAATAATATAATATTTAAAAAATGACGATATTGACCGTTGGTCAACCCGAACCTGCTTCATAATCTGTCGTAACTTGACCTGATTTGACCTATAACTCTGTTACCCGAACCCGCACTCAATTCAAATCCGAAATGACTAAACTCGAACTCGACTAATCCGATCCAAATGACATGTTTAATATCCACTGTTTCACCATGAATCCATGCTTAAGGATGACAATGGGTCAGGTTCGGGTCGGATGGAAGATGATCCATATCCATCCATTAACCAATTCGGGTGCATCCTTCCATCATCCGTTGGGTGATTCGGGTGGGTCGGGTCATCCATGGGTGATTGAAAAAATATACATTTATATAACAAGTGGTGTGAATTTAAAATAATTTAAAACATGTAATACAAAATTCCCGTTTGTATATCAAATAATCTATATATCTTATAAAATGGAAAAAATTGACAATTAATGATGAGCTCCATTATTAAGAAAAGGAAAAAAAAAGAAGATAAATCGTATTGTTACATAATGTTTGATGAAATAAAATACCTATTAATGCTCCAAATTTTAATAATTTTTTAATTCAAAGAAAAATCAAAACTCACCACCCAATACTAAAGAGCATATCAATTGTACAATTAATGAGGAAATGGAAAATCAAAAGTCATCATCCAAAATATAATAATGGTAAAGAGTATATCAATTGTAAAATTAATGAGCAAAATTTCTCTTACAATTGACCTTTCGTCTACCTTAACCGATCTAGGATAAGTATCCAATAAAACTAAAAAGATAAATAAAAAATAATCATTTATGACTATTCTCACAATTAAGTTCATAGGTAGAATTAAGTAAATAAAAAATGTAAATAAATTGTATGGTTTCAATACATGTTATATATGAGAGTTTTTAGTCAAAAAATATTACAAGAATTAAATGGGCATTTGTAAGGATTCTTTCAAAATTAAATCATTAAAAAAAATTAATATTACTAATTATAAGAATTGAAAGGGCAATTGTTTCAACTTCTCAACCTCCTCACAAATAAATTCCATTTTATTTTTGGAGAAAATAAATTTTATAAATAAATTTTATTTATTCAAATGTCCTTAATTTGAAAAGTGTGTAAAGTCTCTTCAATTAATTGCAATCCATATCCATTAGGGTGAACATTCACGGTGATGATGTACATTATGGAATTATCTACTCCTATATATATTCAAAATAACTAAAACAACCAAAGTTGTCCAATTGTAGGATACTAGCAAACCCTTCTCTTTATCGTTATGTTTTTTTTGGATGATGGAATTGTTGGTTGGTTCTCATCTAATATATTGTAGATTATTAATGATGTATTTTGTTTTTAGGTTTGGTGAAGATTTTACTCCCTCGATTGCAATTACACAAAATGGAAAGGAAGGATTCATGTTTAATTTACCGAGGAAAAAATGTAAGCCTATAGTTTCTTTAAATCTTTCATGTGCAAGTATTTTATCTAAGCAATTTGTCATTTTTCTTCATATAGAATATATAACCCTTCAAATTCTCATTTTATTGCTAATGCAGAGTCATGTAAAAATTTTACGATAAAATATAATTTGCGTCAAATATCAAGTTTTATAGTATCACTCATTTTAATATGACAAATGTATATTTAAAAATAGTATACTCTTATTTTTGCGAATTCTCAAATAACTTTTTTGTGATAGAATTTGTTTAAAAGTTTTTCCATTTATAATAGTCTTTATATATAGAGAAATAGAAATATAAATATTATACAATGAAAAATGACACTTCAAATTATAAAATACCTTTATAAAACAATAAAAATAACTACAACCAATGAGTATTTGAGAGTAATTTTGTTTATCTTCTTTGTTATCATAGAGACCACCCTTTATCATCTTCTTTTTTTTATCTTCGAAACCAAGTATTGATCCAATTTTTGTTAACTAGATGGAAAAAGATCGTGAAAATAAACTTAAGAGATAAATAAATGAAAATGAATTGTAGAAAAAAAAGTCATTTAATTATTCGGTATCCAAAAAAATCACTAATACACTTAAAGATAATTGTGAGTAAAACTAATTGTAGATATATTAAGTTTCGACCAAAAAATTACAGATATATTAAGTAGTTGATATGCAATTATCAATGAAAATAATTTGTTTGTACAAAGTTTAAACATTTGTATAATTTGTTTCATCCTTTAAGTTTTCATGTAATGTAATTTTAAGTTAATTGCTTAAATTTCATATTTAATTTAATGCTTATGGAAGAACAATGAATAAAAAAGGTTGCATGTATTTTTTTTTGGTTAGGGTCAAAGATCTAATGTGTGACCAATTCATATAGATCGAAGGCTAATTTATGTATTACCATATTTTTATATCTTGCATGTCCCTTGCAAATATAAAAATCACTCCCATTCATATCACCATACGTGTATTCATGTGTTTTATACTAATTATGATAATTAAATAGTATTTTTGGCTACATTCTTTCTTATTCTATAAAAGCAATTGAATGAACACATTGTTTGTAGAAATCTTCTATATATCTATCTATACTATAAAGAAGAAATTTTGGATCATTTATGACCAATTCATAATTAAGAAGAAGAGTAAAAAAATAAGAAAAAAATTACTTATTTAGTGACAACTTTTCACATTCCTCAACCTCCAAATTTTTTAATGTGAAAAAATCACCTCATCTTCTCAATATTACACCTAAATATACACATGCAATTATGATCAATTAACAATTAAGATGAAGAGTAAAATAATAGACGACTTTTCATATTCTGTAACCCTCAACTTTTCTAATATAATAAATTACTTCAGTCTCTCAATATTTACACTCAAATATGCAAATGCAATATCTCCTATATCCATATATGTTCACACGTGAAAGAATGATAGATTGGAAAAGAGCTTTGGAAGAGTTTACAAAAAGTTGATGATGATGTCCAAAACAGTAAAAGCAAAAAGTGGGCCCAGGAGGACCCCCATAGGCAAGTTAGGAACCCACGTCCATGCTCGGTTATTTAAAAACAAAACTCCCGGCGGATGCGAGGTCTCTCAAACATCCCGGGACGAGGTCTCGACCTCGTCACCGACTCTACTAATGCGCCCGCCCGCTCGAACCAATCACCAGCAACCTCACTCCCAAACCAATCACAAGTGACCTCACTCATGGACCAATCAAAAGCCCTTATTTCGAGTATCCCACATCGAACATTGGCCTAAACTCAGCCCCCCAATTCTCTATAAATAGAGAAGAACCTCGTAGGAAGAAGGGGTCGAAAAACCACTTGAACTCAAGAACCCTCTTGCTTGTTAAAGATTGACGTGATAGGAACATCGTCAAAAGACCTCGCTACAGATAAGAGAAACCCACAGAAAGACACCAAAGTCGCGCAGAGATCTCGCTCACGCCTAAAATCTCACTAAAGAAACTCACAAAATTCCCTACCTCATATCCTCAAATCTACCTCGCCCTAGAATCGACCTCGCAACATTAAGTGCGGTCTCGGAACCTTGTAGGAGGTCTAGGTGTGATTCTCAAAGCTGTACATTAACCTCGTAGGTTTGTAACCTCGCTACCACGGAAAAATCATAAATAAAGGAGAAAGTGTTTGCACTCAAATATAATAATCTTGTTTCTTGTCTTGTAGCGTAGCCGTTATTACGGGTTTCATCACTGGCGCCGTCTGTGGGAACTTCTTCATCCTAAGCAGCTTCCCATTTTAGTGCAAACCTTGATTCCTAAAACCACCTCAGAATGGCTTGTCCAAACAATTTCTTCCCCCAACATCCCGACAATATGGCTGAGACCCCTCCATGGACGACGGCAGGTCCGTCAGGATACCCTTTTGTGGTCCCGCCAGGCTGGACATACAACATCCTACAAAACCCATACCCGTTCCAAGGGTATGAACAGGGTGGCGCTCCTTTCAACCAGTATCCCTATCCGGGGTACGGGCAGTACCAACAGGGCCAAGCTCCCCCATACGTCCCGATTCCCCCCAGGGGCAACCTCACTCCGAGTACGTGCCCGCATATGTCCCGGGCTACATGCCGGGGCAGGAGGCGCCCACGAACGGATCTACCACGGAGAGACCCTCCCGAGATCCGATGCAGATCTCGCGATCCCGTTTACGACGTGCAGAAAGGCGCGACATGGAGCTGTCCGAAACGGCGGCAAGCGCGCCGCACCCTCTGGCGAGGTCAAAGTCGAAGTCTGCTCGCCCATCCGTCGAGAGTGGGTACAGGAATCCCTTCATACCCGAGATCCAAGAGGCACACATGCCCAAAGGCTTCCATTGGCCACAAATGGGACTTTACGACGGCACGGCCGACCCAGAAGACCACATAAAGCACTACGCCGTCCAAATGAACGTCAACTCTTACAATGACGCCATTTTCTGTCGGATCTTCCCGACCACTCTGGACAAGGCGGCAATGACGTGGTTCACCAGCCTTAAGGTCGAGTCGATAGCCTCGTTTTCCCAGCTATGCGAGTCCTTCGTCGGGCACTTCAACGGCTCGAGAAAGCGCAAGAAGAACATGCGCGATCTCCGTGGCATCGAGCAGGGGGGAAACGAGAAGCTGGGTACCTTTTTTACGAGGTTCACCACCGCGGTCGCTGAGATCGCGCAAATCGACGAGGCCTCGGTACGCGACATCCTCATGGGCAACCTTCGCCAGGGGGATTTCAAATGTCGCATTTTTCTCAAAAATCCGACCACATATGAGAGCCTGTGTGCTCGGATCACGGCACAGGTCTACGCCGAGGACGCTGTCAGCCAGAGCTCGCGACCGAGGACAGACAAGGAAATCGTGACCGAGGCTAAGGGAAAAGCTAAGGTGGCTGCGCCGGCCGCGAGGGATGCGTACATGACGCAAACGCACGACCGGCGTGCCGATTACAAAAGCAACAACAACAACAAAAGCAACAACAATAACAAGGCAACAACGACAATAGAAGCAACAACCGCTATGACAACCGTGGCGGTGGGGGTTGGAGCTGCTTCGGCGGGAAGCCACGAGGTTACAGAGGCAAAGGTGGCCCCGCCTACAACCCAAACGAGAAAAAGCGCGCCAACCCCGCGTCGGGGGCCAACCTCGTGCAGCAGGAACCAACCCGGTCCCGACCAAGCAACACAGAACAACAAGCTCCGGCAAGGCAGTCGCGCTCCGGACAAGCCGCGGCGCCCGATGGGTACATCAACACCATATCGGGCGGACCCTCGCTGGTGGGATCGAGCCAGGCGGAAAGAAAAAGATACGCGAGGGCAAGTCACCATGAGCCCTCGGTATACAGCGTGACACAAACCTCGCGGTCCCACGTGGGTATGGCCTTCACGACAGAAGACGCCGAAGGGCTCCATATGCCCCACTCCGACCCCCTGGTGATACACGCTCAGTTGGGCTCGAAAATAGTGAAGCGAATACTGGTGGACACGGGTTCCTCCGTGGACATCATGTATTTTGGCGCTTTCGAGCAGCTAGGGATCTCCGCGACATCCTTGAGGCCCTACGCTGGGAAGCTCACCTCCTTCTCGGGGAACGAGGTCAATGTCGCTGGTCTCATAGACCTGTGGATGACCCTCGGTACTGGCTCGACAACGAGAACCGAGGTAATAGAGTTTACGGTGGTGCACCTGCCCTCGGCCTACAATGCAATCATCGGGAGAGTCTCCTTGATGAAATTCCAGGCGGTGGTCTCCATCTACCACCTGAAAATGAAGTTCCCCACCAGCGTGGGTGTCGGAGAAGTGAAGGGCAACCAAGAAGAGGGCCGCGTCTGCTACATGACCTCAGCTAAGCAAAAATGCTCTGTGTTCATGGTGGAGACTTCGGGTGAAGCAGACCTCGAGGTCCGGGATTTCACAATACCCACTCCCGAGACAGAAAGAAGGGTGATTACCCCCTTCGAAAACAAATCAGAAAAGATCTACCTCGGGGGTTGCCTCACTGGGGATGCAGCAGCGTCACTGGAGGCCCTGCTTGCTGGGTCCCGCGACGTGTTCGCCTGGACTGCAAAAGATCTCCGAGGTGTGCCTCGGACCCTGGCCCAACACTCTCTGAACATCGACGTCGCCATTCGTCCTGTGGTGCAGCGTCGAAGAAAAATGAACGAAGAAAGGGCAACCGCCGCAAATGAAGAGGTGGCCAAGCTGCTGGCCGTAGATTTCATACGCGAAGTCCAGTATCCGAAATGGCTGTCCAATGTCGTGTTGGTCAAAAAGGCCAGCGGCAAGTGGCGGATGTGTGTAGACTTCAAAGACCTCAACAAGGCATGCCCCAAAGACAGCTACCCCCTGCCCTCAATCGATGCACTTGTAGATTCGACTGCTGGGCACGAGGTCTTGAGTTTCCTCGACGCCTACTCGGGGTACAACCAGATCTCGATGAATCCCTGTGACGAGGAGGAGACATCCTTTATCACTCAGCGGGGGACATACTGTTATAAGGTCATGCCATTTGGCCTCAAGAACGTAGGGGCCACATTCCAACGCCTTGTCGATCGGGTTTTTAAAGACCACCTGGACAAGAACGTATCCGCCTACGTCGACGACATCGTGGTATGAAGCAAGGGCCCCGAGGAGCACCTGGATGACCTCGCCGAGGTTTTCACCACCCTCGGACACCACCAGCTCAGCCTGAACCCCGAGAAGTGCGTTTTTGGCGTGTCCTCGGGGAAGTTTTTGGGATTCATGATCAGCGAGCGCGGGATCGACGTCAACCCCGCCAAAATAGAATCTATCCTCGCAATGAGGTCTCCCCGATCTCGTACCGAGGTACAGAGACTCAACGGCGCTGTAAATTACTTGGGGAGGTTTTGCTCCCGCCTAGCAGACAAGTCCCTCCCATTCTTTGCCGCCCTCAAAAAGAATGACAAGTTCGTCTGGGACGAGAAGCTCGAGACAGCCTTCTCCGAGTTAAAAACCTTCCTCACTAAGCTCCCCACCTTGTCACCTCCACACGCGGGCGAAGATTTGCAACTATATGTGGCGGTGAGTCCCGAGACCGTCAGCGCGGTGCTCACAAGGGAAGCCATGCACCCGGTATACTTTGTGAGTCGCGTGCTCCAGCCTGCGGAGCAGAGATACTCCCCGACAGAGAAGATGGCGCTGGCTGTAGTAACCGCCGCAAGGCGCCTACGCCCATACTTCCACGCACATCCCATCCAGGATCTTTCGGACCTCCCACTTCGTCAGATTCTGCATCAGCCCGCTCTCTCCGGACGTATGACCAAGTGGGCCGTCGAGCTCTCCGAGTTCGATATCAATTATCTTCCGAGAACCGCGATGAAGGGACAAGCCCTCGTCGACTTTATGGTGGAGGTCACCTTCCCCGAGACAGACACGAGCTCGGACGAATGGAAGGTGTTCGTTGATGGCTCATGATGTGACGCCGGTGGCGGGGCCGGGGTGTTCCTCGTTGGCCACTCAATCGAGACGGAGTATGCTCTCAACTTCTCCTTTGATGCCACCAACAACGACGCCGAGTATGAGGCCATGATCACCGGGATCGAGATGGCGCTACTCAACGGAGCCCGCAAAATCAGGGTCTACACAGATTCCGAATTGGTAGCACGACAACTCAACGGCCAATACGACACCAGGACAGGTTTTCTGCCCGCCTACCGAGCAAAAGTCAAGGCCTTAGTTTCATGCCTAGAAACCTTCGCGGTGGAGTCAATCCCGCGGACCTCAAACACAAAGGCGGATGCCCTCGCCAGGTTAGGCTCCGCACTTCCCTTGGACGTGGGAAACCGCGTAATAGTGGAGAGAAAGCTCTCACGAAGCGTCGATAGCGAGGTCATGTCCATAAGGACCGAGGACTGGAGGTTCCCGGTGACGAGGTACATACAAAGCGGCATCCTCCCAGAGGACCCCGCACTGGCCAGAAAACTAAAAATGCAAGTCGCCCGCTACTGCGTCGTCGGCGACCAGCTTTATCGTTGGGGCTTCGCTGAACCCAACCTGCTGTGCATACCGCCCGAGGCCACAGAACACGTCCTCTACGAGGCCCACGAGGGAGTTTGTGGGGGACACCCGGGGTGGAGGTCTCTGGCACACAAAATCGTCCATTTGGGGTACTTCTGGCCCACTCTCCGACAAGACGCAAGAGCTTACGTCCAAAAATGCGTCTGATGCCAGAAACACGGGAACGTCCAGCACACCCCAACGGCTCCCCTCCGCAACATTCACGCGCCATGCCCATTCGCAATGTGGGGAATGGACATCTTAGGCCCTTTTCCCAAAGCTGCTGGCCAAGTGCAATACATCTTGGTCATCGTGGACTACTTCACGAAGTGGATCGAAGCACAGACAATGGAAAAAATCACCGGGGCAAAGGTCTGCGAATTCTTGTGGAAGAACCTCGTCTGCCGTTTCGGTGTCCCCATGACAATCATGACCGACCATGGCCCCCAATTCGACTGCGAAGAAACTCGGACTTTCTGCTCCGAGCTGGGCATCGACCTCAAATTTTCCTCCGTGGCTCATCCCCAGTCCAATGGCCATGTAGAAAACGTTAATGCCCGCATCTTGACAGACCTCAAAAAGCGCCTAGGCATGGCACAGGGCCGCTGGGCCGAATTACTTCCACTCATCCTCTGGACGTATCGCACGACCTCGCGCCGCGCGACGGGCCCCCTTCGCTCTTACTTACGGGGCGGAAGCCCTCGTTCCCGTCGAAACCCTAATTCCATCAGCAAGGGTGTACAACTTCGACGAAAAAGAAAACGAGGCCAACCTCAAGGTCGAAATGCAGTTCCGAGACGAAATCCGCGAGGTAGCGGACCTGCGCTCTAGAGAATACAAGCGACGTGTCGCCGTATACCACGACAAGAAGGTCAGACCTCGCCTCTTGGCCACGGGAAACCTCGTGCTAAGACGCACCGAAGGAGGAAAATTGGACCCTAACTGGGAAGGACCCTACATCCTCGGAGAAGAAGTCGCGCCCGGGGCTTTCAAACTCAGGGACGACGAGGGGCGCACACTGAGCAAAACGTGGAACGTTGCGCGACTCAAAAAATATTACATGTAAAAACTCGAAACCCCGATGTTCCTCACAGTCGGTAAATAAAGGATTGCAGGCTTTTCTAAAAACGCTCCCTCCCTGAAAAGTTCCACCCCTCGCTTCACGCTTGGGGTTGGAGAATCTCGTTTGGAAGAATTCCCACCCCTCGCTTCACGCTTGGGGTTGGAGAATCTCGTTTGGAAAAGTTCCACCCCTCGCTTCACGCTTGGGGTTGGAGAATCTCGTTTGGAAGAATTCCCACCCCTCGCTTCCCGCTTGGGGTTGGAGAGTCTCATTGAAAAGTTCCACCCCTCGCTTCACGCTTGGGGTTGGAGAATCTCGTTTGGAAGAATTCCCACCCCTCGCTCCCCGCTTGGGGTTGGAGAGTCTCGTTGAAAAGTTCCACCCCTCGCTTCACGCTTAGGGTTGGAGAATCTCGTTTGGAAAAGTTCCACCCCTCGCTTCACGCTTGGGGTTGGAGAATCTCGTTTGGAAGAATTCCCACCCCTCGCTTCCCGCTTGGGGTTGGAGAATCTCGTTGAAAAGTTCCACCCCTCGCTTCACGCTTGGGGTTGGAGAATCTCGTTTGGAAGAATTCCCACCCCTCGCTCCCCGCTTGGGGTTGGAGAGTCTCGTTGAAAAGTTCCACCCCTCGCTTCACGCTTGAGGTTGGAGAATCTCGTTTGGAAGAATTCCCGCCCCTCGCTCCCCGCTTGGGGTTGGAGAGTCTCGTTGAAAAGTCCCACCCCTCGCTTCACGCTTGGGGTTGGAGAATCTCGTTTGGAAGAATTCCCACCCCTCACTTCCCGCTTGGGGTTGGAGAGCCTCGTTGAAAAGTCCCACCCCTCGCTTCACGCTTGGGGTTGGAGAATCTCGTTTGGAAGAATTCCCACCCCTCGCTTCCCGCTTGGGGTTGGAGAGTCTCGTTGAAAAGTTCCACCCCTCGCTTCACGCTTGGGGTTGGAGAATCTCGGTGAAAAGCTCCACCCCTCGCTTCACGCTTGGGGTTGGAGAATCTCGTTTGGAAGAATTCTCACCCCTCGCTCCCCGCTTGGAGTTGGAGAGTCTCGTTGAAAAGTTCCACCCCTCGCTTCACGCTTGGGGTTGGAGAATCTCGTTTGGAAAAGTTCCACCCCTCGCTTCACGCTTGGGGTTGGAGAATCTCGTTTGGAAGAATTCCCACCCCTCGCTTCCCGCTTGGGGTTGGAGAGTCTCGTCGAAAAGTTCCGCCCCTCGCTTCACGCTTGGGGTTGGAGAATCTCGTTGGTAAGAATTCCCACCCTCGCTCCCCGCTTGGGGTTGGAGAGCCTCGTTGAAAAGTTCCACCCCTCGCTCCCCGCTTGGGGTTGGAGAGTCTCGTTGAAAAGTCCCACCCCTCGCTTCACGCTTGGGGTTGGAGAATCTCGTTTGGAAGAATTCCCACCCCTCGCTTCCCGCTTGGGGTTGGAGAGCCTCGTTGAAAAGTCCCACCCCTCGCTTCACGCTTGGGGTTGGAGAATCTCGTTTGGAAGAATTCCCACCCCTCGCTTCCCGCTTGGGGTTGGAGAGTCTCGTTGAAAAGTTCCACCTCTCGCTTCACGCTTGGGGTTGGAGAATCTCGGTGAAAAGTTCCACTCATCGCTTCACGCTTGGGGTTGGAGAATCTCGTTTGGAAGAATTCCCACCCCTCGCTTCACGCTTGGGGTTGGAGAAACTCGGTGAAAAGTTCCACCCCTCGCTTCCCGTTTGGGACACGAACGAGGTTCGCGAACGACTATTTTTAGGTTGGAACGAACTTCCAGAAAAACGAGGTCCGAACAGAGGCTCACGACTTCGTCGCAGGACTACAACGCCCGGTGTGGTCCGAGCCCCATAAAAGATGTGACACTCGAACCATGGGGTTGGACGGATAAGGACTGACGTATGCAAGAAAGTCTAAATCAAACAAGCATAGAAAAAGAAAGTGACGAAGGGCACAAAATCAAAAGCAGGTGTTTCGATTACATACCCCGTAGGGTCACCCAAACAAAAAAAAAGAAAAAGAAAAAGATGTTTTAATTACAAACCCCGTAGGGTCACCAGAAAAAAGTTATCATCATTTCTTCGAGGTTTCAACCTCGGGACCGGTAAGATCAATGGTTTTAGGGGTTTCGGCGGAGGCATCCGAGGCTTCAGCAGGAGCAGGTTCAGCAGGAGCAGGGGCAGCAGAGGCAAGAGGCGCGGGCGCACCGGTCGCGGGCTGAGGTCCCATAGAGGTTAACTCCGGGTTCCCTCCAATAAGCTCTACCTCGGGGGGCGCAGTGCTGGACACAATCCCGTCCTCGTTGAGGAAGAACTCGCATTCCCCCTCGGGATCCTTCGACCCCAGCTCCCCCATGGTTTCATTGTAGTTGGGGTTGAAGAAGACGATCTGGGGGTTGAGGTGCCCATACTTGGCCACCGCCTGTTTTACGCCCATGCGGACTGCCTGGTGGAACATTGTCCTCACACTCTCCACCAGCTCCGCCTTGTACTCCTCCGAGTCCACATACCTGGGACCCGCGGCCACGACCTCCTCGTTAAGCTCAACAATGCGCCCCTCGAGGCGCCTGATCTCCACCTCGGCCCTCAGGAACTCCGCTTCCTTCGCCTTGAAGAACTCGTGTTCGGCGGAGAGCTTGCCTCGAAGCCCTTCAACCTCGCCCCGCAGAACCTCGGCCTCGCCCCTCGCCCTCTTCTCCCCTTCCCTCGCCGCCTTCACCTCCTCCCTTGCTGCGGCCTCCGCGGCCTCGACCCGCTTCTTGGCCGCAGCCTCCGCGGCTTTGGACGACTCCGCGACCTCGGCTAGCTCCTTGGCCTGTCGCTCGCACACCTCGCTGCGGGCCCGAAGCGCCGCCTCCATCTTGTCCATCCTCGAATGAAGGAGGACGATGCGACTTCGGTTGTAATTATCAAAAAAGGTGTGTTGCAGGTTCACAAAAGGATGAGAAAAGAAACAAGAAAGAGACAAGAATTAAACACACAAAAACAAAAAAAGAAGAGGCTTACCATGGTCGAATACCGAGCGGCCTCGTCGTCGAGCGCCGCCTCGGTGAGGTTGTTGACTCACGCGACCTCCTCCTTGTAATCTCCCCGGGCCCAATCCAACGGGGTCCCTCTGATGGGTCCAGGGCAGTGAAACCTGGCAGGATGGGGGCCTGTATCGCCGCGACTTCGCCCCTCGAAGTTGAAAGCAGGGATGAGTTCCAGATCCCGCGAGCTTCGTTGGTGGTCGCCCGATCGGGGTTTCTTCTTCTTCTCAGGGGAAGACCCCGCTTCCTTCCTCTTCCGCCCGGCCTTGTCGTCGGACGCCCAGGGTGGATGGGTGGTCCCCTTCGTGGTGGCCCCTTTTGATGGAACCACATCATGCCTTTTTTCCCCTTGGGGCGGCCCCGTGACGTCCCACTGCGACGCCCTCGTGACGTTCCCCTTGGGCAGGGCTCCCCCTGCCGCGGCCGTTGGCGGGACAGGTCCCGGCTGCGTTGTACCTGTCCTCGCCTGCGAGCTCGGCTCGTTGATTGAAATCCCCTTGGGGACCCGGGGAGCAGGGGTCTTAGAAGTAGACGTCATAGGCTGTTTCCCCTTCGACGTCGTGGTAAGAGCGTGCAGAAAATTCACTGTCAAGAAAGGAGTAAAAAGAAAAAAGCAGGTTAGGACGAGGTCAAAAACAAATGTAACGAGGTGTATAACCCCGCAACCATACAAGGAAAAAGAAAACAATCAGGGAAATAGTGATAATAAAATACCCTCTCCGCCCTCGCGAGGAGGGAAACTGAGGCTCAGCCCGACCCGCTCAAGCCGGTCCTGAGAAAGGTAGCGCTCGTATGGCGTCTGGTACGCTGTGGCGTACTTGGCCTTGAGCGCCTGGAACTTGGTGACCTTGTACGGGCACACGCATCTCTCGTAGTTACCCGGTGCCACAGGGAAATTAAGATATCTCCCGCTGAGGTCTCGGACCAAAAACCATTTAGGTTTCCACGTCCCGACGTTCGACTGGGTCGTAATGATTTTGACGTTCGGTGTGCTGAGGTTGACCAGGGAACAACGAGGTTCTCTCCTCGCCAAGACTAACGCCGACAAGTCACTGAGATTCGGCTCGTCCAGAAGCTCCCGGCTTCGAATTGTGTAAGCACATAACAACCGCCAGGCGTTCGGGAACAACTGAGCGGGGCAGACACCTATGGCCCACAAAAAATCAACGATGTGCTGGGCCAAGGGCAGCCTAAAGCCCGCTTGGAGACTGACGAGGTTCACGACCGCACACCCCTCGTAGGACGCCAGGGGTCGCCCCTCCTCCTCTGGCAGTGCCAGCTCGACTCCCTCGGGCCAGGGGAAATCTTTAGCTATGTCCGCGAGGTCGTCCAGCGTCAAATCGGTGGCCACCCCCTCGGAAAGGAAGGCCTCGGGAGTGCTCGGACTCATAGGAATCCGTTCTTTGAGGACGACGGGAATACCGGACACAGCGTCGGTAATATAGGCCTCGGGGAAGCTCGATGGCACATACGCGGCCGAAGCTGAGGCAATTGACGGGTCCAACCTCGCCTCGACCTCGGCGGCGATCACATCAGGAGAGGAAGAGGAAGCCATTTCAACACCAGAATATATGCGCAGACGGGGGAAGTACGAATTGATCGAAACAGCGGAGTCGTTGGATGAGGGCTCGCTGAAGACCAACGAAGGGGAACTTGGGTTCTGAGAATCACTAGGCTCTACACTTCCTACGGACTCGAAGACCTCCTGATAGAAATTCTCTTGAAAATTAAAGACAAAGCCGGGCGATGGGCTCGCAAAGGCTCTCCTAGGCATGAAAAGACAACGTCCAGGCCGCGAAAAGCTAGCACCTGGAAAAGAAAAGGTCAGTAAGGCACTAAAGGCAAGGAAACCAAAGAGAAAAACACGAGACCATGACCCCGTGAATGAAGGAAGAACGAGGTCAGGCCCGAGATCGAAGAACGAGATCACGACCTCGAAAAGAAAAGAGCACGGGGTCATAACCTCGAAAAGGAAAAAGCGCGAGATCATAACCTCAGGAGAAAATGAGCACGAAGTCGCAACCTCGGAGGACAAAGCAACGCGAGGTCATAAAAGGAAAAGGCCACGTGGCGCCCTACGGGCTACTCTGACAGGATAGGACGGCAAAGAAGAATTTGAAGCGCCAAAAGAAAGGAAAGAGAAAGAAGGCCAACCAACGGTGGAAGCCAGCGGTGGAAGCCCAAACGTCCCGTCAAACAGACATCATGACGTTTGGGCTCCCGAGGGTTTTCGAAATTCGAAAAGTGGTGGGCGGAGAAACGGAAGTTCAACCGTCACCCCAAGCAAAAAAGAGAGAGAGAAAAGCAATAAACCCAAAAGCCCAGCGATACCCTCACGGCGGCAACCGCCCCCCACCACCGTCTCACCACCGCAACACCGCCCCCCGGAGCGTAACGCAAAGAAAAAAGAGGGGAGAAAAGCAGAACGAAAAGAAAGGAGAGGAGACGAAAAACCAAGGGGAGACAAGGGCTCTACGGAACAAAAACCACCAACAAACGCCGCCGCGCAGCCAACAAAGAAACACCCAGAAATCACAAACACCCACCCAGATGCGAAACGGAACGAAGAAAGAACAAAGAAACACCCAGAAATCACAAACACCCACCCAGATGCAAAACGGAACGAAGAAAGAACAAAGAAAAATAACAAAGGCAAACGCCAAAAACCACACAACCCTGCCACCGCCGCTTCGCCACCGTGACACCGGCGCGAAACACCGGGCGACACACCGTCGCCCTTACAAAACGCGGGGCAAAAAGTGAACAAAGGAAGAATCAAAGGCAAAAAATACCAAAAGACAGGAGGAAGAAGATCAAGAACTTACTTGTTTAAAGGTTGGCGAACGAGAGGCGGTGGCGCAACTAGCGAACGGCAAAAAACTCGTCGGAAACCGTCTAGAGAAACCGCTCAGAAGAAATCGAAGAGATAAAAAGAGAGAAGGAGCGAAAATGTTGGAGAGAGAAGATGAGGGGGAGGCGTGTGGGATACGCCCTTATATAGAGCAGATTTGAGCCTCCCCCCACTCCCGAAAGGCTTCTTAGGCCTGTCTCACCTGGACGGCCCACTAAGCAAAGTACGGAGAAAAGGCCCAAGAATCTTCATCCGCGCAGAACAGAGCCTCACACCTCGCAAAGCGCCCTCCCAACCTCGACAACTTCATAACCTCTAAAAAACACCCCGCATCTCGCGAATCCAGGAAACTTATGCCCTGCGACCCTCGGGACGAGGCCCCCAGGCCATGGGGTTGTGATGATGTCCAAAACAGTAAAAGCAAAAAGTGGGCCCAGGAGGACCCCCATAAGCAATTTAGGGACCCACGTCCATGCTCGGTTATTTAAAAACAAAACTCCCGACGGATGCGAGGTCTCTCAAACATCCTGGGACGAGGTCTCGACCTCGTCACCGACTCTACTAATGCGCCCGCCCGCTCGAACCAATCACCAGCAACCTCACTCCCAAACCAATCACAAGTGACCTTACTCATGGACCAATCAAAAGCCCTTATTTCGAGTATCCCACATCGAACATTGGCCTAAACTCAGCTCCCCAATTCTCTATAAATAGAGAAGAACCTCGTAGGAAGAAGGGGTCGAAAAACCACTTGAACTCAAGAACCCTCTTGCTTGTTAAAGATCGACGTGATAGGAACATCGTCAAAAGACCTCGCTACAGATAAGAGAAACCCACAGAAAGACACCAAAGTCGCGCAGAGATCTCGCTCACGCCTAAAATCTCACTAAAGAAACTCACAAAACTCCCTACCTCATATCCTCAAATCTACCTCGCCCTAGAATCGACCTCGCAACATTAAGTGCGGTCTCGGAACCTTGTAGGAGGTCTAAGTGTGATTCTCAAAGCAGTACATTAACCTCGTAGGTTTGTAACCTCGCTACCACGGAAAAATCATAAATAAAGGAGCAAGTGTTTGCACTCAAATATAATAATCTTGTTTCTTGTCTCGTAGCGTAGCCGTTATTACGGGTTTCATCAGTTGAGAGTTGGTAATGAGGACTAAGTAGGAAATGAATAGGTTGATGCACATACGGGCATGTTTGGATTACATAGGATAATGCATTATCTTGCATTATAATACATGTTTTGCAAGATAATGCTTTATTTCGTGTAATCCAAACAGGCCCAAACATGCATGGAAAAAAGTAACATTTCTTAATATTGCATGGAAAATTTTGCATTATTTATAATTTATGACCAATTTAATTTTGATCATTCAACTTTTCTATGATCTTCCAAGTAGTTTTGAATGTTTACAATAATTAATGCATAAAAAATTAAATGTTTAATTATAAGAGGTTATTATCATTAAGTTGTCTCTTCAACTTCTCAAATTTACAAAATAAAAAATGATACAATAAACTAAATTGAGGATGTAAGAGGAATATGCACATGTTAATGATTCAATGACCAATGAATTTTGAGAATATTACTTTAGTTCACTGATTGAATTGAAATTAAAATACAAAACATTATTACCATAAGAAATGGCCAACAATTGTTTGAATAAGAATATTTATCATTCTAAACTAGGAAATTATTAATTACGATTACTTTTTATCTTCCAAAACTATTCTCTATTATAAATCTCATATACAACATATAGTTAAAGTATTTAATTTATACAAAATAATTGAATAAAATAAGGCAAACATTATAAATAGAATGCTTCAACTAAAAAAAAGTATATAAATAGAATGCTAATTATCTGAAAATGAAATTATATTCAACTATATTTATTATAAATATTACAAAAATGTGTGCCCGTGCATAGCACGGGTCCCACCCCTAGTATTATATAAATACGATATAAAAAGAAATTAAAAATGCATAAGTAATATTTAATGAAAAATTGGAGCAATAACCATAAGTTAAATTTTAATATTAGTAATTTTTATACATATCTAACATGATTATATATATATAATCGGGTGTATCGGGTCGGGTGGATGGGTGAAGAGCCTTCATCCATATCCATCCATCACTCTACTTTATTCAGGTTTTCACCCGTTTTTCTGGATCGGATGAGTCGGGTTTTCATCGGGTGCGGGTGAGATTGCCATCTCGACCATCTGGTAAGACAAATGGGATGAATGATTGGGCTAGACCTTAAGAATTGGGCCTTACATATTGGGCCGAGATTTGTTTGACATTGAGCCCTGGTAGGCTCGCTTTATATTCTTTTCTTCTAAAAGGCTTGTTTTGCCATGTTGCCACTTTTGACCATCCCTTTTCCAATATTCTAATATTATCTCTCAAAGCCTAATTATTTGGTTTGCCCTTAAAAACTTTTCCAATTCGGCTGATGAGCCCTTCAAGTTCAATTGTTCAACAAAATTTCAAAACTTTTCAAATCTCTCTAACGAAGAGTATGAAAAAGTGATTTGGAAAGGTCGCTTTCAACAATAAAGTTATGCAATATTGAAGAGATACTAGTCTTTAATTGAGGATAAATTGAGAAAATGGAAAAAAATTCAAACTTTTCATGACTAAGATTGAATACCATTAAATTCTATACTAATTTAATTCAATACACAAATTAAGAGCTACCACAACAATTGTTTACATTTAATTAAACTTTTATTTCAAAAAAAATAAAAAAATAAAAGCATTTTGTGTGTTGTCAATGAGATATGAGTTCAAATCCCTCTAATGACATATTGATATTGGGAGGGTCTCTCTTAAAATGGGGTCACGAAGTATCCGATTTGAACGTAGAGTGACGCTGATCAATCTAACCGGGTGAGTCAAAGGCAAGACCAAAAATATAAAACAAAATCATTTTGTTTAATAAAGTGTCAACATTGAATTGACTAGACTTAGACTTTATAGACTAGTATATACATTTCTCAATTGTAAGCCATAAAGAACGAAGTTACAAAAATAATTCAAATTTAGTGACATAAATCATAAATGTCTCATTTTAGGGCGAATATTGTACTATCTAGCAAACTTTAGGGCTAATCACGTAATTAGCCTTATCTTCACGGTTGGTATTCGATTTGAATTTTGATTTGGGAATATTTGACTTGGAAAGTTGAAACCGAAGGAATCGTCAGCCAGCCAAGACAAGCCCAGCCAGCCAAGACCAGCGCTGTCCCATTAAGAACCAACTCAGAACTCAAGCTTTTTCTCTCTCTGAATCGACGATTCCACATCTCTCTTCTCCCTTTTTAACGTCTCCGATCGGTTCAGCTCCGATTAACTCGTGGAATTCTAGAATTTTTTCAATTGCGGGGGATCCGATTTGCTTCCTCTAGGGTTTCAAGATATGGCGCCAACGGATCCCAAGCAGAATAAGCCTGGTGGCGGCTTCTTCGCGTCGATCGCTTCCACCTTCTCCGCTATGCACAAATCTGTCAACGGGTAACCGAAATTCAGATCCTTTGTTGCTTATTTGTCTTTCTCCATGATTTCGTCGATTTTGATTGTGTTTTGTAAGAATTCTCCATGTGTTTTTGCTGTTTTTCTTCCGTTTCAAGTTGGTTTCAGTTTGCCTTACTGTGAATCTGGATTTGCTATAGTTTTTTTAGCTCGGGGACGTGCTTGTCTGTGAGTAGATTTTATGATCTACAGGAGGATGTTAAGGGGCTAGTTGAGCTTTGCCTAAATCCTCCTTGAATTGTGGTGGAACAGAGTCATTTTGTCTGTAAAGAATTGATCTAATATTATAAGAGAAAGAAAGACTTTGTTTGTTCGCTTGCTTTCATTTAATATTATAGAAACTTGCATCACTGAGGCTGAATATTTGGTCACGATGGGGGATTGGAGATTGACAAGTAAGTTAAGTCATGGATGCTTGATGAGGATAATTACTAATCAAGAGTACATATTCTTGTAAAAACTACAAATTCTCTGAATTGCAGATACAAATAGCTATTTTTCAATAAAAAAATCAGTTAAAGCAAGAATCTTTATTAAATTTTGATTTAATTGTGTATGTAAGTAAATTTAGCTATCTTGTGTTGGTGTTGGTGTTTACTCTCTAAAGTGTTTGCTGTTTTTCTTAAGTTGCAGCTATAGACCTAATGCATCTTTCGCAGAAGTATTAGCACCTCAAGGATAATAAAAAAATAAATGGAAAAAAAAGAAAACTTTTAATTTGCACTAGCATTTGAATAACTTTTTTTTGGCATTGCTGCACCCTCGCAACATCTCTTATTGATGCCATGTTGTGCTTCCACTTTCCAGAATGTTGGGATACGAGGGCTTAGAAGTTATAAACCCAGAAGGAAGTACAGAAGATGCGGAAGAGGAAGCACAGAGGGGGAGATGGAAGCAGGAGGTATAAATTCTTCTATCTCTTATGCAATGTCTTACTCGATCCACTTTGTTGTTTTCTATCATTCATTCATTCTCTTTTAGCTTGGAAAAATAGACATGTAGTGGTTTTGTTACAAGTTATATCACATGCTAGTTCTTCAGATTATACCTTGATCTTATTTGTCTGCAGTAAGGAATAACAGGGATATGGAATGTTGAGTTCTATGTCGAGCGTCAGTAGCATACATGCAGATCTTTTTCTTTTCTTATCTGCTGGTGTACCTCCTTAATATTTCCTTATCAGAAAAAGCAAAGGGAATTATATACATGTCAAGAAACAAACCATTCTTTAATGTTTGAATGTGTGCTCCCTGAAGAACCCACTAAGAAGTAAATAAATATCCATGATTTTCCAAAACTGTGCTACATTAGTTTCTTGTGCTCCTATTTACCCTAAAGATTTAATAAGTCATTTGCTTCATGTTATGGTGGGATATTTTATATCTCATATTTTCTACTTTCAAGTAGGTATTTCTGAGTGTAAGTAATCTTGTGAGAGGGGGGGGGGGGGGGGGTGAAAAAGGATAGTTTGACAACCCATGACAACATTTAAAACTTTTTCTATTTGCACTTTCTTGGCAGAAATAACAATAAAAATATGAATGTTTCTAACAAAATCATGAACCCCTGTCCTGTATACTCCCAGGACAGAGATAGCTACTGGAGGATGATGCAAAAGTACATTGGTTCAGATGTTACTTCAATGGTTACTCTTCCAGTCATAATTTTTGAACCAATGACTATGCTTCAGAAAATGGCAGAGGTATTTATTTAATTACTAATCTTTCTGACGTAATATAAATTTTACTTCTATTATTCACGGCCGTCTTATAACATCTTGTAAAATGTGTGATATCTTTCATAGTTGATGGAGTATACTCACCTTCTAGATCAAGCAGATGAATGTGAAGACCCATATATGAGGCTAGTTTATGCCTGTAAGTATCTTTGTACTTGCATTTCTCTTACCTTTTCGGTTCTCATAATTAACTAGTATGTAATTGTAATTCCTTTCTGCAGCATCCTTTTTCATCTCCGTGTATTATGCATATCAACGAACCTGGAAGCCTTTCAATCCAATTCTCGGTGAGACTTATGAAATGGCGAATCATGGAGGCATTACATTTATTTCTGAGCAAGTAAACTTCAATTCAACTCTCCTTTTCTCTACCTGTTGATGTATCAGTTGCATTTTGTTATTTCATGATGGCTGTAAAACAAAATACTGTTACATTTCCTATTTTATATGCTAAATAAATGCATGATATTTTTTGGCTTCATATGGTACATTTCTTTCTAGTTAAATTATGATTATGTCTTAATAAAGTGTATCTCTTGTACATGATTTCAGGTAAGCCATCATCCTCCAATGAGTGCTGGTCATGCCGAAAATGATCACTTCACCTATGATATAACGTCAAAGCTAAAGACCAAATTTTTAGGAAACTCCATTGATGTATACCCTCTTGGAAGGTAATCCATGTATATTATATATATTGATATGTTGTATGTGAATCCAGTTTGTTTTTGTAGTACTTTTGCTGTCATGCATCTTTTGAGCATAGTAAAAGCAATCAGGTGTGGAGTTATAATATCTTATCTAAGTATTATCTTACAATGGCTTGCCTTTGCTTGCGATGATCTTGTCCCTAGAGAAAGTTGCTTCAAGCATTGACTAAATAAGAGAAAATATAATGTTTTTTTTTGTAATAACCAGAATTTCATTTTGAATGGGGTTGGAGTGTTTAATAGTATTAGCCTTTTTTTTGCACTTGTGATTTTCCATGAGAATTTTTTTCATTGCATTTGCATTATCGTTCTTCTCTTCTTTGTTGGAAAAAAATACGTGGATTTCTTTATTTCTGGGTTAGTTTGGGGTATGATACTAGATTTAGATTTAAAAGAACGTTGATATGCATGGAAAAGACGTTACTTCTTTGATACTTTTGTATATGACTTGTCATAGTGACGTGCTAACTTTAGTTTTGATGTGCTATGTCATTTTCTTGGTTAACTGATAACTGACGAAATACATTATTTGCTATAAATTGCTATCCACAGGACTCGCGTGACCTTGAAAAAAGATGGCGTAGTACTAGATTTGGTTCCTCCCCCAACAAAAGTTAATAATCTTATTTTTGGACGAACCTGGGTTGACTCACCGGGAGAGATGATTCTCTCTAACTTGACCTCTGGGGACAAAGTTGTGCTCTATTTTCAGCCATGTGGCTGGTTTGGGTGAGTTTCTTCTGATTTTTTCCTTAGATGCCGTGTTTAAATCTTCTCCCTGTTTTTCCCCCATAGGTATACTTAGTAGGGGTGGAGTGGGGTGATCTAGTTCACTAAGAAAGTGATCTACTTCTATTTTCTCTATATGGGAATTAACTCAGTGAAGGTTGCAAACTAGTGCTGAGTGCTTTTCAATTTTACGTTTTGGATGAATATACTAAAGAATGGGATGTCTATTCTCATCGTCATTTCTCTAAAGCCATTGTGAGTTTATTTATGGAAATGGTTTTCCTGGTTGTGACATTTGCAATATACATTCTATATTGATGTAGGGCTGGTCGCTATGAGGTAGATGGTTATGTGTACAATGCTGATGAGGAGCCGAAGATATTGATTACAGGAAAATGGAATGAGTATATGAAATACCAGCCTTGTGACTTGGAAGGTGAACCAATGCCAGGAACAGAAATGAAAGAGGTATGCTAATAAATTGTAGTAATCTAGTTGGTAGAGATCCAGTCATCATTTATTTAGTTTTGGAAATCAATTTCATACTACATAAGTTAGTGGGTAGTCTCTGATTTCATATTCTGGTGGGTTGTTTTGCAGGTTTGGAGGGTTGCAGATGTCCCACAAAATGACAAGTTTCAGTACACACATTTTGCACATAAGATGAACAGCTTTGATACTGCACCCAAAAAGTTGCTTGCATCAGATTCTCGTTTACGCCCCGATAGATATGCACTTGAAAAGGGTGACCTAGCCAGAGCTGGTGCTGAGAAGAGCAGGTAACTTTGGCACTACACATTGTAATCATATATTTAGTTATGAATACTTATTTTCAAAAAGTATGTTTGGTATTATTACAACTACATAAGTTCAAATTTCAAAGCACAACACAAATTTCAAAGTGTTAAAAATTACTTTCTACCGGGCGCATCCTTCTGATATGTTCAGGTTATGGGTGCCCCCCCATCTTGACCCCCTAGATCCCGCTTGAGCAGGACTATACTGGGCGACGATGTTGATGTTGACCATAACCCAAATTGCAGGGATGATTGTTTTTTTTGTTAATTTTTTGCTAATCACATCATCTCTGTGTTGCCCAGGTTGGAGGAGATGCAAAGAGCTGAAAAGAGAGACAGGGAAGCCAAAGGCGAGAAGTTTACCCCAAGATGGTTCGATTTTACCGGTGAGGTAAATCCTACTCCATGGGGTGACTTGGAAGTGTACTCTTACAATGGTAAATACAGCGAGTACCGTGCCAGCGTTGACAGCTCTGACGTCGTCGAGCCTGCCAATGTCGAATCCATAGAGTTCAATCCCTGGCAATATGCTAGTTCATCAGCATCAGAATGAAATGCATTTACTTATATGTGATTTGGAAGTGTAATTTTCTTCTTCAGTTATGAGTTTATTATAGGTGTGTTATTGTTTGTTATCTTATTTAGCAGAATCTCCCTACTCACAAAGTTTGTTGTTTAGAAGTTTCTCACTGTTTGCATCCGTTGCAGTTCAGTAAGCATCTATTTGATATTGTAATTATGGAATTTATTTGCCGTCATCTCCAGCTAATGTATGCTTGTTAATTTACTCTTAAGACAATATAAATGCAGAAAAAATATATAAAAATGCAGGAAAAATGAGAGAAAAATTAGGAGTAGGATAAAAATTTGAGAGACGCAATTAAGTATGATTTTTTCTTTTGGTGAGAAAACACGGGAAAACCCCGGGAGACACAAAGAGGAAAGCGCAAGATCAGGCACAAATCGCCCGAGCAACCGCGGTCCCCCTACAGTCAAGTTCTAATAACGAAGAAACAAAATTAGGAGGGACCGAATAAAGATGAAGACCAATAGGAAGGGAGTGGGCAAGCCCGGCGAGGGAGTCGGCGATGGAGTTCGCTTCTCTGAAGACGTGACGAAGACGGACATCCCATTGCCGTCTGAAGAGAGCTTGACATTGAATGACCAAGCTAGCGAGAGACGCAATTAAGTATGATAAAAATTTGAGAGACGCAATTATCCAGAAGAGACTCTTTCAGCACATAAAACTCTTGTTATCATATTTTTTTTATATTTTTGATATCCTTTTTATATTATATTTTTGGAAATCCACAAAAATAAAGTACTATTCAATTTGGTCGAGTAGTGGGAGGGGCTACGCTTCCGTTCATTGAGGTCGAGTGTTCGATTCTCAATGGAAGATAAGTGAATTTGTTGAGAGAGCAGTTCCACCCAAAAATAAAGGGGCTCTCGTGAGACTCGAACTCCAGACGTAGGCGTTTGTGAGATTGGGGAAGATACGAATGATGACAATATATGCTATTTTAAGGTGGTGAATACTGCTGATATATTAACTTAGAAATAATGGAATGGCAAAATTGCATGGAATTCTATTTTGCATCCACTTCACTTGTTACTACTCCCTCCGTATAAGTCTATTTGTCTTTTTAAACTTAAATAGTTGTCTAATTCTACTTGTCTTTTTAAGTATTTTACCCAAAATTTTCCAACTTTACCCTCAAATAACCCATCCAATTAATTGCATATACACATCTCAAGAAATAAAGTAGGTAGATTATAGGGATAATGTGGTAATCTTAAGTCTTGTCTTAATATATGTGTAAAATGTTAAAAGGACAAGTAGACTTATACGGAGGGAGTATTTTTTTTGAAGGATTTGCATCTTAAGAGAACATGTGCATAGAAAATAAAATAAAATCAATTGGAAAAAATTAACAACTTAAATCAATAAAAAAAAAATTTGGTAGGAAATCAATAATTTTTTAAATAGGAAATTTTGAAAAATTTAACCGTTCCTAATTTTATTTGAGAAAATTTACGGATTTTATACTAATGTCCAACATACGCAATATTTTATCAATTCCGTATGTTGGATGGGGTAAATTTTATATTTTAATTAATACTTATTTGTAAAAATTTACAAAAATAATACAAAATCAAAAAAAGAAGAGATTAATAGAAATCATAGAAATTTTAACTTGAAAAAAGTTGTCATTTTGTGCCCCCATTCACCTCCAACTAATTATTTATTCTTACTGTTTTATTTTTTTGTAAAATATGTAATTGAAAAACTATACTAATATTACAAGTACTATTAAATAGTCTAGTTTTCGTTTTACAAGTAAAAAGTGTAGTGCTCGAATTATGTTTTTTATTTTTTTGTTATTTAAAAAAAATTCAATTCTCTTTCTTAGGATAAATTAACATTTTCTTATTTCCTAGTTTTGTTGGTATTTTTTTAAAAATTTGAATATGTTTTCTCTGTCATGTTTTTACCATTTTTCACTTCTCTTCCTTAGTATAAATTAATTTTTGTTTTTTTTTAAATTCTTTTAAGGTCTTATAACTATGTTCCCGAGCTTTCATTTTTGTGCTTATCCAATTATCACTTTAAGTCCATGGACGGGACAAGGATGGCTAGTCAAAAGTTTGATCAACCCAGTGTTTTTTGGCAGTTCTCCATCATATAAAATGTTAATTTTAAAGAATATATTGTGAAATGACGAGTATTTTAACAAATTGTAAAATTTTCTAAGATTTAACGATCAATTGTAATAAAAAATAAAGAAACAAACTCCGAAAACAATGTCACTAGGTTCGTCGCCGACAACTCCACCTTCCCGACCATTATAGGTTGTGCTCCCTTCCACAAAATCATGCGTCCGTCCATGTGCCTTTTATTCTCACATACACTCACACCTCGCATTTCTAATTGATCAATACTTTCTTACAATTCGAGGATTGTCTTTTATTTTATTCTTCATAGTGGTTTTGGTTTCATTAATTTCCCACCATAGCTTGATGAGATTCGTTGATTCTTAACATTTCATTAATTTCACTAAAAAAACAAGAAACCCTAATTCGTCTGTAAGAGCCTAAATCTCCCATTGCATTGTAAAGATGATGATTTGACTTCGAAGTTACGACGAGCTCAAAAGAGTCTAAATAGACAATTTTAACATCAAGATCGCTCACATGAAATCCCTGAATTCTTGCTTGCCAAAACCCAATCGAAAATTGCTTAATTTAATGGGTTGTCCAATACCAACACATTGATCTCCTCCTTCAACATTGCCCATGACTCTATGCTCTACATGCCCTATACTAATCTCATCGCCCTCATCATGTCATCATCGACTTCATTGTTCTAATCCCATAAGTATGCCACCATCGTCCTCATAATTTTTTTATATCTTTTTTAACTTTTTTTTTGTTGAAATCTCAACCAATGTGACTGAAAAAAATTTAGTTTTAATTAAAAATATAAAAAAAATTATTTTTATATGATTTATTTTCATTATTATTAAATTAAAATTTAGTTTTAATTTAACTAAATACAAAAAATATATTTTTCATTAGAAAACATACTAATTTAGTTATAAACTAAAGAAACTTTACAAGTAAGGGCACCGACCAGACTTTTGCAAAAGTTCAGGGGTACTACTCGGAATAAGTTTTTTTCAGGGCACCACTCGAAAAAGCCAAAAACTCAAGGGTACCAACCGGAATTTCCCTTTTTTTATTATAAAAATATAGGCATGATCTACTACTAGTATACATAGTTATGAGTCTGGTTCCGGAACCGGCGGTTCCACGATTTGAACCATGAAACCGGGACAGGCTGACCCTCGATTACTTGGTTCGGTTCCCGGTTCCGGTTCCCGCCGATTCTGGGGCGGTTCCAGCTCTGAACCTTTAAAAAATACTCCCTCCGTCCCTAAATGTTTGTCCTCTTTCCATTTCCGTTGTCCCTAAATGTTTGTCCTCCTCCCCCTTCTTTCCTTTTATATCTACATTTTTCTTACAATAATACCCTCATTCAATATTTCTCCATCCATATTATCCAATCAAAAATCAACCCCAATATCCTTTTTAGTCTTTTCCTTTCTTCTTCTCTTTCTCCCATCTTTATCCATCAACATCACAACATCTCTCATCTCCCTATTGGTTACTTTTATCTCTCTTTTTTCTCCTTAATTTGTGTGAAAATGTCCTTTTAGGATAAACATTTAGGGACGGAGGGAGTAAAAAATAAACGTTGAAAGATTACGGTTAGAGCCGCGCCCGCAATTTTGAAGCCACAACCGCGGTTTTATATGTCTATCGATATTTTTTATTTTTTTAAAGGATGGAACCGACAGTTCTAGAATCGATAGAACCGCTGGTTCTCTGGTTCCAAAATAAAAATTAGACTCATGTGATCATCACTTATAGGCCATTTTTTTCTGCATACTTACAAGTGCTTGATAAGTTTTGGAGAGTGATTGCATGACCATATGGGTCATAACCCACTGCTATTTTAAGGTATTTTATTTAATTGTAAAAGAAAAGCTAAAAGGTTCTAATACTTTTTTGATTAAATCTAGGTAAAGTATTAAATTACTGTAAAAAGTAAAAAAGTAAAAAACAACTTACAAATTGGCTCTATTTATTACTCCATTGTGCAAGTATTTTTACTTGGTTTTGGCTTTCCTCTCCAAAATAAATTTAGTTCGACATTTCTTGAAAATTTATTGGTTTTCTTATCTTTTTATAATATGGTTAAAAAAAAATAATAAATTTGAGTTTGTAAGTTGATACATATTTTTTTTTATTGAAAGTTGGTACAATTATTTTAATAAATCTTTATATTTTACCAAATATTTTTCAAGACGAAACCTTTTAAATTTTACTATATAGAATAACCTACTTAAATTTGTAGATTAAAACATTTAACATAAGAGTCACATATGTTTCTATTAGGTATTTTTGTCGTACAACAATATTACATAAAAAAAATCTTGATCAATTTGTAATGTGGTACAGACTTTTAAAAAAATCTTAAGGTAGTATTATATTGGTCCTAAAAATTTGCTTGATTGTTAGAAACATACAGTTAGGCTTGCGATTTCATTCAACATAAAATATCCTAAGATATATATATATCATCAAGCATATTATTAAGATTGTATATTTAAGGTAAATTTAATATTTTAGAAATATATGATCAAGTTTGAGGTTTCGAATTTAATATAAAAAATAAATTAAGTAATGTTAATAAAAACAACTTTTTAACAATAAAAACAAGATTTGAGTTAAAAAAAAGAAGTTGAATTCAATACTACAAAATACTTCCATTATATTTGATTTTAATGGCTGATTCACATACTCTAAACCTTATCATATTACACTATGAAATCTCAATGTGTAATCAATATATGTGATATACACTTGAGCAAAGTGTTAACATTATTTTGAGGCATCTTTACATTATGGTAAATTGGACCCCCTATACAATGCATCTTTAATTATATATATATATATATATATATATATATATATATATATATATATAATTTAGCAATATTTTTATGGTATACCTTTTTTATATAAAGTACTAAGTATAAGATTGTCTCTTTAAAAAGTTGCATGTGAATGATCAAGATTAAAAGAAAAAAATTAATATGGAAGGACATTTTTATGATTTTGATTTTCTTACATTGTTGATGAGGTCAATAAGTGATAGTATATTCTTACCAATTTTTAGATTTTCATATTTTTTACATTATGCATTTGATCTCAACTCCAAAATTCATATTATATGCATTTACATGAATTATAACATATATAAGTTTTTTTAACTATAGTTATCTCCTATATTTAATTAGTTTTTATGTACGTATCTTTAGTTTTAATGCACATGCATAAATAAATACACTTTTTAGTAGGGTGACTCAAATGACCCCGACCTGATCCGACACAGAATTTACAAGTAGGGTCATGAGTCAATAATTTTGGGATTACGGGGTATTGGTCGGGTTACACGTCAGTCTGTAATACATGTAACCCTTAAATATTTTTTTAAATATTTTTTTTAAATATTTTTTATAGTAATATTTACTCTTTATAATAATATATTAACACCTTAAAGTCTTTAAAATAGTCTATGATCAAGCCAAACATAGCAAAAGGATCAACCGGGTCAACGAGTCAAACGGATCGATATACGACCCGACTTGTAAAACCCGTATATCGGGCTATGGTCGGGTCATGGGTCGACTTAATTTTTTTACGGGTCGACGAGTCGATTCGTAAATTGGGTTATGAGTCAAACGGGGTTAACCCATTGAGCCACCCTACTTTTCGCTTAATTCGATGCATATTTAGCCAATTTTGATGCACATACATAAATATGTGACACTATTTCAAGGTATTTTGATGCACAAATATATTTATGTAAAATAGTTTTGATGCACATTTAGTCAATTTTGATGTAATGCAAACAAGATGAATTTTTTAATTGTTTTGATGCACATTCAACCTTGATGCACACAAACAAGATGTATTTTTCATTAATGCATATATATATATATATATATATATATATATGCACATAGTTTTGATGTAATTCTTCCAATTTCGAGGCACATACATTCAGTTTTGATGCACACTCCGAGCGAGTGCCAATGTTTAATTGTTTTTCGAAAAATATGTAAATAATTTGCCGAAATTTTGGCCGTGTCGTCCCCTCTTTAGTGAAATAGTCTGCGAAACATTGATTTCTTTTTATATAATGCATCAGTTCGTTCCTATTTCGCACATAAGCGTCCATTTACACGCTATCTCTACCTATAAGTTATAGATTAGAGTAGAGAAATAAACTAAATACTAATGAGAATTTTTTAAGAAAATCTATATATAATTGACTTACGGCATTCGTCACTTGAATGATATATTTCAAAATTTATCATTATTTTAGCCATTGATCCTCCCATCTTTAATTAATCCATTGATCTTACGGTATTCAACACTTAATGATTTCAAAATTTATCTTTATCGTTATTTAATCCAATGATCAAGATTGAAAGGAAAAATAAAATTTATTTAATCTGTATCATTATTCATTACCCATAAGCTGGTACAGATTTTTAGTTTTTGTAACTAAAAAGAGTAAAATTTCAATTTGTCTAACTATGAAGATACGTACTCCGGTATATTTCATCAAAAAATTATGAAGATGTAATTTTGAAATTAGTGAAGTGAAAATAAAATCTATAAATTATAAAACCAAGTTAAAAAAATGCTCCTAGAAACTAGATAAAGTGAATTTTACTTTTAATACCTCTCTTTCTTATTAAATGATGGAGTATTTCTTAATTAGGATAGTGGGGAATGACCCAGTGGGTCATTTAAACAAATTCCATAAGTTTTGAATATCTGAAAAGTTAATGGATCTGTGTGTTCATAAAAAGCACCTCGTATTATAGACCCTTTTTGATCCTTTCCTACTACTTTCTGTCTCGAGTACTACTCACCAAAGCAGCCGTTTCAGGAGGTATTTATTTCCACCATCATCTTCTTTCTTCCTGTTGTTTCTGTTCTTCCATTTTAAGCTTTACTTTTCCTTGGCCTCTTTGTCAACCCCTGATGAGGGGGAATCATGTCTGTAATGGAAGAAACAGAAATTGGTCAATTCCATGTTGAAAACTTTGCATATGTCAGCAATAGAGCTGAATTTATAGACTGATTCTTGATTTGAGTTTTATCTACACTTAATGCCTACTTTACTTGCATTTGAAATAGGTCAACCACAGATTTGTTGCTTTCTAGGGCTAGAAAAAGCCCTTTTGCTACTTGCCCAGAAACCCATTTGCTGAGAGAAATCAGTTATTGTTGTTTGTTTAAATTCAACTGTTTGAAGACGGAGAGACCGTTTTTCAATGATAGATGAACTCGGATTCGAGAGCTTGGTGTATTTGGATCAGAATTTAGTGAGTATGATGGCGCCCACATTTGGGGATCCTATTGATTGCCCTAGTATGAGTGATTTTCACCCAATTTGTGATTCAACACATGAAGACAGCCAGCAAGAAGAGGATCCTGATTTGTCAGAGGCGATTTTGGGATACATTAACCAGATTCTAATGGAGGATCTTGAAGAAAAGGATTGTTGTTTAGATCAGGAATCTATGGAGCTCCAAGTTGCTGAGAAGTCCTTCTATGATGCCATTGGTAAAAAGTACCCTCCTTCACCAAATCAAAGATTTGACCTTTCTGGTGAAGACCTTGGGTGTTTCTCAAATGGCTATTCATTTGATTCATATGGATATACAGATGTTAGATTAGATGATAGTAGTGCATTAGAAAATGTGAACTGGCCTCGGGATTTGAGCTCGGAAGGAGTTGAATCTGTGCCTGTTTTTCAGAATTCACAGTCCACGTCGAGCTCTGTGAGTTGCATAAGCAATTTAAAAAATGATCTGTTGGAGTCTCATACAAGTGATAGCGGGATTCAATCTGTTTCGTTGTTCATCAAAGGAGTTGAAGAAGCTACAAAGCTGATTCCAAATACTGATGAATTGATTGCTAGCTCACGCACGAGAGGGTTGCAGAAGAAATCAAACGGTCAATGCAGTTATCCAGCAGCTTTGTTAGAGATGTGTAATGAGGTGAAAGAAAAGAAATATCGAAGTAGAAACTTTACAGAATTGGAGGAAGAGGAGAGGAGCTGGAAACAGGCGGCTGTCAATCATAATGACTTAAATGTGCATTCTGATATATTTGATGAGATCTTGCTCAATCATGCAGGTAATCAAAACAAAGCCGTGCTTAATCTGAGGGAGACGTTAAAGAACGAATCCATCAAGAAAATGCAACTGGACGGGCAGTCAAAGGGTCCGGGTAGTAGGAAAAACCAAAGCCGAAAGAAAGTGGTGGATTTAAGAACACTGCTTATAAACTGTGCACAACTTGTTGCAAGTGGTGATCAAAGAAGAGCTAATGAGCTGCTCGTACAAATCAAGCAAAACTCTTCGCCTTTTGGTGATGGAAATCAGAGAATGGCTCATTATCTTGCTGAGGGACTAGAAGCTCGCTTAGCTGGCAATGGAAGCTTGGTTTATAGGAACTTAGTCAGTGGTAATATGATATCTTCTACTGCGATGTTGAAAGCTTACCTTGTGTATCTTGCAGCTTGCCCATTTAGGAAAATCTCCAACATCTTCTCAATCAGGACAATTTCAAAGCTAACTCAATCTGCAAAAAAAATCCACATCATAGACTTTGGTATCCGTTACGGGTTTCAGTGGCCCAGCTTCCTTCAACGCCTATCAGAGAGATTTGATGGGTGCCCCAAGATTCGAATCACGGGTGTAGATTTTCCTCAACCGGGGTTTAGACCAGCACAACGGGTTGAGGAGACAGGGAATAGGCTATCACATTATGCTAATGAATTCGGCGTTCCTTTTGAGTTCAATGCAATTGCAAAGAGATGGGATTGCATTCAGCTTGAGGATCTCAAGATTGAAGAGGATGAGGTTGTTATTGTGAATTGTATATACCGAATGAAAAACTTGCCTGATGAAACCATGGTGGGCGACCGCTCTAGAAATGCAATTTTCAAGATGATAAGGAAGATCAATCCCGCGGTGTTTATACAAGGAGTAGTCAATGGGGCCTACAACGCGCCCTTTTTTCTGACTCGGTTTAAGGAGGCTTTGTTTCATTTTTCGGCTTTCTTTGATATGCTTGAGACTGTTATGCCCCGGGAGTCTGATGAGAGGATGTTGATTGAGAGAAACCTTATTGGAAGAGAGGCTTTGAATGTGGTGGCTTGTGAAGGATGGGAGAGAGTTGAGAGGCCAGAGACGTATAAGCAATGGCAGGCTCGTAATATTAGGGCCGGTTTCTTGCAGTTGCCATTAGACCAAGGGATTAAGGATAGGGCAAGCTTAAGACTTAAGGCATACCATAAGGAGTTTGTGATTGATCAAGATGGACATTGGCTTTTGTTGGGGTGGAAAGGGAGAATAGTGTATGCTCTTTCCACATGGAAACCAGCTTAAAGCGCCTTGAATGGGCTATTCTCAATTCTCATCAGATGGAATGATGAAAAATTTGAACCTGCTTGAGGTAATTATTCTTTATGTTGTCTTCTGATTGATTGTAATCTTCTATTGTACTATCTGAAGTGTGTTGACCTCATTGTGTTTACTTCAAAATTGAAATGGTGCAGATGCTTTCTTAGCATATTGCTTAAGAGTCGGTCAATAGAGTTCATCCTGTATAACCTTTGGCAGGCAGAGAATCAAGTTGCCAGGTTCTCAGGTGCTCATCATCTTTTTACAATGTTAGATTCTCAGTTCAGGAAAAAAAAACATTGAAGTTGTCTATCTATATTTCTTGTTACACTTGTTAAGTACCGGTTGTTTTCATTATTTGATTTACTTGTTATTGAAGACAAGTAAAAAAAGGAGGAAGGAATAGTGCATACATCAATATGTTCCCAAACTCATGTAAATATTGGGTTTCTTCTTGTCCACAAAAAGCTGAAGGGAAAATAATACTTGCATTGAAACCACAACACTAGACACTTAAGTTTTAGGGCAAACTATTCGCGGTTGTCTTAGAAACGTGTGTTAATCTTGGAGAATAAAGCCTTGAAGTCCTTGGTTGGGGTACCTTCGCCCTCCGGCTTGGAAGCCAAATCAAATGCCTTAAACTTGGCCTCCTCAATTTGCAATGCCTGCCATCAACGGTAATAACTCGTAAATATCAGCTAAGGGTAAATAAAAATTACTTGCATAGCAGCCACAATCTTAAGAAAGGTAAGAACTTGCCACTAATATGTGTATCCCATGATTAGGAAGTTGTGATTATTATGAGAAGAATTGTTATTTTGGCCTTCAAATTTAGCTAAGATAGTGTCATTTTAGAGCTATAGGCAATGATGGTTCATTGGTGAGTTAGGAGGCTTGTTAATGGAATTTGTGCATATTGACTCTTTCTATGCAGATTTTCTCTTTAATCATTTGCTACAAATGAGGTGTGTAATTAGTAAATCAGAAATTTAAGAGAAGTTTATAGTGTTTTTTAGTTAATTATTGAGTTCTGTAATAGTTGTGCTAAGGACTAAGATGACAATCTTTAGTGAATGAAGGTAGTAAGATGTTATGATGATTTGGGATAGTTAGGATATGGAAAAAAAATTCATTTGTCTGATTAGTTATTACCTGAATACAGACTTCTGCAACATCAGCCCTTGAAACAGTTCTAGTTTCAGTCTGAAGAAGCTCATCATCTTTTCCAACAAGCAATTCCCTTACACCTCCTGGTTTGTCCTGTAAGCCTCCAGCCCTGGTTAGTGAAGTAAGCTCATGTTAATTATGATGCTTTCATCCATCAGAAGGTTTTTGTTAGGTACACAAATGTAATATAATAGTTAGCAAGGGGTAAAAGGGGTAAAAGAGTTAATTAGGCTATTTTGTGCCTTGGAGAACAAGTTGTACTCTAGCTTAAATAGGGGAGTCTTTCCATTAGGAACTTATCCAGAAAAGTAGAAGAAGGATCAAGGCATAGTGCCTTTGGGCTCTTGGAGATTCACCTCCTTGAGATTGGCTCAATTGGGGTTTATCCCTTTTGAGATTGTTCCTATTTCAGTTTATTAATCAACAAAGAGTGTTTTAGGGTTTGTTCATTCTCTTGTGTCTAACAATTTGGTGCTCTTGTTGAGAGGGGATTAGCCATTGGGTTAGATTAGAGGATGAACATGGAACAATGGAGACAATCTGAGATGGAAGAGATAGAGAAAAATCGAGAAGATGTTATGGTTTTTTTCCGTAGCTGGGTTGAGGAAGTAAGGGAGTTAGTTTTTGCCTGGATTTTAGAGGGGGAAAGCAGAACAAAGTCTGCTGGGGATGATATTGAAATCAAACTGGGAGTGTTGAGATCATGTATTGAAGGAGTGATGGAGGAAATTCAAGAAGAACGGAGTAAAACGTACGCTCAGAGGATGAGTGAAATGGCTAACCACAAATTCATGGTTGATTGCTGGACATTCTCTGTGAGAAAGTATTTGAAGGCAATTGAGAAGGAGCTGTTGGGTTTGCAGAAAGCAGTCAGGCGAGAGGGAGAACTCGACTCCAACGGAGAGGAGTTACTGGTTGGAGAATCTGATGTGAAGACTAGCGGAGAAGACTTCAATGGAGTCATCATCCCAGAGATCGAAATTGAAACTAAGGTGGAAGATGGAGTCGAGGTCAACAAGAGAGAAATCGGGGTTGAAGTGGGCGACGCACTTCAGGTCGCGATTAATCCTGAAGCCCTCTTACAGATTGGCGGATGGAATGGCCAAGAGAGGGATGAGAAGAAGATTGAATCATCGATCTGCGGGGTAGAAGATTCCAGTGGAGTAATCAAATTCGGTGGAAATTTTGGGATAGAAATCGAGCATCTCGGACCACCACCATGGCTGGGTCAGAGTAGTGATGAACCCAAAACTGATCGGAGCAAGACCAGCCTAAACAAGAACGAAGCTCTTCCTAGGCACAAGGAAGAATTAGAAAGAAGTTTTGAGAAGAGGATGAAGAAGGCGGCGCGTGACGAGATATCGCGAGAAGCTGCGTGGGCGGTAGGGTTTAAGGGGCAGGAACCCGTTTTTCTTCTCGTAAGGAATACGGGTGCGTGTGGATCCGAACTGATGAGAGATCCGAAATTGCTAGGCCCAACCCCATGGTTCAATTTGTCTTCTGAAAACATTAGGAGTAAAATTGGGCCAGACACGGAAGGGAGTGTATCACTTTCCGGGCCCAAATTTAAATCAAATAGCCTGGCAAGTTTACAAACAGAAAATAACGAGATTGAGTTAATTCTTCTACAAATGAGGAATGGGCCCGATCTTCTACCCATTAAACATGGGCCTCGAAATGAGAATGATGAGAATGAGGGAGCAGCCCACTGGAGCAAAAGTATTCTTCCATCCCCAGATTCTCGTTCTTCCATTTGCAGCAATTGCTTGACGGAGCACAACGACAAGCCAAGGTGCTATTTGCCACCGCCACCCGCAAAACCGCCATCGCTGAAACCGCCATCATCAAGGCCACCTCCGCAACCGCCGGACCTTTCTCCGAAGTTCTCAAGGCTAGAGTTTCTTCCCACAATTTCTGTTTTTCCTGCCGTTTATATTCAAATCTCTCTCGATATCAATAGCAAGGTTGATTCAGCCGGCGACGACCCCGGTGACCGTCGGTTTGATCAGATCTCATCATTGGCATCCATTTTCGAGTCCAAATGCAGCCTTGAGGACAAGGCTGGTTTGAACGGGTTGGCAAGGGCGCTTATACTCAGGGAAGAAGGACATGCTAAGAGCTGGGATCCACGGCCACCAGCCAAACCTCCACCGATTGCACCATTCAATCGGGGGCTTATTGTGAAGAGACACAAGCAGCATAGACCCGGGATTACAATAGGGTATGGAGACTCAAAGACTAATGACCAAAGAAGTGTGGTGAATCCAAGGAAAGGAATTGGTATTGGATTGACATCAATTCTTCGTGGACAGCTTGCTTATGGGATCTTTAGTGATCAGCTTAAACATGGTGATAAGCTGCTTGCCGGAGAGAATCATCATGATCGAATGCTTGCACTCTTCTGTCATTCTCCTCGACCTCCGGAGTTTGCAAATAATGAAGAGATGGAGATAGAGTTCCAAACCTTTGCTGAATTATGGTCTTTGTCTATCAATTGGGAAGGTGGCTTATCACTTGACAAAGGGGTCATACAAGCTCATGTGGTGAAGACCCAGGTTGATTTTAAGAGAACTGAGAACTGAGTTGCAGCTAACTCACCAAATGGAGGGCACATTCAAGATTGGATCAAGTTGCATTCCTTCACCCTTGCACAATCTATCCGATGCCAACTCAGTTTTAAATGAAAGCAACCTTGAGGACAAGGTTGTTTGAATGAGGGTGGCATTGTTAGGTACACAAATGTAATATAATAGTTAGCAAGGGGTAAAAGGGGTAAAAGAGTTAATTAGGCTATTTTGTGCCTTGGAGAACAAGTTGTACTCTAGCTTAAATAGGGGAGTCTTTCCATTAGGAACTTATCCAGAAAAGTAGAAGAAGGATCAAGGCATAGTGCCTTTGGGCTCTTGGAGATTCACCTCCTTGAGATTGGCTCAATTGGGGTTTATCCCTTTTGAGATTGTTCCTATTTCAGTTTATTAATCAACAAAGAGTGTTTTAGGGTTTGTTCATTCTCTTGTGTCTAACAGTTTTGCTGTCCACTTTATGAAATTCTACTACAAATGCATTCTTGAAATTGTATATTCAAAATATCCTTTACCTGATAATTGTGTATGGTATCCCTGAATTTGCCAAATACTCTTCTGCCTTTCTTTTCCAAATCTGTAACACAAATTACAGAATCCATAGGATGAAATTTCAATTGCAATTTTTTGTGAGGAAAATTACCATTGCAATTGAAGAAAAATTACCAGTATATTTCCATTTCCCAATTTGTTGAGAGGATTATCAGGGTTTGTTCCTCCCATAGATCCCACTAACACAATTTGCTTAACACCAGCAGCTTTAGCTGCACAACATTTGAAATACAAAATCAGTTAACAAAAACACATACTACATTTTAGTGTTTGTATACTTATACAAAAAGCATGAAGAATCCTCACCAGCATCAATTTGATTCTTCTGTCCAATCCAGTCAACCTATCAAGCAGAAATCCTCCATTAAATCTTAAGCAGTTGGGGATGAAGAAGAAGAAGTACAAAAACTGCATAAGAGGATTTAAACAGCAACCTGCTCAGGCATCGCCCCCTCGTCAAAAATGAACTCAGGCCTCCCCTTGGTAGGATCAGATCCTGGTTTCATTTTTGGGACAGCACTTGTCAGAATTATGAGGGCATCGATTCCCTGGATTGAAGGCGAAATGCTTTCGCTGCTTCGAATGTCACCAACATACACATCATCTGCTCCACCAATTTGAGTCTTACTCTCCTCAGTTCTAACCAGTCCTCTACCAGTGAACTGATCAGACCTTTCCTTCAACTTTTCATACACAATTCTACCTGCATTCAGCGCCCAACACAAGAATTGGGTCCAAATTTGATGATCCAAATGCAATTTTACATACTTCAACACCAAATTCTCACAAATTAAAATCCCATTGGTACATTACAAGTACCGGATTCCAATATATGAATACCACCAAGAAATACTAACAATTCAGCCCTAAAAGTGCAAAATTCAGTCATTCATTCACAATGTATGTATTAAGAACCTCGAATTGTAAGAAATCGATTCAGTTTTCATGGTGCGATTCAGTTTTCATGGTGCGATTACGATTCATCCATCAAATGAAATCAAAAGCAATTTTTCATACGCAATTCTACCTGCATTCGGCATCCAATACAAGAATTGGATCCAAATTTGATGATCCAAAAGCAATTTTATATAGATCAACATCAAATTATCAACAATTGAAATCCCATCGGTACAAAGAAACACTCACTATTCAGCCCTAAAAGTGCAAAATTCAGCCATTCATTCACAATCAATGTATTAAGAACCTCGAATTGTAAGAAATCGATTCAGTTTTCATGGTGCATGTGGCCCTAGGTACGATTCATCAATCAAAATTTAAAGAAAAGAAAGCACAAATTGAAATTCAGAAGGGGGAATGAGGGAAATCTAACCAGTTCTTCCGCCAGCGCCTGTGACGAGAACAGTGGGCTTGCTCAGATCCGCCATAGCTGAAACCACAAAGCAACCTCTAGAAACCCTAGCTCGATTTCTCCAATTTAGAGAGAGGAAAGGTACAGAAGTTTTATGAGAATGGAGGCTCGGGAGGGCCCTAGAAGGTTCTAGATTCCGAACTTCCACCCAATTACATTTACTACCACATAGAGTCCTGGAGGAGCTAACGGTCAAAGTCGAGTAGGGTAAGGGAACACGTGTCGCCATTACAGCCAGTAAGAGAAAACCGTTCAGCACGAGGATTTTACCCGCGCATTCGGTTGTCGCCGGCGAGGTTTTGAGCTCCGGCAGCAGCAATTCTGGTTACACTCTGCTTAGCCGTTGAAGAAAAGGGCGCATGAGAAGGAGATATTATTATCTTATCTTATTGTCAGACTATTTTAATTTCATTTATTTTTCTCTCTTATAAAAATCAGACAATTTTTTTTTTGACAAATAGACGATGAACGTAAAAATAAACGTAAATTCCAGTGTGTGTGTGTAGAAGGTAAAAAAAATAAGTATATTAGACAAATCGATGTTGTATGAGAGATGGTAGCTAAGATTGACTAGGAAATACAAGAAAATGAGCTAATCGAAATGTATACATTTGTCTCATACACTAGGGGATGATGAGAAAAGATCGCTTGAAGTTAGCATTTGGACAAACGGATAGACTAAAAAATGAGTTTAGGCTTGGGGTTAGTGAAGAATTATAAGTAATGTGTCATAAGCCAACTCAATTCGGGATGTGTGAAAGATCGATTGTTTCATGGCGTTGTTAACCAATCTTTTTAGCATATCAAGCAAGTTGAGGCGTAAGCTTGATCGAGTATGATTGTGTGCAGTGTGCAACGTGTGTAAGTTAGTGCGAGTGGTGTCTCCTATAAAAGAGTCTCATTCATATAATATTTCTTATAATACAATACAAGGTCATTTTTGTTGATTTGTCTAGGTGATTATAAGGTGCACAAAAGTACTAAAGAGGGTCGATTTTTTAACCATGCTATCAGAAATGAGGTTGTTAAAATGGGAGGATTTCGAGTTGGTGTGATAATGGCTAACTTGGTGAGGGTGTTTGAGATCTTACTTTTTGATGGGAAGATCAACTTTACATTGTGCTGGATAGATGTGATCAAGACCTATTGGCACAAAGAGCAAGCGCGGAACTAGTTTTTTTTTAGCGAGGGCAGAACTAGTTGAGAGGGCATGCTGATCCAAGATGGAGAGTAAACTCACGTCAATGTCAAGGGTTGAGAGATTTGGAGCGTTACTATTCTGGGAAGAAGGGTCACATGCAAGTGAGGCGTTTATGACTTGAAGAAGGTGAGAGAGGTCTTGAATTGTGGAAAAATATTGGTCACTCAAACACTAATGCGGTATGTGATGTTGTGGCAATGTGAATGTTTACTTAACAATGGGTGAGGAGGTTGCTAAGTCTATGTGGGTATGGGACTATGGGCAATATCACCTTGATTTATGTGTGTGAAGATCAAACTTTGTTTGACACCTTGGTGAGGGATGGAAAATTTGGTCACCTCAACTTGGTGGAGAGAAGTTAAATGTGGGTATCAGTAGAGTGGGTATGAAACTTCGTAACAACACACACACATACACCATGCTCTTTATATTGTGAGTGGTGCATAATTTTTACTGGGATACATTCACTTTTTTGATTTGGTAAGATTTAGGGTAGCCCAAGTATTACTTGGACTAGCCTAGAGCACCCGTAAACGGGTGAGAACTGATTTACTAACCAATTCTAAGAAAAAATGGCAAACCGCCGCCCTGGATGCTCGAACCTGAGACCTCTTGCACATTGGCAAGAGGCTCAACCGTTGAGCCATGAGCACTTGCTCTTTATATACATTTGATCATGCACAACAACAACATTGACCCAATGCAGTTCCTCTTACAGAAACTCCGGGGTCAAGATGGGGACATCCTTGACTTAACGTAGAGGGGGAGCGCCCAAAAGACCCGACGAAATAACCGAACACAGATAGAGCGCAACCAAAAGCAAAATTATTAGTATTTCCAATAATTAAATGAGTTAGGAAAAAGGCTTGGCTCAAGAGTAAATTACTACAAAGCCCAAGTTATTAATCAAAAGTAGGAAGTGTTGGAGGAGGGCGGAACTCAATAAAAGAATGGGTGCATTAGTTAATTAGTAAAAGTTTGAGGAAGTTTCTAGTAAAGAGGAGAAAAGTAATTAACACGTGATGCACTAGAATTTTCTATGAAGTATCTTTCTTGTAATGTGTATATACCGATTGTTTCATGGCATTGTTCACCAACCTTTGTAGCCTATATTTATGGCATCATTAGGTTAGGCATTTTGGTAGCTTAAGCAAGTTGAGGTGTGAGCTCGATCGTTGGTGTAACGTGGTGTGCTACATTAGTTATGTGTGAAGGGTGTGCAATACTATAAAAAAAAGTGTTAAACTACTTGTGTGATACTTTTTGTACATTTTTTTAGCGAAGGACCCACATTTAGTGGTAAACTTCGGGTTCGTCAACTAGCTGATAAAGCGCACAAATAAGATAAACCGACTTTTGTCCACCGGCTTGAACGTAGCCAATGGAAGGAGGAATGATGAGACTTTATAGTTTTTATACATTTACTATATGATATATAGTCATTTTTTATTAAATTATATCTTTGTAATCGAGGAGATGTTGATGGGTGTACAAAAGTCTTAAGGAGTGTCATGAGGTCTTCGATATTTAGTCAAGCGATTAAGACGGCATTCGTTTCGATTCTCAATTTTTTCATGTATAGTGTCCTCAATTAAAAAAAAAAGTCTTTAAGGAGGGTCAATTTTTATCATTTACTGTGTGACTTTTCGTGCAAAAGTAAGCTTGAATTGTTTATCTCATCAAGACAATGTGAATTGTGATGCTATCTCAAGACAATGAGTTAATTTCAATTTTTATCATTGTACGTGTAACGTGTAAGATAGTTAAGAGAGCTAAGAAATAGACAGCTAGGAACTAAAGTCCAAAAAGTAGCAAGTGCAATTGATGAAATACACACGAATCACATGACACCATTTTTTATTCTCCCAAATCCGTCATTGTTATAGCCACTAGTATACCTTAGCATATAATTGCAATCTACAAGCTACCATCAACTTATCAACTTGTTCAATAATCGATTATCATCTTTTATTCTGACTATGTCAATTGTCAAGCAAAATCAGTCTAACTTATAAGTGATGTTATTTATGATTATTATTAGGTCGTGAGTTCGAATCACTCTACCATTGTAATGGCTGAGTGCTTCCTATGGATAAAAAAAATTATTCAAAGCTATGTTACACGAAAGTGGAAACAGATACAGGATTTGGACACGAAACAGATATAGGGAAACATAATGTTTCCATAACTTTACACTAAAAACGATTTTCCGTGTTTCCGTTTTCAAGTTTCCGTGTTTATGTAGGAAATAGAAAACGCTACCCTATTGGAGTTTCCAAATAATATAAGATTCAGACTATAGAAATCTTCTTTTATCAATCTTAAAACAAGTAGAAGTTTGCAAGCAACAACAAGGGCAATGTAGACATAGATTATTGATTCATTTCATTGATTATATCAACAAGGGAAACATCTACAACAGATCATCAGAAGCATTCAATGAACTAAACTGCACACAACTTATCTAGTTTGCTCTCCCTGCCTCTAAGACAATAGAAGTTCCCCTCTTGCCCCCAATGGAAAACCTCGGTTTCCATGGCGAACGAATCAAAGATGATAAAAAAAACAGCAATGCAAATGTATTCACAAGGCGATCTAGGCGGTAACAGAGGTCTCTCTTGCAACCCTTTCTGCATAATCAACTTCAGCTCTATTGTCAGCTTCCCAGAGTTCAGGCAAAGCTTCTCTCAGGTTATGGATACTCTCCAGAACGTAGTCTGCTCCTTTCGGCCTCTGAGAAGTGCCCACAAGAACGGTGTGAAGCCCCACGCGTTTCCCAGCTTGCACGTTCCTAACGCTGTCTTCGAAGAATATCTAAGCAAAAGAGATAAGCAATTCCAAAAGTTAATCACAATCATTCATACAAAAGCCTTTGTTTGGCACAATAAGATGATATAGTTCAGCTTTGAGTTTCCTGTTTATAGTTTTGAAGCATTTTTCAAATTTCTTCTATCTAGTTTTCGGAAAAAAATTGAAAGCCGGAAACTCAAAGCTGAATCAAACAAAACAAAAGATCATGGTGTTTTTTTAAATATCTAGAAATGCTAAATCTCCCAAATGACATTGGTTTCCAAGCATAGGTGAGTTGTTTGATTGTTGTTATGTTCAACTTACTGTTCTCTGTGGGTTCAGATTGGCGATTTTGAGGGCTTGCTCTACAGCATACTCGGACGGTTTGCAAACAATGGGTGTCTTGGGGAGAGTTGTGGTGGGATTCTCCTGCCTACAATGGGCAACTATGTCAAAGATTTCAGTGGCCACATTTGTGTTTGGAGTGGTGTTTCTTGGTCCAAGAAACTCGACATCATCCTCATCATCAGAAGCGTTGCTTTTGTGGGTCGGGTTCAGTGTCTCAAAGCAGATTATGCCTTCAAAGCAATCCTCCAAGCCTAGTTTCTCAAGGGCTTTGATTGCATGAGTCCTGTCTGCATTCGTAAAGATCTAACAACAACACAAGGAAAGAAGACCAAAGTCAATTTCAGGATATAAATGTATGGCCTAATTTTGTTGTTTTTCGGTTTAATTTTTGAGCATACTTACAACTTTGCGAATAGGCAAACTCAGAAGGAGGCTCTTCAGAACTGGGTCTGGTTTAAGGTTCTCATAAGGTAATCTTCCATGAACAAAGCTGCAAAGCAGGAATTGTACAAATCTCTCAGATTTTAACTTGAATTTTGTTAACAATTCAATTGAGAACTATGTAGACAATAAGACATGTAACAAAAAAAAAAATTCAAAGAAAGAAAATAGGAGGTATTCAGTACCTATGGTATTCATCATAGTCAAAGTCATACCCAATTGCCTGCCAAGCAAGCATCAAGACAAAGCAATTTAGAATCCAAAAAATAATAATTAGTGGTTCAAGTTCATATGAAAAGACATGTTCAAAAAGTGACAAATCCAGATGAAAAGTTAGACTTTTACCCTAAGTCCAGCCATTGTTGTCCCATAGCTCTTGTACAAGTAGTTGCTCAGATCATCAAGCTGGCTCCTATCAATACCCAGCTTTTCAACCATGTAGTCTATTGGACAAAAAAGGTAATTTAGAATCCAAAATTAGATACCAAATACTAGAATTTAAAAGATCTCAACAGAAGAGAAAAAAATCAAACATTTTGACAAAGACCCACCTTGGATATTCTTTAAGACGGCTTTTGATAGCCCGGTGCTTAGAGGGTATAAGGTGTCATCTAAATCTGCCAGTTCAGAACATTATAATGATTATTAATCTAGCTCTTCATTAAGGTAACCATTATCAGCAATTCAACAGCATAGGCTTGTTTGTAAGAAAGTATTGAGATGCTCACCAAAAAGAAGGCAATCATACTTGGATGATTGCGAGTATCGGCCCTCGAGTTCCATGTTGATCTATAGCATAAGAATTCATATAAAGAACTTGTAAGCACAAAAAGATTGAAGAAAACCCATACAGAAAACGTGCAAGAAGACCAAAACAAAGGTAAAAAAAGGTAAGAGCTTTCATATGACTGAAAATGGTGAATCAGATTAGCATAATTAGGATTAAAAGGTGGCTTTAAATGTAGATTTGGGTTCAAAGCATCCAAATCTAAGCTGCTGGAACAAGTCACAGCAACCTCCTTTTTCTTTTTCCAAATGGACTCTCCACTTCTTTGTGTAATTTGAACATCAGAACACCACAAAAAGGTCGATTTTGCTTAAATTTTAATATCAATTAAAGCTTAATTAAATGATAACCACTTTAGCTCTTTAGATGGATAAACAAAAATAAAAAAAAAGCAACCTTTGTTTGTTCCCCTTAACAAATACCCATGGCTCAAAAGCACAGGCCTCTCAATCAATCAATGATTTCACAACCAATCCACATAACCAACATTCAATTAAGTGAAACCCAGGAAGAAATTTCTAGTCTTTAGCCCAAATCAGTCAAAATCCCAAAATGGGTACCCTAGAAACCTCACAATTACGCAACAACGATTCAAGGGTTTCATTCAATTGGGCAAAATTTCAAAAATTCCTCGGCAAAATGCAAGATTGGAGAAGCTTCAAATTGAGGTGAAAGAACAGATCATACCAGAATTAGGAGAGAAATTGAAATTCTCTAGGGAAGAAAGAGAGCAATTGATTATGCAAATTGCAGGCTCTAATGAGGAGAGGAAGAAAGCGGAGGAAGGGGGAAGGGAAACGATGCCCAGGGGCGGGTTTAAATAGGAAAGCCGTTGCGTGCAAGAGAGCTCCTTTTTCCAATTTTTTGGCAATTAAAAATATTTAATAATATACTTACAATTTTAATATTAATCAATTTTAAAATTATTTGTGTGTCAATCATGAAATTGAGATTTTATTTTATTAATAAAAAAATATGTGGACATAAGGTGGCTTCTGGACAGGTGGAATTCGGAATTTCGAAGGGGTAGATTTTGGACGGAGATAAAACTTCCCTATAGAACAAATAATTAATAAGGTTAATTATGGTTCACGATTTTTGGCAACCAATAATTCGAAAGTAAACTTATACTGTTAAAACTAGTTGATTGAGATTTGAATGAAACATGATTGATTATCAAGTAATTAATGCCACATAGTTGTTGATATTTACTAATCGATCTTACGATTAACTTAGATTTATTAATATTAGAAAGTCAGTCAACCGAATTTGACAGTTTAATTACCTTGTATTTGCTGTAATTAAAAATGTTAAATTTAGATTAAGTTGACATGTTTGTTTATAATTAGATTTAGTTGTGAAGTCAATACAAAGCTAATTAAAAATAGGTAGTCTTTGATTTTGAGTTATTTGTTTTAATAGAAAAAATAAATTTATAGCATTTTCGTTGTCTGAATTCTGAAAATGAAAATATATTGACCAAATTTTACAAACAAAAATTAGAATATTTTGTAAACTTAAGTCTAAACATAATTTCAACCCAAGATCTTAATCTCTTAATTACAAAGACAGAAAGACATACAAACATCAATTGAAGCAAAACAATTGAAGCGAAATGCAGTCTCTAGAAATCGACTTTTCTTACCTTGTGTATTATAAAATCGTATCTTTAATGATGAAATTCGAATTATATTTATAGGCTGAGAGGGGCCAAAATCCTCTAAAGATAGATATAATCTCAACCATTTCTCAAAGTTGATTATTAATAAATACGAGTAATATCTTTACATTTATAAAAAAAAATTATATCTTCTAGTTGTAACCTTATATTATCAAATTAGCAATTCTATAAATAACCTAAAGTGTTATATGAGCTACATAATAAGATGTTCAAAATACACACAAGCTCATATTTGTTGAGCCATTAATTTCTTACATATTTCACCCCTATAAATGATAAATATATTGAAACCATCATTTTCTATCAACACTTAAAAGTGAAGGTCTTGTTTATCAAGCCCAAACGCTAACGTATAGTTTTAAAAATCTCTTGTTAAATGCTAGTGTTTGGTGTAATCAACAATAATAAATCTTTTTGCGATTTGAACTAGTGTTGGGGTTTCTTTCTCATATCGGCCATCAACCAAAAAGAACAATTATAGCTTCTTTAATAAATCTTAGATCCTATTTCATCATTTTATAAAGCTAAACTCAAAAATTACCTCAACCAAACTCATATTAGTATTTTATTTTCATCGATTGTTACTGATAACCACTCTGTCAACTGCTATATACATCTACTATTACAGCTACAACTATCCGCTAAACCACTCCTACTCGCTCTAGCAAACAAAACCTAACCTATTGCTTGAAAGAAGTAGGTCTTTTGCATAGTTGGCACTTTTTAACGATGGATGATTAATGAGTGTTTATGGTTAAGCATAAAACTAATTAATTAGTACTAATCCAAGAAATGAAAAAAAATTATGAACAAAATATCTATGGACTATGGTTGGAAGAAGAATTTATGACCAGACACGGTTGAGAAAGCTTAAACTCAATTCGTGTCCTGCCAGGTGGGGCAACGGGGACCGTCCAAACCGTACACAAGCTTAATCACATGATCGATTTCATTATAATTGATGGGTATATTCGTAATTTAAGCTTCTATCTCAAAGATAGATATCTTGATAGGGTAATAATTTTCGTAACAAAACACGGTGGCACTGCCGAATTTTTGCTATCTGGACGGTTCTGGAATCGTGCTCAGGTTTTTTTATTGGGTCGGAAAAGAAAGTTAGTACCAATTTTTTTTATAAAACTAGTTATATTCGTCGTGTCATGCATAATTACATGAATTTAATATTTAATTTAGTTAATAAATTTGATTTTAATTTAATATAAAAAAATTATTTCTTATAAAAAAATTATATAAAATTTGACAATTGATGACATGTGAAACGGGGCTAAAATTATTAAGGTGAGCCTACTATAATTTTAATGGCTTAATTATAATTTATTTATGCAAAAATATAAATAAAAATTATTTAAATTGAAATCATTTAATTTTAAAAATCTTTTACAAAAATATAAAAAGGAAAAATAATCTAAATTATTGTAAATTTTTTTATCAAATTCAATTATTTACAAAAATTTGAATAAAAATTAAAAATATACTTAATAAGAAATGATAAAAAAAAATATTAATAAAGAATGAATTTTTCTAATGATAAGAAAATCATTTATATTTACATGAATAATTCAAAAAGAAAATTAAGGAAAAGATAACGTAATTTTTATTATTATCAAAAGTCAATTTAAACAAGTAATTATCTAGATTGAAAGTTCTATTTTTATCAAATTTTTATTTATGATAAATCTTTTACATAAATAGATAAAAAGATAAAGATGAATAATTTTCTTTAATTTTAAATGAAAATTCGAATTTAATTGTTTTCATATAAATAGATAGAAATTTAATTGAAAAACTAAATTAATATATCTATCTTAATATATAATATCTAATGTTCAATAGTTTATTTTAATTTTAGATAAAATCTTTTAAATCTATCCTAATTCCTAATATATAATAGATAACATCTTTATTTTAGATAGAATATCTCCTGGATTAATTATCCTATTTCTATATTATCCTACAATAATATCAACATATATAAATTTCTAAAATAAAAAATCCTACATGGAGAAATCTTAGGTGGCTTAACGTGGGAACGACACGTAGGAAAATCCTAGGTGGCGCAACGTGGTGGCTTTATTCCTTGCGTCTTTTATATATATACATAGATTTGTCCTAGAAATACTATATATACTTTATTAGCTTCGACATAAATATCGTTTAATTACTTAAATTTTTAAAAAATTATTTATTAAACTCAAAATCTTAAAGCTTTCTCAAGTAACTCGGATAGATTTGTGATAGAACTAAGGAAAAATAGGACTAATGTTCAATAAAAAAACAATCCAACCTCTCGATTCGCGGATTCCTGAAAGAGAAGAACAAGAATCGAGCAATATTGAATATTCATTGATAGGAAGAGTACCGAGTTACAAGAAATGTTCATGAATGATCCTAACAACTTTTCCCCCTTCTGTTTTATACAACGAATCTCTCCCTCTCTTTACTAACTAACAAAGCTGACGTGTACATTTTTACACTTTTGAGCCCACATTTATATTTATTACCCAAGTGCCCCTTTTCCTATAATAGATCTCCTCTGCCTTTGAAAAACTTGACCTCGAGTTTTAAAATATGGAAATTTCTTGAGCAAATCATAGTAATATTCCCATGTTGCATCTTCCTCATACTGATTCTTCCACTTCACCAACTCTTTGGTAGCCATCCTTCCCTGACGATTAACCATTCTTCTCTCCAAGATCAATTCCTGCTCTTTCACATTAATATCTGGCACAACAGAAGGAAGTGTTGTAGAAGAGACTGCTCCTCCAATGTGTTTCTTCAACTGAGAAACATGGAATATATGATGGATCTTAGAGGAAGAGGGAAGCTCGAGTCTATAAGCAACTGGTCAACACTTATCAACAACTGGGTAAGGACCAAAGTACTTGGGAGCCAATTTCTGATTGCTTCGAGACACCATATTGCCTTGCCTGTATGGTTGCAAGTTAGCATATACCAAGTCACTAATCTCAAATGTTCGTTCACTTCTATGCTTGTTGGCTTGATGCTCCATTCGATGTCGAGCCCTCATAAGATGGAATTTTAATACCTCGATCATATGCTCTCGATCCTGCAGACTTCTTGCCACCATGTCAACTTTGGATTCTCCAGGTAAGTAAGGTAAATGGACTAGAGGAGGTTGTCCATAAACCACTTCATATGGAGTCAGCTGAGTATAAGTGTGAAAGGTTGTGTTATACCAAAATTCAGCTAAGGGAATCCACTTACTCCACATATAAGGCTTGTCACTACACATACACCTGAGATAAGTTTCCAAGCATCTATTAACCACCTTCGTTTGACCATCAGATTGTGGGTGGTATGCACTGGACAATTGCAAAGAAACTCCATGTAATGTGAAAGCTCCTTCCAAAATTCACTAATAAACACAACATCTTGATCTGTATTAAAAATGTGGTAGACACAAATATTCTTTTAGCACTTAAATTTTTAAAAAATTATTAATTAAACTCAAAATCTGAAAGTTTTTTTTTTTCAAATCACCTTTTAAATATCTACCACATTTTTAGTTCAATGAATGAAAAATATTGTCTAAGAAATAATAATTCAATAACAATTCTCATATCTCACTTATAATTATTTGCCTAAAATATCTAAAAGGACACATAATGTTGATTAAAATTTAAGCACTAAAATGACACTTATTTCTGATATGAGGGAGTATAATCATAATAATCATCTTGTATGATCTTATGAATCGTTTGTAGAATTGTTAAAATCATATGTAAATTGAAATGTGACTGTGATTGGATTTTAAATAATTTAAGATCATACTCTATGTGAGCGGATAAAATTAATTACCTTATTATTTTTGCTATTATCAGCCAAAAATATATTTTTATTTATTATGCTTTCAATAAGATTTTTAATTATGATAAGATATATATTTTGTTATAAAATTAAATATGGTATAATGGAGGATTCTATTTTGGTCGAAATATTGAATTTCCGCGTGGATTGGGGAATAAGAAACCGTTTGTGGCGCCTACAGCATTATCGGCTAACCCTAGAGGATAGATTTTCGATCTCCTCTCTACATCTCCTCAATTAAAAATATATGTATTCACCATGTATGATGAACATACTCATATTTGTTGAGTTCACTAGCAAGTCTTGTCCTTTAATTACCTCAATGTTCGATCGACAAACTACTCTTTTTTTTAGTTGCCCACTTGTTCACCAGAGCTTTATCTAGGTTACATCCAGTTCGACCTGGGTCGCGCATCTAGCTTTGGCGGGTGAGTCTCCCAGAGGGAATTTTTTAACATCTACTAGAGTTGAACCCCAGACCTTGTGGATGTGAAGCAGGTCGCTTACCACCTGAGACAAACTACTTTTTTGACTTAGACATCGAAGGTGGATTAGGGGTCCCCACTCCTTGTGTCCATTGTTTTTTATGTTCTAAATTGAAAAAAAGTTTTGAATAGAAGGTGAAGAATGAAGTTAAAAGAAACATATAGCCACTATATTAAAGGTAAATTTTTATACCCTAACACTATAATACATCATCCTACTTATAATTATGAATCATTTAGCTATTTATAAAGTATAGAATTATTAGAATCGTAAGACCAAATTAGGATTCCGATAGCTTTCATCGGAATTTTGTGAGTTTTGTCGTATAAAAAAACGGTAAGAAAGCCACGTTGCTTGGAAGATACTAGGAACTAGGAAGGCGTGAATTGATCGAAGTACAAATACATACGAATCAAATAGTTTATAGAAGTAATACCCTATTATTGGTGGTGTGTTCGTACTTCGTAGGGTGCTTAACTTTAATTAATTTAATTTAAACGCTAAACCTAGCTAGCTACTAGCTCATCCATTCCATCGTTCTTTAATTATAATAAAATAAATTCCATTAATTAATGTTAAAAACTTCCGAAAAGGAAATCCCATTTTACACATATTCGATATTAATCATTGCTTTGTATTTAATCATTGCACCACATTACTAATTACTATGATAGCTAGTTTATGGATATTCATGAGCTTTTATTGCGGAATTTTTATTGAATTGTCTGTTTTTTTTACTCCCTCCGATTCTTATTAAGTGACTTTCTAGCATTTTTTCTTGATTCAAATTAAGTGTTGTTGGCATTAATAACTTTACTTTTTCAATTAATTATAACTATTTTTCAATTATTTTTTCACACTTATTGGGGTAAAACTTAATTATCTTCCTTTGAAACTTGTTCCACGTTAGGATGTCTTAGTGGAATAATCAATTGATGCATGTTTATCTCAAAAAAATGAGAAAAGTAAAATTATTGCTTAATTACTTCGTTTTTTGTGGGCTAAAGGAGATTTTTATGGGTTTTTAATACTTTTCTTAATAAGTGTGAAACACTCTAAAACGTCACTTAATATGAATCGAAGGGAGTATAAGGTAAGAATTTAGTATGTAAGATAAAACTAATAAACTAAAATGTCATTAAAAGAAAACAATTGTAAATACTCAAAAAGATGAAATAAAGATTAAAAACAAACTCGAGTAAGAAAGTACAAGCAAACGAGAAAATGAAACAAAAAAGAATAAGGGTGATTAAGAGCCTATTTGGATTATCCAAGACAATGCATTTTCTTGCATTATAATACAAAATTGCATTAAATTTTGCATTATAATACAAGATAATGCATTATTGTAGGTAATCCAAACAGGCCGTAAAACACTAAGAAGCTAGCATAACATCATTGGCAAAAACAGTCATACCGAATAAAGGACAGTGCAAGATAACAAACGGTTAATAATTTAGGTTAGCCTGTAATAATCGGATAATTTAATATTTATCTTATTTGTTAAAAAATTTATAACCAATATTGCTGGTTCAAAATACACCTGCCAAAGGAACACATGGCATGTCCAGCTAGCATAAGCTAGCTAGAGTAACTAGCTAGGCCATGATGTATTATTATTGATCTTAGATCGAGTTATTAATTAGCTTAAATGTGATTATATTTGCATAATACTCCGTATTAAACTTAAATACGTGTGGAATGATTGATCAATATATATATATATATATGTATGTTTGCATGCACATTAAATATTAGCCTCACATTTAATTTGTATATAAGATTCACATTCTTATCCATATCATTTGTATTATACTAGTATTTAATTATTTAACATTTTCTACATTATATATTAATATATCTAAAGATAATGCGTAAACTAATAATTAGCGTACACTAATAATTAATGCTTATTTGAGCAAACATGATTGATCTTGGTCATAATTTGTGCCGTGTAAAATACTGTTTTGTTACATATACAATGATGAATGAATGGCCAAGATGAATCAAAAGTTCACTCTCCATATTAGATCCTTTAAGGCTATAGATCAATTATTGGAAGCTAGGAAGAGTCAACATCGTGCAATGTCTTGGATGTATGATTGCCTAGTCGAGAAGTAAACACACTTAAGATTTGATATATGTGGCTCAAATTTAAAATTTTAATTTTGGAGTTTAATTGTGAATTTTGTATTTGAAAATTAAAAGATACAAGTCTAAGAGATCATGAAAAATAAAAAGAAATGCGCTTTTCATAGTTCATAGTGTATTTTTTCGCATTTACATTTTCCGTACTTTGTAGTGCACTTTTCGTATTTTTTGTAGTACACTTTTCGGATTTTACTTTTGGTATTTTGTAATGCATTTTTCGTATTTTGTAGTGCACTTTTCATTTTTCATGATAAGAGTTTTTTTTCATTTGAACCAAACTCGTAAGTCTAGATCTTATTATATTTTCAAGATATAAAATTTTTAGGACCGATAATGCGTTAGTAAATAAAGAAGTTGTTCCAAAAATAGTTCTTTATGCAATGAAATTAAACATGTAAAATGTAAAGATAGAGACAAATATAAGGACATGATTTCTTTATAGAGGAACCTCACATTAATTATCAAGTCAAATGAGTAAACCTCTACCTCCGATCCCTTAGAGGATTTTGAATGACAACTTTATTAATTGATTAGTTCCTTAGTTATACAATACAGATTCGAACTTCTCTTCACTAGCAATACCAAATTCTAGCAACACTAATTAACATATCATCCTACCTGGTTTCTAACCTCACTCAATTAGTCAATCAAACCTCACACGATCCGATCGTCGTTCCCTTTAGCTGCGGAATCGCATGTGTCGTCATCGAAATCGAACACTCACCGCCAACATCTTCTTCTTCTGGATCTTGCTTGGAAGTCTCTCGATGTTTACTCTTGGGTGTTTTCACTATTCATTCAAAAGTGGCGCTAATCCCTAGGTCATATCTATCTATATATTGTGAGTGGGTATTACCACTTGTCTTTGCAAAGGACACAATTACAACTCATACTTCATAATGACCTCTATGCCCTTGAGCACTGGCTACGATTGTGGACGATTCTTTCCTTGATGCACATGACAAACTTTGTTAAGGAATGGTTCCACAACTTTGCTCTTCATTTCCTTTGTTGCTCCTATGAATCTATATTTTTTTTGAATTATCTAGATAGACTTCTTAGTTCCTAATGACGTTTGTTATCATCAAAACTTATGGAAGAACGTTGATCCAGTAACCAAACGTGACAATTCATAAAACTATTCCAACACTTTGTAATAAAAACAATGTTGAAAAAACATAAAGTTTACTACTTTTCACACTTTTCAAGATAAAAAATACTATTGGTTATCAAAAAAAAAAGGAAAAAGAACTTTTTGCTAAATTTTACTTTTATCATTTAAGTGTAGCAAGTCCCTAGTATATAAATTTTACTTTTGTGATTTTTTGAGGAAGTCATGTCATATATTGGGAATCAATTTTTAATCAAATGATTTAAGATGGAAACAAAAGAGTAGTACGTTTTGCACTGATTTTTTTCCCTTGTGGGGATTGTTTGCATTTGCATCCAATGTGAAATGCGTGCTAGCCTAGCATTGCATCAATCATATTCAAAAATACCATCCATCATGCATTTATCGACCCAAAAAAAGGTAGGAAACTTTCTTTTTTTTTTCTTTTTTCTTTTTAGATAAATCTTATCATTGATTACCGTAGTTAAATAATTTTGATTAATTTTATCCAACCTTTATCATGTTTTACCTTATATATTAATCAATTAAAAAGTATTATGAATTTTTTTAATTTATTTGAGTTAAGCAAGATTGAAATGTGAAAAGGAGATAGATAATATAAAATTATCTAATTGAAATCCAATATGTAGTAAAAGTTGAAAAATAGGAATTGTAGTCATTGATGAACAAGAAAAATTTATAAAAATCGATTAACTCAACAAAATGAAAAAAAAATATTTTTTAATTGATTAATTTATAAATTAAAAATGTGATAAATATTGGATAAATAAAATAAAATAATTTAAGCTAATTATTCGATATTAAGGTAATTGATATGAATCAATTCTAAATAAAAAAATTACAACTAACATTTCAAGTAAAAATGTGATAAATAAAAGCGTTGTTTAGTTATAGTTTCCCCGAAACTATATCAAATTAAAAAAAATTAAAAAATTAAAAAAATTAAATTGTCTTCTTCCTTTATTGCTGTAATAAATTACGAGTTTGGTTCAAATGAAACGAACTCTTATCTTGAAACGAACTTTTATCCTGAAATAAATGCACTTTTCCTAGTTCATAGTGCATTTTTCCTATTTCGGAGTACAGTTTTTCGGATTTGCACTTTTGTACTTTACAGTGCACTTTTCATACTTTTGTACTTTACAGTGCATTTTTCATACTTTTTGTAGTGCACTTTTTATACTTTGCAATGCACTTTTGTGTGAAAAGTATACTATAAATTAGGAAAAATACATTCGTTTCACGATTTTAGAATAAAAGTTTATTTCATTTGAACCAAACTCAATAAATTACAAGTAACATTTCACCATTTTTGCATAAAGTAACCCTACCCAAACTAAATTATACAAAATTCATATCCCTAGTAATTCAATGAATCGAATTTGATGAGAATGGATCGTTTGGCCAGTAATAGGATGATCGAGTACAATGATATAGCTGGATTATTTGTTGCCACGGCAACATATATTGGCTTATTTGGCAACTCCTTTCATCTTATGACAACACACACCTTGGTGTTCATTGTTTAATATATTTTTTACTTGTATTCTTATGATTATTCCGATCCAAATTATTGGAAAAGTTTTTGGATATTATTTGTTCGACCTTTGTCGGATTCTTCTTCCCTAGATATTTTAGTGAAATTTACAGTCGTCTGGTAAATTAATTTACTATACCTATATGGTGGCACATATATTTCAATTTAATTAATTAATCAAAACCTAGACATTATCACAACATTATGAGACCGAGTTCAAATGAGCAATTAGAGCATAGCTAGGTCGGTTTGAACTAAAAATTGAGTCGAACTAAACCAAAATCGATATTATAGGATTCGGTTTTCGGTTCTAAGAGTTTTTCAAATTTCGATTTCAGACAAATTTTAGTTCAGTTCAAATTTTTCAAAGAATAGCCTAGCTTCTATTTACCTCAAACCGAGAAAACCGAAACCAAAATCAAACCGAACCAAATTATTTCGGTTCTGTTCAGTATTGAACCGACACTCAAACCTTTCATCCAATTAAAATTTGGCCCTTAACGTACAACGATTGTTCCTTCATAAAAGTGAATTGTAGAGTAAGGAGTAGGGTCGTTACAAGTATTAATTGAGCTCGCGTAGGGATAAGAGCTGATAACTAACCAATTCTAATGAGGAAATGACAAACAACCACCCCGTAAGGTTCACAACGATGACCTCGGAGCACTACCACAAAATAGTTTAACCGCCAAACCTAATGCCCAAAGGCATATAATCGTCATCTTAATATATTAAGTTACACTAAATTATATTTAATTCAATATAATTTTTTTAGAGGATGATTGAATATAATTTAAGACAACTTAATACAACAAATTATATATCAGTACCCCGGTCTGGACGTAACCCGTACGGTGAATCAGGCGCGAGAGAAAAAAAAAATATAATCAAACAAGACTAAACCATCTCTCACTTCCAAATGATATTTCATTGACTATTTCCACTTTTTACTCTTGCGGTGAATAAACTATTGAGAAAAAAGTACTCATACCTTATAAGAGTTTGGTTCATATAAAACAAACTTTTATCATAAAACGAACTCTTATCCTAAAACGAATGCACTTTTCATAGTTAGTAATGCACTTTTCATATAAAAGTGCATTGAAAAATACAAAAAGTGCATTACGAAAAAGTGCACTAAAAAAATTTAAAAAGTGCACTAAAAAGTACGAAAAGTACAAATGCGAAAAAGTGCATTCTGAAGTATGAAAAGTGCACTACTAAATACAAAAAGTGCATTCGTTTTAGGATAAAAGTTCATTTTAGAATAAGAGTTTGTTTTATTTGAACCAAACTCTACCTTATAATAAGCAAGAACATAATTTTTTTATTTATAAACATAAAATTTAAATATGGTCGGACGGTAAATAAAAAATGTTATAGATCGATTGGAGAGTACATCAACCGGTAAATTAAATTTGAAAACTAGAGTTGAATTGTTAATACAACTAACTATATACATCTGTAATTTTTTAATCAACGTGGTTTTAGTGGTGATATGATGGTGATTTAATTATCATAATATAAGCTTGAAAGGGCTATTTCTGACTTGTTTCCTTTGAACTCTTCCTATGTACACACTTTGATCAATTATTTGAACTACCTTGGGCTGGCATCGAATGCGACACCTTCTTTGACATTTCCCCTATTTTGCCCTATTCAATTTTGATGCCCTTCTTATATGCAAGCTGTTCACTTCAATTCATTCGAGCTGGCATATCTCGCACGGATTTCGAAAAGTCAATAGAGTGGCAGACTACGTTACAAAATAAGCTTTCACTATGATGATCATTTAGGTCGCATCTGATGTGGATTCGAATATAAGTTCTAGGCCAGGTACGTGGTCTTGGTTTATTCGAGTTGGCGTATCTCACACGAATTTAGAAAAGTCAATAGAGTGGCAGATTACGTTACACGATAGCCTTTCACTATGACAATCATTCAGGTTGCATCTGATCCAAATATAAGCTCTAGGGTGGTCTTATTGAAAATAAAAAAAAAATTCGATATATCTGACAAGTCTGGTAAATTGAGAGCCCGAAAAAATCAGCAATCGAGTAAATCGGCACGAGATAACAGGTACATAACCCAAAGAAACAAAATAACATCAAACACAAATAAAGAGCGATGATCGAACTCCCTCTAGGGTGGGCCATGTCTAGATGATTGGACCCTCCTAATCTATTTCCTTATCTTAACAGAAGTTCTTCAATTCATTTATCTATGTAAAATTAAATAATAATTTTTGTACTTCGTGGATTTTGAAGATCATTCATTTCAGTGGAGAGAACGGTAACAGTCCTTTTGCACAACCCTGAGGGATTGGCCTAATTGCCCGGTGCTATGCTATAGGGCTCTACTCCCCCGAATATAAACACAAATTCGGCCATTCTGTTTGGTTGGATTTATTTCCCTACTCATGTGGTGTCTTTGTGTCTTTCTTGTGCCTTATCTAACCGGACAGAAGTTGATAGGACTGTGTTGACTGAAGCTCTTGAGGTGCCTAGCTCACTTTTCAATTGAATCAAAACTAGAATCCCCTTGCTTATCCGGGTTTGAGGGTTCAAATGCAAGAGAAGGAGTTGCTCTCTTTGCGTTGAACCCAAGAGTTATGATATCCCCGCACATATGTTCTCGAATGCGCCGTTCTCTTTGTTAGGAAACCAAACTTCTAATAGTTCAAAATGAAAAGCGTAACTTTACTATAAACAAGCAAGAAAAGCATTTTCTATGTTATTAGTAAAGTAACTCGTCAACTTAGCCAATGTAAAACTATATGATAGAATCCAATTTTACGACTCGTTTCTCGACGGTGAAGTAAGACCAAGCGTATGAGCTTATTAGGTCGTGTCTCGGCTTCCGTTTTCGTATGCTCTCTCGGTTCACTAAGTCTATCTAATTTACTGAATTTTTTCCTTTTTCAAAATAGAATAAAATAAAGGGTTTTGTGTTTGTTTAATCATGGAGTACTAATTAATACAATTGGGTGATTAATTAATATTAACTACTCCCAAAAGAGGAAAAGTGTACGTGTTTAGGTACTTAGGTGAGCTGCGAAAGGTACAGCAAGCATAGTGTTGTTAATTAACATGACATCTTCTACAGCTGTTGGCTACTACCAAGCTGTTAAAATCTAATCCATCGATTTTTTCCGGATTTTCTACATAAAAAAAATTAATTGTTTTTTTAATGTTATTTATGATCTCTAGCAAAGATGTGGATGACTTTCTTTTCTTTTGTTTTTTTGCCCAAAATTTACAATTTTAAATGAATGTTTTGTTGGTAATTTTATGACACTTTGTTATTAATTTATTGTAGACGTTGCTTATTCAAATGTAAGAAAAATTGATCAATGTTGAAAATAATTCATGGTCGGAGATCCAAGGTATTCCCCCAATCCATAGAAATTGAAGAGTAATCCTTGTTCGGGTACTGTAGATGTCATTGCTAAGGGCTGAATTCAAATATGTTTCTCCATACATGTTATCAAGGAAATTCGAACTCCTGAACAAACGCTTAAAACTACTACAAGAAAAACGGTTTTTGGCGACAGAAAAAATGAACAAGGGCGTCACTTTTTATTTTATCGCCCAAAATAACTTATGGGCGACAAAAGTTCGTAATAAATTGGTTGTTTGTTTAAGACCTAAAACCTCATCCAACTAGACCAACTGGTTATTGGTTATTTTTTTTTTTACGGTACTAATTTGAAATTAATTCCATATACAATGTGAAGCAATATAATTACGTTGTACAATAACTTTAGTGATGTTTTATTAGCATTCGAAGTATTAACTAACTTTTTAAAATTATTATAAAAACATTTTTTTATTTAGTCTTTGAAATTTGTAAGAAGTATTATTTTATACTCCGTACAAGATGAAATAAGTGGAGGGTGAGCTTTTTATTCATCATATTTGATTGAACTCTTAATCAGGTACATTGTTGTCTTTTGATCGATAATTAAACGAAGTTTGTTGTTATCGTCGTTTTCAAACTCTTAGAGTCAAATTTCATGTTTGAACTCAATCATGAGCTTGTGAGGTTTGTTAAGATGTTATGTATAGTTTTCATATGAAATCTGACAGATAAATCAAATCATATATTACTTGTTCAAAAAACGTGAATTGATTTATTGTGATTAGTTTTACACAAAACCAACCTAAATTACTAATTAGTGTTATGCCCAAAGACAAGTAATTAATTCATTAGTAAAACGCATATAAAAAAAACAATAACATTGGATTTTTTTTTAAATTTTAAATATGGGGTACCCACCTCTTGTAAGTAACACTTTTATTAAAATTTTATGAAAGTACTCTTGATTATGTTTGTTCATGTAACTTGTATCTAGAAGTATGTCAAAATTTTCAACTCAACTAATGAGTATGACATTTTATAACCATGAGGTAACGAGTTCCATTTTCTCTTCCCATTATAATGGCCTTGAGTCTATGTAAGCCAAAGACAAAACTTGTCCTATTGAATACAATAATGATGTATGAAAGATGCTTATATAGTTAAAGATTAATTAATATTTGTTTGAGGCAAGGTTTTTTAGCTCTTTGGGGTTTGATGATAACAAACTCATCGCATTTGATATCTTCTATGAAGCGTTTTAGGTGAAGGGATTGTTCAAAGAATAATGACGAGAATTGTGAAAGGAATTGTTCCTCTAACGAAGTTCAAAGGAACCGAGAAAGGAAATGTTCCTCTAATGAAGCTCAAATGAACTGTGAAGGAAATTGTCCCTCTAAATGAATGGTGAAGGGAACTGTCGCTCTATAGGAAGTGTGAAGGGAATTGTCCCTCTAAAGGAACTGTGAAAGGAAGGGAACCGTGGAAGGAATCGTCATTGTAATTTGAAGGAAGGGAACCGTGAAAGGAATTGTCAGTGTAATTTGAAGGAAGGGAACTATGGAATAAACGGTTAGTGTAATGGGACTGAACTGTTCCTTTAACAACAAAAGCAGAGAAAAGAAAAACAAAGAAGGAATACTCAAAGGAACTAACAAGGGAATCATTAGTATTGAGAAGGGGAAGTATAGATGTCAAATGAACAACAAAGGATATGAAGAGTAAATTTGTGGAACCGTTACCCAAGCAAGCCAACCATACGTGTCAAATGAAGAAGGGCAAAGATGTCATTTACGGAACTATCTTGAACGGCAAGGGAAGAAGGACATAATTAGTGTCCTAAAGAAGAAAGAGTACCCAGGGGTACGCTGGTAATTAGGAATCACTCCTTGCACCCCAAGTAGATAAGGATAGAGTTGTAATGTCGTCCTTTGCAAAGACAAGTGTCAAAACCCACTTACTATAAATAGATAGAGATGCACTAGGGTTTTGTGTGCTTGAGCAAATAGAAAAATCCCAGATTGAGAGCACCCAAAACATCAAAGAAGATTTCCAAAGAAGAAAAAGAAAGAAGAAAGACGCCGGCAGCGAGTGTGCGATCTCGACGATGTCGAGTGGTGATTCCGAAGCTAAAGGGAACTACGATAGAACTCACAAAGAAAGGTTTGGTCTGAGTTGTTTTGATTGAGTTGTTTGCTTATGAACTAGGTTGATAGGCTCATTAGTGTTGCCTAGAAGTTTGGTGACTTCTAGGAACAGAGAACTTCAAGTCTTGTTGTTGTAACTAAGGAACAATCAATAAAACAAGAAGGCCTTTCAAAATCTTCCAATGGAGATAAAGGTTTACCCATTCAACTAGTTGTTTGAAGTGGGGTTCCTCTACAAGAAACTATGTCCTTGTGCTATTTTTTGTCACTTGCTTATTTGTTTATTTCGCAGCCCAATGAACCGTTCTAAAAACAGTTTCTTAACTCTTTTCTAACACACAATTTTCCAACAATATTTCCTTGAGCCTTTATAAACTTTCAAGCCTTGAGCCTTTCTATTAGGGAGAAAAACACCTCGATTATGGTGGCAATCGCATGGCGCCCAGGGGGCATAAAAATCGGCCATAGTAAAGATAGGAGGGACGCCTAAACTACACAAGACGAAGAGTTGTCCTGAAAGAAAGCCTAGCGGACCGGCACTAGGCGGGTTGACGACACCCGCACACGACATGGAAGCCAAGAGGTCTGCGACCTAACGTCCACAAGTACGAACGAGTCAAGCAGCGAGGGGCGACAATCAAAGTAGAGAAGGCAAGGTTAGCAGTGCAAGAAGAATGAGTCGGGCAAGGGAAAAGACTGAGAAGAGGCTCTTGAAGTTACTGAATTCACATGGTGGATCTCTACAAACAACACAAGAATAGACTGAGCAAAAATTGGCACAATTGACTTCTATACCTTTCCATAGGAGCATCCGATAAGCAAAGCCTCTTGCAAAATTTTCTTCGTTGTCCTTTACCTTGTACAACGGTCATTCAAATCTCGTAAATCCTATTGTGCATTCTCTTATAAGATGGCTTTATGGGTATCTGATTACAATATTATATGCAAAATGTTTCCTAGGAGTTTTGGAAAGGTAGCAGTGAAGTGGTTTTAGAGTTTGGAGTCCAATTCCATACGAACGTGGAATCAGTTGGCTAAAGAGTTCGTTAGGCATTACATTGCAAACAATAGAGATTCAGTCTCTTTGGATACTTTGTTTTCCATGAAGACAAACAAAGGTGAGTTTGAGGCGCTTCTCATCTAGATTTACGGAGTGTTATGCGGGAATTTGATGATTGTGAGCAACCTTTAAGAGAGCCTTGCCACGTGACACATTCGGCAGTGCACTGCACACCACACCCTCACACAAGATGAGTGCTAGAGTAGTCTGGGACGAGGGGCGACGGTCTTCGGGAGGCAGACGACGACACACTTGGTGATCTTCATGGTCTTCAAGTTGCATATTTATCATATTTTGCCTCGTATTAAGAATGGACCTTTCTTTAAGTGGCTTGAGAAGATTGACTCTTCACAAGAAGAAGGTGGAGGACGTAAGCTCTTACCATAGGTCTCGGGGGCATATGACCAAAGATTGTGAGCTCTACAAGAATTACTTTGAAGAGTTGGTCAAGAAAGTACATTTACAGGGGTTTGTCAAGACAAGAGCAAAGCGACCACAAAAAAGGAGGATGACAGGAGCCAAAGGACAAGCGAGGAGCATATTGAAATTGTCCAAATAATTGATGTTGTCTTTCAAAAGAATGATCCTGAGACAATGGGCAAATGTTTTAATTCTTGTCACGATTTGGATGTAATGAAAGTGCAAGGGGCTGAACCAAAGCGTCTTGAAGCAGATTGGAACAAGGACATTGTGTTTAGAGTTGAAGATCTCACTACTATTCAAATACCTCATAATGATCTCTTAGTTCTATCAATTAATGTATCCAATTGCGAGGTGAAGAGAGTTTTTGTGAACTCTAAGAGTTCAATGGATATTATGTACTTAGAGGTGTTCAAGCTCATAGGAAAAAGCAAGAAGACTTAGTTCCCGTTTTAATACAACTTACGGGCATTGGAGGGTATCTTGTCTTTCCATTGGGATGCATTAATGCAAATTTGAGCTTGCCGAGAAATGAAGTAGCGGTCGAGTTCTTTGTGGTGGATGTTCCAACACTATATAACTTGATATTGGGAAGGCCTTGGATTCATGCTATAGATATATTCGATGTGGGATGAATATATTCTTTCACAAAAAATTTTAACGAGGGACCCTTTAGTGGTAAACCTCGAATTCGTGAACTAGGTAGCCGATAAAGTTTACGTCAACTGACTTAACCCAATTATAAAAAAAATGATGAGACGTAATTTTTCACTCAAGTGAAAAGACAGATACAAAAATTGAATCTTAAACCTCCTAACATCGCTCTATCCCTATCACTACTAGTCCATCCATGTGAGGTATTGCATGATAATTAAAATTCCAAAGCACTTTCACTAAAATAACAATCAACAATAATCACATTTTAAGTGAGCCAGTAAGAACTGATGGATCAGAGTAATTTGTCTGAAGTTATGTATCACGTTATTTGCGTCCTAAACGTGCTCACAATATTAAAAAAAAATTTACCATGAGGACAATTACTAAAGTAAAAATGAGTGGAGAGACTTTTTCTCTCTTTACAGGTTGCTTCATGATGCTTTCCATATCACTTTGACAAAATGAAGAAACACAACAATCAGAAAGAACGTACTTGAGGATTTTGGTATCCTTGAAAGGTAATTAAAGGTCTGAAATTATTAATTATTGCACTAATTGACAACACTTAAGCTAACCTAGCTAGCTACCCAGCTAGCAAGCATTAGCTAATGTTCACCAAATCATGATGAAATTCATTACCATTTACTATATATATTAACGTTAGTGCAAAATTTCTTGACAAGCTTGGGCCTTGTGTAAAATTTCTTATTTCTTAAAAATCCTTCATTGACATGTAAAACAATAAAAAAAAAGATTTGTACCTCATAATCTACCTTTGATGTCTTATTCAAGTAAGGGCTAAATTGCATGCACTAAGTGTGTTTCTTTTTGTTATTTCACTATTTAATATCACAACATATGCCTACCGTATTTATGGAGAAACTAATTTTCCTTTGAGCATAGGATCAGCCGCACCTATTATTTGGTCCCTAATTAATACAACATTTTATTTTTTCGTAGACAGAATATCTTAATATAGCATTGTTGGATCAGTGTTAGGGAACTAACACTGGAACAATGATTTCTCTATTCGAGAAATCGAAGTTTTGATAATGACAAACAGATGGAACTAATTTTCTATACAAGTGATCTCAGGAAATATGCATGTTATGGGAAAAGCAAGGGAAACATTTCCCATGAAGCCATCTGAGTACGTGGCAAATGAATTAAAGGATAATAAAGACTTTTCAATATTGTCTTGGGCGGCAAGCCAAGTTCCGAATAGAAAGAGATGCAAAAGGGTACGCTAGTCTTTTTGAATAGTGTCGTACTCCCCAAGACAAAAAGGGTAAAGGCGTCAAGTTAAAAGTGGAAACCCCTATAAATAGAATACGACGCAACTAGGTCATCTCAAGCTCTCGAATGCAAAAACAAAAGATCCAAAAGGGAAAGCGAGAAAGAGAGAGCCCGAGCTAATCCACTGAAGACGACGAACCAAAAATCAAAGAAGGAAGTTCCATATCCGAGTGATGGAGACTGCGTGAAGATCGCCATCGAATTGGAGAGTTGGTTTCTGTGCTAAAGGGAACTGCACAAGGAACGTGTCAGGTTCACACTCTATTTTGATTGCGTTTAGATCTAGGACTCATAATGACTTAGTCGTTAGTATTGTTTGTAAGTGGGATTACGAACAATAGAGAAGTTCGTTTTTGTATTGTGTATCCTGAGATCTATCAATCTAATGTAGTGTGTGTTCAAAATCCTCCAAGGGAGGTAGAGGTTTACTCTCTAACTAGTTAGTTCTAGAGATTCCTCTATAAGGAACCGTGTCCTTGCATTTGTATTTCAGTTTGATTTTCTGTGTTACTTGTATTCCGCTGCGTAAGGAAACTGTCACTGGAACAGTTCCCGATTTGTTTTAAACTAACACAGATCTACGATACTACAAGCATGGAAGAACATTAATAGTTTCTAACTAATTAAAAATAAAATAGACAAATAATATTTATATAATAATAAGAAATAAAAAACTCATATAATTCAATACCACAAAATTCTACATATATATAATTCGAATATAAATGTTGAATAATAATATTACCTAGTTAGTTTGAGCCATTTTTTATTATTATTTATGGGCTAACATTTTATTAATGATCGATGGTACTTGTCACATCTTACCCAATTGGAAACTCCATTTTAAAACTAGATTTGAAAGATAAATAATATGTATTCGATAAAATGAACTTTATAATCCCTAGTTGCAGATTCATAACTTAGAGAGCTTATATTAAGGAATAAATTATGAATTTTTTTGGGCAACACCTAATTCACATGATAATCGAGCAACGTAAACTTGTGAATGTGTGACTCAGCAAAAAAATCTTGTCTGTACTCTGTATATAATCTTCACTTGATCACACCTACCTAACTCAAAGAAATTGAATTTTAGTAAGTAAATACAATTGATAAAATAAAATCAAAGGTGAAAAGATTCGAGTTTACATCCGTTGAAAACTACCAAAGCCAAAAATTATAATATAACATCTTGGGTACAGATATTATTATAATAATATCTACTTACTAACGTTTGTAATGTAATATCTTATTACCACCACAAACATTTTATTCAACAAATAATCTAACATCTTGGGTACAGATATTATTATCGAAAATATTTATTATATCAACGTCTTTTTCATCATAAAACGAAGAATAAATATTGTTTCGATAGACTTTTTAATATTTAAGATTTTTAAAAAAAAAAGAAGGGATATGTAAATATGTTCTGGTGGCTTCACTGGCTTCGCAACTAGGAAATGGAAATATATTGTAAATTTTTGGTTTGACAATTGAATTGGAGATTTATTTTTCTTCCTTATTTTAAATAATGATAATATAAATTTCAAAAATATTGAATATTAATGCCTATAGTAAAACTTGGGATTAGACATGGACCGGTTCAAGGAACGTGGTTCTAGTTTTCGATTAGGTAGAACCAGAACCAGAATCGGTCAAGGTCTGGTTCCCCAATTTCGGTTCCGGATCAATTTCTAGACCGGTTCTGATTCTGGTCATTTATGTAAAAATAAATAAATAAACAAGTACAAAAATTGAAAAAACGTCCAAAAGATTCATTTTAAATAATTGGAACGAGATTTTTCTCTAAAAAAAGTAAAATACAAGTTCAAAAATTGAACTTGGAATTCGATAATGAAAATTAAGAAAACTTCACTCCATTTCTCTAAAATATAGTCCTCTATCTCATCCCTCATGAATCATGCCACATTAATGTTCTTTTGTACTCCGTACTGGTTTGACCAAAAAAATTATAAAAAATAAGATGATAAACAATGAGGAATTGAATAAGTTCATATATCTAGTTAAATGGTTAAGTTTTTAATGTTGGTATACACAAGTTTTCAATTCGATTTTCATAAACAAGTTGGATAGGTAATTAAGCAGCTCGCGGAAAAAATACTCAACAAGTTGCATAGGTAATTACATCAAATCTAGGTCAAGTACCACCAAAAAAGTTTTCTATTGCAACTTACTTCCTCCAATAATGAGTAACGTTTTGGTATTTAAATTTTAATTAATTTTATGTGTTATTTTAGGTTTATATATTTATTAGCTCAAAAATAAGCGTCATTTTAGAGTTTATTTGATTTGACATCATTAGCACAAAAAATCATGAATTTTTAAAAAGTGATAACATTGTGAAAATATTAAATTTAACTAATACCTTTTTTAAAACTTGTGTCAAAAATTAAACGTCACTTTTTTTTTATTGGAAGAAGTATCATGCATGATGATTGATCGATGCATATAACTTTGAGGACAATATTGTAATATATTCCACTTTATCGACCATTATCCTTATATATGTAATGTGTGTGTATATATCAAAGTCAAAGTACTAAAAAACTGCACCTATTTTGACGACAAAACTTTGAGGACAATATTGTAATATATTCCCTCACACTCTTATCATGATGATAAGAGTGTGAGGGAATTTGTCAAGAGGCCTGAGAACTAAGTTCGTGTAATTTTACCTATTTTGAGTTTCACTTTCTATGCCATCATTGCGATTTATCTCTTCCAACGGTTCTAAACAGAACTGGGTGCGCTTTGGGTGAACGTAAAGTACTAAGAAACTCGGATTCATTTAATGAAAAAATTTCTTGGCCACTCATATTGCACAAATAGAATAATAGAATTTGCATCAATATTCAATAGTATTAAATTATATATCATGAATCTTACATATATTCATCGGCATATGATAGGGAACACAACTTTAAATCAACATCATGCTCTCCCCCACACTCGGGGCTCAAAATTTTGATGCCTTTGATTATTTGGAACTTATAATTAAGATTCCAACCTATCCAAACATTGAAATCATACATTAGCTAAATTCATGACATGCATTATTACAAGCAAATCAAGGGTATAAAGACAAAAATTAAACCCATTTTTTTAAAATTATTAATAACCTAATATACATACATTGTGTTAATTTAGATCGATGTGTAAATTAGTTAAAATTTGTTAAGCATTAGAATATGTCCGATTCACTAGACATGGTGGCTATCAATTATTGTACGGATATTATTGTACGGGTTCATAACTTAGTGAACAAGGATATCATTATTTATCTACAAATTTGGAGATACAAGTTTAATATATAAATTCGTGTGTTATTTCTCTTATTATCAAATGGTTTTGATGTAGAACTTGTTTAAACTTGTATGATGAGTTTAGTAGTTACTAGTTGATGTACCCGTATTCTACACGGGTCTATAATAGTAAAATATATTTTAAATATATATAGATTTATATATGATTTAATATTATAAATTAAATATTATTTTTAAAAAAAAAAATCAAATGTAATAATTATGTTCCCAAAATTTTCAAAACAGTAATATTATGTTCTTAATATTCAAAAGATATTTTTATAATGAAGATTATGTTTCTATCGCTTGCCAAATTTTAAGATCTCTTAATATAATTATATATTAGTAATATTATTAAATTTTAAAAAATATTTTATAATCAATATTATGTTTTCATCAATTGCCAAATTTTATGATCTCTACAAATAATTGTATATTAGTAATATTATTATATTAAAAAAAATATTTCATAATAAGAGTATGTTTCTTGCCAAATATTAAGATATTTATATATAATTGTATATTACTATATTAGTAATAGTAGTAACATTATTATAATTAACAAAATTATTCCATAATGGATTACACTCCAAACACAACTTGCCAAAATTTAAGATATCTAAATATAATTATATATTAGTAATATAAAAAAATATTATTATAATATAAAGATTGTAAATAATTAAATAAATGAAGGGTAAGGAGATAAATGGAAAAATTAAAATACCTACGTGGCATAGTTAAGACGACGACACATAAGATAGGGGGATTCGACTTTAGTTATATTAAATTGATGATAATGGCATTATAATTTTTGTAAATATTATTATTTATCGATATCAAGTAATAAATTATAATAAATACAAAGATCATGTACCGATAATATTGATTTTTTAAATAAATTATATGTTAATAACATATATGGTCATAAAGATAAAATAGTATATATTATTCTAAAACATCAAAGATCACATAGTAATACATTGTGTAGAACTATTATATATTTGTAAAAATATACTTGACAAAATTTAAATTAAATAGTCAAAGATCACGTATTAATAATATTAAAAAATAAAAAATTATATGATATTAAAATATATGGTCATAAAGATGAAATAATAAATATTATATTAAAACATCAAAGATTACATAGGTTGTTTATTATATATATTTAAGAATATACTTTGTAAAATTTATGACACATATCTCACCTACTGATAATATTAAAAAACTTAAAATACAATATGATATTAAAATATATGGCTTGAATATATATATTATCAAACATCACATACTAATAATATTGAAAAAAAGATTAAAAAGTTATATGATAATAAAATATATGGCCATAAAGATGAAATAGTAAATTTTATTTTAAAATATCAAAGATCACGTACTAATACATTGTATAGAGTTATTATATATTTTAAAGTATATGCTTTGAAAAAATATATGGCCATAAAAATAGTAGATATTATTTTAAGATATCAAAGATAATGTACATATTTACATTGTGTACAATTATTATATATTTTTATGGATACACTTGCCAAATTTTAACATATATTGTGTACAATTATAAGATTAGAGTATTTCTAAAAATAATTATATATTTAGATATATAGTATGTACAATTATTAGTAATATTATTATAATATATATATATATATATATATATATATATATAAGGATTGTAAATACTGAAAAGAATGAAGGGTAAAGAAGTAATTGAAAAAATTAAAACGCCTATGTGGCATAGTTAAGACGACGACACGTAGGATAGAGAGATTCGAGTTTAGTAATAGTATATAGATTTAACCTTTTCTATTAGATACATAATTTTATTATAATTTTCGTAATTAAATAGCTTTATAAAAAATGATAACTTAAATTAATAAATTTTATATTATTATTTTAAGAAAGAAGACAAATAAAAAATATAAAAATTATGAAAAATCAATTAAAATAACACTTTTATGCTATTATCTTATAAGAATAAAAAGTTATATAAAATGAAGTAAAAACTATTATATTTAATTGATCTGTGGAAGTAAAAAGATAAAAAAAAATCTTATTATTGGCATAAATGATAAGATAAAAATATTTCCTTATCTATATTTACTTTACATATGATAAGAATTAAAATAACACTTTTATGCTATTATCTTATAAGAATAAAAAGTTATATAAAAATAAAGTAAAAACTAATATATTTAATTGATCTGTGGAAGTAAAATGATAAAAAAAATTCTTATTATTGGCATAAATGATAAGATAAAAATATTTCCTTATCTATATTTACTTTACATATGATAAGGTAAGATTGTAGTTGTCAATTTTTAAATTTTTTTTTATCTATATTGTTCAAGTTATCACAAATAAAAAAAATATTTTTAATATCACTATTTTAAAAAGCTAATTTAATTAGCTATTTTAATGTAAGGTAGGAAAATATTGTGGTAGATTAATTTTTATTTTTATTTAGAAATATTAATTATGTAAACACATAATCCATATTTCAAAGATATCATCATTTACATAGATATTTTTGTTTTAAATATATATATGTGATCACATGTACATATTTTTTATTTATTTTTTTTAAATTTATCTTTTACAAATATAATAAATATAATGTCCTTTTTTATTTATATTGATCAAATCTGCTAATATTATTTTATCTTTATGTCTATTTCGAGATAAATTTTTACAGATATTATTTTATCTTTATGCTTACTTGGATATAACTTTTTTATATAATTAACTATTTAAAATTATTATTTTAATAAAGGGGTGATGTGGCGCAATGTGGTGGCAGAAATTGCTCCGGCTTTAGTTATTAGTAATAGATGTCCGACTTCTCTATAGTAAGTGGTATTAGAATCGATGGTTTAACTTAAGGATTGGTCAATATAACGTGAGATTTCACACGTTCGACTGTACGTATATGCGTGTTTGGCCTGACCAAGCACACAAGCCCATTAGGGTTCTATCCTAAAACTAGTTAGCAGTATAGGAGTAACCCAAGGACCGATATACAAACTCCCTCAAGTGCAACTCCCTGACCCGCAATATGCCAATTGCACTTGACGTCATATTTGACTAGCCCATTAATAGATCAGAGATCGAGACCTAGGACTGAACCGCTAATACAATGTTAAAGTCTGGTGGACCGATATAATTGGAGGGTCAACACACCCGTCTGTGTGCGCATATACGCATTAGACAAAGTACATTAGCCTAGCGGGTTCCATCCTAAAAGTAATTGACATTAAGAGTAATCCAATAGTTTATAAACTAAGCATGTTTTTTTTTTCATCATGATTTAATATGTGAGAAACTTGTTGTCACTAAAGATTTAATTGTAAATCTCACATCGAAAAATTAAAAAATACAAGTATATGAGTTCAAGGTTCCTATTACTACTTGATTTTGAGATAAATTCCCAATAAACTTGTATGCTGGCCTTGCTAGCTGAGTCTATATCATGTAACAATCATCTTCATTAATTAAACAAGTGACACTTAACATACAATTATAATTGTGCTTAAATTTTGAAAACCACATGCTTGACGATCCAATTTACTAGGAGGTTGTTGTGTGTGCACCCGTGACATGTCTTTTTACATATCCATTTCAATCAACTGAGTTTAGCACCACCACAAAACAAAGCTTTAAAGCTATAGCTTCCAAAATTCTAAAGCTGTGGAGTTTACAATTGGAAAAGCAATACTATTACACACAATTATGAATTATGAAAGTGGCTCCACCACACTATATATCCATCGCTCGATCTAGCCAAAACCTAAAGCCTTATCTTCAAATGACGTACAAATTAATCCTTACAATCAAAATTTTGATCAGAAATTAAATGGATCTGACAAGACACGACAAATATTATAAGCCAACGGTCCAGAGCAATTGGACGTACTACTACACACAAACACAATACAAAAGGGGTTTATTTGCTAACATTGAGTGCCACTTATTTTGTATGCTTCGCTTGGGATCATGTGATTTTGGAGACACATGTAAGAATTTGGAGTCAAATTTACTAAGTAGGTAGTAGTTGATAAAGTAAGTAGGTTAATAAATTAGGAGTCGTGCGTATAATAAATTTAGTATATAAGTTTAATGAGGTTCTACAGTCCCTCGAGTGGAATTTTTTTGAGTCAGTTTTCGCTTGGACACAATCATTAAAAGCTTGTGAATCTTCATATTTGAATTGATTGGTCCTTTATTAAACTAACTGCTTGAATATATATGCTCGTAAGATTAGAAAACATGAATAATCTCTTAAAGTCAGTGAACAACTACTTTGGAACTTGATCGCTCTTTTATTGGATTGATTGCTTGAACGAGTCCATTAAGTTGACAAGCCTGAAGAATGAAGCAAACCAACAAAACTTGTTTAGATACTATATTAAGGATCGACGACTCAACATCAACCAATTAATTTCAGATATTTAATCTTACTTGCTAGAAAAAACAAATAAGAAAATTTCAAGTGGAATATTCGCATAAACTAGTAGCCCTTCTAGTCATTACATCTCAAAACAATATAAGCCTTGCTGGTAAAAAAAAACTTTTATTAAACGAGTTGCATGAACCAGCCAGCAAAATCGATCCCGGCCGCCAGCGTGTAACGTACTTGCAAGTTAAAGTTTACTTGGCCTTTGGAAGCCATGCAAATTATAGTATCACTAGATATTAATGAAGTGATTAGGATGTACGTATATAGTTGATCCACGTTACTACGTTAGTACTTAGTAATGGTATTAATCATGCATTATATCATAATTATAATCTAAATAGGAGGTTAAAAAAATTATTAAACGACACATGTCACTTTTAGATTGGACCACACCACCCTTTTTTAAAAAATAATCTTTTATTTTTTGGATATGATAAATTCTTATCCATTTTTTTAGAATATAGGATAGAAAATCTCATTATTAAACAATCTTTTATTTTTGGATATGATAGATAGAAAGATCATTAAGATATTTTTTATGCTATTATACAAATTTTAGAATATTTATTTTATATTTAGATAGAATAATTTTTTAATTAAGATATCTTAATTGAATAGTTATCTTTGTAACCGTATATTACGAGCAATCTCCTTACCAATTTGGTTATTATTATAATCCAATAATTTGTTACCTTATATGAAAAGATCTTGATTAGTTATATGATAATTGTCTTATCTTTTTGTGCATATCATAACAAAAATATTTATATTTAAGCATTTAAATAATTATTTTTCTTGGATAATAAATATATTTAAAAATATTTTATTATTAATATTTTATTTAAGAAAAAACCGTACAAGGTACTGGAATACATACTAGTCTATGTATATATATAAAAGACGCAAGGAATAAGGCCACCACGTTGCGCCACCTAGGATTTTCCTACGTGTCGTTCTCACGTTAAGCCACCTAGGATTTCGCCACATAGGATTTTTTATTTTGGGAATTTATATATGTTGATATTATTTTAGGATAATATAGAAATAAGATAAATTAATCTAGAAAAGATTCTATATCTATTATATATGAGGAATTAGGATAGATTTAAAAGATATTATCTAAAATTAAAATAAATTCTAGAACATTAGATATTAATATATTATACATTAAGATAGATATATTGATTTATTTTTTCCAATTAAATTTCTATCTATTTATTTGAAGAAAATTAAATTCGAATTTTATTTAAAATTAACAAATCTTTTATCTTTATTATTTTATATATTTATGTAAAATATTTATCTTAAATAAAATTTTGATAAAAAAATAGAACTTTCAATCTAGATAATTACTTGCCTAAATTGACTTTGATAAAAAAAAAATTGTGTTATCTTTTCCTTAATTTTCATTTTTAATTATTTATGTAAATATAAATAATTTTATCATCATTAAAAAATTAATTCTTTATTTATATTTTTTCATAGTTTCTTATTAAGTATATTTTTAATTTTTATTAAATTTTTTTTAAGGAATTGAACTTGATAAAAAAAAATTACAAGAGTTTAGATTATTTTTACCTTTTTATATTTTTATAAAAGATTTTAAAAATTGAATGATTCTAATTCAAATAATTTTTATTTATATTTTTGCATAAATAAATTATTGTTAAGCCATCAAAATTATAGTAGATTCACCTTAATAATTTTGGCCCCGTTTCACATGACAATATGACACCAATTGTAAAATTTTATATAATTTTTTCTAATAAATAAGTTTTTTATATTAAATTAAAATCATATTCATTAAATAAATTATATATTAAATTAATGTAGTCGTGCAAGGCACGACGGGTATAACTAGTATATTACTACTTTACTATCTTATAATATTACGTAGTACGTACTAATACTTTATACAAATACGATTTTTATTGGTAAGGTAAGAATTAGATTGTCTCAAAATAAATCGAAGGTCGATCTATCCAGAGTATTCTAACAAGAACTTCTAGTTATAAATTTCTTCGGAGGTTCAACTTATGAGAGCGAATAGCTAAGAAATGCGAGTTTGTTTATCAACTACACAATTCACTTCTCTAAAAATTTGAGAGATATTTATCGCCGAAAAAATTCAAATCAAATAAGATAATTGTTTCGATTTTCCATGAAGAAACTTCATATGTTACCTTTTACCGAGTTGATTACACCTATTGTGTCCTTCGATATCAATCTTTTGAATCCCGACTCGTTTTGCTTTTATTAAACTTTTCCATAAAGCAAAGTGAAGCTCTTCATTAGCCAATAAGTTTGGAACTGTACCCACATATTTTTGTTCCCATGCAAATAGGTATCGCCTCACAATCCATGATAATAAAGTCAATTGTTGCCTCTCCATTTATGTTTTTTGACCTATTAAAATGAATCTTATTTTGAAATGTTAAAAACTTTCCAAGAAGTCATCTATTCTAATATTAATCTCACATAAATAGTTCAGATGAAAACTGGTACATTAATGTTGGTATGATCGCACCCAAAATTAATCTTATACTGATTTTGTTCTAGTGTGCACCGTTTTTTTAATATTTTTTTACTTTGATCTTTGGGCCTTTTTTTTGTTAAACGTAAGAATTGAAATTACTAGAAAGTTACTTCCCATGAATTAATTATATATAATTTGAAATTTTGGGGATTTGAGAAAAATATTTTTGGTTGAAATTTAAAATTTATATTAAAAGAAGTTGAGATTTTATATGAAAAACGGGGTAAATAAAACTTATTTAGGGAAGACCAAACAAGGTTTTGTGAGAAATTGCAATTTGAAGGGAGGTCAGGTCCTGGAATTTTACAAGATATTTTTTCAACCAAACACATGCATTTAATCACACTTTCAAAGATTTTAGATATTAACTAAATGCGCATTAGCTTTTTTTTACTCTCGGTATTAAATTTGTTCAATTTCTTTCTTATGAAGATGTTTTGTTCTATCTTTTCCCAATTACTTGTTTCGTTATGTATACCTGTTTTTGATGTTGTCACTAGATTTTGTCTGTTGATGTTTTATTTAGATCAGAAAAGATTTCGATATACCAAAAAAGTTTGGTAGATTGTGAGACCGAAACAGGCTCAGTATCTAGGTGTGTCGTGTCAGCGTTAGAAAATCGTTTTAGAATAGAGTGAGAAACCAGGTTTAGAGAAGACATTTTATAAAAGGATAGGTCCCTTGTAATTTTGATTTATACAATGAATAACATAAATTCATTCTTGTCTCTTAAATGAGAGCTTTCTAGTTTTAACATGGTATTAGATGGGAATCAATCGAACTTCTTCGATTCGATTGACCTAATTCGATCCTTTTTCTACCCTTCGCTCATCAATTTTCTCTCTATAATTCGATTCTTTTTTATTTTCTCAATCAACTGATTCGTCCTTTTTCATTCCTCTATCGAATTTTCTTCGTTGTTTCATTCTTGAATCCATTTCGTCACTTGAATCGATGTTTTATTGTTTTTGGGCCATTTCCTCACTTTGATACAATGGATTCCAACAATATGCTCTATATTCATCCGTGACAGTCCTGACATGGTTCTCGCTACGAAGGTCTTCGATGTCTCACGGTTTACGCATGGAGAAATTATCTAATAATTGTGTTGGAAGCGAAGAACAAATTTGGATTTATCATTGATGAAGTTACTCGTCCTTCTTTGGATTCAGTTGATTTCAATTGTTGGGAGCAGTGCAATGACATGGTCTATTATTGGTTGCTCAACGTAATGAAAGTAGAAATTGCTGAAACGTTCCTCCTTTTTGGCGATGCACAACAGACCTGGAAAGATCTGAAGGTAGGTTTCACACATTAATGGTGCACATATGTACTCTGTTGAGAAATAATTGAGTACTATTTCTTAGGGATCTGATAATATCCGAGGTTTCTTTACGTGTATTAAATGCTTATTGAATGAAAAGGAGTCTATGAAAAATCTTCCTCCATGTACTTGTGGTCAAGTAGAAGCAATGCGTAAACAAAGTTATGATCAATGTCTCTTATAGTTTTTGATTGTGCTTAACGAATCATACTTTTTTTGTTCATGGCAGTATTTTATGATGAACCCTCTGCCATTTGTTCATCAAGCTTATTCTCTCACCATTCAAGAAACACAAAGAGATGTTAGGGCCCGTTTGGTATCCATATCAGGCTATCAGATATGGGTATGGATATGACTGATACCCATATCTGCTGTTTGGTATATGTTGATATCGATATCAAACTGATATTTGCTGTTTGGTATAGGAGTATATCGATATCAGCTGATATCTTTCTGATATCAGAGTGATATTAGAGTGTTATTTTCATATACCCTAGGAAATTGGTATATCAAAGATATCACTCATATCCATACCCATATCCGATATCTAAATATCACTCATACCGATACCTTGATATCCATACCGATACCGATATCCGATATCTCATATCTTAGATATCAATACCAAACGAGCCCGTAATGATGCAAGTGAACTAATCGTTGATTCATCTTCATTAAATGCTCATTTGCAAATGTCAAAAGAAAACATACATTCTATTGTACTCATTGCAAACACATCAATCATAATGTTGAAAGATGTTACAAATTGATTGGTTATCTTCCTAAATCAAAGACTTCTTTAGTTAATGCTCATTCTACACAGATTGGAAATAAAGAAGTTCTACAACTAAATTTGCAATTATTGGCTTATTTAGAGATCAATAGTCACAACTTATGTCTCTGCTACATAAAACTTCAGCTAGAGGTTCGAGAAATCTCTCCATGGCTAACATGGCTGGTATTACTTGTTTCTCTTCAGTTTTTAATATGCTTGTTCTTCATTCTCTACTACAACATGGATCATAGATAGTGGTGCTTCGAGCAATCTCTCCATGGCCAACATGGCTGGTATTACTTTTTTCTCTTCAGATTTTAATTCTGCTCTTTCTTCATTCTTCATTCTCTACTACAACATGGATCATAGATAATGGTGTGAGCGATCATATAACTTACAACATAGAATTTTTCTCTGAAATCCATCCATTAGCTTCAACAATTTCTATTTCTATACCTAATGGATCTATAATAGTGGTCAAGTTGGCTAGTACTATTCAGATATCAGAGAATCTTGTTTTGAAAGATGTTTTGTACGTACCTGATTTTCAGTTCTGTCTCCTTTCGATCAGTAAACTTGCTTCACAATTGAATTGCACAACCTGTTTTGATTCTGTCGTATGTTGGCTATAGGGTCCTTCTTTGAGGAAAAGTTTAGTTCTTGGTAGACTTTTCAACAAGCTTTATGTTCTCAATATTGACTCACACAAGGTTTTGACATAAGATTCCTCTGTTACAACTTGCTTGTGTAAGTCTCAAAATGTTAAACTTTGGCTCCAACATTGTGGACATTTGCCATTTTCAAAATTACAATCTATTTTGCATTTTTTAGCTTGTAATAATGTTGATATTGTCTCTTGTGAAATATGTGTTAAGGCAAGATTAACTAGGAAACCATTTCCTAATAGTTCAATTACAAGTACTGGACCACTTCAACTTCTACACATAGATACATAGGGGCCATTTAAGACAACTATTGTTGAAGGTTTTAAGTACTTCATAACTATAGTCGATGACTATACACTATAATAGAATTACATGGACTCATCTTATGAAAAGTAAAGGGTCAACTTTTTCTTTGGTATAGTCTTACATTTTTCTTATTGAGAATCAGTCTAAGAGTACTGTAAAGATAGTCAGATCAGAATATGCATTTGAGCTTGGTAACAGTCATGAAGGGACTTAGTTTTTTGTGTCAAAAGGAATCATCCATCAGACAAGTTGTGTGCACACGCCTCAACAAAATGGAGTAGCTGAAAGAAAGCATAAGCATCTTCTTGAGGTATCTCGAGCTCTCTTATTTCAATCCCAAGTTCAATTACATCTCTAGGGACATTGTTTTCTTACAACCACTTATATCATAAATAGAATGTCTTCCAAAATTCTCAAAAGTATTTCTCCATATTGGAAAATTTATCACAAATCACCATCTTGCCAACATTTCAAATCTTTAGGTTGCCTAGCGTATGCCTCTTCACCCAAACCTGAAAGCGATAAGTCCATGCCTAGATCTATAACTTCAATTTTTCTAGGATACCCTTTGTGGTACAAAAGGCTACAAATTACTTAATCTAGATACAAACAAAGTTTTCATTTCATGAGAACATTTTTCCCTTCTTTCATATATCTTCTTCCATTGATACATCAACTCTACCTTTTTCTATACCTAATAATACAATACCAATTTTTGATGAGGTTGACCCAATTCCTACGGCTAACTCACCTACCCCAGCTCTATCTCAACCAACTTTACTAACCCTCAGAAGATCCACAAGACAAACTCATCCACTAACATATTTACAAGATTACTTTTGTAATTTTGTATCCTTTAATTTTATTCTTTTTCCCACAAAAGTTATCTCTTTTCATTAAAAAATATTTTCTTCATTAAACACATATTTTGAACCATGCTCTTATGAACACTAGTACAAAATCTTGATTAAAATATGGTACAATTGACAATAGTTGCTTAAAACACGTTGTTTAACCTAGGGTTTGAGTCATCATGAATTAAATAGGTATGTAGACAACGATTATTTAAAATACTCGTTGTCTATGATATTATTTTAGATGTACGGACAATGGTTATTGAATAACCATTATCCATAATATTAAAATTTTACTATTAGACAACGTCTTTCAAAATACGTTGTCTATATTTGGATTTTAAGGTGACACGGACATCGGTTTTCTATACAATCGTTGTCTATGATCATAACTTAAAAAAAATATAAGTTTGTCTCTCTTAACCCTATGTGTGCTTATTCACTTACGATCTCTCTCTCTCTCTCTCTCCATTTGAAAGTGTCGCATTCACCTCTTCAACATTTTCCCAAAAGTTGTTGCCTCTTCAACCGTCGTCTAGCCTCTTCTCAACCACCGCCACCATCTCATCTCTCATCGAACACCGTCGAGCATATTCACCCCTCCTATTTTTTCAGTTGCAAGGTCTAACTAGGGGCGGGATGGACAGAATTGGGGCTTGCTCAATCGAATCTAGGTACAAAATTGGGGTTTGTAATCTCGAGCGGTGGCATAGAGTTGGTGCAGTGGTAGCAGGCCAAGAACGAGGAGGTCGGACTATGCAACAAGCAAAAAATCGGGCTTATGGAGGAGCAAGGGTGGCGTTGGCACGATAGGTGGTCTACGGACAGAGAAAGGGAAGTAAACTTCTCTTTATTGGAATGAAGAATCATGCAAAGTGTTTTGTTCTTATTAATGTTTTTTATCTCTATGTGTGATAATCTATTTATTCTTCTTTTCTACCTTAGCTTGTAGAAATTATCAACCAAAGGTAGCTAGTTTTAGATGAAATTATTATATCTCTAACTATCAAAGAGACTTGAGCTATTGAGGCTCAAAGAGATGTAAGGTTTATTCTTGATGGATTTTCTTGAACAATCAAACAAGTGGTCAGATTATGTTATTTCTACCTGTATTTTGTCTTTCTTTCTTGCCAACATCTTTTCCTACATGGATTTATAAATAATATGATGCAAGTAGCTTGGCGTTTCGTGCTCCTCTTATTTAATATAATTGCAACTTTCATTTGAGGATTGCGAAGGAGTTCTGATGAGAATATCCATGAGCTTGTTCCAGAAGAATATCTTGTAGAACTCATTACATAAAATCTTACCTATTCATTTATTAGTTTGAATGTATTATTTTAATATTTAGTGTCATATATATTTATCTTTACGAGAGAGTGGAAGGGATGAATATGATGGAAATAAAGAACAAGATGCAATTTACTAAAGAGCTTGAGGTTTCGAGGATGAAAAGTTTGATGTAAAGTCTAATCAAGTTCACTACGATTAAGAGGACGAAGCCTTCTATTGATGTTGATACGGGTGAGTTTGTTTTCAATCTTTTCTTTTGTTTATCCCTACATGATAATGGACCCTTTATTACTAGTTAACTCTTTTGAAGTTTGCTGATAACTTGAATTAAATTATTTGGTACTTTTTAAGTATAACTTTAACTTTATTTTGAGCTAATATGTCTGGTTGCTAAATTCTATTCCTCTTAAAAAGGTTGCAACTCTTCACACAATGGTGAAACATTGTTGAAATGTATGATTTAATTGATCATTATAATTATGTCTGAAAATATAGAGGACTAGATATTTAAGGAAATGACATTTTCTTAGCCTCTATGATATATGTATAAAATTTCTCTATATGCATAGAAGAAGAGGAATTGCACCAAAAAGTGATATTGTGAGAAATTACATGAATTTAATTTTCGGCTTAAATATATATCTTGTTTTTGCCTTCTATGAATAGTTGTTTTTTGTTCAATTCTATTATTGTGGTTGAAACTATGTCATTGATTACAGGATAGACATTTCTATTTTGATTGATGAGAATTCCAAGAGCAATTTCACCGCGTGCAATGTTTTTTAACTCTATGGTTCTTTTTGCATCTTGTTGTCATAATAGGTCTAATTTTGTGTATGTATACTATAGGAATTAAGTATCACTTGCTTTACACATTAAGCTCCATGCTATTGATGGAAACAAAACTAAATCTTCTAGTCCAGTTGCTCAAATCTACACTTTTAGATCTTGCTCGTTCATACATGAAAATTGGTCGTATCTGTAAGAACTTCACTTTGATTTGCATATGCTGCCTTTTTGACCTACTTTGTCTCGTCTATTATTATCTTTAGCTTATCGATTCCATGTTGTTGAAAGAGGATGTAAGTCCCATACCAACTAGAAATATCCTAGATTAAAAAGTTTTATTCCTCGTTTCACGTACTTGTTTTATCATTGTGCTTAATGTCATTCAATTGAGAATTAGATATACTGTAGTTGTTTAGACTTATTGCCTTACAACCACACTTGATATTTGATCAGTTTGTGTTAATATAATCAACTTTATATGATAGAATTGTTATGGAGGAATATTTTTCAAGAATTATTTTAGATACTCTAAAGCTTTGGAAAAGTTAGCTCCTCACATCCATCTAATACTTTAATTATGGTCGGTCTTCACTATGTAGGGCCATGGTGCAAATGCAATAAAAAGAACCCATTTTTGTACTAGTGGAAGAAGCTATTCAATCCCCTAAATGTACAAAAGCTATAGACCTTGAATTGTAAGCTTTAAAAGCAAACAATACATGTGATGTAGTGGATCTTATGGGCTTACAAGTTAAAGCTCAAGGCAGATGGCACTTTCGAAAGGCATAAAATCCATCTAGTCATCTATTGTTGTTACACAAAGAAAATTTCTAAAGAAGTGATTTCAGAATTTTGTCCACTTACAACAAGAATGACTTCTACTCCTTTTGACTGCTCAACTGAAGTTAACTTAAGGCTTCAAATGGTATTCCTCTTAATGAACCAACTCCTTATAGACAGTTAGTAGGGAAGCTCTATTTCTTGGTGAACACACGCCCTGACTTGGATTTTACGATGCAACATTTATGCCAATTTATACAAGTACCAAAAAGTCATCATTTGAATACAACAATGCACCCATTACAGTTCTTAAAAGGTATAGTTTCTATGTGCTTATTGTTGAATTCAGATTATGATTTTAAGCTTCAAGTGCATTGTGATTCTAATTGGTTTCATGCCCCGCAACAAGAAGTTTTGTTAGTAGTTTCTATGTCACACTTTGAGGTTCATCTTTGTCCTGGAAATCAAAGAAGCAAGTCACGGTTTCTTTATCATATGTTGAAGTCGAATATAGAGCACTAAGAAGAGTCACAACTAAATTAGCTTGGCTTAGCAGATTACTACATGAGATTGAAGTTCCTGTTGTGCAGCCAATACCCATCAAATGTGACTCTCAAGCAACAATTTACATAGCCAAGAATTCGGTGTTCCATGAAAGGACAAAACATATCTAGTTAGATTGTCATTATGTTTAAGCTTAGCTTCTAGCTAGAAGGCATAATATCTTTAGAACATGCACCAACTTCTTTACAACTAGCAGATGTACTTACTAAGTCTTTACTTAGCACTTTACATTCCAGTGCAATATCCATGTTGGATTTGATTCCATGTTTTGAACCAACCTCCAACTTGTGGCGGGATGTTAGCGTTAAATAACCAGTTTAGAATATTGTGAAAAACCGGTTTCATAGGAGATATTGTATAAAAGGTTAGGTCCCTTGTAATTTTACTTTACACAATGAATAATAGAAATTCATTCTTTTCTCTCAAATGGGAGCTCTCTAGTTCTAACATATTGGCAAGAGAAACAAAGACCAACAAAAAAACAAAGGAGAAACAAATGAAATGAAAGTCCGAGAAAAAGTGAGTTTGACAAAAACTTGAGTTAGAAAAGTAAATAACAAGACATACGGCAAGGAACAGGACAACGAGTCACACATGTAGAAGTGTGATGGAAAACTGAAGAATTGCAAAGATGAAAACGAAAAAAAAACATCATGAAGCATACAATCGTGACCTCGAGCTCATCTGGAACATCAGCTAGACCGAAAACCAAAATCACTACCATACAGAACGAAGATGGTTTTTATTAGTATTGATATTGATAAGTACAATTCCACTTGACCTTCTCCATAAATTATATTTTATGAAAATTGTAATAACATTTTGGTTATATTTTATTTTCAGGAATTAAAACGAGGGAATAAAAATATTTTATTTAAAAAAAAAATTAAGACAAAATTGGAATAAAATGAGGAATGATAATATTTTATGCAAAAAAAAGGCAAATTAAAACAAAAACTTATACCTCGAAGGAATTCAGTTTTATTTTATAAATGATTTTTATATTAAATTCGTACAAGGTACATAAATAACAGTAAAAAATGTGATTTAATCATAAACGATTTGTTTGGGAATTTTTTTAAGAATAAATTGAAAATAATTTTTATAAAATAATTTTATATTAAACCCGTATAAAGTACGGAAATAACACTAGTTATAAATTATACGTGAAATAACCAAATGTAAAAGACCCGGTCATTACATGCTAACAACAAATTTTTGATGCAAATCGTGCCACGTCGCCTTTAATTGTTAGCTTGCTAGACGTGCAAGGGTGGACTTTAAAAACTTTGACCCAACTCGACAATCCAATCCACAAGTTTTTAGACTGAAATACGAAAACCAACAGGTCAAGAGCAATCTAAACTCAATTGGGTTGGTCCAACTCGAATCTTTTTGATTGAATTGACACGAAACGCAATAGACCAAGGGCGACCTAAACCCAATTGGGTCGGATCGACCCACCCGAACCAGCACCTAAATACCTAATTCAAAATAACTAAACCCAATTGACCCATAAATCTCAACGACTCAAACCCGAACCATTTAACAGGTCTAGGTGTTTGAAACATATGCACACACAGTAGAGAAACTAGTACAACCTTGTGAAGACTCGAAGCTTTAATTAACCCTGTGAAGCTTCAGATTTAACAAAGCTTTAAATGAGAAAGTTCAACTATGGCCAAATCCATTTATTGGCTAGGAAATGAAATCCAAGTCGAGCAAAACCTACTGACACCAGTTGATACCATATGGCAACTCAACTAATCAAAGCATGTCACAGAGCATATTGTCACACCATTACAGAAAACCTAAAGCAAACCCTAAACCCTAAACAAGCAGCAAATTCAGTTTGTCACACCATTAAGAAGCCCTAAAGCAGCATTTTCAATCACATTTAGAGCAGGATCACATAGCTAGGCAGCATTACCACATTTATCAAGGTAAACACAGCAAAAACATTTGCCAAGTTTCATACATTTGGCTAAATCAAAACCAAACAATAACATAGCAATTCGACAAATGAATCTACAGTTCATGCCAATACTCAATCAATAATACTGGGTAACAGCAAAATTTTGATGCAAATCGTGCCACGACGCCTTTTCATGTAGCTTGCTAAACGTGCAAGGTGAACCCACTGCATTGCTAATTTATGCGGCATACAATTCATTAGGGATGGCTGTGGATAGAATTTTTAACAATTTGAACCACTCTGACAATCCAATTTGGATTGAAAAGCGAACCATACTCAATCATTTAACAGGTCTAGGATATATAGCAGAGGAGATTGTAAGAAGAAAAAACAACAACCGAGGCATCTAAACAAATGCATGCTCTATTTTGGATATGATTCACCATGGAAACTAGGTAGCAAACCAGTCATGGTGAAACAAGTGAGTGTCCTTCCTATTAGCACTACTCTTTCAGTTGACAATTCTTCCTGCTATACTGCCTAGCTATCATTACCAGAATGGAACTTCTTTAACGATAAATTAAGTGGCACCTGTATTAGTAATGAAGCCTATAAAGAAAACATCAATTGCCTCGTTGTAGACATATCACAAATACCAAGGGCTTGGCTTTTACAATTTCTCGGCTTGACATGCCCCTAATGTGGTATATTTGACATCCTTGTGCTTCGGAGATTTTTCAAATATACCACATTAGTGACTTGTCCAACCAAGGAATTGCAAAAGCAAAGCCCTTAATATTTGCGATCATGTCTACAAGGAGGTAATTATTGTTTTCTTCGTAGGCTTCATTACTACTATAGTTGTAACTTAATTTATCGAAGAAGTTCCATCGGATAGCGATAACAAGGAAGTAGCTGGAAGAATTGTCAACTGAAAGAATAATAGTGCTTATAGGAAGGGCACTAGCTTCAGCATGACTGGCTTGCAACCTACTTCACACGGTGAATCATAATCAGATAGACCATGCATTCATTTAGAATCCTCGGGTTTTTTTCTTGCAATCTTCTCTTAATGACCCAAACCAAGCCATTTAACAAGTCTAGCAGTAGGAGTGGGTGTTTGAAACATATGCACAAATAGAAAGAAACTAATGCAGAAAGCTTTAACCCTGTGAAGCTTCAGATATAACAAAACTTTAAATGAGAAAGTTCTAATAACTACACAAGATCTATTTCATGTCCTGATGTAGGTGATATTCAATGATATATATTGCAACTCAACCAAGCTAAGCATGTCCCAGCATCTTGACATGTATAATTTCATTAGTAAATCAAACTACAAACAATTAGCATTGAGAAAAAAAAAGGCCTAAACCCTAAATCCTAAACAAGCAGCAAATTCAGTTTGTCAAACCATTAAGAAGCATTTTCAATCACATTTAGAACAAGATCACATAGCTACGCAGCATCACCAAATTCATCAAGGATAAACACAGCAAACATTTGCCAAAGTTTCATACATTTGGCTAAATCAAAACCAAACGCAAGCAATAACATAGCAATTGAACAAATGAATCCACCATTCATGCCAGGAATTCAAAACATATATAATTACCATATCAGTACTTAATTCGCTTCAAATCAATTCGCAAAAAGCCCTAACGAGCAACACAGTTCTTAACTAATCCTCAAAATACGAAATTGAAAATCGAAAACGAAAAACAAACCCTAAGCGGTGAGAATAACAGCACCACCGGCCTCCTTGATCTTCTTCTCAGCGATCTTCGAGATGAGCTTGGCTTTCACAATCACAGGCTGATTCGGAGGCAAAACTCCCTTCCCCAACACCTTGAAGAATCCGTACTGCGTGACGTCGATCAATGGAGCGCTATCCTTCGAAGCCTTATCCTTCGCCTCCTGGGGAAGAAGAGACCAGAGCTTCTCCACGTTGACCTTCGGGCAGAAGAACTTGTTCCGGAGCTTGTGGAAGTACCTCATTCCGACCTTTCCGAAGTAACCGGGATGGTACTTGTCGAAGAGGATTCTGTGGTGGTGCATACCTCCGGCGTTACCGCGACCTCCGGGATGCTTCCTGTGCTTTCCGATACGCCCATGGCCGGCGCTCACGTGGCCTCTCTTCTTCCTGTTCTTCCTCAATCCGGTCGTCATTTTCGCCGCTCACTCTCGTTCGCTATCTCTCTCTGGGCAGAAATGTGGGAGAGGCGCTCAAATAAACTAGGGTTTCTGAATTTCAGGTCATAATATTGGGCCTCCATTAATGGGCCGTTCACGGTTTAACGTATTGGGCTTTTCGGGCCCAAATATAGACGTGTCTCAAGTTGCCGTTGCTTGTAAGAAATTAAGCCGTCACTTGTGTCTTTTCTAGGAAAGAAAGAGTACTAAGTTGGGCTAAGAACATAAATTGTGTTGCCTATGATGTGAACAAACTTACCTCCTAGGATGCCCGCCCACGATGGCCTACTGGGGAAGGCACGGGATATTCAGAGGTCTCAGATTCAAACCTTGTCTCCGCCCCTTGAAAAATCAAATTTTAAGAGTCTTATAATCATTCATCTATTGGGTTGAGTTAGTTGAGGCAAGCCGGTAAAAATCAAGTCTTACCATCTTTTATCTATCGGGTCGAGACAGTCGAGGCAAGCCGATAAAAATAAGTCTTACCATCAGAGACGGAACCAGGAATTAAAATTAGGATGGGCTGAATCTATGATGAAAGAAATTAAAAAATTGACGAAATCTATTTTATTTTCAATGAATAGATTCAATGATAATTTTTTTTAAAGGGATAATATATTATTGTAAAAAATTTCATTTGAGAAAATAATAAGTATTATTATATTCAAATTTCTAATCCTAACTAATTTTCTACGCATTAATTATATGCATATAAAATGTTGAATATAAAAAAAAAATTATAAGTTAATATGTGAATATATATGGTGTAGATTGGGCCTGGTAGGTGGAAGGGGGAAATCTGGGTTTGAACTTTGTAGAGATTGGGCCCAGTAGGTGTGAAAAGGACATGATCAAAAAAAAGTTAGAAAGCGCTTCAATTGAGTTTTGAACTCGGGCGAAATGGATTAAAAATAACCATGTCTACCATCTGCATTGAAGATTTATCATGTACATTAATTCTACTAAGTATATATAACTAATTTTTTGGGGTGGGCTGTAGCAAACCCCAGCCCACCCCTGGTTCCGTGCCTGCTTACCATCTTTTATCTATCGGATCGAGACAGTAGAGGTTGCCAACTAATTTATGAACTCAAAGTTTGATCCATTGTAAGAAAAAAAAAAACTTACATCTAGGAAATGCACTTAGTTGCCTTAGGCCAATGCCAAAATCTAACTACACAAGCAAATAGCTAGATATGACCACTCTATGAAAGAGTCATTTATGTATCATGAAAAGTTTCCCTTTAGCCTTATTATTTAGACGAGCATCTACTTGCTTAATCTTCCTCTTTGATCAAGAGACAAATTATATCAAAGCTACAATCACACAAAACTTGTTCCAATGTTGCATATACTCTTCTTCCTCCTCAGTTTTATCTCCCATCAACACCAAATCCATTCTGAACAAACGACGCGCCACTACACCTTCAATGTATATATGCATTATGTTTTTACTTAATTATGTTCATTGAGTAATCTCTAACATTACCTTGTCCAATTTTGAAGATCAAGATGAAGAACATCACGCGATTATGCCATACGAAGACAATCCCGACAGTAAACGACATGTTCCCAGGTCCCCGGCTCCTAGCAAGAGATGGCGACCGAGTCATAGTTAGAGTCACTAACCACATTTCTGATAATGTAACTCTTCACTGGTATGTAGAAAGACATTTCATTTATAATGCATTATGTTAAGCATAATCTATCTATAATGTATTATCTTGCTTGTAGGCATGGAGTAAGGCAGCTACGAAATGGATGGGCCGACGGACCGGCTTACATTACACAATGTCCTATTCAATCAGGGGAGACTTACACTTACAACTTCACCATTGAAGGCCAAAGAGGAACTCTTCTTTGGCATGCTCATATATCATGGCTAAGATCAACAATTTATGGGGCGATTGTTATACTTCCTAAGAAAAATGAGTCATATCCATTTGAGAAGCCACATAGAGAAGTTCCTATAATACTTGGTAATGATTTTTAATTTTTTTTGTCCCTTGAACAAATTGGATACTTAGCCTTTGTTTAGATCGTGAATTTAATGCATTATTTGGCATTAAATCCTACATTTAATGTAAAATAATGCATTAAATTGTGCGATTCAAACACCCCTTTAGTATTAGAGCGGTCAAAACTTAACCCGATCCGATAACCCGACTCGAACCCACCTGTAATTAAGGGTTGAAACCGGCCTAAAAATGAGTGGGTCAAAGAAAGAGCTGAACCCGACAGGGTTGAAGCCCGAAACTCGTTGGGTTGACTTGATTTATTCTATTTGCAGGATATATAAAAATTATTTTGAAAATTATAATATAGTTTATTATTAAAATAATATTTTTTAATTTTTTTATTAATCATAAAAAAATCGATATTCTTGACCCACTGAGTTAACCCGACCCGCTCGACAACCCTCAACGGCCCGATTGACCCATGACCTGTAATGACTTAAACCGATTCAACCCGAACCTGAAATGACCCGACTCGACCCGATTGACAAATCTACTTAATTACCATTACTCTGTGTAGGGGAATGGTGGAAATCAAATACAGAAGACGTGATCAAAGAGGCTCTTCTTACCGGAGGAAATGCTAATGCTTCGGATGCTTACACGATTAATGGCAAGCCAGGGCCCTTGTACAATTGTTCTCCTGGTAATCAAAAATGGAAATAATAGACTATTAATCAAATTGACATGACATGAGCTAAGAACATGACTTTTTCCTACAATCAACAGATATCTTCAATTTAAAAGTAGACTTGGGCAAAAACTATCTCCTAAGAATCATCAACGCCGCGCTCAATGTAGACCTGTTCTTCAGCATTGCAAACCACACCTTCATCGTAGTCGAATCCGACGCTGGCTATGTCAAGCCCTTCAAAACTGATATCATACACATCTCAGCTGGCCAGACAATAAACGCCATCCTCAAGACGAAGACTCGTTATCCAAATCCAAACGCCATCTTCGTCATGCTCGTGGGTCCTTATGCCACCGGCGCTGGCTCCATAGACAAATCAGTTGGAGCAGGATTCCTCCATTACAACCATAACAACAATCACTACAAAAACAGCTCAATAATCCTGAACCCAACACTACCTCCAATCAATTCAACCATGTTTGTGTTCAATTTCTCATCAAGATTCCACAGCTTGATCAAGAATCCAATCACGACAAAAGTAGACAAGAGATTCTTCTTCACTGTGGGACTTGGGACTTCCCTTTGCCCTGCAGGAGTTTCATGTAAAGGGCCATATGGGGAAAAGCTAGCCGCTTCGATCAATAACGTGTCTTTCACGTTACCTTCTTCCATAAGCTTACTCCAAGCATACTATTATTCAAAGGGTGATAAGGTTTATAGCCGTGATTTTCCTCGGAATCCGGTCTTTCGGTTTAACTATACAGGCTCGCCGCCAGAGGATATCATGGTGGGAACGGGGACTCACGTGGTGGAGATAGCGTTTAACGCGAGTGTAGAGGTGGTCTTGCAGGATACTAGCATTCTTGGTGGTGAGAACCATCCTTTGCACCTTCATGGGTTTAACTTCTTTGTGGTGGGACAAGGGTTTGGTGACTTTGACCCGGATGAGGATCCGGGTCGGTTCAATTTGGTGGATCCGGTTGAGAGGAATACGGTTGGTGTTCCGCTTGGCGGGTGGGTTGCCATTCGCTTCCTCGCAGACAATCCAGGTAAGGTCTTATTCTCTTTTTGCCTATAAACTACTTTTTTTACTTAAAATTTACTTTTACTACTCTTGAAATTCATATATTTCCAGTACCAACAAGTGATTTTTGAATCTTGGAAATGGTAAATAACTTATAAGCACATGGTTCAATCTCATCATTGATATTATTGATGAGCAAAAGATTATACAAGTAATAAGTTGTGTTTGAATGGAACAGGGGTATGGTTCATGCATTGTCACTTTGATATTCACTCGAGTTGGGGCTTGCGAATGGCATGGATTGTGTTAGAGGGATCAAAGCCAGAACAGAAGATGCTTCCACCACCATTGGATCTTCCAAAATGCTAATCAATCAATTAATTAATGCTAAATCCCTTTGTTCTTCTTCTATGAGAAGTGATGATATTTACTTAGAATAAGTTCTGATGTAAGAGTCTAATACCATAATTGCTGTAAGCTTTGCACAGTATGAACTTGTTTTTTGGAAACAATTTTAAAACCATAGACATGATTTGCACTATAATGGGAACAATCAACTGCTCTGAGTACAAAACTGGCTTAACCCATCTATCTGTAGGACGGTGTCTGGAGTTCAAGATTTAAAACTATTTTAAGTCTTACGTAAATTCATCATCTTACACTCACTGAAACCTACACCAAAAACAGTTTCAGGTTAGAACTAAAGACATGTATGGCTACTTTTCGTCGCTGTACCCGGCAGCTCTCCCTGATCTACCAATTAAAAATGGAGCCGGGGATGAATTATGATGGACATCTAGACCTTGATATGACCGTCTTGCCAAAAATTCTGCCCCGGTTTTTGCAGTGCCCTTGATCATGGCTTGTGTCGTCTCGTGTATACTGAGACTCTTGTCTACTGCAACTTCCAATTCCAGGGTCTTTTCTTTGCTGTCAATGTTCTCTGGTATGTCAAGAAATTGAGGTCAGTCACAAAACATCAGATGGATTTCAACAACCAAATTTGATTGTCCGGTGTACAAAAAGAGCTGACAAATGTCCAATGCACAAAACACCAGAATTCATCATCATCATCATTGACCCGGTGAGGCTCCGCTACAGCGGAATCTGGAGGGTCAAGATGGTGGTACCCCTGCCCAAGGGATAGGGGGTACGCCCGATAGACCCAAGGAAAACTGAAATTCAGCTATGTGATAGTAATAACTGAATTTAGTTAGAACGCACCAAAATTGATATAGGGGCTAAATCCATATCAAAGGCAATGTATAAAAGCCAATGAGCATGAGGATGCGCCCCCGTGGATCGATAATTTATGGAAAGAAAGTAGACTTGAAATCTGAAAATATTTCTCATTGCCACAATACCAACTCATTATTTCATGTCTTTCACCCTCATCTTCCCACTATTTGGCTATCCCTCTTATATTAAGACCAAGAGGTAACATCGGTAACATGAATATTTGCATGAACTTGAACAGAAAGTTTTTTTTTTCATAATCAATTTTGGGTCCAACATGCACCTAAAGGCTTAATCTCACCCACTAAGTTCTTTTCTGAATCAAAATAAATAATTAATGATAGTTGTATAGTATAATCTGCTGGTAAATTGTTTTAATTTTTCGGCAGTGGAGTATTTGTCTCGTATGCAGATGTTCTAATGCTTTTTAAATTAACATAATACACAAAGCATATCAAAATAAGAGATACCTTTCTGGCCAATATCTTCTACGTATCCTCCCTGGAAAAATGAATATCGGCCTTCATCTAAGAGACCGTCATCTTGAGGTAAGGGTGTAGAAATTAAATCCCTGAATTGCAGTGTATACTCCCCAGTCCATTGCATTCCTCTGGCGCAGCATAAGAATTTGAATGAATCCTATTTTAGGTTCTTATTTTTTCAAGATTATAAAAAAATGAACTTTATAGTTGAAAGCAAATGAAAACACAAGAGATCTAATGAAAAGAGCGTAACAATAAACAAGTGTCCTCAAAAGCAAGTACCTGCCGAATGCAACCGTCGCTTCAAAGGGAGAGATGACTGGAGCTAAGAACTCTTTGCTATCCAGAAGAGCAGTTTCCGCGCAGGAAATATAAACAAAAACATCACACTGCAGAATAACAAGTTCACATTATCCATTGAAATATATAGGTTTTTTAAGTAAAACAAAAGGACGAGTGTACTATGTTACCTCAGGAAAGTTGGCAAGCTTTGCTGGATTAGGTCTTCCCATAGCAAATATATAGGCCTTTTTTCCAGCAATTGTGATCAACTGCTTCATTTTATGAATCATATGAAGATAACCAGCTGCATCAATAATAAACAGAATCAAAAAAGGGAGAATGCCATCAAAGCCACTACACCAATATCCATATCTTGTATTTCCGTTCAAATTTGGGGCGCATCCTCATGCTCATTGGCTTTTATACACTGCCTTTGAGATGGATTTAATCCCTATATCAATTTTGGTGCATTCTAACTAAAATCAGTTATTATTGTCATATAACTGAATTTTAGTTTTTCTTGGGTCTATCGGGCTTACCCCTTTCCCTTGGGTAGGGGTACCCCCATCTTGACCCCCCAGATTCCGCTACAGCGGAGCCTCACTGGGTCAATGATGATGATGATGGTATTTCCGTTCAAAACATTGGTACCAAAACGACATGGCATGGTTCGTTTGTTGAAATATGAAATAGTCGTATATAAAATTATGCGGCAAGGGAAAACCATGACAACTCACTCAGAATTAGAAGCTAAAAATGCAATTTTCAACTCTACAGAAAAACATAGACATACTGGCTATTTGCCTTGACAAATTGTACAAGCAACAACTAGATTTCTTGTTATAAAAAGGTTTAACGTTGAGGTCCAAAATAAAGTACAACTCAGCTTGATATTTCAACATTTATATGGCGATATCACATATTAACTTTAAGCTCACTAGAAACTCTTGCCTTAAGAGAACCTGACAGAAAGAAACATAATTCCAGAATTGAAGCTTATTTCAACGAATTTCAATAAACTCGAATAAAACAACTAAAAAATGGCAATATAAGAACCAAGTAAAATAAGAAGTAATTTTTATCAAAAAAAAAGAAGAAGTAATTCCGTCAAAAAAAAGTAAAATAAGAAGTAATACCTACACCGAGAGTCCCAACCAAAATGCCAACGATATTAGCATCCTTAGCTTTTTCCACCAAGTAATATCTGGAAAAGAGCCATCCATTACATCCATGAGCAACAAAGATTCCAAAAAGCAAATTAATTCCTTATATTTCCACTTCCATGAGTAATTACATTTTGTAGTTATGAACATAACTGATGAACTCAAGCTAAAGGGTAAAAGACGGATGGAAAGAGTACCTACGCTTCAAAACCCTTGTTTGCTGAATGAAGTCCGTAACTAGGCAGTTTCCAGCAGCATCGTACCTTACTAAAACAAATGCCAAGGCATGTTTCAGATCTTTTGATTACAAATGAAGTCGTGCAAGAAAATTTTCTCACTAAGAAGCAATCCTATTCCCTCAAGTGTATCTCAAGAATATGTATCCAGCATCTCGAGAAACAATATCCTTTATCATTCTTACTTTCAATAGATAACTAATGCTAAAACCCAAAAACAGAGCCCTCACTATTGGTTCCAAGGAAGAAGACCATGGCTTTTCACAATGGATACACAAAAGGAAATCTAGGAAGACAATCGAAGGTTATGGAGAGGAGGTATGCTTTTCTCATGTTTGACTCGCTGGAGGACTACATATCATTAATTACGATAAACGAAACAGATACATCCAAGAACACAAATGGTATCTAGAAAAGACATCAAAGATGGCATAACAGTTTTTCAAATGATCAAAGTACTTTATACAATGTGTACATTGAATGAGAAAAGGCATATTCCAAGTACACTGAAAATTGCGTTTTACTTCAAAGATGTACTCTCAACATAAAATAATGTATTAGTCTATTTTAGTATTCTTCACATTCTTTTCAGGGCAATGGGCATTTTCATTCAAAGAAAGATAGAAAACCTTTTTTGCATAAAGCTGTTAATTCCTGTTTTAATCATACCTGGCATCAACAGAGGTAAAACTTGTACGGAAAAGGATTACACAGCTCATGCATATCAAAGAGATAGTATGTTATATTCAGAGAATTATACACATGAAAGCTAAATGTGTACCTATTTCACAGCGGTTGAATGTGAGCAAAATGTTTGCTAAGGCTGCATTATCAGGACCAACCCAAAAAAGCACATAGTCCTCTATTTTTTTATACTCGGGCAATTCCCAAGTCAATCCACCAATGCTATATTTTGTGCCAGTTTCAGTGCTACATGTCTCATTACTGGTGTCATTATTGTGCTTGTTTGAGAATGTCAAGTCTTTGCATGGATCCATGGAAGTACAAATAACATCAGCACAAAGAACATTTTTTGATGTTTGAGCTGCTAATGCTTCTTTGATCCTATGCATTGCATGCGTGTACTCCAGTCCAAACAGGACCTTGAGAGAGACAAAATGACATCAGGCAAAAAGATAAGAAAAATTACACTCATTTGCAAGCGGAAAACCATTCATAACTCCAGGTTGAAATAGATTGCATACAAATAGAATGGACTGCGAAAATGGAAAAAGTTCACTGTACGTTATACATCATGTCAACAATAGCTTTCCTATTTTTAAGGACCTGTACAAACACAAGGCTTGGATGATTAAACTACTTGGGGTATCAAGGAAGGAACAAGGGCACCGTGCAAGTATTTTGGTTTTCACCTTTACAACCAGGGATAAACATGGACATGTTTTAACAAGGAAGATAAGAATTGTTTATGATAAAGACAAGAAAGCATCAAAGATGTAGGAAAGAGCTCTTTCTAGTGATTGGATTATTTTCTAACTGAGGGAGGCTATATATGAGGAAGAATCACATCGTTTGAGAACAGGAAAAAGAAGATTGCAGAAAAAACAAAGAAAAATACAAAATGGAACTCATAGATCTCATTAAGCTACAAAAATGAGCAAGGGTAAGACTTATCAAAGCACCCACAGTTTACGCCTGCAATAAATCTGAATAAACACAACATACAAAAGTATAAACTCAGATGCAAAATAACAGATCAAGGAAATTAGAAATTTGGACATAACACGAGATGTTCAGGAATACACGGATAAATCCTAGACACCTTTTAGCAGAAAACAGTTGTCACTCTTCCCCAAAACAGTTTTACTACTGTTTTAGCATTAAGTCACATCCAATGATAAGATGTTCAGAGCCAAAAGGACGCAATAACCATTGGCATCTATGTTTAGAATATTAGGGCAGGAAAGCACCAAACATGTTAAAACTTCATCTGTTATATAGTAAAAGAAATACCAGAATAGGCTGATCCTTGCTTGATGCAAAATGGTTTATGCTCTCAGCACAAGAAGAGACATTAATAGAAGTTTTTCCGAATACAAATAAAACCGGAAGAGTTGATGTACTGCAAACAGATAAGAAGATCGAAGTAAGCATACACAAAAGAAATTGTCATCAAGTAGTTTATTGCATGTCAGCATCTCACCTATTAACAATTCTATCTACTAGAAAGGCATCAATCCGATTTTAAGGAGTCAAAAGATGTACAGAGAAATGATTTCAGAAATAGTTTTGTGCAAAAGTCTCCAGAAAATAAAATCTATATATGTATATCTAATCTAGATCGAGATATACACTCCAGTGTAACAAGTTCAACACCTACAATGATAGTTTCTCAAAATTCAGTCAGAATATGGCACACTAGACAGTGGAAAGTAAGGTTAATTAAATGAAAACATACAGAGTAAAATGGTGAGGTCTTACTTAAATCTTGATTTCCTAGGCATTTCTACAGGAGAGAGAAATTGAAAGCAGGAAATAGAAGGCAAGATAGAAGAAGATAAGAAAGGTCACCATGATGTAGTTTACAAACCAATGACTGAAACATGATTTTGTAGGCCAGTTAAGAATGTAGGAGTTCATTTCTAAGCACAGCCTACTGCCATCTTGAAAGATATGTCTGAAATAGTTCAATTTCTCCATTTGAACCAGCAGCTGTGGATTCTGATTAATAGTACTTCTATCTAGGCTGATGATTTAACAGTATTTCCTAAGGCTCAAGCATAAATTTTTACACTTTGTTTACTGTACCCTAACAAACTAATTTCCTTGTGCTAATTAAATCACATACAAGGAAACTAATAGTATAAAAAATGAGCAAGCTTGAGCAGGATTTTTTTAAACAATGCATCAAAGAGACAAGAAAAAAAGAAAGCTCAGCATAGGAAGCTGCAACCCAAGCATGGATAGAACAAGTTGCCAGCTTGATATCAAAAGAAGAAAACTTACCCACCAATTCAACCTATTGTAAAACTAAACCTTGTCCTTAATTTCGGGTCAATTTACTCAAACTCCATCATTTAGATCAAACCAGCTCGTATAATAGTAAACTTACGGGCTCATACACGAATGACCATAATGTATAACAAATTCAGCACCAATATGTGATGCTCCAACTTCATCAACACAGCAGCTACCATATAAGGTATCGGCCATTACATAAAAACCCACTTTCTTCCTCTCCAGATTACTACTCTCTCCTTCCAAACTTCCCCCTGAAAACTCTCCAAGCTTATCACGCAAAGCTCTCACAACTCTGGTTGAATCCTTTAACAGCTCATCTGGGAACTGATAATATACCAAGGATCAGTTAACATGCACAAGCAAATTTTTCATGAAATAGTAGTCACCGCATTTCTAATGGTTTTAATTGTCCACTAAAGTTTTTATTGGAGGCAAGATTCAAGAGTGGTAGATCACAACATTGCAAGAAAAAAATATGATACTGATGGAAATGATATGAAAAGATCACTATGTTCCAAACGACTTCAATCTTTCTTCTTAGCTAGCAGAACTATGTTCCAAACCCGAATTGATATGAAAACATTTTTTTTTTGGAAGAATTTTTTACTTACGAGAAGGGTTTAGTGAGGTTTTTTGGAACGCACCTATTTCAGACAAATAGTAGAACGTTTAGCAAGAAAATTTAGAAGAAGAACCTGCAACGCCACCCGGGTGAACTGCCGAGCGAAGATGAATTTAGCTGTGCGGTCGATTTCGTAACTTGAAGCGAAATCCATTTTGGCGAGACCTGACCGATTACAAAGAAGGAGTTAGCTCAAATTCGGGAATAATCCGATTAACAAAGACAAAAGTAATCCAACTCCAAATCAAACTCATCTCACAAATCGCAATAGATTTCAGAGTCAGCAAATCAAACAAATAAAAGTAAAACAACATTCAAGCACAAATTCATAACAGAAAAGACGCAATTTTATCCTCAATCAAACTCATCCAATAAAAGAAATAGATATATCAGCAAGAAATTAACATTGAAAGAATGAAAACTAACGGAGGTGGCGGCGCGGGGGCGGCCGCCCCCACCGGCTGCCGGTCAGTTCTAATACATTTGCAACATACAAATTTCAGGCTTTCAGCTGAACAAAGAACTCAGTTCGCACCATCAATTAGCAACATATAAATATCTGGCTTTCAGCTGAACTTATCAAACAATCAGTGATTCAGTCTTATACCAGCGGCCGGGAGTTTCATTTGGATCTTTCTCAATTGAGAAATAAGAGCCACAGTTGACCTAAAAACATTAAGAACAAAATTCAATTGAGAAAGGCATGTTCAAACCGATCAATTTTGGAGACGAATTTGTAGACTTTGACGAGGCAGAGGAGATACGGCGGCGGTTAGGAATTCGGATTCTTTCTCCCGAGTCCGCCGTCGTTCCGTTCTGGTTCTCTCAGATGAATGAACTTTCCTAAAACAAATCAGTTGAATGAACTTGGGCCTGTTTACAGACAGGCCCGCTGGACAAATTAAGAAAAAGAAGAAGTACAAGCTTATATATAGACAAATGAATGAACTTGGGCCTAAATGAGAAGCATCTATCATTTTTTTTTGATTAGAAAAGAAATTAGGGTGACCACTAATAAGCTAGTGGTCTCCCTAGAACATCTGATGGATGAGTGTATGGAGGCCCAAGTCAGCTGCAAGTGGGACGGAGGAGACGCTCCTAAACGATCCAGCGATGATGTCCGCCACAGAACTGGAAACGAGCTAACAAGTAATGAATATCCGCACACAACATCTCAATCTCCCACGGGCAGCGCCAGTCACCGAGCACGGCATTGACCAGCTGCAAATTATCGCGAGAAGCATCTATCATTTCCTCTCCACTTAGATACAATTTTTTTTTTTACCAAATTTCCGTTTAAATCAGTTAATTTTTTTTTTACCACACGAAATTTTCGTTTAAATTTTATATCAATATCACACTATTGTACAATCTTTAGTAAAATCACAATATGAGTATCACGGGAATTCAACTAATTTATATTTTCTTTTATACATGATGAAATCCCATCATCCCTCTATGGGGATAAACAAAAAGAATAGGAGATACTTGTATAGTTATATCAGAGGATGTGTAGAGATCTGGCAATAGAATGACCCTAATTCTGCAAACAGACTCCAATTGAGAATACGAATGCACTTTGGGGCACTTGAAAGAATGGAACCAAAGTATTCAAGATGAATAAAGTTGGCTTTTAAATATTATTAAGCTTGATGACCAATTTAAAACAAAATATAAAGGCTGAGATCCACGGAGAATAAACTACCTTTAACATATTTCTTAATTAGCAAAATGTTCAACTCTTTGATTTGCCTCAAACCAATCAACAACAAAGCTTTATTCAATCCAGATCTTAAGTGCTTGTTTGGTTGGATGTGGGAAGTATAATTCCCAAGAATTTAATTCATGTGAAGTAATTTACATGAAATTGCAAATCATAGGAATTTAAAAAACATGTTTGGTTGAAAATCTATTTCCTAGGAAATTATGTGGAAAGAAAATCTTACCAACTCCCCCTAAGTAATTTTATTATATTGAAATGTAGGAATTGAGAAATTCATGGAAGTTAAAAATCATGGGTTTTTCAATAGCTAATATTCAACCAAACACATGTATTTTTTTAACTTCCTGGGATTTTTCATCTTCATGTGAATTTGTTTAACAACCAAACAAGCAATAACACTACAGAAACCCTCAACTCAACAATTTACAAAACCCATGACTGAATTCTTAAGCAGTACACATTACTTTACAAAAATTGCTTAATTTTTCACAATCAAAGAAAGCAAAGTCTTCCACCACTTCACTATAGAGGCTCCAAAGTAGCTCAAGCATCAACAACGTAGAAATCTCAGATTTTTTATAGTTAAAACAAAAAGATAGATGCGCCAAAAAGTATCAAAAACCCTTGCTTTATATTGTAGATTACAACCTGTTAGTTAGTCAACCCAATGTTGCATATGCTATTCTGTGATACAAAATCAACAAACTTACCATTTCACACTCAGCAGATAAAGAAAAAGGTAAAGAGTAAGTTTTTAATGCTTCAGCTTTCCACAATTCAGGCAATCATAGACCAGGATCTTGGTTCAACTCAATGAATGTTGTTTATGGCTGTCAGATGGAAACAATTTCCCAATACATCTCTACTTCTGTGCAGTATATTCCAACACTTGCACTCACATGGAGTTTTGCTTCTGAATCCAAGAGGCTGAAAATTTCGTGTTCATCCAATCTCTTCCAAGTTTAATGAAGATAAATTGGCTTGGCTAATGGCTACGCCCTGAGAATACAAGTCAGTCCCAAGTATTACCTATTGTGATGCTGAAGTTACAGACATTTTATCATATCTGGTGGGGAAACGAAGCCCTGAACCGATATGTCCATTTGTAGGGCACACCCAGCTGACGACATTGGGGCCCAGCACCTGCAGCATATACCGACATTCAAGTGTCAATTCTCTAAGTGAACAACAATCTCCATAGCGAGCAAGGAATGACACTATTGATACTGAAACAAAAAATGGAAAGCATTGATGAACTGGCTAGTTTTAATAAGAGAGTCTCGAGCAACTAATCATTCTTAACCATGTAAGTAAAACATTTGAAATTGTTTAAAGCCATATCACCATGAGCATATAGGGGAGAGAGCATTAAATATGTTCTTTCCAATGTTGAAACAAAGTAGCAAACAATCTCATAAAACATTCATGAGATACTGAGTTTTGGACCATTATTATGATGAATTGTGTCATCACCTAAGATGTACTTCAGAACTTAGAGATTTTAACCACGAGCAACCAAGAAACCATATCGTGTCAAGCTGTTAGCAGTAGCTGTACCCATTTCCGGGTGCAACAAGTACTTGTACGGATTTTGAGGGTGCTCCTGGATATCCAACATGACATTGTCCTACTCGATATTAGACATCCAATTTTTGAACAATCAATTTACATATCTGATAATTTTAACTTCAAGATAGGAATAATCCAATTTTGTTTATTCACATCTTATATTCTAATTTATGGTTCAAAACTTCAAATATATTGTATACATTATAATATCTGATCACCCCATTAGGCGTTCACTTATTGTAGTCACGGAAACATTTACCTAAGTGATGCAGATGATAGCATAAAAATATGGATTCTATATGATTGTAGCAAACAAGGCATGGTCAATAAGACAATCATATCATATTACTATAGTAGATAGATTAGTAGTTTATTCGTTTAAGAAAAATTAATATTATGTTTCTTCTTACCGACATTAGATTCTCAAAAGCACCAAGATCATATGGGTGTGTATAAACTTCTCCACCCTTTTCTGCAAGCCACATTGCTCTTACTCCTTCATAATACTAGAAGTCATGTTCACCAAACTCATCAGAACGAGCCAATGGTTGAGATCAGAAAAAGGGAAATAATAACCATTATAGATTCTACAGACCTCAATGGTGGTCTTGTTTCGCAATACAAGTGAGATATGCCAACCTAAAAGAATGCTAAGTGCTATGGTTAGTGGGAAAAGTAGCAAAACAGATGTAACCTGTAATAATGGCAAAAAAAAAACCATATTAGCACAGTATTCAGCCCAAAGCATGTTCAAAAGTGTTAGAAACCTGATGAAACTATCACTTACATATACGGTTGACGAAGATCCTTCAGTTGTATGCTCATCTGACATAGGATCATATAAAACACTACCCAGAAGCAATACCTAAATTTGAGAGGTATGATTATCTTAGCATACTTTGTAATGAGAATAGTACATAAACATGCTCAACTTCAAAACAAATATGCAACATCAGAGTCAAATATATATTGAATTGGTGGATGTCAAAATATGACATACCAGGGAATAAATGCATGCCATAACAGCATACAAAACGAAGATGAAGAAGACTTTATAGTTTGCATGGCCGACGCAGTTATTTATCCAGATGCAATGGTGATCCTTCCATACACAAAGCAGCAGCTTATTATATGCCCAATAATTCTTGTAGTGAGATATGGATAAGAATATTGATTATGCATACCATTCGCAAAATACATCTTTTGCATACACGACAGTGATGTGTACGAGGAGGCTTATACTGAGAGCACTTCTGGCAATATCTCAGGTCACCACCCTGAAAGAACACAATTACCTTCAGGCATGAGAATAGTTGATGGATACTGAATTGAGTTCACCATGGGCTTATTAAGTAACATGTGAGCCTATAAAGCTAAAGATCAGCTCTTTCAGATCATGACGAGATCAAAAGACTGTAAATGAGAAGATCATGACCACTCTAATGGAACAAAATCTTAATCCTAAGGCTGCATCAACATTTACCAGCACGTTAGAAGCTAGTTCCGCAGCCTCTCAAGTGCCTTTTCTCAGCCCAAATTACAGCACTGGTAACGCACATGGTCATCTCTGATTTAAAGCCTAGAAGGAATGGACATATTACGAAACACCAACAAAGCAACTTCATTTTTGCAATCTCAGAGTTCAGCATTCCAAATCAGACTCCAAGCTTCAACCAAACGCATCCATAATAAACACTTCCCAGTTACTAGCGAAGTCAGATTTTACCAAAGGAGGATTATTTAGATTAATCAAAGGGGAAAGAAATTTGACGGCCTGAATGCCTGATCAATTCCTTCGCATTGAGAAATTCTTCAAGACCGAAATTTCGGACATTTAGCACGAACTAGGGCGTCCAATTCATCACAGCGTGGTAAAGAATAAACACACAAAAGAAGTAAATTAGAAGATGAACCAGAAATGCAATTCCAAGATTTCGTTCACTGTTCAACCACCACACGAATCGAGCAAAAAAATCAACCTCAGCCACAAATCAAAGCAACCTCAAAAAACGGAAGACGAACAGAAATCGCTTACCTTTCGCTTGATCTCTTGGATCGGCGCACTGGAATCCTCGACATCAGGCACGAAGGAGGCCGGGACCTGGCCGGGATCGGTCAAAATAGCGACAACATAATTGAAGATGCAGACGGCAGCGAGGACGGTGAAGGCGGCGGCGTTCATGAGCCCCGGCGAGGACCATAGCCCGAACCACTTGTCGATGAACACGAAAACGGAGGCGAAGTAGATGTATCCGATGGCGAAAGCGACGACCAGAACAGGAAGTGACAGTCTATTATTCCTCTTCTTGTTGCTCTTACTCATCGTATCTACTCCGATTTCGAACGGGGAGCGGGGGATCGGAAGCAATGGCGGAGGCACCGGCGATTGAGACGGCGGCCGGACGCCGGAGAAGAAGAGGAATCGTAGGGAGGAGTGATTTGTTGGGAGGTGGGAATTTGGTGAGGAAAAGCCAGGGAAAGAGGGGATTAGGGGATTGTGCCGTTGCTTTAAGATTTACCAATTGTCAACCAGTTTTTGCAAGCGACGTTACGTTGTGTTTGGTGATAACTTTGGTAGTGAAATACTATAATTGGTATAGTTTTTGTTTTTCTTTTAGAAGGGATTTTTGTACTGATATGCAAGATTTTCTTGTGATGATGCTTTACCGGTTTTACTTAGGATGTGTTTGATTCAAGTTTTTGAGAGTGTGAAAGTGATTGTATGGGTAAAACGCTATTGGTAAAAAAAATACATAAAAAATAAATTTTTTCTCTTGAAAGGTTGAATTTTGTTTTGGAAAAATTCTGATTTTGTCGATGTGTTAAGTTCTGCTTGTTGCTTCGTCGACCTCTTTCTTTGGATTTCGGATCTTGATCCGCTAGCACCGTTGTTCTCGGTTCAGACTATACTCCGACCAGATTGATTTTGTGGACTTTGTTGTTCGGCCATCGTATGTCGCTTGTTTATCCGATGGTGGTTTCAGACTTTGTTTTTGGCCATCGTATCTGCTAGTTTGGTGGTCGGCGAAATGCATGTGCTTCTGTTGGATTGGTTTGGTGGTCGACTGACGCCAGATTTTGCGTTTGTACAATTTTTTGATTGAAGCTTCTAGTTTGGCTTGGTTTGGCCTTCTGGGCCTACGTGGCTTTGTGCTTTTTATTAATTCTTTTGTTGGATTCTTTGACGCTGATTGGCTCTTGGTTTGGGCTTTAGTCCAGTTGGGTAACTTCTTCGGTTTCTCTATTTGGTGGTCTTTTGCAGGTGTTGCTCAAGTTTGGTATGTACTGCTCTGTTATTGGGACCTGGGATTGGGTGTGAACGAGTTGATGGGCGTGGTCGTGGACGTTTCGAGGATTCGGAAGATCCTCCATTCCGGTGGTGGCAACGTCAGAGGTCCTTCTTCTTTATCAATGTTGTCCTTTATGACCGTCTTGTCACAACGTTTTGAATCTTCTGCATTGTACTCTCCATTCGTACAAGCACTTTTTGGTCCTCATGTTCGGTGTTGTATTTACTTTGCTTGTTTGTTTGCTTGCCCACTGTTGCCGATTTCTGGCAGCCGTTTAACGAACTCTCGATTTATCAGGCTTGTTTGATAATCGAATCCTTATCCACTCAAACAAATTGGGACAATTAACTTAAAATAACTTCGTTATAAATAAATGCAATATACAATATTGATAAAACAACGTGTTTCTTTGAAAAATACCTCTCCATTTTAATTCAACCCGCACTAACTTATCAATTTTAAAAAAAATAACAATTCTCAAAATATATTTTAAAAAAAAATAATATAGGTAATATTTTACTTCAATATTAACATTTCTTGCTTTCATTTTGCTTAAATTAATTAGCAACTAACATTAAAAAAATGACCCCTTCCAACCGACGAGCAAAGCCATCTAGTATATTTAAAACTAGATATCAAAATGAAAAACGTCCTATAAAAACTCTACAATTAGAAATGCATATCACCAAATTGGCCAATAAGTAAAAACTAAATATGACAACTTATAAAGGAAATTAATTAACAATGACATAAGATAAGACATTAACTATTAAAAGAAAATAAGTAAGGAATTACTACACATCTTCATAAATTGAGTAAGAAACCCACAAGCCAAGTAATCATAAAAAGGCTCAAATATGGCTGGACATTATCCGCTCCGAGTGAACCCGAAATAGGCCATGGACTTGGATCTACCAAATGATAAGAAGGTTCCCGTTCACCCGATTCAATTATACGGTGAACAACCGTAAAAAAGCGGGTGACGGGTGAAACGGTTGACGGGTCGGATATGGGTGAAATATTACACCTGTTTCACCCGACCCATCAACCGACCCGTCACCCACCACCCGTTTACCACCCATATAAGATTTTTCCAAAATTAGGTTTGATTTTTATATAAAAGAAAGTTTGGGACTTTGGGGCTTTTCTTAAAAATGTTTGGGATTTTATTTTAAAATATTAGAAGAATCAATATAACCCTAGTCTTAAATGGCTAAATCCCTAATGAACGAGCACCCTTTTGTCCTCGCTTCTCAGGGAAAGACGAGCGCCGGTGTTGAGTCCTCCTGAGTCCCGACTACATGCATTCTCACTCTCCCATTGTTAAGTTATGTTTGCATTAATTTTTAGTTATAGTTAACGAGTTTGGTTCAAATAGAAAAAACTCTTATCTGGAAAAATGAAAAGTGTACTAACAAAGTACAAAAAGTGCATTACATAATACAAAAAGTGCAATCCGAAAAGTGTACTACAAAAAATACGAAAAGTGCACTACAAAGTACGAAAAGTGCAAATGCGAAAAAGTGTACTCCAAAGTAGGAAAAGTGCACTATGAACTAGGGAATTAAAGTGCATTTTTTTTCATTTTTCAGGATAAGAGTTTTTTTCATTTGAACCAAACTCGTTAACTATAACAAAAAGAGTTTTTTTCATTTGAACCAAACTCTATAGTTAACATTGGGATATTACTTGATAAGCAGAATGTTTGCATTAAATTATTTTTTTTATTAATTTTATTAATTTTATAAATTTTTATTATAATTTAAGAATTTGCGGGTGACGGATGAGTCGGATATGGGTGAAAAGTTTAGTAGGTGATGGGTTGGTCAGCCCGCTCAAATATAAAATACTCCACCTCTTCTCTGCTACTCGTCTACTCCTATCATCTTCTCCAAGAAGACAAACCTCAAACCTCAAATCTTCTTCTCCAAGAAGTCCAAGCTTCGGTGCCGAACAGAAAAGGTAGCATTATCTCTTCTGCTCAGCAATAAAATGCTTCGAAACACCAGTGTCGAACACAACCTTTATTGTTTGAAGGATTTTTCTATTTGAGGATTTCAGCTGCGAGGATTTGGCCAGGAAGACCCATTTCAAGATGAATGCATGCTCAGGTAGAGTCTAGCCTACTGTATAGTCCGTATGGGTTTAAGTTGCACCCTTTGTGCACCATTTGATCAGGTCACATCCCTGATCGAGATAAAGACTATAGAATACTGTAGACAAGAGATGAATGGAGGTTTGATTGAACCAATGTTGGTTAATGCGAGGGAGAATTTGGATCTTAGGCTTAGCTTTGATTGTATGGACTCAGACGAGTTGGTTAGTACCACATTAGTGGATTTAGAGGCCGGTCTTCGGCTGTTACCACAGTGAGAGATTTTGCAGGCTTTATGCCATGTGTAAAAGCATAAGAAAACACATGGTTTTTGCCTTATGTCTTGATACTATATATTTCAATTTTCAGGGAGATGAAATGGATGAATTTAGCAGCACTATGAGTGTGATGATTGGTCTAACCGTAGGTGCTATACAATTGTGTAACAATTTGAACTCTCTTGCTTGTAAGAAAGTAAGAAACATCATGAAAAAATGTAACAACTTGATTGATGAATACCATATTTGTAACTATCAACTATAAAGGCACTACTTACAAAAATAAATACAAAAAATATTCTCCATCAATGGTGACCCTACTACTTACATCATTGGTTTAGAAGAAAAGTATAAAGAGAAATTACTACAGGCCAAGGAATCCAAGCTCACTGGCTCTTTCCTTCTCAGCTGTCTCAAAGTACTGGTAGATGGTGGTCACCGCCAACAAAATACCGGTTCCCGATCCGATCGCCCCCATCAAGTCGGCCAAAACCGTCAGAGCGCCAATGCAAATCCCTCCAAAGGCGGCTGCTGTAGGAATGTGACGGTTGAGCTCCTTCTCCAAGTTAGAATCGCGGTGTCCTGGCATCACCATTCCTTGCTCCTTGAGCTGTTTAGCCACATCTTTGGCTGAAGATCCAGAAACCTCGATCCATGTTTTTGAAAGCAAAGCACAAGCTGAGAGCATAAAAGCCATGTAAAATAGAGCATGGAACGGATGCGCTGCCATGTCTGCCAAGCTGCAAGTTTATTAAGAAGAAACATGTCAGCGGTGTATTATTATTATGGACTGACTAGTAGAAATCATTTAATTTATTTACCTAGCAGGTGCAGTCATGTAGTATGCAATTCCACCAACGGGGATAGATTGGTTGCCGAATTCAGGCTTCTTCCATACACCCAGCAAGTTGACAACAAAGTTTCCGCCGAACTTCCTGTCCAGCAACTGAACAGACATATACTATTGTTAGAACCATCGTCATACTCATTACAAGTCAGCTTGCTTTCAAGTAAATTATATAGCAAAAGGTAGGTACCTGTGAGATGAAGTAAAAGTTGGATACAAGAGCAGATTGGAGGATAATGGGCATGTTGGATGTGTAAAACAGCTTGATAGGATAGGATCCTTTCTGCCCGCGTGCACTCTTAGATCTCACGGGCAAGTCCACACGGAATCCTTGAAAGTAGCTCACAGCGAGGAATATGAAAGCAGTTGCAAGAAGGTTTGTCACATTCGGAAGGTTCTGCCTGTAGAAAGCTTCGCGGAGGGCACGGGCTTTGTCTGTCCTAGTTATCAGCAGATGGAACAAAGCAGTAAGAGCACCCTCAATCTCGGGTCCTCTTCCAGAATTAACAGTCACTAGGCTGAATGCTTTCCAGTAAATGGTTTCACTGCAACAGACCGAGATGAAATTAGTAATACTTAGAAACTTAGAAAGAATATTAGCCCAGCAGGGTCCCATCCTAAAACCCAATTGGCAATAGGAGGAGTAATCCGCTGATGAACAACATTGATCATGATAAGATGTGTTAAGAGACTTCACCAGGTATTAGTAGCCATGAAAAGCGAAATCGCAGAGCCAAGACCATATCCCTTTTGAAGAAGCTCGTCAAGACATATCATAACGATACTGGCAAAGCAGAGTTGGAAGATAATAAGGATGGCATTGCCAACACCAAGCTGGCCCACACTGCCATACATCCCTGAGAGAACATATGCAACGGCCTCGCCAAGGGCGATCAGTATACCCAACAGCTTCTGTGCACCATTCCTAGAAACACAACAATACAGTTAGTAAAATTTCTAGGACAATATATATAGCAATAGCTACAGAACTGAAAACAAGCTAGTAGAAGACTTACAGAAGTGCACGGTCCTCTCGTACATTGTTATCGACCTCAATGAGCTTTGCCCCAGCCAAGAGCTGCATAATGAGGCCAGACGTGAGAATGGGGGAGATGCCGAGCTCCATGACAGTTCCTCGGTTCGAGGCAAGGATCGCTCGCATCCAGTAGAATGGATCAGCACCAGTTGTGGCATGGATTCCATAGAGAGGAAACTGACTGCAGACTAAGAAAATGCACAGACAGACGAAAGTGTAGACAGCCTTTCGACCCAAGGGAACCTTCTTCTCAGGACTCTGGACTTCTGGTAGAAACCGAAGGAATGGTCTCACCAAATCAAGCACTCTGAACCCTCCACCACCCATGTTAAGAATTAAATATCACCTGTTCAGCAAAAATTATGTCAAAACACGGTGTCAAAATTTTTGATGTCCATGATCATTCTTAACCAGGATTGAATGGGAGGGAGGATCTCATGTAAGGGTTTATAGATTACAAGCACATAAGAGGCTTATAAATCATAGAATAACACATGCAACTCAGACGAAAATAACTTACTAGCAAATCCTTTTTAGATATGGACTGGAAGTCGGTAGATCAGAAAAGAAGACAATTGGAATAGTGATGAGTCCGCGAGGGTACAATCTCTTTTTATAAGCCTCTTCTTCTAGGATCAGAAAAGATAGATTCTGAATATCTATCTTATTATTGTTATCATAAATATTTACCTTGAATACACAATCTATCTAAAACGGTCGTGGTTATAAGTGTCGGTTTGTGGATCTTGTTACACAATCTATCTAATAGGAGTATAATATCTTATAATATTTTAAAAGTATTAAATCTATTTTATTACTACATAAATACATAATCTATCTTTTTTTTGAAAGGTAAATACATAATCTATAATCTATCCGATACTAAATTATAAAATCTCTTAATAAACGAAATTATACGATCACGGATAGAAATTTTTTTCACGTCTCAATAAAATCTTTTATCAGATAAGCTTGAGAAAATATCACACTCATCGAAATCAATAAAATTACAAATTACAATGATAACTATCTACATAAAACATAACTACTTTTTTTCCCCTAATGGTAAAAACTGTATTATAAATATCCTTCCATAATAACCAAACCTGCAGCTTATTATATGCCCAACAATTCTTGTAGTGAGATATGGATAAGAATATTTACTATACATACCATTCGCAAAATACATCTTTTGCATACACGACAGTGATGTGTACGAGGAGGCTTAGAGCATGTGTATTCAAGAGTATTTACAATCCTCTCTTGTTTTCTCTCTCATTTTCTCCTTTTGACACCTCATTTTCTCTATCATCCACATCACTTTTTACTTTTTTACTTTTTCACTTTTCCTTTCCTCCTTCTCTTCCTGTTTCTCTATTTCCCCCCACAACAAAGGGTATCCCCCTTCACTTCACCTCTCCTACTTTCTACCTATTTTATATCATATACATTAATTATATTTACTTAAATAATTTAGATTTAAGATAATAAATTATATTTATTATTACAAATAAATTAATTACATATGTTAATTATATTTACAAATTACCTATGTTAATTAAATTATAATTAAAATATATTTACTAATTACCTATGTTAATTAAATATAATAAATTATATTTACTAATTACTTATGTTAATTAAAGTTCTTTAATCAAATAAATTATATTTACTTAAATAATTTGGATTTAAGATAATAAAAACTAATTACAAATTAAAAAAATAAATTTAATTAACATTAAGACAATTTCAAACAAAATTATAAATTGCAAAAAAAATACAAAATAAAAATAACGTTAAACATAAATAATAAAGCGTTGTTGCCATAGAAATTTAATCTAAATCTAAATCCGATGTCAAACTTTGAAACTTCTCTCATATGTTATCCACCAAATCGTTCTTTAGAGCCACATGCATTTCTTTATTCCGAAACTCCTCTCTTCTAGCCATGAATCTTCTTAGATTTCGATCATTATCGTCCACGTGTCACAGTGAATGTCTCATTATCATTCCGAAACTCATTGTGCATGATGATAATTGGCCTTTGGTTGATTACCAAACATTTGTATCATGGCTTGAACTTGATCCAAATTAAATGTATTTGGATTATATTATGTGTTTGAGTTATTTAGATTTGTATTGTGGTTATCCATGGAAGATAGTAGTAGTAGTGAACGAGAGAAAGAAAAGCTAAGATGAGTTTGTGAATGACCCAACAATATTAGACTCTATTTATAGATAATAAAAAATATTATTAAAATTGATTAATTTATTTTTTTTTAAAAATATCGACATTAATTATTATTTTGTTGGAAATATATTTAATGTTAGGTTGAAATGAAATAAATGAAGTTAGTTGAAAGTTGGATACATGTGTCAAATTGTGATTGGATGAATGTTCCTCTTTGGGCACAAGGGCCAAAGCACTCATTCCTCTATGGAAGGAGGATTACTCCCATTCCTCTCCCATTCCTCCTTGAAAGGGGATTCCTCTTTCAATTTTTACAACCAAGAGGAGCTCCTCTTTGAGGAGAGAGAGTGCAAAGAGGAGGTTGATTCCTCTTGGTTGCACATGCTCTTATACTGAGAGCACTTCTGGCAATATCTCATGTCACCACCCTGAAAGAACACAATTACCTTCAAGCATGAGATTCGTTGATGGATACAGAGATACATTAACTTTACAGGAGATCCAATCGAGAAAACAGGGTAAAAATCTAGTTATAACCTCCAAAGCAACAGGCAACAAATAGATACATATTTAACTCTTAGGTCCCGTTTAGTTTATCGTGACATATGAAAACAGAAACAGAAACGGAAACTGAAACGAAATGAACCTAGACCATTTTTAGTGTTATAATATATTTATATAAAAAAAATCATCCAACAACTTGTGCATTGGAAAAATGAGATAGAAGGGAGTGATTCCACCTTGTTACCCACCCATTTGATAGAAGAATGATTGAGGTGGAGCAAGACCCTTTTACAATAGATAAAAGGTTGTGCAAGGTTCCGGTTCCTCGAAATCCAAGAACCGGAACCGGGAACCCCCCGATTCCTTGGTTCGGTTCCAGAACCGCGATCGCGGTTCCCCGGTTAATCTAGAGCGCTTCGGAGTCGTCAGAGCCCGACTTGAATTAGGGCGATCATAAAGCATATGCAAAGCCCTCGACTTAAATCAATGCCTTGATTTTTTCTACATATCTACATATATTTACCTAAGAAACCTTTTAGCTCGGAGCCTTGGAAGAGTGTTAATGAAAGAAAATGTTGACATATTTCGACCAAAAAAAAAAATGTTGACATATAATATTAAGTTGCAATTTGCAAATGTACACATCAAAGTCCGTTAAGTGTTAATAGAGCTGTCAAATTGTCAACAATCATTTGTCTCCCTCCCACTCTCATGTTAGGGTGTGTGCCTTAACTTGTATATTAAGGATTAGCGGTAGGCACCTTGAAGGCTACTTCCCACCCTTTTTTCATTCTATTCTTTTTAATTAATATTTTCATTGATCCACTAATCTTATATACCTAAACCAATTTAAAGAACATGTTTACTCAGATTCAACATAGTAGTATTTGCATCTCATTTTACAAGACTACTAAAACTAAAAATAAAAATAAAAATAAAAAAGTGCTTCTGATTTTGACAAATTTAAGTAGGATATTCAAGTTAAATTAAATACTTTCTGAAAAATCCTAAAATGACAATGCAATTTGAATGAAGGAGAAAACTCCCTCTAATTAAAAATAAGTGTCGTTTTATCACTTGATATAAGTTTTAAGAAAAATATTAATAAAACTTAAAATCATAAAATTTTTGTTAAACAAAAAATATTTCATACATCATTCCTAATTAGTTGCCTAAAAACCTAAACCGACATATAAAAATGATCAAATTTCAAGTGCTAAAACGACACTTATTTCCGATCAGAAGCAATATTAAAGAATCATATGGTTAAACCATTAATTTTTGAAAAAAATCCTAACTATATAACTGTTGCCAGTTTCATAGCACGGCCAAATGATCATTAACTTTAAAAAATAATAATTAATCTATGTGTCAATATTACACTTTTGATTGATCTGAAAATAATAACAATAATAATAATGATTTATAAAGTTCTGTTAACATTGAACAAGAAAGCTTTCCCCTTATAGCATCTACCATTATATTGGCCTAACCCCACACTCCAATCCCACATTGTAACTAAATAAGTCAACAATCCAAATAAACTGAAGCTGAAATAAACAAATCCAGAAAGTGGGTGTCAAACTATACAACTTTCTGCTACCACCAAATTTATGTCTAGCTATGAGACTTGTCACTAACTTTAACATCACTCTAAAACCAAAGCTTAACCATCAAAACTTAGCTCTCTCATTCTCATTGATTGATTAATTTAACCTAATTAACTAACTAACACCTTGCTATATAATCCCTCTCCTTTGATCTCAATTTCATCATCATCCAAGAAACACAAAAACACAACTTAGAAAATTTCCTTAGCTCAGAGAAACTTAAGTAACTAGGAAATGGAGAAGAGTAAGTTTCTTTCTATGCTTGTGCTTATGGCAGCTGCCCTCTTGCTTTGGCCTCAGCTTTCACTTGCGAAGAACGGGAGCATCACGAGGCGCTACAACTTTGTGGTAAAGTTTAAAATTTGAATGATTTTAGCTTCATGTATATATATGTATGAAAACTTGATTTTGAGGTGTTGCTTGTGTAGGTCAAGATGCAGAAAGTGACTAGGCTTTGCCAATCAAAGAACATTATCACGATAAACGGGCAGTTTCCGGGTCCTAGGATCATTGCAAGAGAAGGAGACAAGCTAGAGATCAGGGTGCTAAATCAAGTTAAATACAATGTCACCATTCATTGGTAAGCATAAGCAATAATAATTAGTTTGCAACTTAAAATGCTACAAGATTTTGAAATCAAGATCATTTTTCGGTTAAACAGGCATGGAATAAGGCAGTTAAGAAGCGGTTGGGCGGATGGACCGGCTTATATCACTCAATGCCCTATCCAAACTGGCCAAAACTATGTGTACAAGTTCAATGTGACTGGACAAAGAGGAACCTTGTTTTGGCATGCTCACATTTCATGGCTTAGGGCCACTCTTTACGGGCCGATTCTCATCTTGCCTAAGAAGGGTGTCCCTTACCCTTTTCCGAAGCCTCACGACGAAGTTCCAATCATATTTGGTATGCTATTTAAGTTGATTGCCAAACATATCCTTATCCTCATCTATCACATTTTGAGTTGTAGTTATGAAATTGTAATCTTCTTATGTTACATTGTATAGGCGAATGGTGGAAAGTCGATACAGAGAAAATGATCAACCAAGCAATGCAAACAGGAGCAGCCCCCAATGTCTCTGATGCCTTCACAATCAATGGTCTTCCTGGACCCTTGTACAACAAATGCTCAACTAAAGGTGAATACTTTTCGGTCTGAATCTGCTAGAGTTACTCTATCTATAGAGTTACTGGCTTCATATTACTCTAATAAAAATGAGCGAACTCTAAAATGATCGATATAATGAAAACGAAAAAAAAACTAATTGCTCGATCACCCGAGTACAATTCAAATGCAGATACATTCAAGCTACCAGTGTTACTCTATCTATAGAGTTACTGGCTTCTTATTACTTGATCTAATTAAAATGAGACGACTCTGAAATGATATAATGGAATGCAGATACATTCAAGCTAAAGGTGAAGCCAGGCAAAACATACCTCCTTCGTCTTATCAACGCTGCACTCAACGACGAGCTCTTCTTTAGCATCGCGAACCACACACTCACTGTGGTTGAAGCAGACGCGGTCTATGTAAAGCCCTTCAAAACCGACATTCTCCTCATAACTCCTGGCCAAACCACAAACGTCCTCGTCAAGGCCAAAGACACCTCACCAAACGCGTCCTTCCTAATGGCGGCCAGACCTTATGCAACCGGCCCAGCCGCCTTTGACAACACCACCACATCCGCCATCCTTGAATACGAGCACACGACAAAGAACCCGAAACACCCTCTTGTCAAACCCAATCTCCCCAAGTTCAACGACACTTCATTCGCGGCCAAGTTTAGCAATAAGCTAAGAAGCCTAGCAAGCTCCAGATTCCCAGCCAATGTGCCTAAGAAAATCGACCGCCATTTCTTCTTTACGGTCGGGCTTGGGCTGATCTCTTGCTCTAAGAACCAAAACTGCCCGAACAACACAATGGTCGCAGCCGGGATCAACAACGTCTCGTTCGTGCAACCAAACACGGCCTTACTCCAAGCGCATTTTAGCAAGAGGGCAAACGGAGTTTACACCAATACTTTCCCACAAAACCCGCCGGTGAAGTTTAATTACACAGGGACCCCGCCTAGCAACATATTCATGAAAAAGGGCACAAAAGTTGTGGAGCTAGCATACAATGCACAAGTGGAGCTTGTATTGCAAGACACTAGTATTATCGCGGCCGAAAGCCACCCTCTTCATCTTCATGGGTTCAACTTCTTCGTGGTGGGCCAGGGGTTCGGTAACTTCGACCCCAAGAAAGACCCTGCCAGGTTCAATTTAGCTGACCCCGTTGAGCGGAACACTGTGGGAGTGCCATCTGGCGGATGGGTGGCCATTCGATTCGTTGCGGATAATCCCGGGGTGTGGTTTATGCATTGTCACTTGGAAGTGCACACCACTTGGGGATTGAAGATGGCTTGGGTTGTGAATGATGGAAAGGGTAAGGATCAAAAGTTGCCTCCTCCACCGTCCGATCTTCCCAAGTGTTGATGATCACAATTTGAAGAAATTTTGTATTTTTGTTTTCTTGTTCCCTAGAATGCAAGTGCAAATTCATTCATTATGTATCCAAACATAAGTTGTGGGTAATAATATATCCTTGCTTATGTGTGGGTTAGGCATCAAAATGCGGTTGAATGTAATGCTTCATTGATTTAGTTATGGAAACTGTTCTATACGGTTAAAGGTGCTTTGTTATTAAAAAATATAGCAATTCCTCGAGAGATTAAGTGAGTTTCAAGTTTTTGATTCTTTGACAAAGAAACCATAGGAATGCACAAAAAAATCCGTGGGACGGGGATTCACGGAAACCTGCCCCTAATGTGCCAGGAATTCTCCGACTTGGTGGAGAACCGGGCGGGGATGAGGATCAATTTCGTATCTCCGATTTAAAATGGGGGCGGAGTCGGGGAATGTACTATCCGCCCTAAATTCCCGTTGTATTATATATACCCGATATGTTATTCTATTTTTTATTATTTATATAACATAGAATAAAAATAGATTTTAAATATAGTTTTTAAATTTAAAAACTTATAAATATCTACAAATTATATGATGAAATTTAAAATTTATGTTATTAAATTTGATATTTGTAATTTTTTTTAAAGTTTAAAAATACTTTTTTAAAATAAATGTGACCCGTTAACAACCCGATAAAAGAGAAATTTAAAATACTTAATTTACACAAAAAGCACAACTCATACGAGGAGAATGGTCTGCACTAGTGAGAGGGAAGAAAACTAACTTGCTTACATAAAAGATAAATTTATTATAATAAGGAAATCGGACATCTCAGAGGCTTACATTTTCATAAACACACAAAAATCATACACATCAATAAGAATAGATTAACAATCATGAAGTGTCGCTCACTTTTATCCCATTGAATTTTATCACTGCTACTCTAACCACTTGAGAAATTGCAAAAAAAAAAAATCAATTGAAATTCTTAACAATCAACTACATAAATTGAAAAGCACAATCATAAAGTATTGTAAGGAGAATCATGCTTTGAAAACAACAACATAACTGCATAGCAAGTCGGGAAAGCAAATGTTAAGTCAAGTTGGTCTCTTTTTCTAAGTGCTCAAAGGTCTAGATTTTAATTTGCATGTCACGAAAATGGATGTTAAAGTAGGTGTAGATACGTTTGCTAACATTTAAAAGAATTTAGTGAATACATTTAGACACTACCTTCAAACAAAGTAAAAACTAAGATTATACAATCATCCTAAGTCTATCAAAGCATTGTTGTGCGGATCCTTGATCTTCGAAACTTTTATCCCATTGAATTTCATTACTACAACTTGTTTGCTTGCTTATAAATATTTTGATAGCTAAAATCACACCTCCTTATTTGACTTATTTTATGGCTTAGTCTACTGAAAAATTGCAATTAATACTACATAGTTCCAAAGTTCGATACCTTAATATATATTACAACCGATCGCATACACATGCGGGCTAGGATTTGGCCTATCGTCGGACTTCTGCTATAAGTGTGGATTGATTGGGCACATTGAGAGGGACTGTGATAACAACGAGGACAAGGAGGATGTCACACAGAATCCCTAATTAATATGAACACTAGATAAGAGCAACAAAAAAGAAGATTCTTGTGAGGGAAGGGAAGGAGGGGATGGATGAAGGAAAAAGAAAGCTTGAGATGTTTCTAAAAAAAGGGAAACAAGTTAGAGCCAGAAAATGAAATCTTACATGGGAGTTGATGAGGTTGATGGGACAAAGTTATTATGTCTTTGGCTATGCATGGGAGACTTCAATGAGATTTGTAATAGTGGGGAAAAGGTAGGGGGAATTGATAGGCCACTCAGGCAGATGGAAGCTTTCTTCAATTGCTTCAAGGATTCTAATTTGTTAGAATTGGTTTTGTGGGAAACAATTTCACGTTTGATAATGGGAGGATGGGAAAAAAATGTTTAGTGTAGGCTGGATAGGTACGTGGCGAATATTGAGTGGGTACATGATACACTGTAAAAACTATAGTGTAACTAGGACTTTTTAGTATCTTTTTAGAAAGAGTTTTAGTCTTTTAGAGCGATTTGTTGAAGATCAAGATTTGAAGACTAAGTGTGAAAAATATGAGTTTCAAGTGAAGTTTAAAATAATTACCGTTCTATTGAAGAACTGCGACCGTGGTGGCTTTAGCTGTGGATCCAGAAGACACAAGGAAGAACCATGACCGCGGTTGGCCCAACTGAGACATTCTGGATTGAAGGTCGCGGTCACAGTTTTCATTACCACGACTGTCATATTACACCACCTCGGAGGAGTCAACAAGTCAAACCGTGACCGTGGTTTTTCTAGATATCATACGAGGAAGAGTTTTCGAGTTTATCTATGTTTCCTTTTTCTTATCTTTTTAGACTTTTGTGTTTCCTTAGTTTATAAGACCCTTTCTAGAGTTTGTTTTAGTTTTGACGCTATGTAATTCTACGTTTTATTATTCCAAGTTTTAGAGAAACCTTTTATGGAGAACTAAAACCCTTGATTCATTCCTAGTTGAAGCTTTTGGATTCAATTAAGTTGTGAGATTTATATTTCAAGTATTATTAGTTTTAAATGTTGCTTTTACTAGAGGAGATCATTAAGGCTTTGAACACAGATCCACCCATTTAAGGCTCATAGGAAGCACTCTTCTTCCACCCGTATTGGGATATAATAGGCTATGATGTTGTGCAAGAGGTCCTAAAAGTTCTGAATTGAGGGGAGATGAATACTGCCATAAATCACACATTCCTAGTCTTGATTGAAAAAAACCCCTTAAATCTATGGATGCTTTCATGCCCATAAGCCTCTATAATGTAATGTCATATACAAAATCATCTCCAAAGATGTAGCCAATAGAATAAAGAGGTTTCTTGAGGATATTATCAATCTGAACCAAAGTTCTTTCACAACATCTAGCTAGGAGGCTAATTTATGACAATATAGTTGTCGCTTGTGAGGTTTTTCATCATAAGATGACAATAAGGGGTTCTCAAAGACAAGTGGCTTTCAAACTTGATATGTCAAAGGTGTATGACAAGGTTGATTGGGTTTTTCTCAAGGAAACGATGCTCATATTGTTGAGAATATGCATTCCCATATCTGAAAGTGGAGACTAAATACAACCACTATATAAGTCTATGGGCTACTCCTCCTATCGCCAATTGGTTTTAGGATGGAACCCCGTGTGCTTATATGTTAGGGCCCAACACGCATATGCACAAGGACAGTCGTGTGCACCCCTCACGTTAGCGGTCCACGGACTTCAATGGGGTGTATTTAGTCTCCACTTTCAGATGTGGGAATGAATATTCTCAACACATATTGAGTTTTAGAGAAAATTGGGTTGAATGTGCCATGAAGTGCACATATCCTCTATAAAGTTTCCAATTTTATTAGATGGAAAAAGGACCACAAGTTTCTCTCCCAACAAAGGCCTAAGGCAGTGGCACAAGCTTCGATATCATATGTACTAACATTAAGTAAATAATTGTCAAATGTAATAGATAAAGGTTTCACATCTTAGAAAGGTAGGTTATCTCTTCATATATCAATATATATGAAAGTTTGGTTCCTTATCATCATTTGCAAATAAATGTTTTTTTGCTATCTTTTCCATAATTATTATTGGCTTCATTGGTGATGTCCCGTTGTAACATGGTTCTCGATCAATGTCATCCAAGAGCTTCTCTGCCTAGAGATAAACCAGTCTCCTGGAGTTGGAGGGTGGTCTACGATCAGCTGACTGCTTGGTTCTCCACTCCCCACAATTCTGGTCATGAGCTCGCAAGAAGAAATGCAAGAGCAGCAGCTACGAGCGGACCCTTTCTTCCAAAGAATCATTCCGACGCACTTCTAGTAAGCCATTTTTCTGCCATAAAACACGGGGTTGGAGTGTTATTGGCGAGTTGGTGGATCTCAATCAAAGTGTCGTTATTTTGAGTCATTTCATACCTCATAACACGGTGGTTCCTCAAGAAATTGTTAAAGGTTGTGTTGAAACACATCTCACCTCGTTGCACAATCAAAGTTGATATCCACAAAGTTTTTGATGGCATTGCCAAATATTCTTAGAGGTGGCATTACCAAATATTCTTATCTCAAATCAATTGATGACTCACATGGCATTGTCCACTATTTCAAGGTATCCTCTTAGGATCCATAAATTTACATTATCGAGATTTCGAATCAAGATCCCCATTGGGGTTCGTAAAACGAACAACATTGTCGAACCAACTTTCCAATTGGGATTAACTCACAAGGCATTGCCTAAATATTTTCAAAGTATCCCCTTGGAATCCATGATTCACATCATCGACATTGCCGAATCAAGGTCTCCATTGGGTTCGAAAGAAACACGGATGACATTACCGAACCAAATTGTCCCATTGGGATTCATAACAATCCATAACGACATTGTCGATATTATCCATTCATACAATTTATGCACACATGTATGTACTAAGAATATAAGGTATAGCATACCAATCACTCAGGTACATATAAGGCATAAATAATAAATGTCTAATTTCACTTTTATTTGTCCTAAGGAGATTTATATCAAGCTAATCTTTGTTCAAAACATACTTGCAACCCAACTTTTTAAATATCCACAATTATAGTCATAAGTTTCCAAGCTTCACAATATTACACAAACAATCATAACTCATCACATATATACCCAAATCAAGATCCGTAAAATTCTTCGTACTCGTTAAGAATTCCTTACCTTATGATGATACCCATAAGTTTTTAGAAATTACCAAAATTACCCAGAATTTTTCAAAGTTGTGCAAAAATACCCCCAACACCAACCTTCAACAATGAGAAGTCCAAGTAAAACCGAAATTAAAAGAGAAGGTATTGATAATATATTTTAGATTAAATATTTTATTCTATTAGTATATTATCTTACCATCCTTGACTAGGAGATATTGTTAAGATCAAGGATATTGCTTATTTTTAGCTACTTGTTATTCTAGATAAGATTTTATCCTAACTAGGGTTTCATCACTTGTATAAGTAGTCGTCTTGGTCATTAATAATATTACGCATCTTCTTTACGTAATACATAACTCTATATGGTATCCGAGCTTTTTGCTTAACAGCTCTTCGATCCTCAATTTTTTTTTCCCTTTCCAATGGTTGCCGACGTTTACAATTGACTGCCAATAAGCTTCCGCTAGCCACCATTACAAACTCATTTTTGCAAACCATCTAAACCTTCTACAATAAAAAAAAAACTACCTTCAAAAAATTCCGAACTTCTCAAAAAAAAAACGTGTGCAACTTTGACGAAGCAGGATTCGATTCGGGCAACTCCGATGAAGCGACGAAGCAGGATCCGATCTGGCGACTCACAAAAACCGAGATCGCTTTGGCGACTCAAACAAACCCGAGATCGCCTCCGGGCGACTCACACAAACACGAGATCGCCTCCGGGCGACTCACACAAACTTGAGATCGCCTCCGAGCGACTCACACAAAGCCAAGATCGTCTCTAAACTAGTCGCACAAAACCGAGATTGCCATTGCCTTCGTCTCCAAGACTCCAACACAAGATCGCTTCGTTCAAATTCACTCCAACAACAAGTATAGACTTTCTCTTAGAAAGTCCTACTTGAGGGGGAATATTGATAATATATTTTAGATTAAATATTTTATTCTATTAGTATATTATCTTACCATCCTTGACTAGGAGATATTGTTAAGATCAAGGATATTGCTTATTTTTAGCTACTTGTTATTCTAGATAAGATTCTATCCTAACTAGAGTTTCATCACTTGTATAAGTAGTCGTCTTGGTCATTAATAATATTACGCATCTTCTTTACGTAATACAAACTCTCTATAGAAGGTGGCTCAAATGGCTTACTAAAAACTTATCCAAGGTAAGGAAGGGTCGAAAGAGGTCTAAAAATGGTGTGGGCGGCCAAGGAAGCTCCATAAACGAGGTGGGGTGGTGGACAACACGACAGGGACGTGAGCTCTAACTAGGCTGCGAGGGACAACGACGTCCACCTTCTTCAACACCGGTGAGGAAGGTGGGGCGTGATTGTGAGTTGGTGTGAGAGTGAGGAAGGTGGGTCTAGGAGGAAGATGATGAAGTGGGGGCAAGATAAATGACCCAATATATATATATATATATTCTTGGGTTACTCCTCCTATTGCCAATTGGTTTTAGATTGGAACCCTATTAGGCTTGTGAGCTGGGCTTACATACGCACGACCCCCGACCCATCGGCCCATGGAAAGTTTAATATGATATCAGAGTTACCTGTCTAACGACTTCTCTCGATCTGGGCCCATTTCCTGTGCATGGGTGCTTTCGGCTAAAAAGAGCATGAGATGCCCCCACCAGGGTTGAGTTGGCTATTAAAGAGATTGTGATGCCACCACCCGTTACTGTCACCGGGTTACCTATACAGAGATTGAGATACTAAACCTATCTGTCCAAGTGTTAACTGGTCAGGCTAGTTGCACTTGCGGGGCGTGTTGAAAATATAATATATCCCACATCTGAAATATAAAGAGAAATAGCCCAGTATATATACTCTTGAGTTACTTTTCTTATTGTCAATTAGTTTTAGATGAATATTCACTGGACTTGTGTGCTGGGCTTACATACGCACGACTCCCGAACCATCGGTCCAAAAAAAATTTAATAATTATCACTTTCTACAAATATCGACTCCCTATCAACATAGTTTAAGAATTATTACCACAACCGGTGTCATTAGTTGCCTACTTAGCCATAGCTTACATGGAGTAGCAGCACTCGTGATTCACGCAATCAACCTTCATATAAAGCAATCAACAATTAGTAAAATAATTGTACGCACTAACATAATTCAATAATATTAAACGTATCATCTCGAAAAGATATAATTTAGTATATTATCTCGTTGTTAATTTAGTGCAAAATTTGTACAGCATTACAGACAGGGCATGGTCCGATCCGAGAAGTACCCACTGATCCCCACCAGCAAGCATGATTTGCTCTTTAAGGGTAATTGACCCTCATGGTCCCACCACCACCTTTTTCATTAATAGTAAGTTTTTAGTTTGTCGTTTGGAAATTCAATCATTTGAAAAAAGAAATTCCGGTTGATACCCTTAATTTTTATTTTTTTTCGAGTGGTGCATTGAAATTTTTTTATTCCGATTGGTATTTTTAAATTTTTGCAATAATCCGACCGGTGCTTTTACTTGTAAATTTTCGTTAGTTTATAACTAAATTAGTATGTTTTCTAATGAAAAAAGTATATTTTTATACATAATTAAATTAAAATTGTATTTTAATTTAATAACAATGAAAATAAATCATATAAATATATATATATAAGTTTTATTATATACATCAAGTAGATTTTATGTTGTATAATTCAATGTTTTTAAGTTAAAACAAAAAATATTATAATGTTTATATTAAAATAAATATATTAAAAAATCTGCCAACAAATGTCCTCTTAAGGCGATTCGGGGTACATACTCAATGTCGTACTTCCCAATTCTACAACCCATTTGGCGACTTGTCCCGCGAGATCCGAGCTTGAGAGAAGTGCTCGAATAGGATAGGTCGTAATGACTTGAATTGGATGATCTTAGAAATAGTGGTTGAGCTTGCGAGATGCGGTGACCAAAGCTAGTAACAGCTGCTCGGTGGGTGAGTATCTTGTAACGACATCAAGCAATGTTTTATTGGTGTAGTAGACTGGCCTTTGATTTCCGCCTTGCTCCTTAATTAAGATGACGCTAACTGCTCGAGGGAAATGACTAAATAAAGCTTCAAGGTGTCCCCTTTATCAGGCACGGTCAAGATCGGAGGTGATTGTTGGTATGCTTTCAATTTCTGCAAATCTTCTTCGCACTCCTGGCTTCATTGGAACGAGAGGCCTTTCTTCAATACTTTGAAGAATGATTGACACTTGTCTGAAGACCGGCTAATGAATCGATTGAGAGTTGCAACCATCCTTGTCAATTTTTTTACTTCTTTGATGGTTCTTGGGCTTGCAATGGTGTCAAGGGCTCGAATCTGATCCGGACGTGATTCGATTCCTCGACGAGTAACGAGCTGTCCTAAGAATTTGCCCGAACCAACCGTGAATGCGCATTTCGCGGGTTTGGGCCTAAGTCAGGACGCTCAAAGGATGTCGAAAACATCCTACAAGTCCTCTAGATGAGATGATGCCCTATTGCTCTTGACCACCATATCGTCGATGTAATTAAGCCTCAACGGTCTTCTCGATCTTTGAGCTAAATAACTTGGTAACAAGCCACTGAAAGGTTGTCCCGGCGTTTTTTTATCTAAAAGGCATCACCTTGTGGCAAAAGATCCCTTATGGTGTTATGAGCACAGTCTTCTCTTGGTCATCCTCATGCATTGGGATTTGATGGTAACCCCGATATGCATCTAAAAAGCCCATGCGCTCATGGCTTGCCAAAGCATCTACTACTTGATCGATCTTTGGAAGCGAAAACAACTTCTTTGGACATGCCATTTTGAGATCAGTAAATTCCATGCAAACTCTCCAATCTCCTGTCTTTTTCTTAACTACAACGATATTTGCCAGCCAAGTTGGGTACCACACCTCTCAAATGGCGTTGGCCTCTTGTAATTTCTTTACTTAAGCGATCACGACCTCAATATGCTGGATAGAGAACCGTCTTGCTTGTTGTACGGTCGACTTTATGTCCGGGAGAACATTCAGTCTACGGCAAGCAAGATCCGGGTCTATTCCAGACATGTCATATGGGTTCCATGCGAAGATGTCACGATTACTTCGCAATAGGTGCGCGATGGCTGAAAGTTCTTCGTTTGAGAGATTTGCCCCTATGAAGAACCTCTTCTCGGGCTCATCTTCTCCAACGAGAATCTCTTGAAGTTCATCCACAGATTTCTGATTTGGTTTCGAGCCTATGTTGGTGAAGTCCATGGCCTCATGTCATTTTGGAGCACACTCGGCATCAGAAGGGTCGCGATCATGGTTACGCAAGCCGCGATCGCGGTTGTCCTAAGTAGGGTCGTTTCTAACAGCCTGCGGTCCCGGATCTGTGGTTCGCGCCCGCGGACGGTCTCGCAAATTGAATCTTCGTTTGCACACGATTGACCATGCGAGTCTTGATCTTCATCGCTTGTGCAATTCTTGTTTTCGCCTTTGGAAGTCGACGTCTTCCCTAGGATCGGGCTTTGTTCTTTTGACAATGGTCGATTGTTGGAGTACGATTCATGATCAAGTTTTCGCTTTTTGGATATCGGGCACACCCGAACCCAAATTATCACATGGTAATCGATTACTAGCCTCGGAATGCGCTTGGGTTTGATCCTTCGAACGAATATGGGATTTTGCACGATTGCCTCTTGTTCTACGGTCTCAGATCGTCGTTCTCCGGTCGCGGACTTGTTCGCTGAGGCCACCGCGCTCGATTTCGCTTTGTGTGATTTCCCCAAGACTTCGAAAAGTTCTTCCTTTTTCTGGGATCGATTCCATCACTGTAATTGCGTGGATCGATTACTCGTTACCCACGGATGGCGCTAATTGTTAGTGCACAAAAATTCGCCTTTAATGCACTGGTTGATTACTCTTTTCTTCACCTTCAGTTTCAACTACCTATTTAACCTAGAACTTGTAAACAATGGACAAAGGGGGCGGAGAACTCCTAATCCACCTCTGATGCCTAAGTCAAAAGAGAAATTGTCGATGGAACTTCGAAGTAAAGGACAAGGATTGTGTGCGAGCTCAGCGAATATAAGGTGCTCATCACACATTGTGATAACATGTATTGATAACGGAGGAGAGGGAGAGAGGAGATCGAAAATCTTATCCTCTAAGGCCGTCCGAACTGCTCTGAGCCCCACAAGTCATTTCGTGTTCCCCAATCCAAGCGGAAATTTTATCTTTCGATTAAGATAAAATCCTCTATTATAACGAATAGCCTCCATATTTAATTTTATAATAAAATACTTAAATATAGAAAAACATAATAAATAAAAAATGCCTTTATGGCGGATAATAGCGAAAATATTTATAGCAATTAATTTTACCCGCTCACAGCTACCCTCCTGTTGAACGAACTTTGATCAACACTCGAACTCAAATGTTATATTTTCGAGATTGAATGGCACATAGATTCACTTCTTCCATCAACATGTGTGCTCACCTAAATTCCCCTTGATGGGTCTTGTCCTATATATCATCTCTTTATGCAAGTCTTTTTCATCACATCGAATATAACGGGAATCGAACCCTCTTTGTTGTTGGCGGACGGATGGAGAATGTCCTACTTGAGTAGGTTTTCTTCCATAATCTTTTTACCCTTAATAATAAGGTAAGCGTCCACCTTTCTTCATCTTCAGCTGGTGCGTAGGTTTGGAACAAATGTTTTCCCCTTACTATACAAGAAGTTGTAATCATGTTTTTTTGCCTATCGTCGTAGAAGCTGTTTCTAGAAAAGATTATGGTTCTCGGGTTGAAGATATTCAGGTTACTTCGTCTGCACTGGTTTGTACACGAATGCGTTGGCGAAAAGGCTCCACCAATCCATTCAGGGCACGAGGCCTTCCAAAGGTGGAACAAGTCTTAGAAGTTCGTTCGACTCAAAGGAGAAATCAAAATATTTGATAAGATCATATTAACCAAAAAAAATCAAGAAATATTATTGACTTTCTTTCTAAATCTAGTTTAAGCACGACGCGTAAAATTGTTCGCTTGTCAATTCTTGGCATGTGAGAATAGAACCGATTAGGCGAAAATAATAAATAAATTACACACACAACATTTTTAATTGTAAATGTACGATTCATATCACATGTAAGATCAATTAATTAACTAGGAACGGTCGGAGCAACCTACATCGTCACTCGTTAGCAAACTTTAGGTAATTAATTAAATTAATGAACACGGAATATAAAAAATTGAAAATCACATGTTGATATCATAAGAAAATTCTAATTGGATTTATCTTATTAGTTTGAACATACGACTTACTTATAATAAAGATAATGTTTGTTGTAGTTAAGGTTTTTAATTAATCCTAATTGACAATTAATTAAAGTTTTCAATAGTATCAATCAATTGGGTAGACTGTAGAGTATAGCCAGGTGCAGCCGACAGGTGATCTTACACACATTCCTAATGTGGCACAATTATTACAAAGATTGAGTAGCTAGTGCGCACTAAATTGCCAATCATGATTATTAAAATATTAGTACTATATAGCCAATCAAAAGTAAGGATAACGCGTTACAATAGGGTTGTTCAACGGGTCACTAAACCAGTAATCCAACCCGATCCACTCGTAAATTTAAGTCTTCGGTGACGGGTTAGAGTTTTTGACTCTATAAGTTACAAGCTCGGTAACAGGTTAACTAGTTGGGTTAAGCTTCGACCAGTAAGACATGTACTATAAGGCCCTATTTGTTTCTATACATCTAGTATAGTGAATGAGTCAAACTCATATTAGTATTCGCTTTAATTAAAGGGGTGGAAATGAGCGACTCTCATACCATTAAATTACACTTGAGTTTATACCTAATTTAAATTTGGGTTTTGCTAGTGTGTGCCCATGGGCACACACTAACAATTAGGGGTGTCCAAACCTGGTTAACCGTGATTTCGGTTAACCGAAGTTTGGTTAACCATGATTTCGGTTAGTTAAAATCATGAACCGAAACCGAACCGTGAATCTCGGTTAACCGTAGTTCGGTCAACCAATCTTTCGTTTAGGTTTTCTCGGTTAACCGATAACCGTTTATGTAATTTTACCTTAAATAATTAAGACTAAAATAATAAAATTTGAATAAAAAAAGTGATCAAGTAAGACTTTTTTATTTTAAATATATATTTATATCATACTGTTTTAGTTGTTGTAAACAAATATCGAGAGTATATACTATATTGTGTGGAATCAAATATTGTGTGTATTAATTTTTATCCCATAAAATTTAATAAGCGACTCTTATATCAATGTAATGTGGAAAAATAATGTGTAAATTGTTAAAATTGAAGAATGAAAGACAAACTACATTGACACATTGAAGATCATAGAGTTTAACCACTAAATAAATCAAAGATAACTAATATTTGAATAAAATATTAATATATTTTTGGTTTTTTGGTTAACCGTTATATGTAAAGTCGGGAACCGAAACCGAACCGATAAACCGAAATATTTTCGGTTCGGTTAACCAAACCAAAAATTCAAAAAAAGTCGGTTTGGTTAACCTAAAAAATAATCGGTTTTTCGGTTCGGTTTTTTGGTTTCGGTTTTTTATGGACACCCCTACTAACAATGATTGGGTCACCTTAATTAGGAAGGAGAATGTAAATTGACAAGGAGGAGTGTGTAAATTGACAAGGGAAATATATAAATAAGGAAATCATAACTTAATTTTGGAAGAATTTTATTTCTCTTTATTACTAATTTTAAAATTATTAAGTAATATATATCTTTAAACTTTAAAGTTAGGCTATGAGTAATTCGTATACCAACCCAATTCCCGATTTCATCCCTATTCTTGATATAGAAACAAATGTTCTCTAAGACCCGTAAAATTGATTAACTAGGAGTCTGTTGATAGACAATTATGAGCATTATTGATTTTTATTTTTTAAATTTCGTTTGCGATTTTTTAACGTTTTAATTAATTACAATTTAATGGGTCGTCCTGTGACCCAAACCGGAAATACGTAACCCATAAACTGAATACCGGCGGGTCAAGTTTACTTTTTTATAGACAGTTGGTCAACACGTAATCCGTAAATTGGATTACGAATCGGGTTGGATCGACCCATTTAACAACCCTACATTACATGCACAAATGAACATGATTGGTGTGGAATGTGATTCAATTCCTATATAAGAGCACTAGGGATAAGCATAGATTTTATGCCCACCATCAAATACACAAAATAATCTCTTCTAGCTATATACTTTCTCCCTTCGTTTTGCTACTTTCTCATTAAGAAATGGCTCATCTAGGAAGTGTCACCAACGAAATCAAGTCAGAAACAATTCGTCCCATTGCCAATTTTCATCCTGATGTTTGGGCTGATCATTTCCTTAATTACTCTAGTGAGAACAAGGTATATATATATTTTTATATAACTTTAATTAAACAACTAATTATGTGCGTTTTATGTATGCAATTATGCAACCCTAGATACATAAGTGTGCATTCGACCATGGTTGCATAGATAGGTTATTTTAAGTCAGAAAATGGATAACATAATAAGACCAAAACATATAGTATTGAAACCAAATTATATGCATATATTATGGTTCATTTTGCAATTATTTTTTTGTATTATTATTAATTTGGACTTGTGCACTCACACAATGCTTCATCTTGTTGTTTGTTACTATTATTTCTTGTTTAGTGACTACACATATCATCTCTAACACCTTTATATTATAGTAAGATGTATAACTATCAAATTATGACCTCAAGAGAGTTGTTAGCATGGTTTTCTATAGAAGTTTAATCATTGCACTTAAATATGGCAGGAGGTTCGTGAAAGGAAGGAAGAAGAACATAAATTGCTCAAAGATGAGCTTAGAAGAGAGCTACTCATAAAAGTTGGGAAACCCATAGAGTATGTTGAGTTGGTTGATGTGTTTGAACGTCTTGGTGTATCTTATCACTTTGAGAAGGAAATAGAGGAGAATCTGAGCCAGATCTACAAGGAAAGTGTCGTAAAGGAGAACGAGCTTGACCTTTATCACACTTCTCTTAAATTTAGGATATTCAGACAGCATCGCTACTTCCTAACATCTGGTAAGTTAGTTATTTTGTACACTTTCCTTCTTTAAACTAACTTTATTAGAATACATATGACATAATCAAACAGATAGAACTTCAAGGTAGTACCATGAGGTTTTTGTTTCGACTCAGATGGGAAGTGCCTTGGAAAAAAAGAATAAAATATTCATGTAAATACACTCATATGAACATTTTCTTTGAATTATGCATGTAGATGTGTTCAAGAAGTTCACAGATGAGCAAGGAAATTTCTTGGAGTCATTGAAGGACGATTCAAAAAGCATGTTATGTTTATATGAAGCTACACATCTCAAAGACTGTGGAGAAGAAATACTAGAAAAAGCCCTTGAATTCACCAAGCTTCATCTCAAGGATCTCGCCGAACAACCAAACCATCCATTGGCGGCTCAGATTGCGCGTGCCCTAAAATATCCGATTCAAAAGGGTGTAGTCCGACTTGAATCTAGACATTACATTTGGTTCTATGAACAAGATCCTTGCCATAATAAGAGTGTGCTAAAGTTTGCAAAATTGGATTTTGATCTCCTACAATCCCAATACAAGAAAGAGCTCAAAGATCTTACGACATGGATGAAGTGCTTAAAACTTGTTAAGAAATTTCCTTTCTCAAGGATGAGGTTAGTGGAGGCTTACTTCTTTAGTGTTGGAACCTTTTTCCAACCTCAATTCTCTATTGCTAGAAAAATTTACACAAAGGCCTTCATAGTGGAAACCATCCTAGATGACATCTACGATGCATATGGCACAATTGAAGAACTCAAAATTTTCACTCAAGTCATTGAGAGGTATGTCAAAATTTTAATCATTGTTATATGTAAATCTAATTTAAAATAAACAATTTTGAATCTAATCTAGCAAATGTAAAATGAATTTTATTAGTAACTAATGTGGATTTTGCATATTTTAATTTGAGCAAAATTAGGGGGGACAAGAGCTCCATTAATCAACTCCCTCTTTACATGAAGGATCTCTATGAGATATTGTTTGATACCTTGAAGGAGTTTGAAAATGACCTAATTAAGCTTGGGAGGAAGAACTATGTTGATTATGCAAGACGTGAGGTATGATCATAATTAATGTGATTAGCTAGCTAGCTTTATTTACTTAGATTTAATTGACTAGCTATACAACCTATTTAATTATGTATGTATTTCTTGATTTTTGCAGGCGACAGCTTTAACAAAAGCATATTTTGAAGAAGCAAAATGGCGTGTAGAGAAATATTTTCCAACGTATGATGAGTATGTGGACATGGTTATGAAAAGTAGCGGTATAAATTTTGCAATGTACGTGTCTCTACTCGACAACGAAGTTGAAGAAAGTATCGCCAAGAAGAGTTTTGAAGTCATTTTAACCTATGGAAAGCCTCATAAAGCTGCATGCATCATTGGGAAATTTATGAATGACCTAACTGATTATGAGGTAATCAATTATCTCGCTCAAATTTGGATAGGTCCAGTAAGTCCAATCGAATTTCATCCTAAAACTAATTAATGATAAGAGGAGCAATAAACTAATTCATACATGTAAAAGTTCTGTAGGCTATAAAGTAGGGAATTGTGCACATATAAGCACAATACATAAGTTCAATGGGGTCCATTCGAAAATCAATTGGGAATAGAAGGATAGTTCACAAGCTTACATAGTCTTGTTTAGTGTCAATTTTCTAATGTGGAAAGAATCTTCTCAGCACACCCTTACAAGTGTAACTAGCATGGCCCAATTGACACTAAAATAAACATGTCTAGCATCTCAATCTCTTTATATCCAAATGCAACTCAAACAACGGGGGAGTAGCATCAATTGTTAAATCCAACCCAAACAAGTCAGGACCAATCGTGAGGTATGATACATTGTGAAAGTTTGTGCCAAAAATTGAGGGTTCATGCGTATGTAAGTCTGATACACAAGTCTAATAAGGTTCCATCATAAAACCGATTATCAATAGAATGAGTAGCCTACTAACTTATATCCTACTCTTGTTTAGTTCCAACTTTAATTTTAGATATCAAAAAAGTTCTCAACAAAATACTATGTTATAAATTCTCAATCCTTAGATGTACATTGGAAGATTATATTATCAACAAATATTATAATATACTAATGTATGTTTTTATTCTTATATTTGAATAGTGGGACAAAGAAAAGCAGCATGTGGGTGGGATTGTGGATTGTTACATGAAGCAATTTGGTGTGTCAAAGGAAGATTCTTATGCAAAAATCAATGGTGCTATAGAGGATTCATGGAAGGATATAACACAAGAAATATTTCGACCAACAACTCCCATTCCAATGTCGTTGTTGACACGAATTCATAACTTTTGTCGCATGTGTGACTATGTCTACAAGTATGAGAACTCCTATACCTCTACAACCCAAAGGATCAAAGCTACCCTTTCGCTTTTGTTTGTTGAACATGTGATATAGGTATTCAACCATTCCAAAGTTGATGAAGGAAAGATCAACAACAAGTGAATTGCACTATATTAAATCCGGTCAAGTTGTTTTAAAGATTTTCATTTTTAATTACTTGAACCAAGTTTATTATGTATGTCAGTTTGTTTGTTGGCTTAATTAAAATGTATTTGAATAAAGTTGAATGACTCCTTGTTGCAACTTCTTATTCCAGATATCAATGTTGTTAATTTAGTGTCGTTGACACTTGAGAAGTCACCTATGTTGTTTTGGTGTGATCGGAGTTCATGTTGATACAATGGGCATCAACTTTACTATAAGCCTGGCTAGGGTGTGCGGAGTGTATGTCCGTGTAAGCGAACCTAAGTTCCAGAAGGTTGAAGTTGTCAAAAAGTTTGTTACATGGTGGAAAGCATTATTTCATGAGAAGTTGTAGACATGACAAAGTTCATGACTTTTGTGAGGTCTATGATCTGAGTGGCGTTTCAAGGGTAACCGTTTGATATCTACCTTGAATCAATCAATGAAGACATGCATGTAATCACTTTGAGGCTATCTAATCTTATTAGAGGCTTCAATGGGCTCAAAGCGGTAGTAGATACACGTGGAGAGATAATAGACAGAAGTTTGTAAATGCTGATAACTTCCAATAACTTTTGTCTATGTCTACAACTCTTCAAAACTACCAATAACTGTTTTGTACAGCCAAATGCCTAGTTAAAGGCTTGATTGGGCTATTGCGTCATATGTTGAGTATTGTTCTCTCTAAAAAGACATTATCAACAAGAAGTAACATTCCACATACTAAACTCTAAGGTTTTGTCCTAAATCGATAGCCACCACAAATGCAAAGAGGATTTGTCTTATCTCAAATCAGATTTCACGGATTCCCTTAGGCTAAATAAGGATTTAGATATCGATTTAGGAAAGCATGCATGCGATTAAAACTTATATCAAGTTACCATTACGTTCATTGATCATTTTCCCTAGTGTGTTGACAAAGTTCATGACTTGCCTGAAATTCCCAACTTTGCAAAAATTCCCCAACTTAAGAGCACATGATAGCTACAATCTAAACCGATAATTTTGTCAGAATCTAGAGAAGTTCGAGGCATAGACTTTTGAAGATGGAATAGGAAGATGCACTTCTTGTTGAAAACCTTGAAGGTGGTAGAATGATGATTACATTTGTCTAGGCCGCATCCTTAATGGTATGTGTGATTGACTCACTCTTTTGTAACCTAAAGGGCCTTATATCTTTTGATGTTGCCTATGAATCCCTTATGGCATTGAATATACGTTTGCAACCAATGAGTTTTGCACCTTATGGTATCTCAACAAGTTCCTAAATTTCATTATTTCTCATAGATTCTATATCATTTTAAATGATCCATTTTGTGAGCAATAACTTTTGAAGGCCTTCATGGAAATTAATTGGATCGTCCTATGCAATTTTTGTAAGATCTTCTTATTCTATATAATGTGCAAAATGATCATCTAAAATCACGACCACGTGATCTTCTTTTTCTATGAGATATACAATATTTTCATCCAAAGTTATATTTCTCCTTTCTTTATTGGATTTCTGTAGTTACACTTATTGAGGTTATTGAATTTTTATATGGGAGAAACTTTATTGTTGTCTAATGATGAAGTTGTTACTAAAAAGCATAATGATTATACCGTGATTGCTTTCAATGATAACACTTGATATAGCATATAAATTATCTTCTTCGGACAAATTCATCAAAGAGACGCTCCTCAATCATTCCCCTCCAAACTCTGCATCATCAAGTAACTTTATTCTTTCATGAACAATAATATTTGTAGTAGAATTTAAACAAACTATCAATTATTTCTAGGTATTAACTTACTTGAGTGCAAGACAAATTTAAGGAACGTTCCTTTCTTTATACGCCTCGTCTGACATATGGCACAATTCTTCTTAACATGTCTAAATCGTTTATAAAAGAAGCAAACTTCCTCATTTTATCCTTACTATGCTCAACGAAAACATACGAGTTTCGTTTTGTTAAAACATTAAGAAAAGGGTAAAAAATACGGCAACTAAAGTTAAGCTTATTTTATATTAGGAATAAAAGAGCATATTAAGGATAAAATGAGGAAGTTTGCTTCTTTTATAAACGATTTAGACATGGTGCTTATTACTCTCTTTATTACTTTGAGATTTTTACTCTCTTTATTACTTGAAAGTTTCTGAAATGGTGCTTTTCATTATGATCGCATGACCTCAACAACGAGAATGCTCCCAAATCTCAAAAATTATCTTCTCTTAAAAAGAGTCAAATTTGTAGGAGAAAGGGTTGTTCCATCTTTACGTGAAATCAAAAATCCATACACCCATAATAGTATCATCCAATTTTGTAAGGTTGACATTGTTAAATATTAAAATATAACTCAAAGTAGCAGATACTGTCATCAGATTACTAAAGTGAGATAAACACAATTGAGCGTTTTCACTGTGAACCAAAATAACCAACAAAAAAAATTCAAAAATTGTACAACCCATATTAAGATATTTTGTGCAACATTAAGAGTTGTTGTGTAAAACACTTCCCCTTGTCTCTAATTTGTGGAGTGATTTACTGAAGTAAATTACAAGGACACAGGAAGAGCATGATCCACGCTCTTGCATTGTGCTTTTGTTGGCTTTGAGTGTTGTTACATGAGGACATGCCAGTTTTTAAGCCTTGCTAGGATTTTAGGAAGTGTTATAGGCTCTCTTGGTGTATTTTCTGGTTTTTCTCCTATCTCTTGTACTCCTTTCTGATTTCTCAATAATATTTTACCACTTGCAAAAAAAAACAATTGAAACAGGGTGCAAGGTGAAACTGACATCAAGTTTTGGTCGAGATGGTTTACGGCGTATCAACAAGTTAATTCTTGACCACAATCATGAATTGATTCCTACTAAAGCTTGGATGTTTAGATGTCACCGAGAAATTGATGAGCGTGTCAAAAAACAACAAGAATTCGGTGATATCGCAAGGATCGAGCCCAAAAAAAGCTACAACCAACTTGTTATAGAGGCGGGTGAGCATGAGAACTGTACATTTATAGAGAAGGATTATCGAAACCTCATTGAAAACGCGAGGAGGCTATGACTTGGTGAAGGAGATTTTGTTGTAATTCAAAACCATTTCCTAATGATGCAAGCACAAATTTCAGACTTCTTTTTTAGCATGGACTTGGATGAGGATGGTACATTAAGAAATGTTTCTTGGGCATATCCTAGAAGTAGAGAGGCTTGCAAAGAATTCGATGATATAGTCACATTTGATACAACATACTTGACTAATAAGTATGATATGCATTTTGCGCCGTTTGTTGGGGTAAACCATCATGGTGAGTCTATTTTGCTTGGTTGTGGGTTAATTTGCAATGAGACTACAAAGACTTTTGTGTGGTTATTTAGGACATGGCTTACTTGTATGTCTGATACTGCTCCTCATGGAATAATTACTGATCAAGATCGAGCTATGAAAAACACAATTGAGATTGTGTTTCCTACTACTAAGCATAGGTGGTGTTTACGGCATGTGATGGAGAAATTGCCAGAAAAGTTTGAGAGTCATATTGAATACAGTTCATCAAAAGTAATTTGCAAAGAGTAGTATATGATACACAAACCTCAGTTGAGTTTGAACAAGAGTGGGGTTGTTTTATAGAAAACTTTGGATTGTAGTAGAATACTTGGTTGAGTGGTTTATACTAGAAAAGACACCGTTGGGTGTCATGTTTTGTGACAATCCACTTTTCGACGGGGATGTCGACTACTCAGAGGAGTGAAGGTATTAATGCTTTCTTTAATGGATATGTCCATTCTAAAACCTCCTTGAAACAGTTTGTAGAGCAATACAATTATGCATTGAAGGGAATAATTCATAAGGAGAATCAGGCAGAGTACCAATCATTCTCACGAAATATCCGACTAGCAACAACTTATGGTATTGAGAAACGGTTTCAGAGGGTTTACACACTGAAGAAGTTCAAAGAGGTTCAAGTTGAGCTATTGGGGTGTTATATTATGACACAATACAGATTTGGGAGAGTTGCATAGGTATGGGCATGGAGTTTGTTATAACAAAGTAGAGGTGGGTTCGGTTCCGGAACCGGCGGTTCCGAACCTTAAAAAAATTAAAAAAAAAATTAAAATTGCAAAATCGCGATCGCGGTTTTGGAGCCGCGATCGCGGTTCACATGTTTATTCATCAACTTATAATCCAATTTGCATAAGACAATCCATCTATAATTTCCGAGCAATCACTTACTACATATGAGGATTAGAGTCAATTATGATAGTGGAGCAATCACTTGTTGCATAACCACATACTACGTGTCTAGTAAAATTCTAACACTTCAAACAATCAGTGAGAAGGCAAAAAGAGTAAACAAAAGAAAAGTGTTCATCAACTTATAATCCAATTTTTATAAGACAAGACATCTATAATTTTCCCAAAATATCTAGCCTCATGAACCAAAACACTACTCCTTCACTTTTTGCTTAGTAAATCACACAAATATTGTTTCTTCGTTGTTGTAGAAACTTGAAATAATACACGAAGCTTGTGCTCCTCGACCATTAGAATAGTTGCAACCTAACAATTCCATACAGAAACCAACATAAATCATATAGTTCCACACAAATATAACTTGAAACACTAGATAAATAATTTGAACAATTAAGAAATTACTTCTAAAGCATCATATGGAGAAAGAATATTCAATTTCATCCCTTCCTCTAAAATTTTGTTGCTCTCATCATCTAATTTTTTCTTCCTCTCTTCCTCTAGAATAGTTTATAGGCTTAAAATTTTACAAAACAAACGGGCCCTTAGTCGGTAAACCCGTCGTCTCATGTTTATTTCGCCCTAAACATAAACATAATGGCCGAAGATTCGCCCTAAATATAATGGCCTTGATTGGTCGTTATAATCAAGTGTTCGATGTTACTCAAGTTTTAACCGATCTAATTCAAAATCTTTTGTAAATCCTTTTTGGATAGTATAATCGTAGTTACTTTTTTAAAAAGAATAATGTGAGATTTCTAGACTTCAATGGCTTCAAAGAACTCAACATAATTAACTCTTGTGTTTATTGAATCCACAAATTACAAAGATGGTGGTTTACACATTCTCAAAATGGCATTGAAGAAAATCTCATCTCATCACCCACGCTACAAAGAATAATTCAAACAATTCAACAACAAAATTAATCAAGAACAAGGAAACAAATACACAAACAAATTCACACTTAAAAGATGCTATCTACCGTCTGCCGATTCTATAAGACGAACAAAATAAGCTAACACTTAGGAAGATCAGGCGGCGGAGGTAGTAATTTTTCCTCCAGACGCTTCCCGTCTAAAACTATCCATGCCATCTTCAATCCCTGGCTTGTATGAACTTTGAAATGGCAATGCATAAACCATGCTCCTGTTCATTATGATTCAATATCAAATCTCTCGTCATCAAATAAATGATATCAAAATATCAGGTATTGATTTGGATATGAGGGTTATCTTTGATATACTACAAAATTTGGTATATCAAAGATAACACTCTAATATCAACCTGATTTCACTCTAATATTAATTGATATCGCTATCTCCATATATCAAACAACAAATATCAGTTTGTTGTCGATATCAAAATATCCTGATATGTATAGTAAACGAGCCCTAAATATAAAGAACTATATCAAATATTATGTAATCTATGAATTTTGGGCCAGCTAAATGACCAGTTTGGGCCAATACTCAAATCCAAACTCGTCTGGTGTATTGTTGGGCCAAGCCAGCTTGGCCCATTGGGTCGTATATACATTGTCATACGTTCCATTTCGAATGGGCGGGCGATCTTTACTACTTCAGCCAGAACTTGTTCAACTTGATAGATTACTACTTCAACTTGTGCGTGATAAATCTAGTAAAGAATAAGGTCCACTTAAATCCAATTCAAGTGTAAGAACGTGAAAATATACATTGGAAAACATTGCTCAAATTTGTTAGGTTTTAAAACAAACACATGTTTTCAAAAAAAAATGATAAACACAATAATGCACTAGGTGAACATATACATATTCAACAAAAATAATGTACACATACTGTACAATAAATATAAATACATAATACAAACATTATACACACAATATGTGTTTTTTTATATAATACGTTTGTGCTAATCTTTACTGATATGAGCATATTTTTTTTTATCATGTAAGAATTTGATAATATATGGATCACCCAATACCAATAGCATCTCAATGGATGAGAGCACAAAATTACGGGTGACTGCCTAAGTGCCTAACGCCAAAGAAGGGTACAAATGTGCGATATTTGCTATTTTATCTGCTACAGAATTAGCGTTTTTGTAGCTGTGAGTCATAATTGACTTTCTTTTGATCTCACACTCGTGGAAATTATTAGAGCCTATGCTTCAAAGAAATCAACATAATTAACTCTTTTTTTGATAGAAACATAATTAATTCTTCTTATTAAATTCAGAAATTACAAAGATGGTGGTTTACACATTCTCAAAACGACAAAACCCACCCAAATCAAGAAATCGAAGAAACTCTCATCTCATTTTCACCCACACTACAAAGAATACTTCAAACCATTCATCAACACCAGAATCAAGAACAAGGAAAAAAACACAAACAGATTCACACTTAAGAGACGCTATCCGCCGCCTGCCATTTCTATAAGATGAACAAAATAACCTAACACTTAGGCAGATCAGCCGGCGGAGGCATTAATTTCTCCTCCGGACGCTTCCCATCTAAAACTATCCACGCCATCTTCAATCCCCAACTTGTATGAACTTCGAAATGGCAATGCATAAACCATACTCCTGTACGTTATAATTCAATATCATAGCTCTCGTCAAATCAATGATTTATTAATCGTTTTCCCGCTTTGGTATTCACCCACATATAGAATTTGTTATACTTTCATGTGAAAAGTACTTTTGGATAATAAGTATCGCTTTTTTATCCGAATAAGTAAGCCCATAAATCTTAGAATTAAATTATTACTACATCCGTTTCACATAGAGGTATTTTAATTCCAAATTTCATTTCAAAATATAATTTTATATTCATTCTATTAATTAAAATATTATAAAAATAAAACATTTATTTAACTTCTTATAATATTTCTATTTTAAAATTGCATTGAAAATATGAATTCATTTAAAAACCTATTGAAAATACATTAATTCATTAATTAGATATTGAAATATTAAAATTTTCTCTTTAAAAATACAAAAGGTCCTCTATATTTAAACGGGTTTTTTTATCCTATGCCCTTGGGCATAAGATAAGTCATAAGAGTCCGCATTTAGAAACTAAAATCCTATTTTAAAAAACATAAACTCTTTTTTAAAAAATTAATTAAACTTTAAATGCAACTTTATTGATTTTTATCCTAAAAAATCGATATATATATTAGTACAAAATAGAGGAAGTATTGGATAACCCTTTTCAAACACATATACGATGATATAGAGAGTTTGTAACAAAGTCTACCAAATTCGAACCGAATGTTATGTACATGTTAATTGATTTCATTTTTATAAATTTCGGTGGGTCAATAAATAAGTTCATATATAAGTACGTACCAGGATTATCAGCGAAAAACCGGAAAGCGACCCACCCACCAACGGGAACAGCCACCGTATTCCTCTCAATCGGGTCAACCAGATTAAACCGGGCCGGGTCATTATTCGGGTTAAAGTTCCCGAACCCGGATCCGACCACGAAGAAGTTGAATCCATGTAAATGGAGCGGGTGGCTCTCGGCGCCAAGAATGCTCGTATCCTGCAACACAACCTCAACACTTGCATTGAACGGCAAAACCACCACCTTGGTCGCGTTCTTCACCATCGTATTATTCGGCGGCGGCCCCGTATAATTGAACGGCTCGATCGGGATCGACGGAAAATTCGGCGAATAAACGCCGTTAGACCGCCCGCTAAAATGCGCCTGCAGGAGCGCCGTGGTCGGCTGCACGAACGACACGTTGTTAATCGACGCCGCGAACTTGGTCGTGTTGGTGGGGCCCTGGTGTAAAGATACGATATTTGTGAATGTAGTAATCTTGCATTCATGAGTTTCCACCAAAAAATTTTGCATTTATGAGACCAAGTTCGTGAAGAAGAAGCGCAAGAGATTTTATCTATCTTGAGCTCAAAATAAGAATAACTAAAAGATATGGAAAATATTATATAATATAATATGTATCCTAATACCTGGCACGTGCCGTTCTTCAAGTCGCACGGGGTGGTCCCGAGCCCGATCGTGAAGAAGAAGCGGCGGTCAACGCTCAACGGGACGTTGGCGGGGAAGGCGGCGGTGGCGAGGCTGCGGAGTCGGGCCGAGAAGTTGGTGGCGGCCGTGGTGTCGTTGAGCGCCGGGAGGGTGGGCGCGACGAGGGGGAGGCGTTTGTCGAACGGCGCGTACTCGAGGATGCCGGCAACCGTGGAGTTGTCGAAGGTGCCTTGGCCGGTGACGTAGGGGCGCGCCATCATGAGGAAGTGGGCGTGTGGTGGAGTGGGTTTTGTGTGGAGGAGGACGTTGGTGGTTTGGCCCGGGGTGATGAGGAGGGTGTCGGTTTCGAAGGGCTTGACGTAGACAGCGTCGGCGTCGACAACGGTGAGCGTGTGGTTGGCGACGCTGAAGAAGAGGTCGTCGTTGAGGGCGGCGTTGATGATGCGGAGGAGGTAGGTTTTGGCTGGTTTCACTCTTAGCTTGAACGTGTCTTGTAACATACAAATAATGTGAATAATGTCAACTATGATCATAAAAATGATTTGGGCCATTCTACCAAAATGTAAATGATTTTGGGTCATGTCATGTCACGCCCACTTGTTATACTATTTCGTGCATGCTAAGCTATAGTGTGATATTTTACACTTTATCGAATTCAGGTTAAAGTCTGGTGAACCAATAATCATAAGACGGTTAGCTCAAAATCTTTGTTTGTTAATTTGTTTTAAATATATAATTTCTTAGTGTTAGGTAAATTTTGTCAACGGTGTTTATAAAATTGATTTGGGCCATTCTATCAAGAAGTAAATGACTTTAGGTCATGTCACGCCCACTTGTCATACTATTTCTTGGATGCTAAAGCTATAGTGTGATGTTTTACACTTTACTGAATTCAGGTTAAAGTCTGGTGAACCAATAAACTATATTATTATAAGACGTTAGCTCAAAATCTTTAGTTAATTTGTTTTAGATATACAATTTATTAGTGTTAGGAAAATTTTGTCAACGATGTTCATAAAAATGATTTGGGCCATTCTACCAAAAAGTAAATGACTTTAGGTCATGTCACGACCACTTGTGATACGATTTTGTGGGTGCTAAGCAATAGGACACCAAAATCACGAAAACTCAATTTATATGATGTTTTACACTTTACCGAATTTTATGATAAAGTCTGGCGAACTAACAAGTTGTATCGTTATGAGACACGCTAGCGCAAAATCAATGGACAGTGAATTACTTGAGTTTTTTTAAATGACATGTCAATGTAAGTAGAATTAAATTTTGGTTGAATATATATATGCATGATTTTGATGTCTTACCTTTAGCAGAGCAATTGTACAAGGGTCCAGGGAGGCCATTGATGGTGTAGGCATCAGAGACATTTGGACCTCCTCCTGTTTTCGTGGCTTGGTTTATGATAGCCTCTGTATCACCATTGAACCATTCCCCTACAACACACAAAAAAAGTTGGTGCAAAAACTCAAATTCATGCCATAGATTGTAAAATTCATAACAATTGATTTGATGAAGATTATTGATACATGTTACGTACCAAAAATGAGAGGAACTTGCTTGTAAGGCTTAACAAATGGGTAGGATTCTCCGCGCTTAGGAAGAATGATGATCGGTCCATAGAGAGTCGCCCTCAACCACGAGATGTGCGCGTGCCACCACAAGGTGCCTCTTTGTCCGACAATGGTGTAGTTGTAAGTGTAGCTTTGTCCGGTTTGGATCGGGCATTGTGTTATGTAAGCCGGACCATCTGCCCAACCGCTTCTAAGCTGCCTTATGCCGTGCCTAATGCATCATGTGTGAGCTCAAGTGGTTAAGGACATTGTAATGTTAACATCAAGCAAGCTTTTGATTAGGTGTACTAATCAATATAACTTATAATTAAGCAAGGTTGATTAAGATAATATACCAATGGATGGTGATGTTGTTAGGGACATGGTTAACTACGCGGATGAGGAGGCGATCGCCCTCCCTAGCGACAATCCGAGGCCCTGGGAACTGGCCGTTGACGGTCACAATGCTCTTCGTATGGCATAAACGTGTCACGTTTTGCATTACAATCTGACAAATCGATTAAACACATTTGAATCAGTTTTTACGAGCTAACTAGGGTGCGCGCATTTGGATCGCACCATGCAAGATAATACATTAAATGGTGCGATCCAAACAGGTTAACAGAGAATGAGTACATACATTAAACTGATAATGTCGGGTTTTGCCTTCATCCTTAGCGAGAGCGTTCTTCTGGGCGAGGAGACAGAATGCGAGTACCACGAGTACAAGGGTTGTGATTGATGAAGCTCCCATCTTGCTAGGATCAAATTCTTCTTGGAGAGTTGTGATGTTATGATCAATATAGAAGAGAAGAAGTTGTGTTTGAGGTGTGTGTAATGATGGAAGAAAATAGAGAGTTTATATATGCAAAGTAAAGTGGTTGGTTTGGTTAGGTGATTGAATAGGAAATAACGATGTGAAACTCATAGCATTTCATAATATCTTAATGATCATAAAAAAATTGGAGGAAAAAAAACATTTTGTACGTTGTGAGTTGACTAATAATTTCTATTGTAGGTAGGTACCATTTGTTAATCAAAGTGTCAACTTATAGAGATGATACTTCCTAATTAATCAAGAACGTACTCGTTAATGCTAGCTATGTTTTTTATTAGAACTTATTTGACCACTTAATATTAATTTGTAAGAGTTTAGTTTATGTTACAAAAAGAATGGCTTAAAAACATTTAATAATAGATCTTACATGTTACCTAGACATAACCTAAATGAATGGGGTACAACAGTCCAAATTGATTAATCTTCTAGATCAGTTGAAGGTACTATTATCACAGGTGGGCCTATTTGTTAGTCAAAGTGTCGAGTTCTAAAGATGATACTTCTTAATTAATCAAGAACTCAAAGTCTAGGCTTTATTAATTAACCCTTTTTCTTTACATTTGTAAGAGTATCTTAATTTCTTAAACATGTAATATCCATACATGTTGATTGTTGAGCACACCTTAAGCTAGTTTGTTTGTTTTTGGCTTTTTGTAGGATTATTTGTCACAAACTATCTTTCAAAATATTTTTAAAGTAAAAACATCTTATATAATAAAATAAAGTAATGTATTTATCAACCAAAATAAGTAAAAACCATCTTTCAAAATACCTTAAGCTAGTTTGTTTTTTGGATTTTTTTTAGCATTATGTGCCACCAATAGTCATTTTCCAATAAAGTGATGTACTATTTATTAACCAAAATACCCTACCTTGATTAATTTCTTTATTTTTGAATTCACCTTTTGAACAGGAATTTATAATAAAATTAAATTTCAATATGTGATTTAATCATAACAAAAAGTGACTTATGTAAAAAAAAAATAAACTAACTTGTATAAAATAAATTAGCTAAGGGAATTCTAGTCAACTACTATAACTTTTGCAAAGAAAATGGGGAGTGGTGGCACAATTTAGAAAATTTTATTTTATAAGGTGTTTTTACCTAAAAAATATTTTAAATGGTCATTTGTTAAAAATCACAATTTTAAAAGGTGGTTTATGATAAATAATCCTTTTTGTAAGATAATTTGTTTTTTAGCTTAGCTCACCTTACCAAGCTCGTTTATGCTTTTTCATCGCCCGTGTAGTTTCTCCGTATTTTGTTGAATAACACCGTATTTGAATTCTCATGCAAGTTCGTTTTGATGCCGACTTCTTCTATATCTCGATCTACCAAACATGACTAGTACATCAAAAACGTGAACCTCGGAACGCAAGGAACCGCAAACACGAAACCCTAAAGCAAGAAACTGGAAATCCATTAGAATAATAGAGAAACTCTCCGTATTATGAAAAATAACAATAAGATATGTTCTCAAGGCTTACATGCGATCTATATATAGAAAGACAATATAAGATAAAAGATACGAGTTTGAAAACCCTAAAAGCTAGATATAAAAAATCGGAAATTACAAAAATACCCGAAAATACTTAAAACCTTATTTTAAGCCTTGCTCGTTAGCGGATTCTTCCCTTATGACACAACCCAATCGAATACCAAATAGTCGAAATCACTTTTACCGAGAACACGATTTCCGACGATTTAACCCTTCCTCTATATATACGCGCTTACATTCTATATATCTACATCAAAAAAAACCTTAAGCTAGGCTTTTTTTATTTTGATATTCCTTACAATCCAACAACCCAACCTGATCCGATGATTCCCATTTATCTTCTTAATGTTCCTTAAGCTAGTTTTTTAGTTATTACTCTTGCTTAATGAGATGAGAAGGGTGGCTTTCATAATGATGAAATTCAAAAGGAAAAAAGATCTGATGTGAAAAGATCAAATAACTGATGTAAAAAGAGGAGGGGTCAAAAACAAGGGTAGTTGTGAAGAGCTTTTCAGGCGCCTGCTGTATTGGAGTGACTTGCACTTTTACATGAAAAATTGCATGGAAAAATGTATGGCTGCATTATTAATCTTTTCATGGCCTTTTGTTATGCCACGATTTGCAATTGCTGCTTCAAAGCAAAGTACCGAAAATTCAGTAGGCTTGTTTTGTATTGTATGGTATACAAAAGGAGTGTATGGAGCAGTGTACTTGTCAATTGTCATTTCACCAACCATAATTCCTTAACTATGTAGCTTATACCACACTAATGTATACAGTAATACAGATGTTGAACTAGTACAGGGTCCGGAAGGGTCGTAATCTCCCGATACCCGAGTAAAAAGTTATGATTAATGTTTAAAGATTAGACGTACGCAAACTACTTTTATGTAGCGTTTATTGAGTCAGAATGATTTTATCTTTTGCTAAACTCCATACTTTATATTGTAATTGAACCCGAGAGTTTCGAAACAATAGATTACATTAAAAGGTTTACTATTGTGTAATAAAAATGCATGTTTTAAATACTACCCTGTTCGGCATAGGTTTGTAGAGGTTTTTAAAGGTTTTCACAATTTAAAACTTGCTTAAATAAGTGTTTGGCATAACAAGGTTTTTTACTAGGTGGAGGTTTGAGGAGGTTTTCAATGAGGTTTGAAAACACAAAATTGAAACCTTGGTATAGATAGGTTTTAAGAGGTTTGTGAAAGATCTTAACACAATATTTATATTAATTATTTTAACTAATATTATTTTTTGGATTTTTGAAACAGAACCTACCTTAAAACCTTGCAATACTAAACACCAAATAAGGTTTTAGGAGGTTTTAAAAAATAAAACCTTCACCTACCTAAAAATCTATACCTTTCCAAAAACCTCCACAAAAACCTTCGCCTCCTCAAAAACCTTGTTTTACCGAACAGAGCCTTTAATTCCTAGTTAAACATTTTGAGGTTTCTTCGAATATTTTTCAATATTTTCTATCTTATTTTTTAAGCTCCTTAAAATGGAAATATTTTGTTAATTTATAAATATTTAGGATCAATTAGTTTTTTTAAAAGGTTTCATTAATTTCCTTATAAAGTTTTAGTTCCCTTGAATAAGTATACTCAATATATGACCTTAGGACATAAGTTAGAAAAACTGAAATAAATTAAATTTTGCATTTTGACTAGCCAATTTGGAGGAACAAAGAACTTTCTTCTTTGGGAAAATTGCACGAAATAGCCCACCTTTTGATAGAGTGGAAAATAACCCGAACTTTTAAAGATTCGGAAAATTGCCTCAATTACGGGATTGATGGAAATAACTCGCCGAAACATTGTTAGAGGCGATATTTTTAATAGTCATTAACGGTCACATGGAATTATTATTTGTAAAGTGTTTGGAAGATCGATATTGATTGTGGTCAGGTTGCGTACCATTAATTAAAGTCGATAAATAAAACATAAACATAATTAGTTTAATTACCAACAATTATCTCGCCTTTGAACATTATAAGGCTAATCACACCCACCCCATAGTTGGGACAATTTTTTTGCAACTTTAAAATTTTGGGCTATTTTCTACAACCATCCTAAAGCTGAGCTATTTACTGCAATTTCCCCTTCTTCATCTTAAAAATGCAGTTACGAAGATGCCGTGTTTTTTTCCTCTTTATGTCAACTATTTTAAGTTGAATTCACTGCTTTCATGTATGGACAAAACATAAACTTTTAGGTAAAGGATAAAGCATTATGGCTACTTTCTTTAGTCCTGCCCTCATCCTATTCCTAAATTTGTTCACCAAAATAACATTTGTATTTCTTGATCAGAAAACAAAGAAACATGGTCCGATTGGAATCTGCTGATTTTGACCAAAAAATAAATAAATTAGAATATGGCGATGAACTTCAAATATTGTGTATTCATGGGCTGATAACAAAACTCATTTTTGGGCCTTGCCATATATACTTTGGGTCAGCATATAGAGGTGGATTATTGGCTTTTCATTGATAACTTCTTACGTTTGTTCACTAGTAGTGAATCGTGAATGACTGAATGGTGTCTAGAAAGCATATTTTTCAAATTTAATTTATTAAGATCATGTATTAGGGTTTGATCTCTTACTGTAGTATAAAGGATAACGTTTATAAAAATAAAAAATATCATCATCATCATTAACCCAGTGAGACTTCGCTACAGCGGAATCTGGGAGGCCAAGATGGGGTATTTGTACCCAAGGGAAAGAGGTACGCCTGAATGCCCGATAGACCCAAGAAAAACTGAAATTCACCCATGTGACAATAATAACTAAAAATAGTTATAATGCACCAAAATTGATATAGGGACTAGATCCATCTCAAAGGCAATGTATAAAAGCCAATGAGCGAAAAATTGGCAAATAAGATAACATAGAAAAAGAAAATGAATACAATAGAATATTATAAATTAAACATAATTAAGGATAAAAATAATTTATTAAAATAATTTCTTGGAGTTAATTTATTAAAGTTATGACATGGCCGTCAACACGAAATGACAAAACTGCCCTCCTCTCTTGCATTTTGCACTTACTACTGGCGTAGCCCGTCCTCTCTATCACGTGAGCCCGAATTGGAATTATTCCAAGAGAACCGAAAATCCCTGAGCGCAGACTCATCGACAAATCCCGTTCACCGACCGTTGGATGAGTGGCGACCATCGGACTTGCAATACACGTGGTGAATCTCACTGTCATCCAGAATGCGTCACCTCGCAAAATATCTCTAGAGCCAACAAATGATGAGATTTTAAGATTGGTATAATAGTTAAGGCTCTCATCCTAATCTCGTTACCTTTGATATGAAATCTCTCTAACTTACATTTAATCTAATTGTTTGTTAATCGGAATAACACTTGAAACGAAACTTTCCTGGGTCCTTCGGACATACTCGGATGAGATTTTATCGAAGACCAATTGTTATTTAAAAAATTGGCTTAAGAAGTTTTCCCCGAGCGAGGAAAACAAAAAACATTTAAATATATTGTCCAAATCTAATTGACCATTTCTTCTATCTTGTCCTTCTTCGATTTATAGAAATTGTGAGCTGCTTGCTTATCTGCCCCCGTCAATGTGGGAAACTTTTAGTAAATCCTCCATGAGAAGTATGGTAACAACTTCATTCATGTAAGTGTACATGGTGATTTTGTTCTGCCAACCTTGTATAGTTTTGTTTTGAACTTGGGCCAAGCCCATATATTTAGCTATTTGGGCCATTTATGTACATTAAGCAATAGGCCAGGGTTTGAGTCATAAGCTTATGTAGATATAAAGTGGTGGCATGTAAGAGGTTGCATTTTAGAGATTTTATGGCAATCACAAGCCTCGTTACTTTTTTATATGTTGCAACTTGCAAGTAGCCTGGGAGTAACATAATTTTTTTTTGAGTCTTAGAAACTGCTCATGAGAGTCAAAACAGAAACATTATGATACTACTTGAAATTTTTACCACAACAAAAACATTATGATACTACCTGAAATCTTTACCGTTTGACTAGATGTCCAAAGCCGAGAAAGATAAATATTAAACTTCCTTAAGTTAGACACAATTGAACATCCAAGGTCTTTCATTTGACTAAATTATCGCGCTTCACCAACGAAGAGACATCCAAAGTCTACAATTCTAAACAAGCCCACATAAGTTCGAAAGTAGACAATAGTCAAAGTCATCAACTCAACAAACAAACTTCATTCATTTAAATGTTCTAGAACGATTAATTTCTCGTAAAGACAATCTCATAATTTCTTTCCTTATAAAAAAAATCAACCCTGACTAATATAGAGACCAAGTTACTCATAGAAATAGCATACAAATTCAATGAGGTTCCAATCCAAAATCATATGATGATGGTTGGAGTAACTCGTGAGATTATATAATAGATAATTTATGTCGAATTTTTTTCAATGAGAAACACTCTCAACATGCCCCTTCAAGTGCAACTGTATGGACTAGTTAACACTTTGAACACAAATCCCTCAAGGCTTGCGAACCATCACATTTGGATCGGTCGCTCCTTTATTGGGCGAGTTGCTTGAATATGCTCATAAGGCCGACAAGCTCGAAATATTCCTCAAGGCTCGTGAACTGTCATTTCTTTGGGATTGGTCGCACCTTTACTGAGAGGACTGCCTGAAAGGGCCCATAAATTCGGCAAATTCAAAGACTTCAGGAAATAAAATCACACTGAAACTTGTTCCGATATCATGATAAAGTCTGGTGGACCTATAAGTAAGAGATTGTGCGGTAACAAACCTAATATACAAGTCTAATGAGATTGCAATCCAAAATTTTATAAGATGGGTGGTAAAATTAATGCGAATATATACAAAGTACTAAATAATTTATGTCTAAGTTTTTAATGTCGAAAACACTTTAACAAATCATGTGTTTGTAAATGTAACGTAGAAAACTGTTTCATATTGCAACATTAAGATTAATAAAACATTACAATCTACAATCATATTCGAAGTATTTTATTTAATCTCGTAACTTGTGACAAGCATTAATAAATGGGCAGGCCAATTTAAGTCTCCCAGACGCATTTAATTTGCAATAACTAGCTTCATCAATATTCACAACTTCCACGATACATGAATTTGGTCGATCCATTATTTGAAGCTACAATACAAGTAAATGATTAATCATTATCATCATTAAATATCCAGTGATCTCAATATAATTAGGTATTTAGGTATGCTATGAATGACTAGTCCTTACAATCTTAAACATAGATCGTATAAATGTAGTTTTTAATTGTTGATCAGTATAATTGTCCTATTAATGAGTAGAGATGTATATTTCATGATTTTTTTTATAAGTAAACAATATTAAAATTTACGAGTTAATTGTTAAAAAGTTATACTATGGAGTAAAAATTAACGAATTTATTCTAATGGAAGAGGACCACCTCATTTATATCGGCCCACCGAAATTTCACAAAGCTGAATCATAGTTATGGCGATTCATTAGCGTAAGTTTTTGAGTTAGAAGATAGATCTCGACTTTATATACGAAATGATTAAAAAATTCGACACGTCACTCGTTTATATCGGCCCATCGAAATTTCACAAAGTTGAATCAAAGTTCTGGCTACCCATTAGCTTAAACTTTTCAGTTAGAAGATGAATCCCGACTACTTGGGTCAATATGAGCAATGAAGTTCATCCAAGGAGCTTTATATCCGAAATGATTAAAATATCTGACACATCAACCATTTATAATGATCCACCGGAATTTCATAAAGTTGAATCAAAGTCCTGGCTATCCATTAACTTAAGCTTTTGAGTTAAAGGGTAGATTCCATTTTCATATTCGAAGTAGGGCTGAGCACGGTTCGGTTCAAACCGAAATTTTAAGCCGAACGGAACCGAACCGAAACCGATATAATTCGGTTCGGTTTTCGGTTTAGGAATTTTCCAAATTTCGGTTTCGGTTCGATTCGATTTCGGTTCGGTTTTCGATTAAATTTCGGTTCGGTTCGAATTTTCCAAAGAATAACCTTATATTTATGCAAGGTTTTCGGTTCACATAAAAAGGAATTTCAGTTTTCGGTTCGGTTCGGTTTTGAACCGATGTCCGGCCCTAATTCAAAGTGATTAAAAACTCCGACACATCATCCATTTGTATCGACCCGTTAAAAATGTTACAAAGTTGAATCAAAGTTAGGACTCTTATCTACTATATGCAATGGGCAATCTAATAACGAAGTTCGACACACAAAGAATATCTACATGACGACGTATACTTGCCATTCAATTATATTGGTTAGGTTTATCTTGGTATAAAATGTTGTATACTATATGATAGTGACGTGCGGAGAAAAATGAGTAGAAATCAAAGGAAAATGCAAATTAGAAACTTAACGTCTTGTCTACTACGATACGATCAATTAGAAACAAACTTAACGTCTTTGTCAACCGAATCAATTAATTGCACTGATCCATGCCCAAATTAATGGTAGAACGTATCACATGCCCAAACCGGCATAGACCAACCAATTGATACATACGTTATTACATCAAAATCAACAAGCACATCCGTACTTAAATGCTCCATTCAAAATAATTACTCCCTCCGATTCATATTAAGTGACGTTTTAGAGATTTTCACACTTATTAAGAAAATTATTAATAACCCATAAAAATATCCTTTAACCCACAAAAAACCAAGTAATTAATTAAACAATAATTTTACTTTTCTCAATTTATTGAGATAAATATGTATCAATTGGTTATTCTACTTTGGCATGCTAACTTGGAACAAGTTTCAAAGGAAGATAATTAAGTTTTACCCCAATAAGTGTGAAAAAATAATTGGAAAATAGTTGTAATTAATTAAAAAAATAAAGTTATTAATACCGATGACACTTAATTTGAATCAAGAAAAAAGGTAGAAAGTCACTTAATAAGAATCGGAGAGAGTATAAGTTTTTTTACCAAAAAAAAGTGTCATTTTAACATTTAATATAAATTTAAAAAAAATATTAATTAAATTTAAAACCTTAAATTTTTTATCAATTTGATTATCTTTTAAATATTTATCACTTTTTTTTCTTAATAAATGAAAATATTGGTAAAAAATATAAATTTCAATAATAATTTTTATACATCATTTCTAATGAATCGTCTAACAAATCTAAAACAATACTTAAAATTGATCAAATTCAAGTGTTAAAACGACACTTATTTTCAATCACATTAATATCATAAACATTAACCAATATATGTTTAATTACAACACGTCGAATAGCCGTGCAAAAACTCCTCAAGAAAGACATTATCGAAACAACATAGATACATAGCTCAAAACCTTACTCAATTGTAACATAGAAACCGAAAATGGGGTAATCTTCACCAATTCACCTTTTATTTATGTCACTTTGCATAAAATCACCGTTTACTTTAATAACAAGAGATATTTATATACGGAGTATGACCTTGTATTTAATGCTCTTACAATTTCTTAGAAGAAAAAACTTAGCATTGCTGGTAAATTATTGATTCCTCCGAAACGTTGCAATTTCTATAAAGTATAGAAAATGCACTTATCTTAGGTAAGATTTACTTCAGATAAGAAATAATTTTGAACCAAAATGTTTTTCAATTTTAATTTATAAAAATATCTAACTTCATAAAAATTTAATTTCCATATCAAACCAAACAAAAAATAATAGATAATTAATTAATTTTTTAAAAATAAAGGACATTTTACAAAAATAACACAAATAACTGGTGAATTTGTGAAGTTTACCAAAAAATAACACTAGTACACTACTCAGTACTCACATTCACGTTATATACGGACTATATAGTATACATAACTTTACAAAAAGTATCATAGGGGTAAGTGATCTCTACAGAGAACTAATCAGGTACATCACACGTCCATGTTAAATTTCTGCACAGCCAAATCGCACCGTACCTGCGCCAACCCGATCCGCGACTTCTCCAGATCGAATTCCATCCACACGTTCTGCTGATGATGATGCCCGATCACGTACGCCTCCACGCCCAACAAATCCGAGTTCCCAAACGTGAAGCAGTGGATCCCCTCCCCTCCCCTAACCTCTCCGGGTACCCGATAAAGCAGCCGCTCACCGGAAACCGCCATCTCCGCCCCGCGAAACACCAGCGTGACCGTCGGTAGCACGGGGAGAGGCTGACCCGTTCTGTTAACGGGTACCCGGTAGCAGAGATCCATCCCGCCCTGGAACACGAAATTCGGGTCGTCCAAGACCCGGAGGATTCGGGTCGTTTGGTTTAGGAATTCGGATCTTAGCGCGTCGTAGACCGGGCCGAGGAGGAATGTGAATTGGGTACCCGAATCAACCATGGTTTGACCCGCTCCGGTGTGGTCCGGTTCGAGGATTGACTCGGGGAGCTGGAGGAGTTTTCGCCCGACCCGGATTCCTTCGAACCGGACCGTGTATGCGACCCGGTTGAAGTAGGGTAATGGGTATGAGATCTGGATCAATGGGGTGTAGTTTAGCGGGGCCAGCCAGGTAAAGTTGGCGTCCCCGAGGAGCAGGACGCCGAGGTAATCCGACCCGGAGATGCAGTACGAGAATTTGCGGAATCCGGTCTGCGAAACGAATGATAGTGAGCCTCGGTTGAGCCCCATCAGCCCTGTGCATATTGTCATAGAGTAATGATGAATGTCATCATCTACCAGCTAGACTGTAGTATATTTTTTTTAAAAAAAATCTGCGATGATGGGTAAATTCGTTTACCTGTCGTCTTGGAGTCCTCTTCCGGGTCGGAGCTGGACCCGGAATCCATGCAGCCGAAGACGGTGCCTGGCATTTCGGAGGATCCGACCCGGAAGGTCTCGGTGGCGAGGCTGCCCTCGGAGGAGGACATGTCGGCGTAGGAGAGGGTGGCGTGGCAGACCCGACCCGGATCGCAGGAGACGGGTATGGGGAAGTCACGGGTGCGGGTGGAGCAGGTGGGGTTGGAGCAGGAGATGTTGGAGTAGGAGGTGGACTGGGTCGGGTCAAAGTAGGTGGATTGGTTTAGGGCCAGTCTGGTTCCTGTTCCAGTTCCGGTTCCGGTTCCTGTTCCGGTTCTGGTTCTGGTTCGGTTGCATCGGAGCCAGGAGAGCTCGCTGCCTGTGTCGAGGACCATGGTGACGTTTTGGGGAGGAGAGCCGACTTGGAGAGTGACGGTGAGGGTGACATTGTGGTGGAAGGAGAGCTTGTTTGGTGGTCTAGGGAGGGACATGGATGGGATTTTGGAGGTTCTTAGGGGCAAAATGTGGGATTTGAGAGGTGTGGAGGAAGATTGATGGAGGAAGAAGAGTAGTGTAGGGATATGGAGGAGGAGATTGAGGATGGGTTTCATGGTGAAGTTGAGAGGGAATGTGGTTTCGGTTTTGGTGTCAGTTGAATGGCATGTGTGTGTCTTTATATCTAATGAATTTTTTAAGTTATTTGTGGGGAAAGGAAAGATATGATATGTGTCTTTGTTTGTAATAGGGCTCTTTGCACGTTGTGTAGATTTGAGGGAATTTATAACTTTGGCCTTCTCTATGACACATTATTATTTTCTCTTTGAAATAAGAGAGGTCTTATATTCTATGCAAGCCTCATTACTTTTTAGTAGGTGATGATATTTATATTCGTGAAATTATTCTTTTATCTTTGAATTACCTTTTATATTATTGCCCCCTACCATAACAAGAAAAAAAAAAGAAGTTCTATTTAGGGTGATAGTGTGATAGTGTGTTGATGTGAGATAATGTAAATTGTTTTATTTCAAACACCCTTATAAACTTCTAGGGCCGTTTTGTATTCATACCGAGATATCGGACATGGATATAGATATCACCAATACTCATCTGGTATTTAATATAATATGATATTTGTTGTTTGTTATATTTGACAAATTTCGCTTGATATACTTAGTATCGATGTAAGAGTGATATTAAAAGTGATATCAAAGTGCTATTTTGATATCTTCCAAAAAAAATGGTATATCACTCATATCTATATGCTTACCTGATATCACTCATATACATACCTAATACCTTGATATTCATGCCGATAGTCCAATACCAATACTCGATATTTCGTATCTTTAGTATCGATACCAAACGAGCCCTTAACTCAAACCCCCTCTCCTCAATTGTAATTGACTAATAGCATAATCAAATACCTTCTACCAACCCAAAAAAACTCCAATTCATAGATTCTATATACCACTATCTGAATCCAGCCACCCACTCTGGGGCAAATTCAGCACCATAATAAATAGGCTCCATTGATTCCAATTATCTTGAAATAATGCCCTTGCTACTTCATGTGTTATATGTGACGATACTACTAGATTAAGGCTCCGTTCGGCAACACTTATTTGGATACTTATAAGTACCCAATTACTTATATGGAAAAAATTAGTTTCGTTTTATGTGTTCGGTAAAATTTGCTTATTTGAAATAAGTTACTTATATCCGATACTTATCCGCTGAAAAAATAATCAACACCCCCCAACCTTATGTCAAATAAGCTAACTTTTCTACCAAAATATAAGTAAGCGGGACCCACGTGATTTCCCAATTAAATTTTATTTTTTATTTTTTTTACCCTTCATTAAGCCATTTTTAGTAGTTTTACACCTCTTGCTTAAAATATCAGCAATTCAGTTTACCGAACACATTCCGTATTATTTGGAAAATAAACAACGCATATCAGTATCTCATATCAGCATCCACAATCAACATCAACAACCATAAGTATCAGCATCAACATCAACATTAACATCAACACCGATGCCGAGCGGAGCCTAAATTCTTGTATATGCATTTACTGAGGTTACTATAAAAATCCAACACTTCTAAATAAATTTTGGTAGAACAGTAGATTCAACAAGAACCATTGGCTTATTTTTTTTTTTTTTGTGAAGGGCACTGCCCATAAGAGTCGAACTAAACGCTTATTTTTTTTGAGAGTCGAAACTGGAGACTTCTGAATACTACCCATGAGACTTAACCGATTGACTAGATATCCGAACACAGGCTTATTATAGCTAGTTAGGTGATTCTACTACTATAGAAGTTACCTACGTCACAAAGTATGGTGATTCAATTTTTACCGCACATACATGGTGGGTCATCAGAAAGGTACATAAAATTAACCACCAATAAAACCAGAGAATCCCAATTGCATGCAATGATGAGTTTGCATGGGGATACATGTAAATGCACATGCAATGTTAGAATTGACAAATGACAAAGGGTCCAGCCTCAAAGTTTTTAAAGCTATGGCCACCCACACACTCTTCCTCTTCCTCTTCCCATTTCATTTCCCTCTTCTGGTTATAAACACACTCACAAAATATCTTCTACCTTCTATTTCTTTTTTCTTCTTTACATTCATTAAATTTTCAATTAATTAATTACCCGGGACTTCTTATTTTTATGGTCTCTCATGTTCCCCACAGTTGGCCAACTATTTATAGGACTCTCTTTTATCTTTTGTACATGACCATTAACCTAACTTCTGGCCCACTTGCATGGGAAGTCATCCAACCATACAATTTTCCTCAATGTACTATATATTAGAGATGCTCTATGTAAATATGGTTGTCCTGTTATTAGGTGTGAATGTAATCTTTAATGTAGATACATAAGATTGTGTCTTCTTGTTGATAGCAAATTCATTAGCATATGTACTAGAAGGACTGGCCCGCGAAAATTCGCGGATATGGACAAGAAAAATATTAATTCTATAAAGAAATGACCCAAACCCGTTATTAAGTCCGTGTAATGTGAAGGCTGCAACAAGCTAGGTTACCCAGAAACTCTAATAGGGTAGCGTTTCCGCTTCTGACAGAACCCTGGAAACTCAAAAACGGAAATACAAAAACTCTTCGTAGTGTAAAATTATCCGTTTCCGTGTAACATAGTTAAGAAGATAATCCATGAATGGACTGAGGATCTTGCTGCTTGCCTATGTCATTTTGTGTTTGTATCATAAGAAAACAATGTGAATATGTTTAAATTGACCTAGGAACAGCTGCACCTTAAAAAATTCCATTTTAGACAGTTTTTATGAGTTCCTTTGGCTTTCATTTCCCTGACCAGGGCTTGTGTTTTTGGCTTATCCATATGCATTCAAATCAAACACAACAAATTGCTGAGCCACTGTACCGAAACGTGGGCGCAAAAAAGGGAGATTTATGGTCATGGAATTGTACCATAGTTTGGATTTAATACTGTAGATGGTTGATCTTTGAAGCTTTTGCACTTCCAGTGTCTGCAAAGATGCAAATATTGGCATGTCGTTGGACAGTAGTTATTAAGTTCAACTAAATGCATGCACATGTGCAATGTATAGATATAGAGAAGTTGCAAATTCAAGTAAATGCAACTGCTTATACATGGGTAGCTAGTGCAAAATGTAAGCACAAGGAAGAAATTGACCTGATAACTTATCAATTCCAAAAGGGTAAGCACCAGTATATGCAGCATGAAGAGTTTCAAACAGAAACAGTTGATATAATTTATTTGTCAATCTGATTGAGGTTGCCTAGGAGATCTCAGCTCTCTATTATACCATCAAAGACTGGTTAAAATTACCAGAAAAAGTCACAATATAAGAAATAGACAAATCAAGTTGAAGTTAAAAATATTAGACGCTCTGGTCTGGCATGGTTTAGATGCAAAAGAGATCAAGCATTATACATGTTGATATAAAATCACGGTCTAATTCTCCAAAACCACTCAATTTTGGCAGAGAGATAGATTTATGGCCCCATCCTGTTTGCTGTTTAAGACAATTCATAAGGAGTAAGGATCTAAGAAACTTACACTTTCAAGAGGTGAACAGAGAAGGATTGATCAGTGCAAACACAGCTGCTCTTGGAAATCAATGGTGGTCCACTGTGTCTCCTCAATTCGAATCTAGAAAAGCTATAGCAATTAGCAAGTTGCCTTAACTGTCCACCACCAGAGATTGGCTCAATGAAATTGGAGGACACTGATGAAATCCAACAGTTTCAAATCCAACAGTAAGAAAATATATCTACTGGTTTTTGCGACAGTTTATATAAAGATATGGTAAACACTAAACAATCAGTGTGAAGTGTGAATGAAATATGATGGGAACAAGGATACAGTTTCATATCCTCTTCTTTTGCCACAGAGTTCTAGATAAGGCCATGTTATATCTCTATCATGAAACTTCTGGTTTCTCTGGATTAGATTGTGATGTTTTGCCCCCACAAGGATTTGAGTAAAGAGAGGATGGATCAGACACCAAAGGACTCTAAATCTTGAGATGTCTCAGACTAGTTCTCCCGTCTCCATCACATGGTCTTCTTGGTTCCTAAGTCGGAGGAAGATTAGGATAACCATATGTAAAAAGACAGTTTTCTGTTCATGAGAATCAATATCAACAAAGCATTGATTTCAATATGTACAATTAAATTCATTACTCGCACAAAGCCAAATAATTCAGAGACTTGGTAAATTACCCTCAACATAATCACATGCGTGTCATCCAAAAACAATCTTAAGTTATGCTATGTCATAGTCATTGTTTAGTGCTGTTATGTCTACCCTTTTGTGAATAAACTCTAGGTCGTCTATCCAAATTCATTGTTCAAAAAGAAAAATGTCAAACAACCCCATCATTCTCTCTACAGCGTAAGAGGGTAACCGTTCAGAAGAATCAACATCAACAAAGCATTGATTTCAATATATACAATTGAATTCATTACTCACACAAAGCCAAATAATGCAGAGAGTCAGAGACTTGGTAAATTACCCTCAACATAATCACATGCTTGTTATCCAAAGCCAATCTAAAGTCATATGCTATGTCACAGTCAGTGTTTAGTGCTGTTATGTCTACCCTTTTGTGAATAAACTTCATGCCATCTATCCAAATTCTTTGTTCAAAAAGAAAAAGGTCAAACAAGCCCGTCATTCTCTCTATAGTGTAAGAGGGTAACCATTAGATCTGCATTTTCCCTGTTTTTGGAAATCCTACCTTACACCATAAACACAAATTTACATCCCATAGTTTTATTGATAGAACCCGAAAAACATTTATTTATCTTTATTTCGTCAACACCTTGTGAAGTTAAAAACAATCTTCTCACAGGGCGCTAATCCATGGAGTGATTCAAAAAACAACAAAAGACCAAAAGGTCTAAAAAAATCTATGATACCAAGAATTCTACACAAGTGTCTCACCAATATCTGAATAAAAAATAGATACCTTGTATAAGTTGTATGATTATAAGATGTATGACATCATATAACAATATAGCCATGTTTGTTGGCACCAGAGTATATACCTCTTGACAGATTCCTTGCCTAAGACCCATTATCCTTTCCAAGTAAACAATGACAAGGACTCTCCAGAACTTGACAATCACTTCAATTCAGTTGCGCGCTAGTGGCACCCAATCCGAAAATGCCACCTGAAAAGCAATTCAAAAGTAAGAAAGCAACACCTTTCCTCAAAAGACACTAACTCTACAAAAAGAGCAACACCACATAGTAGTGCTACAACCATCAAGTTTTGCCCTGTCACCAGCACTTTCAAGGAACCTTATTCTATCTGCAAAAGTATCCAAAGAAAAAAAAATTAGGTCATCACAAAACTTAAGCCAATTGAGCTGCTGAGCTGATAATCGTGCCTATGTCAAAAGCACAAAAGACACGTTGAGGTCAATGCCTAACCATGTTATGAGGTAGGCAGCAAGTATATTCCTTAGAGAAACTTTAGCAACATACTTGTTGCACTCTCCATAGTAAGCCAGTCTCAAAACATATAGAAAACAACCCAGGTCAATTTTTATCATACCTAAACAATAAGCCATAGAGATAGCCTTTAGTCACTTATCAGTGAAGTGATATAGCTAATCAAGCATCTCGTCTATTAAAATAAACAGAGACTGTCACTGAAACCACAAATAGATACAAACCAAGGAGACAAGAAAAGTTCAGATAGTTCATCAAAGCAATATCAACAAGAGAATGCAAGCACAAGCTAGTGAGAGGTAACTAATTGAATTCAGAAACAAAAAAATGTATTGACTAATATTACACATTCTTACTAAGAGACAACATTTTCTCACTAAGTAATACTATAAAAAATACAAATAACTGGTTACCCTTTCAACTATCTGGACTACTAAACATCAAACTGCTTTCATATGTTTATCTAGTGAACAACCAAAAGATGGATCTTTAACAATGAAAAAAGCTTTCTGCTATGTTCCTATTTACATCAACAAAAATGAATTCCACAAGAGGGGAGAAAAAGAAGGCATAATTCAATGACAATTCTAATTCTCCCCTTCCCATACCATCCCAAATTCAGATTTTATTGTCCTTCCTTCCTCAATGACACAAGATTGCCTTCTGTCTGCAACTCCATTACTCAATCACCAACCCTAAACTCCAAAGGTCCAATCCTCCCTTTGCCTTCTCCTGAATATAGAATTTCTCCTGGGCAAACTGAAGTCAGAATTCGTATTGGATCCTGAATTCCTTCCTCTGCGAAAGAAGGACAACACACTACGAAAAGCACGCCCCAAACCTCTTCCCTCTCCAGTTCGAGTTCCACTGGAAGCCCAAGTTATTCTCCTCGGAGCACCACCATGATTACTGTTGTCATTAAACCTCCCATCCATCTCTGTATACACAACGGGCAATTCTCTCTCAGCCACCCTCTGCCCACCTGAAAACCTCCCGACTGCAAATCCGCCACCAGGGAGCCGCCAAATCGTCATCCCGGCTGAGTCCTCCGTCGCATCCGTACCCGACGGAGTCCTGTCTCCTTCTTCTGCCTCCGTGGGCAGCTCGTACCGGCACACGGGGCACGAATTGCGCAGGGAAAGCCATGGGAGGATGCAATTCGGATGGTAGATATGCTTGCAAGGCATCTCACGAGCCTCATCGTCGAGCTCGAAAGCCTCCTTGCAAACCGCACACTGAGACTCCACAACAACCTGGCTAGCGACGATCTTCAACACCGGCATCGATTCCACCGCTGATTTCGCCGCCGGAGGGTTCTCTAAACGCCTCATATCATTGATCTCCAGGTGCGAGAGCTGATCGAGGAGCCGATCGAATCCAGATCCCATCAGAACCTCGGAAATGCTCACCGGCAGCGGACGAAGCCCTAATCCAGCCCCGTCGTCATAGTACAACTGATAATTCCTCCTCTCCGTCGTCCTCTCCCCATCTCCGCCATCTCCAACGCTATCACCTCCGATTTCACTCTCACCGCCGCTCCGAAGGACGATTACGGGATTGAAGCTTGCAGGCTGGTCACGCGCGCCTCTCCTACGACTCCTCCGCGCGGCGGCTCCTAGGTAAGCGGTATGGGAGAAGCTAGGGCTGACGCTGACGCCGGCGCCGGTGGAAATTGAGAGCGGGGAGGGGTAAGGACGGAGAAGGTGGCGAGGAGAGAGAGGAACGAGCGTTGAATCGCTATCGTCGAGCTCCTCGACGAATCCGCTTCCACAGTCTGGACAGATCGCGATGTGGCTGGATCGGGAGGCAACGAATCGCTCGCACCTGTAGCACCAATACGTGGATCCGCTATTCGCCATTGTTGGAAAAGCTTCGGAGATTGCGATGGTGAGAGAAATGTGGAAACTGTGAGACGTGTATGGACGACTGAATTGGGGGTGAAGAAGAAGAAGGAGAAAAGTAAAGGAAAAGATCAACGGTGGGAAAGCGCGTTCTTTGTGTGGTGTTGACGTTCAATTGTTTATATATTTTTCATTTTGATTTAAAAATTATTTTAATTAGTGTCGTGCTGGACAATCTTTTGTTTTGAAGTTGACCCGGTCTGTTTATGATTTGTAGACCGGTACGGACCGGTCCGGTTCGCCACGAGCAATAAAAACGTGTAAGGTTTAATGGTATCCAAGTCATATAGCAAGGAAAGTGTGGCATTCTAATTTTGTGTTTTTGCAATGTCAAATTGGAAGTTTGGTTTGTGAAAGAATATACGAGATAGATTCATAACTTTTGATTTATTAAGATTATCAATTTCAATTGTAAAGTTGCAATAAAGAAAATTGGTGGTTGGGAAAATATTCAGCCGATAGAAATTGACAATTGACTAGTGGTGATTGGTGACAAAACAATGGTCGTATAAGAAATTAATGGTAGGTGACGTTATTAGTTTTGCAATAAAATTGGAGTTGGTTTGCACTCGCGACATAAAAATTGATGATATTGGAACAGAGGATTAAGATCAGTGAGGAGGCTGCTTAGCGTAGATAATTAGGAGGATTCTCTACTGTCAGATCCTTTTTATAAAGGGCTGAGATTAATTGGCAATTACCATTTTAAAGAAAATGGAAGAAATTGGATTAATTTATTTTGCGTAATCTTAGGGATATGACAGTTTTTATTTAGGGAAAAAAATATTGGATCAACTTGTTCTTTTCAGTTGTGAGTACCTATATCGTCTAATTTCTTCATATCTCACAAATGGCAGACGATAATACTATTCATCCAAAAATGAATCAGACAACCAGCATCGATGGACCCATCGATAAATCAATTGAAGGAGCCACGGCTGAAGTGGTTGAAGAAGCGACGTCCGTATTGGCGGTTGAGGAGCAACAAACGAGTTTGGTGTATCAAATTCTACAGATCTAGATTGCTTAGTTGATGGAGAAAATTAGGATTTTTCTCTAATTTCACCGATATCTTATGGAGTTGTTAAGATTATGTTTGTGTTTTTTTTTTTCGGTTCACAACTAGTGTAGTGTTCTTCAATGGTGTTTTTCAATGGTGTTTTTGTAAGCATATTCAGTTTACTAGTTCATAAACATCTAAATTTGATAACCAGTGTAGTGTTCTTCAATGGTGTTTTTTAATTGCGTAATATGTCTAGGGTTTTTTTCTGCGCATATATGCGTTTCAGTTATAGTGTTCATATTCTGTTATATATTTGTTCTTTTTGTATCATATAGTTGTTCATTTAAACAATTCCATAATATTAAATGATTTGTTCATAATTTATTAAATAGATGTTCATGATTTATTAAATACATGTTCATTATGTATACTACTCTATGTTAATGTTATTTATTCCGCATTATTTGTTTGCAAAAAAATATGCGGCGTACTACTCAAAATTCAGGTTATTGTTCATTGTGTTGTATATTTTTTTTCTTTTGATGTCATATTGTTATTCATTATGTGGTATATATTGTTGTTAATTTACGTTTTACTTCTATTTTGTTCATTTTGTTGAATTTAGTTGTTCATTATGTAATATGTTTGTACAATCTTTAAGTACTGTTTTTAAGCTTGTTCAATATTTATTATTTAATTGTTCATTTCGTCATCATACTTGTTCATATAGGTGAAAACACTGAGATTGATGGAATGAAGTCATACATGGATTTGTCGTCAAATAAGTCCAAATTTTGGATACCGATAGTAGATGAAGATTGTATGCCATATATTGGAATGCAATTCACATCATTGGAAGATGGTATAATCCAACATAACAGTTAATCCAATGAACAACAATACATTATATAATGAACAATTATTCAATGCCAAAAGAACAATTAACAAAATAGTTTCATATTTAAATACATGAAACTATAATCCAACAAAACACCTAATCCAAAGAACAACAACACATTATACAATGAACAATATTCAATGCCAACAGAACAATAAATTATCTAGTTTCATATTTAGACATATGAACAACAAGTTATTAAATACTGAACAATTATGCAAATTCAAAAGAACAATCAAAAGATGAATAACAATCCAGATGGCGGACGAGTTCTAGGATATTGTAAGTTTTGAGGAAGAATCGACATAGATGGAATATGAAAAATCGGACGAAATCGACAGAGATGGCGGACAAAATCGACTGGCGGACTAAAATCGGCTTTTTGATTATTTTCTATCAAAAATCGGGTTATTTCAAGATACTAGAATATGGGAAGAGATAATAATCAAATCCCGTAATTTACGTAGTTACCTAAATTATTAATATTTTGAATTTTATTATAACCCAATGAACAACTTGTCAATCAATCGTAATATTTAAAAAGGCAGATCTGACGGTAGAGAATCCTCCTAATTATCTACGCTAAGGAGCCTCCTCACCTGATCTTAATCCTTGGAATAGATTTATGATTTAATAAATTCAAAACAATAATAATATTTATCTAGTGTAGTTTCCTCATGGAGAATCTAGGGGGTCAAGATGCAAGCACTCATGACTTATGCTAGGGGTGTAACCGAGGGACTCAATGGGACATAAAAACATAGAGCAACAGTAACAAACAAGAAACAAAAGCACACCAGAAGCGAACACGATACCAAAGGTTGAACAAGGCAAGAGTAAAATAAAAACACAAGAGCGAGGATCATCTTTCCAAGCGACTGACTATATTGTCTACCACTCGGATCTTCTCCCTCCACTTGTCTCTGCATGTCGTCAAGTCTGCTGAAATCCCCAATTGGATAATATCTTGTCTTATATTATCTTTCCAACATTTCTTTAGCCGCCCCCTTCCTCTACGTACGTCTCCCAAGGCCAAATTCTCGCATCTACGAACTGGCTTCCCAGGCCCTCGCCTCTGTATATGGCCAAACCAGCTACACGATTCAAAATATACATATAATTGTACAACATAGGTACAAAAATCACTAATATTTAAAGCTTAATTTATGGGTATTGTTCTCGTTTAGTATTTTTAATGTTACTTATGTATACAAAAATCTCTTTTATAGCCTTATAAGAATATAGTATTACATGTGTAAAATTACACTAAACTTTAGTACCTTCTGTTTGACTCTTCAATATGACATAAACACAACTATAAATCCTCGTATTGCATTTACATTTGCATGGCTGGTTGAGCAAATACAAAACGCGCGCCACATCAGATTGTCGTGGACTCGTGGATTTGTGGCCTACTCAAATGTAATCCTCCACGACCGGTTGAAAACAGTTTGGGCCTGGACTCACACAATAGTAAGTAATTTGGGTCGAATCGAATTTGTCATTGGCCCATCATTAAGCAGCCCAATCACTCGGTAATTCCAGAAAGCGTTTTCCAATTCTATTCATCAAATATGCTAAAGACAGCAAAGTCATCCACCAAGGAAACAGAGTGATAGTAAATGTTAAAGCTATGCAGGCCAATATAACACAACAACAACAACCTTGACCCAGTAAGGTTCCGTTATAGTAGAATCTAGGAGGTTCAAGATAAGAGTACCCATTTTCAAGAGAAGGAGTACGTCCGAATGTCCGATGGATCTAAGAAAAATTGAAATTCAGCTGTGTGACAGTAATAACTGAATTAGTTAGAAATTTAGAATGCACCAAAACTAATATAAGGACTAGACATATCTCAAAGTTAGTGTATAAAAGTCAAGTCAATGTGTATGAGGATGCACCCTATAACCGAACAGGCCAATATAACAAGGGAAGTAAATAGATCAGGAGTCGAGACCCATAATCGGACAAGCTTTGATATTATTTTAAAGTTCACTGGCACAATATAATATGTGGATTGAAACGTTTGTTCATATGCATATGTATATTAAGCCCAACACAAAAGTCTAGTGAGATTTCATCCATTAGTAACAAAAGGAGTATACTTTTTATGTTCTGATTTTTAGATACATGAAACTTTCTCCCCATATTGTTTCAGTAAATAAACACATTGGAACTTTGTTGCACTTATTTGAGTTATTTCTTACATCAACTCCCAAAACTCGCCACAAAACACAATTTTTATCCCTTTCATACTTTCACATGCTACATGAAACCTTAACTAAAACACTTCTTACAAAACAAACCCACACTCAAAACAAACTTTGTTACTAAATTGCACATCTCAAACAGGAGGGCAAAAGTTGACAACATAAGCAGAAGCACTACACTTGTTAAGACTATCAACATCATCAAACGCATAGCTATACGCCCTAGGACACATTGCCTTAAACAAGCTAGAAAACACACTAGGCCTACACCTCCCCGGACTCGAAAACTCCCCTGTGCAACAATACCTAGCCGACGTCATAGCCAAACAAGCACTCTTACACCCCACAACCCTCCTCCCTCTCCTCACCCTCAAACCCGATGGACAAAGCCCGTTCAAATCGACCCCACACGACGCGATCCCACACCCGAGACCTCCCCCGAACGCCTTCATCGACACAGGCAAGTTGAACCCGTCCACCAGGCTCACGTCGTAGTAGTGTAGAGACGACGTCCTTGAGCCGAATGTCATCTCAACCACCGTGGCTGGCGGGACTCCAGCCGCGCCTTGACAACGGAGTCGGCCCGAGCAGTCGCCTGTTTCGCACGTGCCATTGCCTGACTCGTTGAAGGTGCAACCTTGCCTGGCCCAGACCCTTCCTGACCAGTTCTTAGGAAGGTCGATTGTCGTTGACTTGGCAGCGGCTAGGTGGAAGCCGCCGTCGTTTGGGGTCCGTTGCCCCGCGCTGGCTAGGATTCCGGGCCAGATTTGGTGGTTGCAATTGTTGTGTATGACCAACTTGATTCCATCTGTAAGAAAATCAACCATCATCATTGACCCAGTGAGGCTCCGCTGTAGCGGAATCTGGGGGTCAACATGGGGTACCCCTACCCAAGGGAAAGGGGGTACATCTGATAGACCCAAGGAAAACTAAAATTCAACTATGTGACAATAATAGCTGAATTTAGTTAGAATGTACCAAAATTGATATAGGGACTAAATCCATCTCAAAGGCAGTGTATAAAAGCCAACGAGCGTGAGGATGCGCCCCCATTGTAAGAAAATCAACCACAAGAGTTATGTTGAGAGAGTGTTTTCACATGGAAAACTTAGACGTAAACTGCCAGCTACTATATAATCTCATGAGTTACTCCACCCATTATCATATGATTTTGGGTTGGAATCTCATTGGACTTATATGTTAGGCCGTTATCGCACGACCCCACATCAGTCTATCGGACTTTATCAAGGTAGGGGCATGAATATATGATTTATACATGATTTAATAGTTTATAGTTGTTACCTGTGACAGTAAAAGATGATATGAAGAGATAGAGAACAACTGAGAAGAATAGAGGAGATGTCATTTTCTTCATGATTGAAATGTACACACCTATGAGCATTGCTTAATTTGATCTCATTCTGTATATAAGAGGTTTATTGGAGAACCTTTTTTGTTTGATATTTTAGTGAAAGGGTATATATGCATTGCTTGCAAAGTAGAGCTTAATTATCCTAATCTACTAGTAATATTTCCTAGTTTGCTTTAGGCATACTCTCTTTTTAGGTCTGTGTTATTTTATTCTTTATTGTGTGATAAAAAATTGGTTAGTTAGTGTGAATATTGCTTCTTCATGCAGGTGGAGGATTCAAGAAAACAACCTTGGAGAATTCTGGTCATGATTTGAATATCTGATTACTTTCCTTTCACGTTGAAGCTCAAAGTAAAAGAGTGATCTTAATTTTAACTTGAATCACATATAAAGAAATTGATTAGCGTCATTTAAAATCTATTACTAATAATTAAAGCCGGAGTAATTTTTGTCATCACGCTGCGTCACATCATCCCTTTATTAAAATAATAATTTTAAATAGTTAATTATGTAAAAAAAAGTTATCTCCAACCAAACATAAAATAAAATAATAATTTAAAAAATTTATCCCCAAATAAACATAAAGATAAAATAATATTAGTAGATTTGACCAAAATAGATAAAAAAAGTACATCATATTTATTATATTTGTAAGAGATACATTAAAAAAAATAGAACTACGTTAAGACTTGACGCCTTTATGGGCTACGTAAGGAACTCGATATTAAATATAATAAATATTGAGTACAGTCGCAAATAAAAATATATTTAATGTCCTTTCTAGAACTACATTTGACTTGATTCCACACTATATCAGTGAATACGTATGACATTTGACATAATATATAAATATGTCATATTCAGTCACAAATCAAATTAAAAATATATAAACCTTTGATCACATGTTTGATAGTGAAGAGATTAGACAACCCTTCCTAGAAGGTGGGTTTAATCTTATTCACATCACGCAAATGATAGCTGGTTATAGTCCGAGCAACCCTTCCTAGAAAGTGGGTTCGGATTCGTTCCACTGATGCGTGAAAATCAAACCAAATTAAAATTAAAACACTTTGAACTACGTAAGGCTTGATTCTCTTTAAAAAGATACGTAGGCAACCCAAATCATAAAAACCACTCAATATTTTGTATCGGCATTGCTTTTAATTAAAAAAGTCAAAAGGGAGGGTCGAACTAAAATAAAAATAATTTAAATGTGTTTTGCAATTTTATGTACATTTTTGCTCAACACACCCTTCTTCCGTTCAACCATTTCCTCAATTCCTTTTCTTCCCAAGATCAGAAATACGATGCCCGTTGAATGTGGATACACGGGAAATTAAACAAGAAAACGAAGAGTGCAATTAATTGATCATGGAAAACAGTTAGAAGCTTCAAATGGCTGGAAAAGTTAGAAGCTCAAGTGTTTTTTATAAGTTGGAAAATTGGGATTCAGCATCGGGTATATACATGATTATTGCTTATTTTGAAAGCAAAGATGTATCTTTTGTGAAAAAAATTGAGGGCCTTGTTGCGTATAGGGGAATTAATGTATTGGGTTTTTTCCCTCCAAATTTTTTTTCCCTCCGGACATTGAAGATCAACGTACATGTAAGATTTTTTTGTCGTCCCCTTCTTTATACCGACTCATGTGTTCACTCACGTGTTTATAATATTAGAAAAATACAATTAACCCCTCTAAAGTGATAAATTTGATTGATTGCTCTAGTTTGAGACAACTTCTTCTGCATGTTGTTGTTTTGTGTATGTCTTAATTTTAATTCTTCCGGTAAAACAGAACTTTTTTGTATCCCCTTTTCTTCAACGAAGGTTCTCAATGTTTATTATTCGATGGAGTGTGGCATTGATTTGAAGTTCTCTAAACAACAGTTTATTGACTTGAGTTTTGAGATAAAGGGAAAATATGAGATCAAAGTTATTTTGAACCATCTCAGTGGGTTTTCGATGACAACCGAGGTCAATTATCCTCCCAAATATAATTTTCTTGGATTAGGTAATGTGATGCAAGCCCACACTTTCAAACCTGAACAAGTATGCTAATTATGTTGTGCTTTTTGTTGTTATTATTCTAAATTCCAGTCTTTCAAATCTGAATAGTTATGTTGATGTTTTTGGTTATTTACCATAAGTTCTCTCTCGTCCTACAGGTTAAAGCTTCATGCATTAAAGTTAAATGGAATTGTGTGAAAGGTGTCAATAAAATGGTGGAACAGTTACAAAGAGGTCCTTTGGTTGGGGCGGTGGCCATGTCTAAGAAATTTATAGATTATTCAGATTATACATGTGTTTTCAAGGAAGACGAGAAAGATAAAAAGTTAAACATTAATCATGTCATCATCATTCTTGGCTATGGAGTAGATCCAATTCAGGGTCCATATTGGATTATTCAAAACTCTTATGTACTTTATTGGGGTACTAATGGTAGAGGCAAAATTGCTATGGGCCTTAACATGTGTGGCATTGAGGAGTTTGCGTTCTATCCAGAACTTCCGGTTGAACCTTTTTACAACCCTAATCACAGTGAACAACGTCTCCAATTCTTTGTCTTTGGTTCTTCCTTAAATTTCCATAATTCCATTGATAATTGGAAATCTATGCTAAGAAATTGGTATTTAGGCAAGGTAAATTTCAATTATACTAACCTTTCAAAAAATTTCAATTATATTAACCTTTTAAGAATTATGATGCAGACCTAAAATTTCTCTCAAATGCTAGGTGGACACAGAGATTCGTGAATATCATGGTTTGGATTCAAGACGTGCTAAAAACATGTTTGGTGAAATTTTTCCAAAGATATAGACATGTATGATTATAAGTACTTGATGAATATAATTATTCTCGAACCATAATATTTTAATTGTTAGGAAGTGATATAAATACTTGGTGAATAAGTAATATTTATCAAAGGTACTTGATGAGTTCTTTAATAAATATGCTTACTTCTTTAATGTTAGGATAGTGGTATCAAGCCAACTTTGGTTGTGGTTTATTTTGGGAAGATATGATTCCCAAAGGAACCATTTCGGAGTCGATGATGGGAACCATATAGTACTCCGAGAATACGAGCATAATTTGACTGATATAGCTTACTATCTTAAGGTATTGATTCCTCCAACTTTTTTCTTGTTATTATATTCACTATAAATTCCTCCAACTTTTTTCTTGTTATTATATTTACCATAGATCACTATTTAATTTGATTTTTCTTTTTGAAAAGAGCTTAGTAGATGACATGAAGATCATATTTCTCACCTTTCCTCCAGTAAATGAGGACAAGACCACTTGCTCAAGTCTAAGGTATTATGCATTTCAACTTCTTTTGTTTTTTTATTTTATTTTTGTCTTTTTAAATTGCTCTCACCCTTCAATTTTGTGTGTTTAGTTTTTATGTTAAAAACCATACTTGCAAAGTGTATTCAGAGAAATCCAAAGAGCTTTTTAAAGAAGTTCCAAATATTCAAGTTGTTGATGCATGGACTGAAATATGCAAAGAGAGCAAGTGGGAACTTGATTGCTTGGAGTAAGTTTATGAGTTTATAAATTATATAATATGTACCTAATTGTTATGTGTATCTCTTTTTTTTTCTTTTTTTTTTTTGCCTTGTAGGGGTGATGAATTTCATCTATTGAAGAAGGGGAGCGAGATAATTTTGAAGAAAGTAAATGATTCATTGAAGCTTGGTTCCCTGACTTGGAACTTGCATCCACTACCTCAGTCACCACTACCTCAGCCACTGCCACCAATGAATCTGCATGTTTAGTTTCTTTCATGAAGTCCTTGTTTTGAAAGCTTAAAATCTATGAGGAAAATTCTTATGGAATAGATTTTGTACTTTTGTTTTGAGTCCTTTCTTGATAGGTTGGAATTTATGAGGAATTTTTATTGAGCAGATTCTGTTTAAGTCCTTTCTTAATAGCATGGAATTTGATAAATTCTTATTGAAGGGATTCTATTTAAGTCCTTTCTTTTGATAGATTGAAAGCTTGGAATCTATGAAGAATTCTTAGTGAACAGATTTTGTCCAAGTCCTTTCTTGATAGATTGGAATCTATGAGAAATTCTTATTGAACCGATTTTGCCATTTTCAGTCCTTTTTTTATAGCTTGAAAGCTTGTTGGAATTTATGAGAAATTCTTATTCAAAGATGCATGCTCTCTTTTGAATGATTTTGCACTTATTAAACAGATTTATGAGCAATTCTTGTCAATCTATATTTTGAAATGAGATATATAGGATGGCCTCCAATAGGATGAATTTGATAACCCTAACATGATGAATTTGGTTGTTACAAGAATGTTTCTCGTGATCTTCGCATTTGGTTTTAAAAGGATAAATTTGAGTACACAATAGTTAGAGATCATCATCATAGAATTTCAAATTCAATAGTAAAATTAACAAAAGTCTTAAAAATAAGAGCTTTTAAAGGCTATCCAATTCCAAATGACGCCACCTGTCCATTTCAAATTAAACGAAAGGTGCTCACTCTGTCCAATCCGACGCCGCATGTCCCTTTAATTTTTTAATAGAGAAGGAAATCCAAACCAAACACAAGAATAATAAACAAATCAAATGCTCAGTCTTACTTCATCAGATCAGGTCAACCTACCCATCACCAACTCCATTTGTTCACATATCATACCACCAATTCCATCTGTTGAATCAAATCTCTCTACACAATCATGCATTTGTAGCTCTCTCATTCTATTTCCCTTTCCCCCAGAATCCTTGAACATGAATTCCCTTTTCTTTTCCTCAAAAATTTCCGTTTTGTTCCAGGGTCTTGTTTATAATCTCCCATTGTTATGTTCTGCTTCTGGCAATGCTACTTTGTGCAAGTACTATGGCACCAAATTCAGCTGTGGTACCAATCAGTCCAAATGATTGCGGTTCCTCGGATCTAGAGCTCACTTGTAAAGACACCAATGTTACAATAATCAAAATTATGGGTCACCAATACCAAGTCCTAGGAATCAACAAGAATGATCAAACAATCAACATTCTAATGTAACACTAAAGTCGGAGCGTGCCAGTGCTGTTGTCCTACCTATGCTCCAAGAGAATGCACAAGCTCTAGATGTCCAAGAGTCATGCCTTCTCCAACAGCAACCACCTCACCAGAATGCGGTTTAGTTACAACACTTGAAGGAAGCAAAATACCGCCAAATGTATTCTCCTAAGCAGCTTTGATCTTCACCAAAACTCTATCAGCCGCCAATGGATTGACTTAGGTGAACTACAAAAGCCAAGTAACATAATGTCAGCCAGCAAGTTTCTGAATCCAAAATTATAAACTGAAAACTTCTCAAGGAAAAATAAAAATCAGCCTGCAATATATAAATAATGATTTTTCATACGAGTTGTAAGCCCGTTGAGAAATTAAACAAGATTTCTAGGTTTAGAATAGCTAGGAACAGTAATGCAATACACACCCTACTCAAACTCTAAGTCTCTAATGCTCAGTTTAGCGATAGTTTCTTGGAAATTTCTCATGAAGAAAACGAAGAGTGCAATTAATTGATCATGGAAAACAGTTAAAAGCTTCAAATTGCTACTACAATTAAAGCCTATTGAAGTAGTTCATGGTATCGGTTGGATTATAGTAACGGTTTCGGTAGTGGTTTAGGATAATACGGCGGTTCATAGCGGCGGTTTTTATTACAGAAGCAGTTTAGGCAGCGGTTTTCCTATCCCAGTACAAGTGTAGCGGTTTTTATGATTTATTGTGGCGGTTCCAATATTAGTACACTACATAAGGAAGCGGTTTTTCCTTTTCTTCCTTTACTTTTAGTTTTGAGAGTGCGCGCATGTACAAATTTTCATTGGCGCTAGTATTTTTTATTTTACCCTCCTGCAATGTTGAAAAAAATTGGCAAAGTAAAGTTAGGGTTATAGACGACCCCCTTTTTCTATTCTTCCGCCGATGAAGACCAAACTGCATCCCAATCTGATTTCTCATCTTCTTTCGACGATGAAGCTGACCAGCGTATTCTCGCCTACCCTCCTCTTCCTCCCTCAACCATGCGCTCACTGCGGCCAAGTCCTTCAATGGTGGATCTCATCTTCCATCCGCCTTCGAGGCTTTCTCCAAAGTAGTACTCCTTTTTCCCGCTCTTATGCTTCTTGCAAGTTACTGAATTTTTCAAGGGAAAAAATAAACTGATTTCTGGTGCTTTTTGCATGTTCTTGGATGTAGAAGATTACCGAAATGGTAGAGATTGAGACGCTGGATGGAATCGACGGTATTGTCGAGGTCGGAGAGGGAGATGAAGGCTTGAGAGGTTTGAATCACGATAACAACGTTGTTAGTAGTCTTTCTTGCTCTCCCTTTTTTTTTCTTTTTTTTTTCTTTTGAGATAATTGTAGTTTGAATTCATCTTCAATCTTATGTTTGTTATGATGCATTTATTGATTGATCTATGCATGGGATTGGGGTGTCGTCTCTAATTTTGGGAACAAATGCTTGAAATTGGTTAGAGGTTTTTCTTTGTTAACTGGCTATATTGTTTCCAAAATAAATCCATCATTGTAGCAATTGGGTTATTTGAAATAAAAGTTGATATTTTAGAATTAGCAAGGACATATAGAAAAAAGAAGCTCATCAGGAATGATTTTCAATGTGATCATATTTTTGTCTTTCATAACTACTAGGGGTGATGCTCGTGCATACGTACGGGTCAAATTTTTCCCTAAAGATATATTTATGTATTTAAATTATATATTTTTCATGATTGTGAATTTATCTTAAAATATATATAAATATTTAAAGTGCACTTTATAAAATTTTGAAGTATACTTTTTGCATAAGTATAAGAATAATTTTGAAGTATAGTTTTTGCTCGTGCATTTATCATACGAACCAAGACTAATGGTTTTTGAAATAAGAATAATTCATTTATTTTTAAAATTAATGAAAATTTAATTTATTGAAATATGATAAAAAGAAGTAAATTAACATAAAAATATATCGACTTTAACACATGGGACAAACTTACCCTTATAATAATCATCTTTTGTATATTATCCTCTCTATTTTAATTTAAAATTAAAAATCAATTTGTGATTTATTGAAATTAAATTGTAACATTAATGATATACGGGGGTTTAGTATTGTGGTCAATTTTAATTTTAATTTTTTTAACTTTTGGTATTCTATATGTTTCTATATAAAGTACCTGATTAATTGGCATTTAATGCTTAATTAAAGTTGCTTATGATTTTATAATAAAGTTATATATTTATTATGTATAAAATGTGGGGCATTAATTGTCATTGAGATTTAATCTTATAGTATTATAAATTATAGATGATAAGAGGGTAACTACAACAATAATAATGATAATAAGTAATTTTGATCTAGGCGATACACATTCATTCATAACAATCAAATCCAGAAAGAATATTGGAGCAAACCCGAAACAAATTTCGAGCTAACAAAATCAAATAGTTTAATTTGGAATAGCACATCATAACACCAGTGGACATGATAAGTTTAGTATCATTGTGAAGTAATTCCATCAAAAAACACAAAAAAAACGGAGGAGAGAAAGAGGGTTTACCAGTGGAGAGAGCAAGGGTCAGAGAAGGATGAGCTCAGGGGAATAAGGCTCAAGGGCCTGCATTTAACCATATATATAGTTACCATCACTACAGCGGACATGATAAGTTTAATATCATTGTGAAGTAATGCCATCAAAAAACACATAAAAACGGAGGAGAGGAAAAAGGTTTACCAGTGGAGAGAGCGAGGATCAGAGATGGATAAGCCCAGAGGAATAAGGCTCCAGTGGCTGCATTTAACCATATATATAGTTACCATCACTACATGCTATTAAAAGTGATACCCTAATTTATATTTTTTCATGATTGTGAATTTATCTTAATATATTTATAAATATTTAAAGTGCACTTTATAAAATTTTGAAGTATACTTTTTGCATAAGTATAAGAATGATTTTGAAGTATAGTTTTTGCTCGTGCATTTATCATACGAACCACGACTAACGGTTTTTGAAATAAGAATAATTCATTTAAAAAATTAATGAAAAATTTAATTTATTGAAATATGATAAAAAGAAGTAAATTAACTTAAAAATATATCAACTTTAACGCATGGGACAAACTTACCCTTAAAATAATCATCTTTTGTATATTATCCCCTCTATTTTAATTTAGGGAAATTCCTTTTAATACCCTTATGTTTTTAACTTTTCCTTTTGGTATCCTAAAAATAAATGTATTCCTTTTGGTACCCTTATAATTTAAATAAAGTTCACAATGTGCCCATAAACACCATAGAAGTTAACTTCTCCGTTAACTCTTATTAAAAAATTAAAAAAACATCAATTCCACCCTTTTTCTGGTAAAATTCGTGCTTCTTCTCTGAGCACTCAAGCCATCACTTTGCACGACAAATTCTTCCCCTCCCCTCGGACCAACACTATAACAGATGGACATTTGCAATTGAGAGTAGATGACTTGTATCGGAAATTGTCTCCTTTGGTTTTTCCGATTTGGATCCAAAACCCTAATTTCTCCCCCAATTCTTCCAATTGACGATATCGCGTCCTCCGTCAGGCCGACCCGGCTTTCGTTCACCATCAGGGAGATCAACGGCGAGATGGCTCCCAAATCGACGATGCTCGCCTAATTGGGCTAGTAAAGCGCGGTCCCGAACAAGTCTTGTATAGGACATTGCGCTTGGATCTAATGGTCTTGTAGTGGTTCTCATTGACGAGAATACACAAGAGAGCATCGTGGCGAAGGGCTGGACATTTGCGGAGTTGGCAGCGAAGGACGTGGGAGAGGGCGTCGATAACTCATCGGGCGTATCTCGGATTTCCGAGAGGAGATGGAAACATTGAGAGAGTAGATAGTCTCGAGGTAGGGGACGACGAGGACGACACCTTCATCGGAAATCATCGGGCATTCGAGCGTATACCGCGTATCTCCGGCCGGGCAGGATTTTGAGAGGAGTCAGAGCTCTGTTGAGAGGAGAAGATGATGAACTTTTGGTGGCCTACAGTGAATTTGGATTGTTTTTATTTTTTTTGACAGAAAGTAGGATAAAGTGGATGGAAAGTGAATTTTGAGAGACTTTAGATTACGGGACAAACTTTGTCAAAAATTGGAGGGCATCAAAAGGAATTTTTTTTTTCTGGACACCAAGAGGAAAAGTCGAAAACTGGAGGGCACCAAAAGGAATTTCCCTTTAATTTAAAATTAAAAATTAATTTGTAATTTATTGAAATTAAATTGTAACATTAATGATATATGGGGGTTTAGTATTGTGGTCAAATTTAATTTTAATTTTTTGACTTTTGGTATTCTATATGTTTCTATATAAAGTACATGATTAATTGGTATTTAATGCTTAATTAAAGTTGCTTATGATCTTGTATTGAAATCATATACTCCCTGCGTTCTATTCTACTTGACGTTTTAGAACAATTCATACATATTAAGAAATTCATTGAAAATATAAGAAATATTATTGGAAATTTAAAATTTTCTATATGTATTCAAAAATTAATTACTATCACATCCTTAAAGCCAATAGAATGAAAGAAAAAAGTCAATATAAACACTTTCTAATACATTAATTAAATAAATACTCCAAAATGACAAGTTTTAATGAACACGATTTTAGCTCTAAAGTGTCAAATAAAATAGACGGAGGGAGTATTATGTATAAAATGTGGGGCATTAATTGTCATTGAGATTTAGTCTTATAGTATTATAGATTAGAATAAGCTCTTAATAGTATACTAGTTATACCCGTCGTGTCATGCACGACTACGACTTGGATTAAGTATGAACATATTTATTTTTATATAATGATACATAAAAGATAAAAAAATTTATACTCACATACGATAGTTTTTTATTTTTAGAATCAAATAAATTTCAATTTTTTACAATTTTTATAAATAAATAGAGATAAAAATTATTTGAAAAAGATAGAGTAATATAAATAAAATTTGAAATTTTAAAAATAAAGTTGAATCAAAGTCAACATGGTGGCTCAAAAAGATAAAAATTTAATATATAGTTATAGATAGATTTTTTAACCAAAATTTAATTTAAAAATATATTTTACATCATAAATAGATAAAAAGGCATAGATAATGTAATTTTTATCATATTGTAATTTTTTAGTTACTTTATCATAATTTGATTTAAGATTTTTTTTATAGAAATAGATATATAGATAAATATAATGTAATCAACTGATATTCAATTATATATCTAAAATCTATCCTAATGTATACTATAGTTTATTTTATATTAGATAGAATATTTTCAACATATGTAAAATGTGAGAATGACATGTATGAAAAATCCTAGGTGGCAGCTTCAAGAAGAGTGCGACTCACGCTTTTGAAATGAGCAAAAAGGACCCCGCTGTCCAGTTTTGCCTGTCTAAATGGTGCGATGAAACAGATATCTGCTGTAAGTCGTCTATCTTGCTCTCCCCTCTTTCTGTTATTTCCTTTTGAGATGTTTTTTGTGTAATTTTATCTAGTGTGTGAGAAGGCTCGCCTAGGCACTTTTGAGACGGTTCATTAAATTTGGTTTTGTTTCGTCATGAACACGTAACATTCTAACAATTGAAGGCACTTTTAACATATTTTGGAAGTTTCATTGCCCGGAGTCACCTGATGATTTTAAAAAACACTGATTTCATCTTCATTCTTGTGCAGTTCAGGAAGTGAGACTCATACCAACAACGAGGGACTTGAAATCTGACAATGCATTGTTGGGCTTATACCATAGATATTGCCTCTATAATAGGACAAGCAGGGATCTTGAGGAGATGAAACAGAGGTTCTGTGACTTCAAGAAGAATGTGTATCACGTGTTTAAAATGAACGAAAAGGAACCCTCTCCGCAAAAGATAAGCTTGGTCAGTCGTCTATCTTGTTCTTCCCTCTTCTGCTGAGATAGTTTTTGTTTGATATCCTTTTCATTCTTATGTTTGCCTTGCATCAAGTGCTTATTTTGAATTTGGGGAATGTTAGTGCAAAGAGTACGTTGATGATTCTTAACTCAGATGATGCCTAAGCGATGTTTCAAACTATCATATATGTATATATAAGGTAGGATCTTAACTAAAACATATGGACGATCTTTTTATGCATGCAGACCAGGTTGTTCAGCCACTCAGGATCATTCCCACATTTAGGGACTTGACATCAGATGTTGCAGTGTGGGACCTATACCGCCGATGGTGCAACGTATACAGGCCCGGTGAGGAGAATCCTACAGGGTTCGACACTTTCAAGGAGAGCGCGCGTAGGGTTTTTAAAAATAACATTGAGCAACCAGGCGGTTTTGCCCTGTTAAGGAGCTCCGACGACCTTTCATATTATAGTTTTGACTGGTCCCGTGCTAGATTGTCGTCTGATGATGACTCTGGTAGTTAACTTTGGCGTGTGTAAACATAGTAGTACTCTTGGATCATTTGAGCTGTTTGATCTGTTTCTTCGAAACCAGCTAGGAGTTCTATCTTTATATAACAAGTGCTTGTGCAAGCTTTTTTTTTAATCTTACAAATTTAGAAAAATTGATAACAATGAATTAACTCCAGGACAATTATAGTATGTTTTCTTTGTACATGTTTATAAATCATGTTTTGTAACCTATATGTCAAGGAGATAGGGCAAAAATTTTGATTTATGAAAATAAAGAGAAAAAAGTGAACCCTATAAACTAAATTCTTAAGCAAATAAAATTGAATACAGTAAATCTTTTTCCAATTAAGACTCCCAACAAGTCTGGGATATAGATTAGAAAAATGTTTAGCTAATACCATGAAAATCCCATTTTTCCTCCACCCTATTCATGTATTAATTAAAAATAATACCCGAATTGCTATCAAAAACTTTAAGGAGTATTTGGTATAAATTAAAAATAATACCCGAATTGCTATCAAAAACTTTAAGGAGTATTTGGTATAAATTTGGGTATGAGGATAGCTTGATAGAATGAGGTATCGGGTTGAATGAGTATTGGATTGAAGATCCAAACTTAAATAATGGTATTTGAAATAAATTAGGATTTGACAAGAGAATGCTTTTTTTAGTTATAACAACAATAAAGGTGAATGGACATGAAATACAAACCTATCCTAAGGTGAAATATGAGAAACTCATACCTAAATAATATGCGGCAAACCAAATATTAGATATTTTATTCTCATTTCTCAAAATCAAACTTAGAGATTCACAAAAAATCCGTGGGGATGGGGATCCACGGGGACCCACCCCTAATGAGGCGGAGATTCCCCGACTTGATTGGGAATGGGGCGGGGACAAGTATCAATTTCGTATCATCGATTTAAAATGGGACATGGCAAGGAATGTACTATCCGTCGGTAATCCCCGCTATATACCCGATAATCTGATATGTTTTTAAATATGTTTTATAGAAAATGATGCCCCGTTAACAACTCGATACTCGATAGAGATTCTCTGTTCCGTTTTCCGCGGAAATTAAACAGAGACGAGACGGAAATGAGAGACATAATAATACGTTTGAAATGGGGGCGAGTAATGCATTCCCCGCACCGCCCCGCCCCGCCAGCCTCATGTGCATCCTATTCCTACATACAAACTAAACGCCCCCTTAAAGAACTAAGCTAAGACACTGAACGGTGATCAGACCGTCCAAGTCATCATCGGGCGACATCCACAGTTGAGCAAGCTTATAGTGAAATCTCCCACAGGAGATCATTCCCTCCTTAAACCCTCCATTAGACAAATAACATTTGTAGGGTTTTTCTCTAGAAAAGCCCAAAGTCTCCGGCGATCAAGAAATCCGATTCCGATCCCCTAACAAGATGCTACGCGTTGCTCTCACCAGGCTATCCAGATCATCTGCAATCGCCACCGGTGGAGCTCTCCATCGTTCCGCTCAATCGATTCTCCGCCCGGTCTCGACTCCAATCAGACTGTTCCGTGCTACCGATCGCCGAGATGCTAATCCTGTTGCTCTCCAGATGATCAATTACGCCCTTGATGTTGCCAGATCTAAAAAAACAGGTTTTCCTATCTTCTGATGATCGTGTAAAATCGTTTCCCAATTTTTGTGTATACTGACAAAACAAACGCCTTTTGCTTATTGATTTTTCGAAATTGTCTGTAGATGAATCTTATTCGCAAGCGCTACTGATACTCGAGCAATGTTTGGCTTCTCAATCGCAAGAGGGACAGGATGATGCGATTGAGAGTTCGAAAGGAATGGTTTTCCTTGCTGTTTCAACTTTGCTGTCTGAAAGGTTAGTCGAATTGGAATTCTACACTAAAAAGCATTGGGGCTTTTCAATTTGAAATTTTTGGAATTTAAGTTTAGTGATATGCTACTTTTCTTACTTGGTTTTAGAGGTAAAACTGATGAGGCGATACAGACTTTGCTTAGGATACAGGAGTTAAGTAGCTGTTCTTTGGGCACACGAGGTGAACTATTTCAGTTACTTATTTGTTATGATGAAGTTTCTTTATCTGAAAGTATTCCTGCATCAGCATTATAAGGATGAGATTGTATTCTGACATGGAATGGTATTTTGTGCTTTTTAGTTGCTGCTATTGAAGCGCTTGTTGGCCTTAATTTAGAGCTGGGACTGGTAAGCTTCTCGACCATAATGTTCTGATGGACTCTACATTAGACTGAAACTCTATTATAAGTAGACAAATATAAGTCTGGTTTATGAGATTCAGCTCATGTGGAGCTTGCCTGATGATCTTTTATAGGATGATACATCGTCAGTGCTCGTAGATAATGGCTTAAAACGTTTTGAAAAAGAAGCTCAGCAAATAAAGGATGGAAGCGGAACTGAGGCTTTAAATGCTCGTGCTAAAGCCATCAAGGGTTTGGTTGAGATAGTCCAGAATGACTTGGATTCAGGTGCCAATAACGTTAACTAGATGATAATATGTATTGGATTTTCCGCTGTGGTTTTGTTTATGTATTTACTTTTTTACTTTTGTTGTTTTGGTAGCCAAGACATTCTTTCAAGGATGTGAAGAGGAAGGCTGCACAGGTTAGCCTTGGGTCTTCTCAAAATTGATAGACTCCTGTTTTCTTTCATTACTGATCATGTAATTTATTTTAGGAAATGCTGCTTTGTCATACGGAGAATTCTTGCATGTCAAACGGGATTTTGATGCGGCAAAAGAATTGTACCAGAAGGTAATTAGTGGCTCGACTGAGAAAAAGGATTTTAGTGACCCAGACAATGTGGCTGCGTGTAATATGGCTTCAGAAGAGGTCCATTTGGCAGCTACCTGTGCCTTGGGACAGCTTCAGTCACATCTGGGGTAAGCATTCACTCATTTCTATTTTGAATGTTTTTTTAGTTAATGGCCAGTAGTAATTATTTTTGTGTGTTTGCTTCATTAGGAATTTTGGAGATGCAGAGGGTACACTAACCAATGCATTGAAGCTTGCAGAGGAGCAGTTTGGTAATTTTTATCTTTCCGAACTGTTTCAAACTTACATGTACAGTTATCTGTGCATCTGATGTTATTTATGGCTTATGAATGCATGACTTTGCTGTAGGCTCAAAACATCCCAAGGTTGGGGCTGTTCTTACCTGCATAGCTCTCATGTACCGTTACAAGGCAATTTCAGAGCGATCAAGTTCTGTAATAATCCAAGAGGTGATAAGCTTAATTATTTTTGTACATTTTTTGTACTGCATTTTCACTTTGACAGTATGTTAGTAAGACTCTAGGCAAGTCCGCAGTTTGCAAGTACTGGATTGTTAAAGACAGATCTTTTGTGATTAATATTGGAGAAGGGAATTAATTCTTACAGAAATATGTTACTTCATACAAAATATTTACTTGTGCTAGTGTGCTTCTTATAATAGCCATCTCTTCTATTTACTGTTTCACATTATATGTTATATCTTCATCATTTTTGAGCTATGCTGTTGAAATTATGTTATTGGCAGGGTCTTTACAGAAAGGCAATAGATTTGCTAAAGGCTCCACCACTAGAGGGAGATGGTAAATTGTGGTCTTAGAACCTTTTTCCTTTCTCTCCACTTTTTTTCATTGTTGACCATACTGAAGAACTTGCATTTTTTGATTCAATAGGTGCAATTGAAACTGTGGCAAAGCGAGACATAGTGGCACTTGCCAGAGGTAAGATTGAAATCTCTTTCTTGTACAAATTGTGCAGGTTTTGAGTTTTGACCCTTGTTCTTGGTCTTTAATTGTTAATGGAAAAGACACTTTACACAAGATAAAAGAGATCTCTGACTCTGTTGGACATTTGGCCTTGGTATGTGCTAACTTTTGATTTTCAAAATCAAACTACATAGAATCTGAACTGTCCTAATCAGTAATCATTACAATGTAAACTATATCTAAACTTCTGTTGGGACCATGACAAAGTAAGGTCAATAATGTTTGATACTCTAGCTATTTAAATTCAAGAATGAGGATGACTAAAAGATCACTTTGATGATGATCTATACAAGAATGGTGATTTGCTTGATGATGATAGTCAGTAATTTATTCAAATTAGCTTGCTGTGAGATTTCATCTTTGGTTTCATATTCAGGAGGATATGCAGAAGCACTATGTGTACAGGAGAACAGGAAGCCAGAAGGGGAGAGGATGAAGAAGTGGGCAGAAGTGGCTTGGAGAAACCGACGCCTTTCACTGGCTGAAGCCCTGGATATCTCTGAGCCCTCCTCCAAAGTGCCCGTCATTGACACTCGAATTTGCAGAGCTCTGTAAATTTCTTAATTCTAACTCCGGCGCTCTGACCTTGCCTATGTTCCGTTGGCATCTTGTTCTACTTGTAGCTCTCACTTTCACTCTTGTTAAGGCCTGATTTACAGGCGACTATCTGTATACAATGTACAAAATGCTAGATTAATTGCCATGTTTCTTGACTTGGATCGTTAAATCGGAATGCAGTGTTAGTCTTAGACCTAGGAAAGGAATTTTGTATTGCATTTTTTCGTGATGGTTTTTGTGTTATGAAAAGGAGATTGCATCTTCCCTCTTGTTCATATAACTCGAGACACAAAATCTGCATTGTAATATCAAGGTTTTTCGAAATTCCGTATGGTAATTTTGAGGTTTTGCAATTTCCACTTGGTAATCTAGAGATTTCGCAACTTTGAAGTATTATGAAGAAAAAAAAGCATTTGTAAATTGTCCATATTTTTTACTTGATTACATAGAATTTCCTTTATGTTTTGGGTATTTTATGAAAAAATAAAACATCTAAACTTTATTTTATTAGAAAACCACCTAATTTTATAACCTTTTTAAGAAAATTGTGGAATACATCTCTTATTACACATTTTCATGATACTGTATATTATTATTTTTTAAGATTCAATTTGATATTCTTTTTTTAAAAACTACATTTGAAAAACAGCCACTTTTTTCAAAAAAAATTCTAACTTAAAATGTAAACTTTCATAAAAATCCAACTTTAAATATTGTTTTAAAGAAATAGAATTTTTTTTTCCAATATTGCATGTGCTTTTGATAATTTTAAAAATGGTGTTTTTAAAATATAAATTTGCCCAATGTAATGTTTTTTATAAGATAAAAATGGGATGTTTTTTCAAAAGAATAATAATGTATCATGGAAGTGAGTAAATAAGATAAGTTTTTAACAATTTTCCTAAAAATAATAAAATTAAGCATTTTTACTATATAAAAAGTAGATAATTTATTTTGAAAATACCCTAAGATATGTGGATTTTATGTAATAAATAAAAAATAAGCTAAACTTGAAATATCTTTTGCTTTTTATGATAGTTTGAGGTTACCATATAAAATCTTGAAAAATCTTGGATATCATGAATATTATGCAATAGCTCATGGCTACACGTGGAATTTTCAAAAAGAAAGAAAGTATTTTGACCAACTTTAGAATTGTCAATCCACCTTAAAAGTATGGACTCGACATTATTTTGATAAAGAAAGAATTGAATGTATCAAGCATGGTATACAGAGAGACCTAAAATCAGCGCATAAGTAACATGATAAAATAAATACAAAAATGTCCAACCAAAAAATGGAGTAATTGTCACAATGATAAAAAAAAATGTAAAAGTTATCAAGAGAAGGGGAGCTAAGCACAAGAAAAAGAAGTATCACTTCAAATTAATCATTTTGACGTTACCGACCAAAATGAGAAATTTTTAAGAGACTCGACCATGATTAAAACCTCGACCAGAATAGTTTGGTTCTTGCCCAAAATCAACTACTCAATTGCATGAAGGAATCTTCAATTCAACTTGACCTCCTTCTAGTTAAAGACGAATCCGACCATGTGGGTTGATATTAGGGTTCGATTGGTTGTAAACTTAGGCTCTGTTCAGACAAACTAACTGGAGTTGGAACCCGAGCTGGATTATATAGCTGGAGCTGGAACCCAAGTTGGATTTGGTGGAGGGGCTGAAATTGAAAATACTAGCTGAATAGTTAAATACTGTTCGGAATGGTAAGCTGGGAAAAAAATAGATTGTGTACAATTACAAATTTAGGCTTCAATTTTAACATAAAAAGTCCAAAACACCCTTATAGATGGAAAATTTTTCCAAAACCCACCTTCACCCTTGTCAATTGTCATGTGCAACCAGATCAAATTGCAAAACCACAAACACCAATTTCAGATCATTTCAGATCTAAGAATTATTCCAAATCAGGTTTTCTTCTTCTTGTCTATTGTCCTTGAATCATTCCACATCAGCCCTAAACTTGAAGCAACAATTTCAGATCTGTGCCAATGACGAGCCCGAGCAGCAGCGGTTCCGGTGACTTCGTTCTCTCGCACATAGCAACAACAGCCGGTCCCGTCCGCACCGAGCATCAGCGGCTCTCTCGATCTATTGCAGTCCGGCGTCGTCAGCCGATATCTTGGACCAGGATTTGCTTCGCCGACCTCTCTCTTTCAAGCCTTTGCCTTTTTGTCGAGGGGTATCGAATGGAATTCGTATTTAAAGAAGCTGGATTTTTGTTGGACAAGCTCGACCAGCTGGGGGAAGGGAGGTGGAGAAAGGAAGCTTGATCAAGCTTCGACCAGCTCGACCAACTGCTTAATGAAGAATGTGTCGAACGGGATCGCGGGAGTTGATTTTATTCAGTCTAGCTTTGCCCAGCTGTTATAAGCCATGTTCGAACGGACGCTTAGATCAAACACAACAATGACAAGGAGGGAGAAGTTATGAGAGGGAAGAAGAGGAGTTTGAGAGATTTGTATGGTTCCATAATAATTTGACAACGATTAAAGGGGAAAAGAAGAGGAGTATCGAGTGAAATTAGAGGTGGGTCCGGGAGGTGGAGAATTCTCTCATTTTTATATCCGACAAGCTATTACAAGCTCCTCCAGCGAAACCATTAAAGGAGCTTGAAAATGCGTCTCGCTCCTTCCAGCTAGTATCGAACGAAACCTAAATCTTATTTTATTTTACTACTAAAATTATCCTCTCTTTTATTTTTTTAATTATTTTTTTTGAAATTTGTATTTTTAATATATTTTTTTCAAAATAAATAAATTAAAATTTTACTCAAAATTACATTTTATCCCTAAATTTATTAGTCTAATCGCATCAACATCTAAAATGAGCTTACTTTAAAAAAAAAAAAAAAATCCAGAAATGGGCTAATAGCTCTCAAGCGCCAATTTTTTTGAAAATCAGATCCTCCACTCCCTCTCCCCACTTTTCCAATTCTCCGCCATGGAACACACCACTCTGAAGCTGGTAATCGAGAAAGGCCCTGGAGAGGGCGAGAGTTTCGAATTCAACTCGAATCCTAGATCCACGGTCCGAATCGGACGGGTCGTACGGGGAAACACCTTCGCTATCAAGGACAACGGAATATCGTCCAAACACCTCTCAATCGAGTGGTGCACCAGCCAGGAAAATTGGGTCGTCAAGGACCTCGATTCCGTTAATGGCACCTTCCTCAACTCCTCCTTGCTCCCGCCCCTCACCGTTCACGGCCTCCGCGACGGCGACGTGCTCAAAATAGGTGAGGTCACCTCGATTAGGGTTCGAATTTCGCATCTTTCTGATTCGCAACCTGTGGGTAGAAATCTTAGGATTAGAGCTAGGGTTTTTGGAACGGGGAATTCGGATGGTGCTCAGAGTGTTGCGGAGGATGGGAATCGGAGAGGAAGAGGGAGGAGGACTAAAAACTCGAAGAATGATGATAAAGGTGAAACCTTGGGTGATATTTCGCAGAAAACTGGTGATGTCTGTTTGAGGAGGACGACTAGGAGTAGAGGGATCAAGAATAATGAGTGTTCAGCTCTGGAAAGGATTCCAGAAGCTTCTCAGTTACAAGAAAAACCGACAAGACGAGGAAGGAAGAGAAAGGAAGCCGAAAATGTGAAACTTAATGGAGGAGGACAAATTTCTAGAGAGTCTGTGCGTTGTATTGTTGAAGAAGAAGATGAAAGAGGAGTTAATGGAAGAATTTCTGAACAAGAGATCTGTCGGGGATCGGAGATTGCTATGAATGTGATTAAGCCAGAGCCACAGTCTAATGTCGAGGGAATAGTTTCTAAAGGAGAGCATCCTTCTAAGGAGTCAATGAGTGAAATAGTTGAAAAAGATGGAGATTTAGCTTGTCAACTGGATTCTGAACATGAGACTAGAGAGGAATTGGAGGCCACTTCAAATCAAGATGATATGAGAGATCCAGAATGTAATATTGGAGGAGTTAATATCCAAGAATCAACAGCTGCACAGAAAGATGATGAGGCTGAAATTGTTCTAGACTTGACTAAAATTACAGTAAGGGAATGGCTTGATTATTTGGAGAGGATTTTCCCTAAGCAGATTCGCGCTAAGGCTGATCAGACTATTAAAAATTTGCGGAAAAGATCACAGCAGTATCAGGAGTTCATGTTGCTGCTGCAGAAAGATAAATGAGCACTTAAGAAGTCGGTAAAATCCTAAGAACTTCCATTCTTAATTATGCAAAATAGTTGCAATTAAATGCTTTTATATAGTGAAGATATTATCTTGTTATGCTAATGAGTCTGGTACCAAATGTGGCAGTAGAGTGTATAGTGTTTGCCATATTGATAATTATAAAGCTTAAATCGTGTGTATTTTGAGCTCCTATATAAACTGAGAGTAGCACCTTTGCACCTTCATGGTTTATTTCTTTTGTCA